>JAPDOI010000053.1:502500-1226250 GCA_029168955.1 Aplectana chamaeleonis
GAATGAATTTTTTCTGCTTTGTTAAGTTATAACAGCTTCTATAAAATTTGCGAAGAAAATTTTGTTTTTCTTATGCTTCTTGCTTCTGTTTATTGTTTTTCACATTTTACTGTTAGAAAAAATATCGAAAAAAGCTGGTATTTTGACATTTACTGCATTTTCGTCAATTTCCTTCATATTCCGAGTACATTTTCTGAGGAAGTTTTTATATAATGGCTATTGCAAGGGCATAACATGTGTTTCCGACTGTAGTTACTGTGCTTCTCTGGGCCAAATTCCGGCCCGCAATTGCGTCTCGACACGCTTTGCGAACGCGCGCATTCGAGTCGGAAGAGCTTCCAGCGTCGCAGCCGCCGATCTGTTGACTCTAGGCGGGTTTTAGAAACTTGGAAGTAAACGAAATTGAAGAAAACTGTATAAAAGCCATATCGAGTCGGCTTTGGCGCTGGAAACTCGACTGACTCCAGCGCGCGCGGTCGCAAAGCGTGTCGCGACGCAATTGCGGACAGGATTTTGGCCCAGATAAGCACAGTATACTGCATCGAATTTTTTTTTCGAGTGGATGATTTTGTCCCAAAAAATTGTTTGATTGGAATGAATATTCGGACCACAAAATTTTTTATCAATTTCCCGAGAAAGCGATTTTCCAAATAAATTTAATATCAAAAACTTTTTTTCTGATATTATTAAGTGATTTTGCACATTTTTTGTGCTTGAAGAATAAATATTCTGATACTTCACCGTAGTGAAGGTTCCCCCCACCCCTTTCATCTTCTCAGAAGGAATGGTTGGATGAGTACGCGGTTCTACTCAACGAAACTATGGTCTCGTGTAATAAATCGCACGCCGAGATTCAACAAAGGAGCCGACGAAATGAGTGGGGCGATATCAAAGGGCTCATTTTTCTCGTTTTTCAATTCACAGCCTTAATTATTGGCACTACATATGAGTATTCGATGTTACAGTACGGAGCATATTTTTCGCAAAAAATGCGTTTTGCGTTGTTTGTGCTCACAAAGCGCCGTATCGCCATAACTCACTTCAATATTGACGAAATGAGTTTTTTTTTCAGGTGGTTTTCGTATTCTTTTCAGCGAGGCCAATGCAATGGTATATGTAGAAAGTCTTTTGACTCCAATATTTTGCTGGAAAATGTGTATTTCCTTCTGAAAATCGCATCGACCACAGGTCTAAATATCGCAGATTTCTGCAATCATGACCGCCTGATCAGTTCATAATGGGGGTTTTTATGGTGCAAATATGCAATTTTCGATAAACTTCTGAAGCTGAATCTATTATTTGTAACACTATCGTATAGGACGGAATTTAAGCTATCCAGAAATGGCTTCAGTATTGAAGTTGGACTACTTTAAAGCAAATTATGGCGTTACCGCGCTTTGTGAAGGCAAAAAAACGCCGCAGAACGATTTAACTGCAAAACATTTTCTCGGTGCTGTATGCTGTGCTTATCTGGGCCAAATTCCGGTCCGCAATTGCGTCTCGACACGCTTCGCGGCCGCACGCGCTCGAGTCAGTCGGGTTTTCAGCGCCAAAGCCGTCTCGATGTGGCTTTTTTGAACAATTTTCTCCATATTTTCTTAGTTTCCAGTTTCCAAAATCCACCTAGAGTCAGCAGATCGGCGGCTGTGACGCTGGAATCTCTTCTGACTCGGAAGCGTGCGGCCGCAAAGCGTGTCGAGACGCAATTGTGGACCGGAATTTGGCCCAGATAAGCACAGTATATGCTTCGATTCGATGAATAATTCCAACAAGCTGTGTTAAAAATTGTCGTAATAACTGAATCTCTCTGTATTTGTTTGTCTCTTCGATTTTTCTGTTGAATCAACGAGTGAGCGTGTGACTTTTGTTCGGTGTGAATGAAAATCTGAAAACCAGACGAATTTCAAGAACAGTTCTCCGAATTTCAGAGAAAAAGGTGCAGTAAAATCAGGAATCTTCTATTTCGGAGTGAAATTTACTGTCGACCGCGTGTGTGTGCGCGCGTATGCTGCGTTTCCTTAGCAGTCCACACTTTCTCAGAAAATGAAAACAAGTTACTTGTAACATAATAGGCCGAAAACAAGTTATTTGTAATATATCTTAGCCGATGTAAGTTACTTGTGTCTTATCTGAGGTCATTACATGTAATATGAATGTAAGTTACTTGAGACATTCAAGTAAGTTACTATTATATTACAAGTAACTCGTTTTGATTTTTCTGAGTTCTTGCTGTCTGTACCCTTGCGCCGCACAAGCACGCGCACGCAAAGGAGTAAACTAATTCTGCCTCCGAAGCAGAGAATATGTAATGGTTTTTTTTGGGCGGCCTATGTAATAGCCTAATGTACTTATGTAAATTTGGTCGAATACTTGAAAAGATCAACTGATGTAAATTTCAGATTGAATAAAGTATACGAAAAGCGAAAACTCGAATTTTCGATTTAATCTTATATTTGAATTATTCGATTCGCTCCCGGGTATATATTTCCCATGCGCGATTAACCCATTCGCGACCACGCCTAATTTTGGGTGACTGCTCAGTAAAATCAAAACAAGTTACTTGTAATATAAATGTAACCTACTTGAATGTCTAAAGTAACTTACATTTATATTACATGTAACATACGTTTCTATTACGTGCAACTTAAATTTATAATGCATGTAAGTTACACTTATGTTACATGTAACTTACATTTATATTTTCACTATGGGTGGCCATCAAGTGACGCAGACAAGAGCGCGTCCCAGACCACACACTAAGCAAAAAAAAGTTGTGAGGGGCTTTCCCTGCTAGTGTGGGGTCAAGTACCTCAAACTTGGGTAATTGAACAAACAAGAACTCCAGTCGTAAGCCTGACCTCTCGAGTGCGTCGTACATCCCCCTTGAAAATATCTTCTCGGCCGATTTCAGTTGCTTGCGACCTCTAATGTGCCATTTAAGTTACATGTAACATATCGGAGGCGCACTGCACGCAGGATCCTCTCAGAAATCGAAAACAAGTTACTTGTAACATATCTAAGCTGATGTAAGTTACTTGCGACTTATCTCAAGTCATTTAAGTTACATGTAACATATCGGAGGCACACAGCACACAGTGTTCTCTCAGAAATCAAAAACAAGTTACTTGTAACATATCTGAGCCGATGTAAGTTACTTGCGAGTTATCTCAGGTCATTTAAGTTACATGTAACATATCGGCGGGATACTGCGTGCGGTGCTGCTCTGTTATGTTACATGTAACTTAAATGACCTGAGATAAGTCGCAAGTAGCTTAGATCGGCTCAGATATGTGACAAGTAACTTGTTTTCAGCCTTTCATGTTACAAGTAACTTGTTTTCATTTTTCTGAGTAGATCCTCCTTGGAAATATCTTCTCGGCCGATTTAAGTTACTTGCGATTTACATTGTGCTATTCAAGTTACATGTAACATATCGGAGGCACACAGCACACAGTGTTCTCTCAGAAATCAAAAACAAGTTACTTGTAATAATCTGAGCCGATGTAAGTTACTTGCGACTTATCTCAGGTCATTTAAGTTACATGTAACATATCGGCGGGATACTGCGTGCGGTGCTGCTCTGTTATGTTACATGTAACTTGAATGACCTGAGATAAGTCGCAAGTAGCTTACATCGGCTCAGATATGTTACAAGTAACTTGTTTTCGGCTTTTTATCTTACAAGTACCTTGTTTTTGTTTTTCTTAGTGCACTTTCGGACCGCGTCCAATATTGCGTCACCGTATAACGTGTCCCACCGGTGGGACACGCTGGCTTGGATAGCGTCCGACGGGTAATTCTTCTTTCTTTTTTGTGTGTATATTGTAGCTAGCCACGATGGTTGAACAGTATCAGAGTTAGAGCCTCCGAGACGCTTTCGTTATTGAGAAACAATTGCTCCAAACCAAAATAGTCAACTGAGCTGCAAAAATAATTAAACGAATGTCAAGTCATAGAATTCTAATGAGCCACCTAAGAGCTCGTATTATTTTATTTTATTTATTGCAGCCAATGACAAATAAAATCGTAGGAAAAAAAAAAGCAATAGTAAACCATGAATGACCAGAGAACAGCAAAAAAAACAACAAAAACCTTATAAATTAGTAGCCTAGGGGCAACGAAACTCCGCAGTTAACCGTGCTCTTGTTGAAATGCAATCTGAATGATAAATTGATTCCTATGTCGGACTTAATTAGAAGGAAAAAGAAAACATTAAGTTACTTTACAGCCATTTTCTTCATCCACTTCAGCTCACCTGATTTTAGAAAAGTCTAATTATGTTGTTGCACTTGACCTACTGATAGACCACAAGGTTCTCAGATACTCGCGGCTTAGTAAGGCAGCACGAGGGGATTACTAACGCATTTACTCGTCGAGGTGTAAGCCCCTTTCGTTCCCCCAACTGCTGCCCAGGGCAGCACGTTGTGTCCTCTTGCTACGCTCACTGCCCCAACTGCTGCTCGTATAGTTGCCCCACCTGCTGCTACAGTCGCCCCAACTGCTCCAGTCGTCGCCCCAACTGCTGCTCCTCATTGTGGCCCCAACTGCTGCTCATCTCTCCCCAACTGCTGCTCTTCACTCCCCAACTGCTGCTCTTCATTGCGGCCCCAACTGCTGCTCTTCATTTATGATCTCTCCTTTTTTTTTCTCATAATCCTTTTCCCGCAGGGGATATGTCGAGCTCAGCATCAGTGCTGGGTCGACCTATCAAAAATAGAGACCTCATTGAGGCTCATTCATATCTACAACGGCTTATTTATCCTTGATTATATCCTTTAATCTTCGCTGCAGCTGATGAAAATGATGCTGCCACTACGGGCTGTCTCATGCCCACCCTAGGCGGCCTCGTATCTGGCACGAGTTTGCGAGGACCGTTCAACACAGGCCTCGGTCAGTAGTGATTGTGAGTCTCCAAAAACATTTCTTGACACAAAATTTCTCTATACCTTGGACAATAATTGATTTTCACCCGGTTTCAAGACTGTAGAGATGTGAATTAGGCGTGATAATATGTTTCTCTCATTTTGAAAAACGATTTATTTATTTATTTTTATCAATACACTTCATAAGGTCGACGTGAAAAAACGGGCGTAGAGTATGATACAGCAGAAAAACAAATTGAAAAAATACCACGCAAGAAGAATACTCGAAGATTTGCGTTTGAAAGCAGGAAAAGAACGGGGTACATTCTCCAAATTTAATTTCAATGAGACGAATGCTGAACCAGCCCTACATGTGGAACTGTTCAATCTGAGATTAGTTTTGGGAACCCCATACCAATTTTCTCAGAGTTTCCACGTGTAGAATTATGACTTTCTTTTTAAAAAAAGTTATATCCACATATTCCAAGAATAAAGTTCCCCTCAAAATATTTCTGAGTCGCTGATACTAGCACTGTTTAGGGGAACTTTCAGGGTTGAACGGAATTCAAATATCAGAGTATTCATCATTTATTAAATGGTGATTTCTTCTCTTCCAAAAAACAACGATTTTAGAATTTCTTGAACATTTTTCTTATTTCTAAATTATTACCGTGGACATTTTTCGAAAGACGTTAAACACTTTTTACGTTAAACAGCAGTTACGGCAAAAAAACTTCCAAAAATCGTGTAAGATTTTTCGAAAGAGTTCGAATTATTATTTTCATTGGAAGGTTGTTTTTGAACGTTGTCGGCTTTGAATTCTGTGAGCATTGTGCTTTTCGTGAAGAAAATGTATGTATTCCCCATTTCGCCTAATTTTCGGCAAACCATCGCCGCTCAGCATTTGAAAAATACAAGTTTCTGACATTAAACCGAAACAATTGTTTTTCTGTCAAAAATGCGAGCAAAGTTTAAGTTCAAGGAAACGCATTTCAGAGTGAGAAGGTGATTTTTCAGAATTTTCCGTTTACACCTTCGAGATTAAAAAAAACAATATGTTGCAAATCTGAAAAAACAGCTAAAAAATTCGTTCTAGAACAGCCGATCCCCTCTCGAATTTTTGGCCGGTTTAACACAACCACCATCCAATAGGAAGAACGACTCATCCCTTTTTCCAGAACGATTCATCTGTTTTTTTACCCGGGCTGAACCGTTTAAATTGCTCGCAGGGAACTTCTTTTCTCGAGTGTGCCATTTAAAATTTTAATTTGACATTTTCTTCAGAGTGAAACGACGTTTAATTTGATAATCAGTGAAATACCAAAAGTTTTTTTTGAATACTTGATGTAACGAAAATGTGAATCTTGCATAAAAGTACCACGTCTGAGAGGTCGCGCGCTGATAAAAGTGAGATCCCCGCGCAAATCATTGGCCGCCACCGCGCGTTTAGCCTTAGATTGAGTCATAGAAAGGCGACCAGTTGGAGATGGAATGAAAGTGTTGAAAAATGGCTTTGAGCTGTTGGCAGTTAGTAGCGTCAGGTCGCGGCGATTTCGCGATTGGATGGCAGCGTGTCTTGGTCGACTGCGACCGGGCGGCGCCTGGTCTTCAACTCGACGACAAACTGGCATTGAATTGACAAACCTTTGCTGCAGATCCATGAGGAGATATCGTTTGACTTCAACTCCCTCAATTGTTTTTTTTGCGAACAACAGATGTTGGTACAGTCGACCTGATAACAGGACTGTCGAAAAAGTGTACAGCGGGGAAGGTATGCGAAAATCATTCCGATGCACTCACTGATCCAGAAATATGAAAACACCAGCAATGTGAGAAAAACGGCTACGAACGAGCATGAAAAGACCTGTGCGGCCCTAAACCTGAGTGTTCCGCTCACGCCACGCCCACTCCTTTCAACCGGTTCCGATCCGTAAACTACTGAAAACCCGGCCTTAGGGGTAACAACATACATCCAGGAGGTTACAATCCACTCCGCTCAATAAAACTTACCCCATTTGATAATCGGTCGCCT
Source organism: Aplectana chamaeleonis (assembly GCA_029168955.1). Classification (NCBI taxonomy): domain Eukaryota; kingdom Metazoa; phylum Nematoda; class Chromadorea; order Rhabditida; family Cosmocercidae; genus Aplectana; species Aplectana chamaeleonis. Next base: position 509,395 of record JAPDOI010000053.1, read on the forward strand.
TCTTCTAGTCGGGTCACTTCAGTCAGACTTTTTTATGGGTAGCCGTTGAGGAAGTGGGCGTGGCGTGGCCGGACATTCAAGTTTGGGACCGTATAGGGCTATTTTGTAATCGTTCTTAGCCGTTTTTTCGGCACTATTGATGCATTGAGCCCCGGGTCTTTCGATTTACGTTGGAAACCCGAAGTTTTAATCGTGGCACTGCCTTCAAGGTATTCCGTGTGATAGGGCTGGAGATCGATTGGTTGTGTTAACTCAATACAACTTCCCAGGAAGTGGGCATGTTCATGTTCTTAGAAGGAAGAACTCTCCATGTGAATCATGAGTATGGTCGTAGTTACCTACGGGACCACTTTGAGCAGTGTTACCACACTAAGCTGGCTACAACACAGAGCAGCAGCTGGGGCGACAATTGGAGAAGGAGGGCAGCACGTGCTCCTCGAGCAGCAGCTCGTCCCCTTATGCTGCTCTCGCTATTCTAGTAAAAGTGAGAGATAGTTGCGTTCCTTGACAGCCCACGATCGTCTGAGATGAAGATCAATCGATTGCTTAGATTCCATACACCTTGCTTGGGGGAGAAAAGAGAATTGGTGAATTGACATATAACTAATCAGATGTCTATATGTGCATGCTCAAAACAAAGAAGTCTCCATGCTGATTGTAAATATGCTCGTAGCTGTCCAAACGGACCACTTTGAGCAATGTTACCACACTACAATTGCCACAAAAAAGAGCAGCAGCTGAGGCGACAAATGGAGGACGAGGGCAGTACGTGCTGCTAAGAGCAGCACAAAGGCAGCACGTGCTGCTCGAGCGGCAGCTCTTCCCCTCGTGCTGCCCTCGCTATCCTCGTCGGGGTGAAGGCCTATTGTGCTCCATTACGACCCCGCGATCCTCTGAGTTTTCATTCAAGTCTTGAGTAGGTCAATACATTGATAATATAAACGAATAAGTAGGCTTAAAAGTACTTTCTTGCGGCGGAGAAATCAATTTTTGAAAAGCATGTCCCACCGGTGGGACACGTGGTCCGAAGTGGTAGTAGACGCGTGTCCCACCGGTGGGACAAGTGGTCGTAAATGGGTTAATCAAGAGAAGCATGATTTGATAATTCTCCAACACTGATACGCACAAGACCTCAGTGGTTTGACTGATCAACTTTAGAACTTTCAGAATATCTGTATATCGCGATCTTACAACTTCAGGATTTTTTTTCAGTTTGAATGGGTGCATTGAAAGAAATTTGGTCGGTTGAAATCGTCAATCGGGCGGATATTTGAATGCATAGTTTTTGTCGAATATTTGATTCATTCAAAGCATGTTCCTTCTTCTTTCCGAAGAAAAAAAGATTAATTCGAAATCTGGAACTACTGGAATATGTATTTGAATTTTGTGAATAGCATTCGAATATTACCTTCAACACTTCTACTCATGATCTTTTCTTCAAATTTTACGTTTTGAATTTTTAAGCAGTGCTTCGCAGTAACATTATGATTGCCTATGATGTTCTGAAGAGCCTAAAATATAATTAATTTGGAATAAATTCGTATGTGAGTGCTTATAGCTCTTTTGTTTCGAATTAGATCAAAATTGGCAGTGAGAAGACTAATTTCAGTATTTATGAAAACACTTACCTAACAGATTTTTTCAACGTTCTTTATGGGTTACAAGGGAGGCATTTAGTTTTCTGAAGACAAATGTACATGTATTTTTTGATGTGAGATATAATTGTTATTATGTAATACTTTCATGAAAATTTGTTGACTATCTAATTATGGCTCCTGAAAAAAAATCTGATTGGGCCGCATGGGATGATAGTACATACAAAAAGTGCAGATGTGAATTCTGAATATTTTTAGAATATTCACAAATAAAAAAAATTGAAGAATGAGTCTATTGATCGGGAACAGTATTAAGCATAGCAAATTCACTTTAAATCGCCTTATCAGAAGAATCGTCTTCTCAAAGTGATAGGAAAATCTGGAAAGGGTGTTTATCCTCTGATTAAAACAATTTCGCATCACTCATCGATCGCACGTGTGCTCGCGGTATTGCTCCATCCGTCTTCCCTTCGCTCTTTTCCTGTCTCTAGCCTCCGCTTCGCACACGCACGCTTTGGTAGCACGGGATTTTCGTCCTTATCGAACCTGTACTACTTTCGTGATTGTGGCGATCATGATGACAGTCAAGGAAAATCCGAAACTGATTTTGGCAAAGTGGGTGGTGGGTGCAGTAAAATCCATATTCCTGCCTGGAGCATAGTTACCAGGTTGTTCAGTAAGTTTTTTCGTTCGATGAGAAAAACACAATTTTATATTTCAAAATACTTTATTGTTCAGTATAATCTCTCTGAACATTAATACACTTGCTCAAACGATCCTCCAATCTGTGGATACCATCCCTGAAGTGAGAATCCGGAAGGTCTGCAAAATACGCTTCTACAGCCGTTATGACCTCTCCATTTGATGAAAAACGCTTGCCACGCATAATTTTTTTGAGTTCTGGAAACAAATGGAAGTCGCTGGGGGCCAAATCTGGTGAATACGGTGGATGCTCAAACAATTCGAACTTCAATTCATGGATTTTAGCCATTGTCAAAGTACTCTTGTGACATGGTGCATTGTCCTGTGGAAAGAGGATTTTTTTTCTGCAAACCAGGCCTTTTTTCACGAATTTTTTCCTTCAACTGGTCCAAAAGGTTGCAATAATATTCAGAATTGATTGTTTTACCAGTCTGCAGGTAATCCACAAACGAAATTTCTTTCGAATCCCAAAAAAACTGATGCCATAACCTTCTTGGCCGATTTCCGGACACGAACTCGTTTCGAAACCGAACAACCAGGTTCACACCACTCTTTAGCCTCTTGTTTTGATTCTGGATCATGATGATAGACCCAAGTCTCATCCATAGTGATGAATCGACGCACAAAATCCTCTTTATCCTCTTTAGAACATCCCAAATTTTGCTGAGAAAGTCGCATACAAATGTGTTTTTGTTCCATTGTTAGCGAATGCGGCACCCATTGTGCACACAGTTTTCTACAACCCAAAATTCCACTTAAAATATGGCTCACACTGCCTAATGAGATGTGTAGATCCTCTACTAAATCTCTCTCAGTCAATCGACGATCTTTCAAAACAATATCCTGTATTTTGGCTATGATTTCTGGTGTTGATGCGCTTTTTAGACGTCCTTCACGTGGATGGTCTTCAAGGCTTGTACGACCACGTTCAAATTCAGCAACCCATCTTTCTACTGTTCTACTTGTAGGGGAACAATCATCATACACTTTTAGCACTTTTCGGTTCGTGAATTTCTTTCGGTGCTACACCTTCCAAAAATAAGATTTTTATCACTGCACGATATTCAATTTTTCCATTGCTGTGACACGGCCCTCACTAAATGGCTTGTAAACAAAGAATGAATTGACAGATTGAAATGAAACTTCATATCTCAGGCGATTCGCGGCACAAAGCCGCACCGAACAGGAATCGAAGCCGCCTGACAGTTCGGCTCGTTCTTCTAATCTCCGGGCCACTGCTGTTACTGTTCGGGCCAACTGGAGGAGCCCGGACAGCAACAGCAGTGGCCTGAAAAACAACAGCAGCGGCCTGGACAGCAACAGGAGCCGACCAGCTGATTGGGAAAAGGAGCCGAACTATCAGGCGGCTCGGGGCCGATAATCGCCTGAGATTGTATGTTTATTACATGGATATCCATGTTTAGAACAATAACTCTTGTAGCAGAACACTCGCCCTTCTAGGAACAAAGTCCTGAGGGCGCTAATTGGGCAGAATAAAACAGGTTAAAAAAAAGAAACAAGTGAAAAATAGAGATAAAACGAGATAAAACGGTGGCACGAAAGCATAAGATATGATTAATATGCACGTCTAAGAGAATTCCTACGACTCAAGGTACTTTTCCAGCATGCGCTTGAAAGAGATAAGATTGTGAGGAACGTTATTCCTTTTACTGAATTTGTCATACTCCGTACCAGCTCGATGAACGAAAAAGAAACGCCTTAAGCTTTTTCTGACTCTAGGAAGAGCAAGTTTAAAGTGACTACCCCTGGTATTAGATGCTCGCAACTTGAAGAGGCTATTGGATTGGATGCCAGTGAGTCCATGAAGAACCTTATAAATCATTATCATGTCAAATTAACGTCTTCTTCTAACAAGTGAACACAACCCGAAGTTTGTATTCCTTGTTGTACTGCCGGGAATCAAGTCATAATGAAAGCCAAGGGCCCTTATCATGAGCTTGCGTGTGAAACTATTTTGCACTTTTTCCAACTTGAGGCTCATTCCCTTTTTACTAGGATTAGATACTACGTTTTTACTACGAGATACTACGTTCATATGAAGAGTGTACCAACAAAACAAAAAAAAATTGGGCTAGTAGCTATGCCCTCCCTTATCGAACGACAACACTTATTGAACAACCTGGGATGAAAAATAGTATAATTGGAAATTATTCTCTTCTGTTATATAAAATCCAAGAAATGATCCGCGATAATCTCGCAGTCAGTGGCTGACCATCGATGGCCGTTGCGCGAGCATAATCACCCATAATTTCCTCATGACCTTGTTCTCGGTCGGCGACTGCTTTGATCGATGAGGGTGGCGGGGGAGGACAGGGAAGGCTGATGCGGAGTCAGAAGAAATGACTTCGTCAGGGGAGTCTCGTATTATGATCCAGTTAATTTTTTTATTAAATAAACGCCCAAGGTCAAATACTTTGCCTGAAATGTTGGGTTCCTTTAGTTACGTTCTTAGTTACACTGATTTAGACAATGCGTTCACTCGCGGCGAGTTGGACTACCGGAATCTGGTGTTGGACGCCAACTCGGCCTCACTCTACGTTGGAGCTCGTGGACGAATATTTCGGTTATGGGCCTACAATGTGAACGACACATCAGAAAATTTGGTAGGGTAGATTCTTTTTTTTTTCAATTTGGGTTTATCGTGGTAATTTTTTTCTGTTTTTTTTGCTTTTTTTTCCGATTTTCATCTTTTTTAAAATTTTGGATTGAATGAATAAATTCGAAGGAGGCTTCTTAGGTTTTTCCAATGAATGGGTGAATTTGGAAGCCTGCCATCTATTCGTCACGTATTTGAAAAATTTATCCTTATATTCAAATTAGAAATAGAATTCTCGAATCACTTCCTACCAATTCATGGACCTTTCTAAACACGTTTTTTTCTCAGTTTCTGAATATTCTAGTATTGTGACCCAGAATCGGCCAATTATTTGAAACATCAAATTCCTTAGTTTTTCGGGTAGACCGAATATACGGAAAACCGAATAATGTGAATTTCCAAAAATTCAAACAAAATTAATTCACCGGATTGATCAAATATTCGGGCGAACCATTAACATAGTCTCCCGATTGGATTGAATTATCGAAAAAAGTTGGAATTTCCCAGTTAATGGATTATTTGAAAAAATTTTTAGAATTATTCTATTAGAAAACGATTTTAACAATTACTTTGCCACTCATTTGAATATTACTCAAATAATTATTCGCTTCGGTCTTGAGTCTAAAATAAAGCTCGCGGGATTTAGTCAGAAGGGTCTAAAAGGACGCGTTTTCGCGTCTTTTTCGCCCTTTCTGAATAACGCGCTTCAATCTCAAGTTTGAGCGAAACTAGGGCGATATTCATGATCCTGGCGTTCAGTGCTACCTAGTGGTATAGCCTTTATTCGGATTTCTTTTTAAACTAAAGAAGCTTGGAATTTAGCCAGCTGTCTATACTATACGGTACCGTGGCGAAGGGGCCGCGGCCGTCTCTGCGTTTCCTCGCCAACTTTGCTATTTCTTGACTCTCTGTCCTCAAGGGCAGCAGCCCCACGATTTCTTACGCTTCTGCTTAAATTCAAAAAATCAGACCTGTAGGTACCACTGGTTGTCTCGATTTCGTCGAAAATCTGAAAAATGATTCTCTGAGAATTCAGAGAAAGGGACATTGCCGAAAGTCGAAAAATCGAGATTTTCTTTTGAAAAAATCTAATTTTCCACAGCTCCGGAGGTTCCGAATCTCGTCGAGGTTTCGAAAAATCGCCGCTTTCTCTGAAGTTCGAAGGTCATAAATTCGCCCAATTCATCAAAAATCGGAATTTTCTCATAACTATCACAGTACTTGCTCAATACCTGGAACTTCTCGAATAATTTGTTGATTCCTTCGAAATTCCAATCGTGATGTCCCTAAAACTACGGATTTTTTAAAACACCTCAATAGTGATAGCTGAATCTTCCCTTGTCATCGCCCAAGTCTAGTGACTCACAATGATACGCGCATAGTTTCTCAAAGGCATCGTTCACGCTGAAAACCAATTTCCATTTTTCAGGCTCAATTCCATGAATGAGCCCGGTAGACCACACTGGTAAACTTTGACGCGCAAAAAACGTAAGGTTATGAGGTTGGAAGGGGTTAGAGATGAGAATCCGCCACCAGTTCTCACCAGTCATCTAGCACTTTTTCATAGAATGTTGATGTGACCGCCAAACAACATGAAAAACAGTTACGGCACAAACTCCACATGCCGAAAAACTTCGAAAATGACGGTGACGAGGTCTCCAAACGCGAATAACTTTGAAAACGATTTTAGCGCGAAATTCGAATTCATATTTACAATGTGTTTCGATTGACTTTTCTTTACAAATGAAGGTTTCTCATGGGCCCCTTCGACATTTTCGTTTTTTAGAGAAGCCAAGCCACACAAAAACATGAAAAAATAATATACGGTTTTCTGCGCGTACGATGCCTTTAAGAACTGCGATACAAAACATCACGTTTTTAGTCAAGTTCATCCAATAAAAGGATTCGATTTGACTCAATTCATTGAGCATCAGTTGTGGCCATTAGATTGCTTTTGGGTTAGATAATAACACCAGCTTGAGTGCCTGGGTGCTAATTCCTTGTCACCAGCAGCTGTATGGGATGATGGCTGAGGAGCCTACAAAGAAGAATGGCGCCAGAATTGAAAAGGGACTGACAAGGGTACTAATAGCTAGAGTAACCATTCCAAGTGTAACGTATACACGATTGTAGGTTCAGGTAGGCTAGTGAACATAACGTCGGCATGGATCCGGAAGAGACTGCGTTCACTGTTGCAGGTTGGCGCAAACTCGGTGCCCTGTGCTATAACATAGGTACACCGAGCTTGCACCAACCTCCAATAGGGAACGCAAAGTCTCTTCAGGATCCACGCCGATGTTACATACATATGGTTTCCGTTTTCGATTTAGTCTGACGCATGGACGAGGCGGCTGGCCGTGCGTGGTTGGCGGCCTCACTGGAGAATGGGGTTTCAATTCGTGCGTAGTTTTATACCGTCGCAGCCTCGTCCATTCATTAGACTGAAATTACTACGCAAACTTTAGAAACTAGGTTCCTGCGCCGTCACAGAACGCGCGCCGAAATCTGCTTCCTGCAGATGAGGGGACGGATCTATGCGAGGCAGTCGGTTGCGAGTATCCTCAGACAGGGATGTGGGATCACCCGGGCGAAGGGATCACTCGGGCACCAAAGGCAAAAACCGCCCGGGTGATCCCACATTCCTGTCTGAGGATACTCGCAACCGCGCCGCAGCACGATTTCGCAATCAGCGTGCACTTTGCGGGCTGAACGGCAGTGCGGAGGTGAACTGTACTTATGTCGAGTCGAGTCATCGAGTTTTGGTATCGACTGAAACAGTCGACATCGAGTCATTCGACTACTCGAATATTCGAAATTTTGAAAATTTTGAGAAAAACCGAATTAGTCTCAAACTCAACTATTCGAAATTCCTAAAAATCGAGTCAGTCGAAAACTCGTTTATTCGAAATTTTGAAAAATCAACTTAGTCGAAGGCTCGATTATTCGATAGACCTGAACAGTCGAACAAATTCGATAGTCGACTGTTTCGAGTCAAAGGAATTCTCCGTCAGTTAAACTGTTTCCAAATACAGTTGCAGATCATGCACCTCATTTGCCGCCAGTTGTTATTTGCTCATAGTTCTCGAATGTTCTCGTACGGCTTACGACCATCTCTTTCACTTAATGCCGGCATTGATTTACGCCAAAGTTCCTCAATCCTCGGGTGTGAGCATACCGATAAACTCATCAGAGATAACAAGACGGTCGCGATAGCCTGGAAATTGATACATGGCGGTCAATTATTTCACCTTGCTCGAGAAAAGAGGCACGCATGAGGCTTGAATACATTGGGACCAGCGGAACGTCGCAGTGCAACCGAAACTTTTGGTTTTCAAATTTGTTTTTGATGCTTAGCTTTATCCTCCTTTCTCTTAGAGGAAAAGGTGGGAAATCCAGAGAACAGCTTGTTTTGTGGCAACAGAAGCACAGCTTCGCAGATACGGAAGAGGGGCTGCACTCTCCGTCGAAGAAATAGGGCAAGAAGACGAAAAAGGCCTTGAAGGCTAAAAAGACGAAAAAAACGGCAGTAGTCCAGCCGAAGAGGCTGAATATGATGACGGAGATTCCACACTGAGTTTTGATGATCTAGAAGTAGACTACGATTTGCCCTGACTTATTATTGTTAAACTCAGCTCAGGGCTTTTTCCATGATTATCGTGTCCAAAGATGAATTCTGATTGTTCATCCATTAAATGATCTCGGTGAACCGTATTTCTCTCCTATCGTGAAATTTGTTTGGTTTTCTGAAACTTCTAGAATTTGTTCGATGGATATTGCTAATCGACATTAATACATGAGTATTGGTTCCGGCCGTCTTACTGTGTGAAGATGGCGTTTTTCATTGCCAGATATACTTTTATGCTTCAGAAATTCAGTTGTTGAAAATTGGAAAAATTGAGTTAGTCGAAAACTTGACTATTCGATTATTCGAAAAATCGAGTAAATTCGACTACTCGATTATTTAAAATTTTGAAAAATGGAGTTTGTCGTAAACTCGATTATTCGAAATTTTGAAAAATCGACTCAGTCGATAACTCGATTATTCGAAGTTATGAAAAATCGAAAAGTCGATTATTCGGAATTTTCTATTATCGACTTAAACCAAAACTCGATTATTCGGAAGTTTCTATTATCGACTTAGTCCAAAACTCGATTATTCAAAATTTCCAGATATCGACTTAGTCGGAAACTCGATTATTTGAAAAAATTTTCGAGTCACCGAAGTATACGAGGCAGTGGAATAAAGTCTGGCAGTCGTAGTGTACTGGTAAGGTTCTCGGTTCATGAACGTGTGATCTAAGGCTCGGCTCCCGACCCTTGCATTTTTCGTTTTCTCTCCAAATTTCCATGATATTCTTTCCTTCGCAATTTTAGCCGTTTCCTACACATAATCCAGTTTTACAAATGGCAATTTTGATCACGCCTTTGCAACTTCTTGTGTAGCCTTCATGTAAAATTTTGCATTTTCTTTTCATTTGAGCATTTTAAAATGGAGAACAAAAATTTATGCTAACGCTAGCGGAACGATACAAAAAATGAGAAAAGCATACATGTTGTTCACAAACAGCGCAACAAAAGTGGAAAACTGACCTGGACCACCATCTTCGTACCCTGCCATTTGCTTAGAGTAATTGTAATTGTTTATTACAGGTTAAACCTGCGTAATATATAGCAAACGATAAAGATAAAAACCCATAGAGATCGTAAAATACAACAACACGTAGAGACAAGTGTAACGATAAAATAAAAGATCTAGAATATGTACGGGTACAGAGTGATGATGATCGGACAAAATTATATTAAACCAATACGAGATCATTCATCCCCCTTCATCAAGTAGTAACTGAGGAAATTCACGAATATTGGTGCACTATAAGAATGTTGTCTCTGTGTGCTACATTCAAATCGATGTCATGAAAGAGTATATGCACATTCTTCATTGACCCAAAAAAAGAAGACGTCGAGGGGCTGTATCATCGATGTTGCACCGGGAGGGATGATTCGTATAACGATGCAGTGGCCCAAACTAGGTTTGGATGAACGAACTCTGCCTAGTAAATAGAGAGAATAAATTACCTTCGGGAAATGCTTCGATTATAATCTCAGTATCACGAAAGGACGACCACGAGTCCGAAATGAGATGTCGCACGAGGTCCTCTAAATATGGGAACGCAACTCCTCAATCACTCCACCACGTGATTTTTTGTTATGATATGAGTGGTCCCGGATCAACTAAAGTCACCGAAACCTTTTTGATGAGCGCAAGTGCTTCGTGTTAGAATAGGCTTTTACTCTACAGTTTTTGACGTTTCCTATATGTAGGAAACAGCAAAAATTGCCAAGGGAAGAAAATCAAGAAATTACGAAGAGAAAATCAAAAAGTGCATTGGTCGGGGCCGAAGCTTGGACCACAAGATACCGTTAATACAAAGTTGGCTGATTCCCAAACTTCCTTTGTTCCCAACGAAATCTCAACAAAGGCTAAACTTTTGGGAAACCCTCAACACCAGGATTATGGTTATGACCCCTATGTCGCTCAAAGTTGAGTTTGACCTTCTGACGAAACCCAACGAGCGGTATTGTAGTTTTCACGATTTCAACTGTTTCCGAGTTTCCACCAGAAATCGAACGGTCTGATGTCTATTGCAACAACAACGCCGAAAAAAGCGAGTCATTATTAGTCCTGTGCCGTTTAAAACTTGAATGTGGTATGCTCGCCACGCTCAGTACCTCAACAGACACCGAAGAAGTGGCCGGGGTGGGCATACCACATTCAAGTTTTGAGGTAGCACGATGCTACTTTTTCATTGTTCCAGCCGTTTTTTTTCAGAATTACGTTACATTTGTTGCATTACACCTTGGACCTTTTTATTCACGGTGAAGACTCAAACTGGAACTGTTTCCATTGTAGACACTGCCCTCTAGCTCCATGTACGGGTCCACCTTTTTTATATTCTGTTAATCCCGGGGTGCACAAACTCATGGTCCGCCATTGATCCTCTACTGGCCATTCACTTGGTAACCAACGCGTTCTCGGCTGACCCCGGCATTCCCTGTAAGCGATAAATACCTAACTGCCGCCACTCATCCACCCACGACGCCACTCCGCCCTCCAGCGGGTACGCTTCGAGTGACGGCAGTGTCTTATCGATCGCTTAAGTGGTCGTCGATGCGTTCCGGGGTCGGCCTAGAACGCAACGATTACCGTAGTAGAGGCCCGTAGAGGCTCAGTTGCGGTCCTTGAGTCCGTATACTTATAGTATGCTAGTATGCTGCCTAAGATTAGGAATGATTCAATCGAATTTCAATTGACTTTTTCCTGTTCTGTAGTTTGCGGATCTGCGTATCACGGTGCCCCCGGCTGAGCTGACGGAATGTCGAGCCATGGGAAATTCGGCAGAAGAATGCCAGCCGTCGACAAGGTTTATGTCACTGATGGATAACAAAGAGAGACTCTATGTGAGTCTCACATATCTCAAGTTCTTACCCGAAACTTCTGGGTTAATCATTGGCTCTTCAGGTTTGTTCCTCCGTTGCGATGCGGCCGGAAATTCGCGTCCTAGACGCTGTGACGCTTCGCGATCGTCAGGAACCGCGTACGGAGATTGGAATCTGTGCTCCAGACGCGAATGTGAACGCAACTGCGGTCATAGTTGGTAGGTCTCTCATAACGACAAGTTGCGTTGTGGGCACGCGTGTGGAGGTAGTAATGTTCCCAAACCGCGAAAGGGACGGGGAGGAGCGAAGGCCCGTGATTGAAGCTACCGCCAATTACATCTATTAGCTCCTTCCCCGCCCTTTTCGCGATTTGGACACATTACGACCATCAGTAATTTAAAGGGTTTTAATTTTAGAATGGGGAAATCCGAATGAACTGCCTTCTGTGTACTCGGGTATTCGAACGGGTATGGCAGGTGAGAATCACCTGATCTACAGACCTGCTCTCGTCGACAAGGGAAAGGAGGTGCATTCGAGCATGAGGAGTGTCTACACGGACAATCGCTGGCTGTATGGTTGGTTTATAATACGCAATTGTAACCGGTTCCTCCTAAACAGGCAGCAGCGACCGTTTATCCACAACGTCTATTGCTACGAAAATTCAGGTAGTTGATACGTTGAAAGATGATGAAATTCGTAGAACATCTCCACTGGCAAAATAGTGTGATGGAACACGTACTCAGAACTTTTTGAACAATTCGAGAACGACATAAAGCACCGCGAACAATTGTAAAACAACATATCTTCGAGTGAATAATGCTCGGTTCATTTACCTAATTCAAACATAAGTTGTTGGTTGCAAAGGTGCTCGTAAATTTAAAGGCCGACGAAGTCCGAAAAAGTGCCGCGGATACCGGCACGAACAAGTAATCAGCAATAAGTTTTAGGAACGCACAATATTTCAAACTAGATAGGAATCCGCGGAACAGCGAGCAAATTACGCTGGGCATTGAATCGGCTTGATCTACGCATCACTTACAAGCAGCATAATGAACAACTATTCCCCAAACTTTGGAACGCACTTGTTACGAACAACAAAGCGGATTAATTGAGCCCTAGCTTCTATCAATCGATGGCGCGATGGTGACAATGCCTCCGCTGACTCGCCGCTGTTTTATTTCCTCCTCTACAGCTTTTCCTTGCTCTGCATTTGATCTCCGATATTTCACTCGCTTGTTGTTTCAGTATTCCTTTAAATTACCTTTTGACTTCCTTGCGTCTTGGATTCAGAAACCTTTCAAAACCGATTCCTGTAAATTTGAGTGGCTATAAACAGTCGATGCTTTTAACTAATGACTTCGGTTGCAGGAACCAGCACCTCTGCGAATCACCGCCAAGAAGCCCCTTTGTGATGCCAATTAACGTACACAAATTGGAGTTTATCCCAATTGCAACGTAAACGAAAATCACTGATCTGGACGACTTAGCCAAGTTTTAACGAAGTAGTTGGATCAGAAGTCATAAATAAAGGTGCGTTTTCTCTTTATATTTCCAGCACTATTTCACACATTGTTTCTTTCATTCTCTCGACGATATTCCTTCTCGACTTTTCTAATCAAAACTCTTCTGGGGAAGGGGAGGGGGCGGGCGTGCTCCAAAACTAAATACGAAAATGAGGAAAGTTTTCAGTTTTAGGAAAGGGTATGGTAGGTACACGGTAGCTCGATCAAAGTTCCCGCTTTGATTGTATTTTTGCCTAGTTAGGTTCTTAAGAGCGGTGATCACGAATCTATTTTTCGCCCCCCCCCACCCGGTGTTAAAAAAGTACGGCAGGTTATGGTGGTCGAATTACAATTGTCTTAGGAACCTACAGCATTTTTTCCCGAATAATAAGAAAAAATATTGAATTTCTGATCATCACCTCAAGGAAAACTTCGTGGCGAAGTCCCACCAAGATTTTGACGTTTACTCATTGATTTTCGGAATTTCGAAGTGGGTTTCGCCCCATAAATAGCAGTATACCTACAATACCCTGCATTAAATCCCAGAATTTTCTACAAAAGAACACCAGATTCGTGTTCATCACCCTCAATAATCCCTTCAAAAAAATTTTGAGCCAAATCCAAAACTTATTTTCGGAGCAACATTATAAGGAATTAAGGAATCATACGCGCTGAAAACCACTCATCGTTTTTTGAGTTTGAATCATTGGCTGGGCCCGCCCGAGAACGTGGGTAGAGTTTGTCGGGTCACCGACGCATCATTGGGAAGCTATGAGAGATCGAATGCCTCGAATTTCACCAAAAGAGGCCCGCCTTACGACAGCCATGTGGCCTCAAATGAGAAAAGAAGGTAGCTTATCAACAAACGATACATCAACTTCCACTCATTTACGCGATATAGCTTGTTGAGAAGCTTCTTTCTTTTTCATTTTATGCCACATGGCTGTCAGAAAGCCGGCCCCTTTTGCTGAAACTCGAGGCATTCGAACACCCATATCTTCCCAATGATGCGTCGGTGACCCGAGAAACTCTACCCACGTTCTCAGGCGGGCCCAACCAACGATTCAAACTCAAAAAACGGTGAGTGGTTTCCAGCGCGTACGATGCCTTTAAGTCCCCGTTATAGCCGGTCGAGGGGCGAACTGTGCTGTCCCTAGTAATCCTACGCCGTCCCAAGTATTCCTACGCAGTCCCTCGCCGTCCCTATTCTGAGATAATTTGCCGCGTCAGTGCCGGGAAAGTACCGCGACCCTCGACTGTGCCGCGATAGTTACGCGATGGTACCGCAGCGGCTCCGTGATCAGACGACTTTGTTGCAGTGCCTTGAGCCTCGACATTGCCGCGATTCTAACGCAGCGGCTCCGCGTTAGAACCGCGTCGGCTCCGCAAGGATGCAGCAGCGAACCCGCGTGGAATACGATGTACTGTCCTGTGTGGTAAAACAAAATAGTCGCCTGTCCAATCACCCAAGTGTGAGGTACATTCTCTATTCTCTTGGGCGCTAAAACAACGGCGGTAACCTCTGTCCTTATCAGAAAGAGAACGTAACAACCGCAGGTGCGTATTTTTGTTCCTAAGCGCACCTGGTTGTAACCAAATTCTTAATGAACATCATGCGAGATACTTTCCCAGAGCCACGGCGGCACTTACGCTACGGCTCCGCGGTAGTGCCTTTGCGGCTTTGCGACAGTGCCGCTTCGGTGCCTGTAGCGGCAGCGGCGATTTCTCTCAGAGCATAGGTAAGCTAAACGTGGACTTTTCATTCTCTCAAAGAACCTCAAGCCGCGTTTTGGTCAAATCGTTAAGAAAGAAAATTCTGTAAGCGAAAATTTTGAGCTAATTGCATTGATATTCGTATTAGAAGCTTTATTGTTTGTTGTTTTTCAGGATGCTTCTCCGACTTCGGCTTCGAAAATCCACTAACTCTTGACGGGAACGCCGACATGAGGTGGGGATCAGAGGGAGTTCCGAACGGTTCGAAATTTCTTCAACGAAAACTATGTGTGTAACATGTTTCGTTTTTCGTTGTTCATTCATTTGTATGAGAATGAGTTTTTTTAGGCTCTGTGAAGTGGAATTTGACGACTTCGGGGAAAGGCAAAGCGACCTCATTTCCGCTATGGTACAGCGGGCGATGACGAGCTCACCATCGCGCAGCTATGATCTCAGGGAATTTTCGATTTTGTTTTGTATCGTGTGAGGATGTAGTTGTTGAATAAATTTGTTATAACACTTGTATATGAGCATGATAGATTGTTGTGAATGTTGTCCATCGAGTGGAGAATGGACAACAGTTTTATACTTGTTCATAACGTAATAGACATATTTCCCCACACTTACACGTCACAAGCGCATTGTCTTCCGACTCTTCTTTTGAAATTGTCCAATGGAGTTGTGGGCAATTTCAAGGAAGATTTGAAAGCCACGGCACTGGTAATGTGTATGGGAGGCAATATGTCTGTTACGCTATGATCAAATATCAAACTAGGTATGAGCTATTGTATAACAAGATGTGGGAACCACGACGTTGATTGTTGGTGAGGTAGTTGGAAAATAGTCCGTGAACGTCAGGAATATGTTTCCGACAAGGTTGTAAACAATTACAAGACAACGATCTGATTAGTTGTTCGCTCCTACTTTTACGGACAATTTACCACCTAGTCTAGCGCGACATTAGACCTGCCTTAGCACCAGCTACAAACATTTAACTTAGACAATTCGTAACTTGTTCAATAATTGGGGATCAAATTGTTCAAAATGTTATGAGTATGGATAAACAGTCGCTGCTGCCTGTTTAGGCTTTCTCATTGTAACCCAGGTAAAATGTACATGAGCTGTGTGCGTGGAGCGAGCTTTTTCAAACAAAGTAGCACCAAGACTTTGTGAGGTATAATGGCCCACTAGGACCTGGAAATCTTTTTTATCGCAAAAAATGTACTCCAAGATTCGCAAAAACTCTTCAAAACTTCGCCTCTGGTAAGCTTTCGGTGCATTGCACTTTTTCAGATCTGAAATGCATTGATTACTGCTCAGCTGGAAACCTCGCCTTAGCTAACTGTCCTGTTCTGTCATAAGCTGTGTCTAGACCGCGAGTACGAATGAACGGATTCCCACCACATGTTCTCTTGCGCGAAATTTCGAGATAGTATGTATCTAGACAGCCCCATCGATTTGTTGTCCTAACGAACGCTTATAGAAGGGAGCGCAATCGGATTATGCTTAGCGTTATTGGGTTAGCTGACGTGCGCCCTGCCGACGGGTGTCGATTGACAAGGTATTCCAGACGCAAGTTAAGGCTTCAGTATGGCCTAAAATAAGGTTTGTGAAAAAAGACTTTTTGTGAATGAAGAATTGAATGTTGTGATTTATCACAAAAGATAGTTTTCAAAATCAGGATAGTGATAATTTTATTATACAATTTGCGCCCAAAGACAGTAGTCACGATAAACCGGTCTTCGAATTGTGAACGGAAATCGATAGGCCCAAGGCTCAATGCAGAAAAAAATGTCGAAAAAACGGCTAAAAATGAGCAATCGATGGTCCCAAGCGGTCCTAAAACTTGAATGTGGCATGCCTGACCCACCTGTGCTGGTGGCTCACAAAAGGGTTTGTTCTCGCGAGGGTTACGGTTTGGATGAGTTAATCGGTTAAATCGATTAAGGTTATACGAGATGAAGGAGAACATTCAAACACGGTGGTTGAAAACTACCTCTTGCCTGGGTTGCTCCACTTATGAATGCACCAGCTAAAAACAGTTATCAGTAGTGGGTCTTTTGACGACCTCACAAAACCAAATAGAAGTCACATCAGCTAACAAAGAACTTTCAGAAGGATGTTGACAAAGGATAAGGCCCTTGTTTGTCAGGCTGTCTTTGTCAGCCTTTAAAACAGAGCGATACGACCTGAAAGATGGCGATTTCGCCTGCTAAAGAAAGGATTATGAAAAGGTAATGGGAGGAAAAGTTATTGAAAAGATGAGCACCCAACGGATGACACTAAGACAGGAAAAAGAAAACAACGACAAATGCTTCGTGGCCTAAAAATTGGAAAGAGCCACATGGCGCGCAAACCGCAGCGCGAACGCTCCGCGCCTCACCTTCTCAATGGGGCGCGTTGCGATCCTACAGAGTCCGGACTTTGGCAAAATATCACCGACTTTCTCAAAAGCCGTCGAGTAAGTGGACGGGGCGGGCATGCCACACTGAAGTTTTGGGATCGCGTAAGACTAATGAATGAATTTTTACCCTTTTTTCCTCGTCATTGTTGCGAACGGCCTCAGACCCTTCAATTTTTAGTGAAACTTTAGAGATGTTTCGGGCACTGCGTTTGATTTTGCGATGCATATGAAAAATGTTCTAGAACCCCAGTTTGTGGGCTCGTTTGACGTGGGCGAGCATGTGTACTTCTTCTTCCGTGAGGTCGCAATCGAGAGTGGCGGGGCGGAAAGGAGCGTTTATAGTCGCGTCGCGAGGGT
Source organism: Aplectana chamaeleonis (assembly GCA_029168955.1). Taxonomy (NCBI): domain Eukaryota; kingdom Metazoa; phylum Nematoda; class Chromadorea; order Rhabditida; family Cosmocercidae; genus Aplectana; species Aplectana chamaeleonis. Next base: position 526,723 of record JAPDOI010000053.1, read on the forward strand.
GTGTAAGGTGAGCAGATTCTTCCTATTCTATTTTCTTTGGAGTGGCTTTGCATATCAACATCAAAAAAATTCCTCAGAAAGACATTGGCGGCCGAGTGGTGCTGCGCCAAGTGTGGACGTCGTTTTTGAAAGCTCGTCTGAACTGCTCTATCTCATCACAGTATCCCTACTATTTTGATCGTATACGTGAGTGATACTCTTTCACTTTTATTTGCGGTGTTGACATGATTGTGTACATCCTATGATTGATTTGAACTTTCTAATCAGAAAGAGTGAACTGTCAAGGATCATCGTACCCTTTTTAGAAGCCGTAACCCGTGTGGAAACCTCCGACGATACTTTGTTCTACGCTACAATGAGCACTTCTGAGACGGCATTCGTGACTTCGGCGATCTGCGTGTTCTCATTCAAGAGCATCAATCAGGTAGGAGTTGTATCACACTTATTGCTCAAGTTAAAGGCAGTGCTTACGATAAAACTCGTTTTTCTGCCTATCTTGAAAACGGTCCCATGCTGATTTTAATGATGTCTTTGGAATCGTACAAAACCCCCTGGAAACGGAGTTATGACCCCTCAAAATTCAGCTAGGGAAGCATTGTGGACGAGTTGTCCAAGGCCTGTAACTCCCGTTTTCTGCTGCCGATGTGTGCGAGCTGACCTGAGTAAAGATAGACGTTGAGAATCAAGGGAAGAACGGGGTTTTTGATCGGAATGCATCGCTCATCTAACCACGAATTCAGGGAAACTGTTGTAGGACGTGGGCGAAGTGGCCCAATGGGTTGGCTGGCCCGCGAGATTTTCACCCACTAACCGGCCGTTTTTCGTCGCACTTCCGTTCTTAATCTTCTTAGAGGTACCAAAGCTTACGTTTTGGCCAAAAAGAACGTGCAACTTTTTCTTCGTGAACACTGCCTTTAAAGGCAGTGTTGACGATGGAAAGTGTTTTTCTATTTTCCCGCCTATCTTGAAAATGGCCCCACGCTGATTCCAATGATGTCTCTGAAATCGTACAAGACCTTCTGGTAATGGTGTTATGGCCCCTCAAAAATTGAGCTAGGGAAAATGGTGGACGAGTTGTCCGAGGCTTGTAACTTGCGTCTTTTGCAGCCGATCTATGCGAGCTGACCTGAGTAAAGAGAGAGGTTGAGAATGAAGGGAAGAACGGGGCTAATGATTGGAAATCATCGCTCATCTCACGATTCTGAGCATTCATTTGTTTACGTCGGTGGGCGTGTGATGCGCTTTTGAGGTTTGTCTTGCGCTCGAAATGGCAACTTTAGGCTCTTTTGAAGCTTTTCCTGGCTCGTTTTCATGCGTTCTTTCGACGTCAGCGTTACAGTGTGCCCCTCCACTACCCATTCCTAGTGGAAACTGAAACACATTTTTTATCGTGAACACTGCCTTTAAGCACGTATATCCACCTACATCTTACAGGTCGACTTAAGACACCCTTTCAGCTGTTCCATCATGGTTTCTTCCTGGATCCGAACAGTCCGAATTGGCTGCCTCTGCCCGCAGATGCGGTTCCCGAACATCGGCCGGGAACGGTTGGTTTTAATTGGATATAACATAACATAACATAACATAACGTAACATAGCATAACATAACACCACATGGAATAGAATGGCTTGTAATGACAAGACATGACAAAAGTCAATGTGAAATAGCATCACACCTCAACCCATGACACGACATATAATATCAGTATAAGATACCAAAACAAGATGTAAGAACATAACGTGATATAGCAAAACGTAACAAAATTACGCTTCACAACAAAACATAATACAAAATAACATGACAAACTCAATAGCGTGCGGCAACAGAATAAAAATGATAGAATTACATGTTATAACGTCGAGAAAACAGTGCATGGTACCATATCTCTAATTCTGGTGCTTATATAGTTTCCTCATACAATTTAGTCTAATGATCGCGCGATTGGAACCACGTTGCCCAGTGGTGTCACGAACGCCGCATGGCTTGCTACAATGATTGCGCCTTGTCCCTTCCCTTGACTAAATATGATAAGGTGACCATGAGTGCTTGCCTGTTTTCAGTGCGTGTCGAACTCGCATTCGCTCTCAGACTCGGATCTCCATTTTGCGAAGTCTCATCTGATGATGGCGGAGCCTGTTTCAGGTTTGACTTCAAAAAAATCTTGAACAATCGATATTTCCAAGAAAAATCCATTTTTTATGTGGTACTCCAATATTATCCACCCGTGACACCGTGTTTACCCATATTGCTGTAGACGTTCGTACTGAGCAGAATGTGATTTTCGCGCTGGACGGAAGGTAAGCTCATCTGGGAGTAAACCAATATCTTTAATTTGTGTGTGACATTCAGATCAAATACCCTTTGGAAAGTCTCGCATTGGCGAGAAGGGAACGCATGGAAATGGTTGGAAGTGGAAAGAAGACAAATTGCAGCTGGTGGTCCGGTTAAAGCTATGGCGCTGCTGCCAGGAGGTGTGAAACTTTGTTGAAGTCAGGGTTTGGCGCGCTGTGCGGAGGTCTGCAGGGGGTCTGAGCTGCAGATGGGTGGAGGGAGGTCTGAGCTCCCCCGGGAGACCAAGTGGACCATTCTGAATAGGGACATACTCTGTTTAGTAACAGCTTTTTTCTCTCAAAATTCGAATGTACCTTTTATTTTGTATGTGATGTTCTCCTTCTTGAGGTTCTACAGAAAATATACCAACTCACGCCCCAGGCTAAGAAATCAGAAATTGCTCCGGATAGGTACGAATAGTTTTTTTTTCAGAATTCCTCTACTTCGCCTCTCGTTCGGCTGTCACACAGTTCACACTCGCGGCGTGCGCCATGCATTCGTCTTGTGCCCATTGTGCTGTGGATCCCTATTGTAGTTGGCATGTGGCCAGATCAGCCTGCTATCCACGTGAGAAAGCTCATGGACAGAGCATGGGGTAGGATTGAACCCGCAAGGTTGTATTGAACCTTGATAAGTTCTCAGTTTTAGGTGGATCTCTTCGTGGGCAGGGCGTGGCTCATCCGAATGTTCCGCTTCGGCTAAGCCAAAGGCACAGGCCGCCTACCCGGGGGACACAGTTTATCTTGTTGGAGCTGTGGGAGCTGTATGGAAGCGGGACGGAAATATGTGAGTTTTCTATATTACATAGCATAGCAAGATATGACATACACAAAGTAATAAAGCCTAACGTAACGTAACATTAGAAAAATGAAAAAAATCAGCAAATGTAAAAAAAATAAAACTTGTCACTCGCTTATCTTGGTTTCAAGATAGCCCGCAGACTGGGAGAACAAGCCGTACTGCAGGCGGCTCGGGGCTGAGAATTGCCTGAAACAGTAAAACTCGAATGGCGATACCTTCCACAACTTCACATGCTTACATGGTCTGACCCAGGAATATCACCCGTCGTAACCTTACCTAATCCTTCATATGTAGTTTGACATGACGTGATTTGACATTACTTGACAAGTCCTGATGTAATCTCACATCATCTAACACTGCCTAACATGACATCACCTAGAGTGACCCTACAAAGCGTACATGTGCTTAGTCCGGCTGTACATATTCCACCGATCATGATCTATCATATCCTGGCATAATGCTCCGAAGTCATTTGTATGACAACAGCTGACATCATCTAGCATCTAATTTCTCACCTCTATTCCAGACTAGCACCGTCGAATCGTGTTTTGTTCACCAACGATGGCGGTTTGGTGGTTATGGACGTGTCGCGCGAGGACAACGCCGACTATGAATGTCTCGTGAATGGCCGACAATTGCTCAAATATCGGCTGGTCGTAGACCACGGTGAGTGGAACGATATCTCAGTGTCAGGAAAATTCTAATTCCCCCCAAAATCTTTAGAAGAATGCACACAGCCACGAACAGTACAGGCTTTCAAGTCTTGTCAACGGGAATGGTGTAAGAAAGCCGATCAGTACAAGTCTGCCTTGGCTGACTGGCACGATGCCAAGCGTCGTAATGTGAGTATGAGTATGGTTTACCTTCAATTATCCGCTTTCGGGGAGTAGAAATTGGCGTGGCACTAATTCAGAGTGGACTTATAAAATTCCATTGTAGGCTCAATGCCTTGTGAATGAATCGTCGAGCAGTATTGATAACCGGATCGAATAATCAATCGATAATCAACTGATTGACCTTCACTCGCCGCGACAAACTTGTGTGCTCACCGATCTCGTTGAATATTCTGTACATGATTTTCTTGTCCGTATTCTGTTCTTGTAGATGTTTTTAGGGTGATATTGCTCCCAGCCAGGGATGAGCGGAATTCCGATTTCCGATGGTTTTTGGCCTTCCGATTTCCGAATTCCGATTTCCGAAAAAAAGTCTAAAATTGCGGAAAAAATCGGAAATATCGGAGTTTAGATTTTTGAACCCTTTTCCTTTGCCAAATCCTAAGGGATATCTGGGGCGCTGAATTCGAATTCGAGGTCTGTCTTCACTTTTCAGAAAGCTAAGGTTGAGTGCAACTACAGGAAAATTATTCAATAACTATCCTACTATCTACATATGTTTGCCTAACTCTGTGTGTGTATGTCTGTGTGTGTGTGTTTGTGAGAATGAACGGAAATTCGGTCGTTTTTTTTTCAAAAATGAAGCGATTCGGTTTGTTGTTATTATGGTGTGATGGCGTGCACTGATAACACGATATAATCAGTTCCCTATATAAAAGCTTGCTGAAGGGGTTCATGAACGGTTGCATGTGAGATTTAAGGCCCGCTGTGAGTTTTCCGAGGGGAGGGTGCGGGACTCCACAGGTAAGGAATTTCTGACAGAGTTACATGCGAATTAAGGGCTCTAGAAATGTTGTCGGTAGCCTGTCTTTACAGCTTTAAGTTACATTTGACCTTAAACATTGGATATGTGTTCCACGGTGCGAGTTGAGTTACACGTGACATAAAGCACTGGCGTGTAACTTAAATGTATTATTTTATCGCACATGTAACCTATCTACGCGGCGTGCCGTTTCCTTGGGAGGTATACGATGTACTCTGGAGGCAGGACTCAAATGTAGGCAGCGTCGCCCATTCAGTTATCCGAGAATTGAGGTACTTGGCCCCGCACAACGGCTGGAGGCCCCGCCTGACAGACCGCTGTCGGCTCAGTCGTGCTCGCCGAGCAGGCCTTGTCGTGTGACGGTGTGCTGGCCTCGTCGCTTGTCAATGTGCCGTTCACGTCTCGTGTACGTGTCAAGTAACATGAACCAACAGTGCAAGTTACTCGCAATGTTGTGTATTTATTATTAGTGCATGTTACTTTGATCAAAAATCTCGTCAAATTACCCGTAACATCGCTTCAAGTTACTTGTGAACTCAAAGCAAGTTGCGTGAGGCCATCATGCAACTTGCGTTGAAGTCTCAGGTAACTTGCTCAGAAATTTCTGAGGGGAGGTGCGTCAAGCGCCAAAACAGTGCGCTGGGCTTCACTTGGAGTGCGCCGAGCGCTGGAAAAAAGTGTGCTGGAACCTACTGGGAGTGCGCCAAGCGCTGGAGGAACTGTCTGTGTTGCATTCAACTCGGAGTGCGTCGAGCTCCGGGGGGACTGTGTTGGGCACAACTTGGAGGGCACCAAGCACCGGCAAAAATGTGTGGCACCCCAAAAAGGAGTGCGCCAAGTACCGGGAGGAAAAGTTTGCGGGACTCTACTGGGAGTGTGCCGATCGCCGGGGAAACTCTGTTGGACCGCCTAGAAGTGCTGCAGGCGCCTGGAAAAGTGTGTGGGACCTAACGGATTCTTCAATGACTCTAAGCGTCACGATACAAGCCTACAAGTACGCGTGGGTGTATACCTTGTTCAAAAAAGTAGGATAAGCCCAAGTTTTTTGCAGGATTAATCACCAGGGGAGTTTGAAATTTTGCGGATCATTTCCGATTTCCGATTTCCGATGGTTTTTGGCGTTCCGATTTCCGAATTTGAGAAGGTCGTTCCGATTTCCGATTTTCGATTTCCGCAATTCAGAAAAAAATTCCGCTCATCCCTGCTCCCAGCGCTTGGCTGAATAAACTTGTTGTTTAAGTGACTTCAAGACTGAGGTGAGTGATATTCATAGTCCTCAACGCCAACGCTTGACACGCTTAAGGAGTAACGTAGCGTGGGAGTACGAATGCTTTCCACGCTCGGCGCGCGCGTCATGTGGAGTGGTATACACCAGCTATGACACTAGTGGAGCGCATTCAGGCCAGCTCTACTGTGCCTTGCAACCAATTTCTATAAGGGGTCTGCAGAGGTGAAGTCGCGGCGTTGCTCGCAGCGACGAATAAAGCTGGGTGATTCAACATCGATTACACTCGGCAACGGGGGCCACCAACGCGGTGTGAAGGGCAACAAGGGGGCGCCACATAGTATTTTGACGCCGCGACGGCCTTGCGTGACTGCCGGCAACCGACACGGCGACGATAATGTTCGGAAACATTTTTGTCCCCGCGTCAAGGCTGACGGGTCGGTGCAACTCTGCAGACCCCTATACACGCATCCTGCACCATGGTAGCAGAGAATAGTACTGAAATAACTATCTTAGAGTCGCTAAGGGCGTTTTGACTATGGCGAATCAGTCGTGATGTTGGTCCATTCATACTGTGAAGCGAAACCCGCTTGTGACGCGCTGGCGTTGCGGAGGATGAATAGTCTTTTCCATTCTACTATGTCGTTCACATGATAGTGCCGGATGTGTGGGTGAAATGGAGAGCAACTACGGGCGTGAAGTGTAGCAAGATCCCACTCTGTCTCATTATCAAAATTTTACAGGATGGTAGTGCGACCGGCCTCCCTCTACGCTAGTGAATGCTGGCCGACTACTAAAGCTGTCAAAGAGACCCTGCATACCCAGGAGATGAGAATGCTCAGATGGTCATTGGGTATCAGTCTTAGGGGCAGGGTCACGAACGACACTGTGCCTGCCACCTTAGAAGTTGCAGCAATACTTCGAAAAATGAAGGAAGCTCGTCGAAGATGGTTTGGATATGTTCAACGTAGAAATGCTAGTTACGTGGCCAAAACTGCACTCAGTGTGGAGGTGGTTGGTGTAAGGTCACGAGGTAGACCAGAAACGCGCTGGCTCAATCACGTGAAAACCAACATGGTTGAAGCACGCCTTACTCTGAGAAACACAGCTGACAGAATTAAGTGGTGGATGAGCAGGAAACCAGCGAATGTACAATGTGGGACACACGTTAGGAGAGAGAAGAGACGACTTTTTTTTGTCTGAAGAAATTATTTAGAAAGAACGTGCTACAACAACTTACAATCAAATGAAAAACAGAACGGAACACTTACTTTCCGATCAAAAAAACGGACCTGGTGGGTGACGATTAACCGACGACTCGAGTGAGCGTCGTTCTCTAAAAAAAAGATTGAAGAAAACGGGGCTCCAAAATCGAACTAAAACTATTTGAAAACAAGTAAAACAAATGTAGGCTCAAACAGAAAGGAAAAACAAAAATAAATGAATAAAAACTTACCTTTTCCGCTGATGGGAGGCCGCGGTGGTCAAAACTCGTCCCGATCGGAGCGCATGCGGCCGCGCAGCGCGTAGCCCGCAGCCGATGGTGAGTTTGGCCGTTTTACAGACTGTATGTATATATAAGATTAACAATAAGGGCATCATTCCCGGCTGATACGGCCACCTGTATATTTGCACACATAAGATTCTCAGCTTGGATATGGGTGATCACTGTCCTCAATTCAGATATTGCTATCGACTACTTTTTTTCTTGAAATAATGGGCCAACTGCCCATGCCTTATGACTGTTTGCGAAGCGATGAGCTATTCTTACTATTAGTGTCTTTCATTTACTATGATTTATTAATTAGGTCCAGTGGACGCGCAACATGTACAGCATAGGAATGAAAAACGTCTTTTTGTCTATCATTGATTCACATCTCCGTTTTTCATTCCTATGCTTTACATGTTGCGCGTCCAATGGACTTAATTAAGGAATAACTAAATGAATAAAGCACATGTGATGGGTCCAAGGGTCTCTGACCACGTCCACGATGAAATTATATCTTACCGACAGTAGGAGTGAGCAGCTTCACCGTCGTACATCGAATCAATCATTCAGACTACGATGATCACAAAACTCTTGGTTGGATATTTCATTCTGCGACCTGGAATAGACACACGCAATCAATATCCCTTGTCTTCCTTTGAGTGGAACGCAGACCTAGCCCAGTTAGCATTGACTCGGTTTGAATTCAGCAACAACTCTCGTCCATGACTAGGCAAACGGACGATCGTGTGCCACTCACCTGCAGCTCTCAAGGCAGAGTATACTAGGTCACCAGTTCCTGATTTCGCGGAGTCGGCGCCTGGCATGAGAAATTGCTTGTTGTCGAGGCTGGAACTCTTCTTAGGACAAGTAGACCTACTCTCCTATCTCAATCATCACGCATTGGTGGCAGCAATAGGAGGTGTCGGCAGGTCCACAGTGCACTGGAGAAGTATGACAGCAGAAGCCGAGATCTGATCACCGCATGCCGTTGTCGTTGCAAATAAGACTAATTGGACCGAGATCGATAGGCAAGGGCACACCAATACGCTTCGGGAATGTTCGGCATACGGTAGTCGAGGCGGGACCACTTGGCGCGGGTCCAGATGCGCCTTCAGCAAGAACGATAGTTCAGTGCGCCAGAATGGGGCCACCGTAAGCTTAGGAATGATGGTATATAGGCCCCATTCGGCTCTTGTAAACAAAGTTGATGACACTCAATTGTTAAAGGGTAGTAAAGGGTAGGGTATAAAAGAAGAGGTGAGCTGTGTGTATTCATTCACGCTACGTACTTCTCCAGGGGCCCGCAGCTGAGGCTCTGCGGGGGCTAGAAAGTAGGAAGACAGCACCACCGGTGCTGAAGATATAGCGAAATCGGAATCGAAACTTAGAAAATTTTAGAGCCAACTAGAGTGAGCCGATTAGGAGGTGGGCCGGATAAAAGCATCCAACTCGATTGAGATTAATGTAGCCCCAATCTGGCGCACTCAACTATCGTTCTTGTGCGCTTTTGAGAAATGGGTGGTGGCCATCGTGTATTCCAACCCCTGAAGAGGCGGGAGAAACGGGGAAGGAGCGTGGGAGGAGCGAGGTTCCTGATTGGATGCAAACTCACTCGCTGTGTCTCTCCCGTTTCTCCCGTCTCTTCAGGGGCTGAAATACACTATGGCCACTACTTCAGAAAATGACCCCCTGCAGTAGGGTTTGTGCTGCAGTTCTCCTCCTGATCTGCGCAGCGTTGTGCCATTACAGTACTCACATCTCGTCAACATCATGGTATCGTTAGGAAGCTTGTTTTGAAGAATGATTTGAGTGGAAGCCTTAGGAAGGTTCATTATTTTAGCCAATGTTCAGATGAGAGGCGGGTGAGTACTCAACGCCCTTGCAGCTCGTTATGGTGCAAGCTGGCCAGATGTCACTTCATGGTGATGCTCAGGGAGTTTCGTCCACATGAATCTTGACCGTCGACTCTTCCGCTAATAAGACCAAAGTCTCATGCTCCATGTATCGCTCCATCGTCAACGGTTTGCAAGCGCCGGACAACATTCGATAGTACCAACCAAGTTTCTGCGTACGAGACACGCATTACTTGACGCCAACTTTGTGGTGCTATCGCAGAAGGGGGTCGGGACACTTGAACATCGCTCTTGGCCATACACTCAGAACGTCGGAGGGCCGCGCCCCCGTCCCCACCACTCAGCGAGGCGGGGCCCCCCTCCGCGCCTGGCGCCCTACAGGTCCCCGCCTCAGCCCCATGACTCATAATGGGCGCGACGCCCGGACATCCAAGCAAATGGCGCGGGGCCGGGGCAGAACATCTCCACGTTGTCATCGCTCAAATGATTGATTCCTTGTATAACGATCTCCGGGAACCACCTCTCCCACAACCTGGGCGGGTGCTATACCCTTCTCCAAAATTTTCCAAACCCCATGGTGGGTGTCCCATTCAAGTCTAATCGTTAGACTGGGGAACTTACCTTACTGCCACCGCGCGAAGTGCGCGATGACGTAAATACTTACTCAGTGGTGCCTGCAGTGAAGTCACCATAAGATTGTGCTCCGTATGTGGCACGGGTTTGATTCTGGTGTTCAACGTGTCATGCGATTTGCCCGAGTTAACATGTTTTCCTCTATTTCGAATTTTCCCTGCAGGACCAAGCTAACGAAATTTGGTGGCGCCCCCGCCTCGCGTCTGATGATTCTCCGCTCGCAAACATGGCCCCCGCCGCTCGCCCTTGGTCGTAAATTTCCGGGCACACGGCCCTCCGACGTTCTGAGCAGATTTTTCCGTGCCCGCGCGCAATTATGACATCAACGCGGAGTTTTCCTGCCTCTTCCAAAATCCAGAAATTCGTTGCGGCGCGGTAAAGTGGTTGCCGCCAAATGCGATGACCAGATTCCCCCCCCCCCCACCCAGCGCCGTTAGCGCCAAATTTTATTTTCGTCGCTTCTAAATGTTCAAGGAAGTTTACCTGGTAAGCAATCGCTTAGAAGTGAATGCTAACCGTTCCGGCCATTTAACAATTGCTTGCCATACACTCACCACCGGATGGCGCTCGTGGGTTTTTTATTAAAGGCATCGTACGCGCTCAAAACCACTCATCGTTTTTTGAGTTGGATTCATTGGCTGGACCCGTCTGAGGACGTGGGTAGAGTTTGTCGGGTCACCGACGCATCATTGGGAAGATATGGGAAATCGAATGCCTCGAATTCCACCAAAAGAGTCCGCTCTCCCGACAGCCATGTGGCCTCAAATGAGAAAATGAGGTAGCTTATCAACAAATGATACATCAACTTCCACTCATTTACGCGATAGAGCTTGCTGAGTAGCTTCATTCTTTTTCATTTTATGCCACATGGCTGTCAGAAGGCCGGCTTCTTTTGGTGGAATTCGAGGCGTTCGATCACCCATATCTTCCGAATGGTGCGTCGGTGACACGAGAAACTACCCACGTTCTCAGGCGGGCCCAACCAATGATTCAAACTCAAAAAAAGGTGAGTGGTTTTCAGCGCGTACGATGTCTTCAAGGATGGAGCGGATAACACGCACTAACGTTGATGGTAAAGTGTGGTGAATTATCAAGGCGCCCTAGTCTTAGCTGATATCAGCATTGTTATCGATTTTTGAGATACGACACCAATACCATCGTGTTTAGAGCCATCGAAAATTCCTATAAGAATGGTACTATCCTAGACGGGAGGGCAACCCTGCATTCAGAGCAGAATTGAAATGAACCACCTATTGAAAACGCTATCAATCGAAAAATTTCTCAAAAAACAGTGACTGATAGCAGTATCAAGCATCTTTCATGAGATACTAAATTTTGGGTGCCCCACGCCCCCCCCCCCGGCCAGAATAGAGCCCCGCTCTCAAATCACTAATGGCAGTGAGAATGGAAAGAATGAAAAGTACTACCCCAAACGGGGGAAGCACACAAGATTCATTAATAGTCCTTTCTCCTAGACGGGAGACCTAAGATTAAGGTGCCAAACTAGACAGAATTATAAAACTCAAACCGCAGATTTCATCCACCGTAACCCAATGGACATGATAAGAGTAAAGAAACACATCTGCATCCCATTTACAACCGTGATAAAATGTCGGTTGGTAGATTATCATTCTCCTTGGAAGCAATTCACTTCGATACTTGTGGAATGAGGTTCTTCATGACAGTTTTGTGAGTGTTGTCGAGAGCAGGGGTCGTATTCACCATCAACCCGCCGGGGAGTCGAAGGGTAGATTATGTGAAATTTCAGTATAAAATGCGCGCTCCGCGGCCACCTCTCGCCTCCCTTGGCTTCCCTCGCGACCGCCGGAATATTTCGAATCGCATAGCTGAAGAATGGCCGCTTCGCGATGGAATCTTTGTTTTTTCGCAGTGATATCGATACGTAACACAGTTTGCATTTCCATCCTACATGGTGTGCTTCCCTTCGACTTCCCTCGGCGGGTTGTTGGCGAATACGACCCCAGGAATCGAAATATTTCCATATATTTTTGATTACTCCTATGCCAAACGAGGTTGTTTGATGGAATGATTTATTTTCGGCCTGACGTTTCGACTGACGTCTTCTTCAGAGGCCTAAAAGAGTGCTTCGAGCATTATATTATTTGCGATTTACCCTATCAAGCGCCTCCTCCTCGCCAGCAGTTCTGAGTTGCTGTGAGGAGCCACACAGGCGCTCAAATAGGATCAGATCAACTCCACCACGTCACTCCACCGTTGAGCAGGGCTCCGCCACTACCGTTGTGAGTAGACCAGTGTGCGCGAATGAATGCCTCTGTGAGTCTGATGGTGGCTATAGCTCACAGTGCTGTGCAAACGGCAAGAGATCACTCGTGATTGCGGGACGCTCAGATCTGTTATTCATCAACGGGTCATTTGCATGTATCCATAGGGCCTCTAATGACTTTCTCGCTGATATTTCGCGTTCACAAGCCAGAATTCTACAAGCCACATCGTAATCGGCACCGTTGTGCTCCTCCACTTTATGTCTCCCGAGCGGTGTTCGTGGATCGTTGCGCCTTTTCCTGCCAGTTGTTCCTTTAAACGTACCGCTAATGATCTTCCAGTTTCTCCTATGTATACTGCATTGCATGTTCGGCATTTTATTTCGTATATCACCCCAACCTGACAGCAGTCACCAATTTTTCCGTTAGGACAAATGATGCAGTTCTCCGAGATGCAGGTTGTATCATACATTCTGTTTCTCACCAGCTGACGCTTGAAGTTACTGTTTGGGATGTTTACTAGAACAACATCCTGGTCAAGCTGGGCACGGGCGATGCATTGCCGGATAGCATAGGATACTGTATCAGAGAAAAACGGAATGCATAGCGGTATTTTGCCTTGATGTTGATTTGCCGGTTGTTCATTGCGAGATCTGTGCTGATACTGCGGTATCAAATAACCATTCATCAATGCTATATTTGAAGCCATTCTGCGAGACTCCTGTCGCTCTGCTTCACCCGTACACCCTCCTAGCCGTATTAAACAGATTCCTGACGACGGCAAATTTCATGGCTCTTGGGTGAGAAGAGGTGGCATGAATCAGAATATTCTTCGAGCTGGGCTTCCTATACCACTTGACGTTGAATGCGCCATTAGTTATCCTCACTTGGGTATTAAGATAAGGCAGCCAACCTTCTCGAGGCGTCTCTCGTGTGAGCCTGATGTTTTCAGACTGCACATTCATTATCCGGAAGCACTCATCCATTTCAATCTGCGTTGACGTTATGATCAAACAATCGTCGATGTATCTGCAGTAGACTACTGGATGGCGTTCCAATATCGGTGCTTCTATTCTGCTCATGAAACAGACTGCTAGCACCGGTGCTAGTCTTTGGCCCATAAGCCAGCCCTCTTATTTGGGAGAAGTATGTGCCTGCCCACTTGAAGATATTACATCTGAGGCATTCTTTGATCATATTCATGACGAATGATTTACCAAGTCCAAAAGTACCTATGTTTCTGCTATGCCTATCCAGCAGTTCGGATAAGGCCTGTAGCGCTTCTTCGTTTTGGACGTTGGTATATAATGACGTTACGTCAAAAGACTCCATAACGCAGTCGCTACTGATGTTTGAACTGCGCAACGCATCAAGGTATCTGTTGGTGTTAGGCAGGTGAGCGGGGACAAAGGCTAACAACTGATTCACGATGATGTTGAGGAACCAACCTCACCCAGGAACAATGGCAAGGATTCAACGAATTGCGAGAAATGAGGTCCAACGGCACAATACGTATATCCGTCAGTGACAAAGGCGGAGAATTTGTGGTGCTTCCAAGGTCGCTGGATCGTGAAATAACAGAACTACATCTGCAAGACGCTTACTTATCAACGGTCGTCCGCTACGCGATATTCGCATCCCAATGTAGACGCCTTAATCACATCTGGATGACGACAGGAAAGTCTGCAGGCCTGAATGAACGGTTTTTACGCAGGCTCAAACTTGATAACGCCAGCTGTCCAGTTTTCTACAGTCTAATAAAGACTCACAAGATCGCACCCCACGAAATATCTAGCACATCAGCGGAGACATTCAAGATACGACCCATCATTAGTTGTGTCGGCGGTCCCACCGACCGAATATCGTGGTTCCTCAACATCATCGTGAATCAGTTGTTAGCCTTTGTCCCCGCTCACCTGCCTAACAACAACAGAGACCTTGATGCGTTGCGCAGTTCAAACATCAGTAGCGACTGCGTTATGGAGTCTTTGACGTAACGTCATTATATACCAACGTCCAAAACGAAGAAGCGCTACAGGCCATCCGAACTGCTGGATAGGCATAGCAGAAACATAGATACTTTTGGACTTGGTAAATCATTCGTCATGAATATGATCAAAGAATGCCTCAGATGTAATATCTTCAAGTGGGCAGGCACATACTTCTCCCAAATAAGAGGGCTGGCCATGGGCCAAAGACTAGCACCGGTGCTAGCAGTTTGTTTCATGAGCAGAATAGAAGCACCGATATTGGAACGCCATCCAGTAGTCTACTGCAGATACATCGACGATTGTTTGATCATAACGTCAACGCAGATTGAAATGGATGAGTGCTTCCGGATAATGAATGTGCAGTCTGAAAACATCAGGCTCACACGAGAGACGCCTCGAGAAGGTTGGCTGCCTTATCTTAATACCCAAGTGAGGATAACTAATGGCGCATTCAACGTCAAGTGGTATAGGAAGCCCAGCTCGAAGAATATTCTGATTCATGCCACCTCTTCTCACCCAAGAGCCATGAAATTTGCCGTCGTCAGGAATATGTTTAATACGGCTAGGAGGGTGTGTACGGGTGAAGCAGAGCGACAGGAGTCTCGCAGAATGGCTTCAAATATAGCATTGATGAATGGTTATTTGATACCGCAGTATCAGCACAGATCTCGCAATGAACAACCGGCAAATCAACATCAAGGCAAAATACCGCTATGCATTCCGTTTTTTCTGATACAGTATCCTATGCTATCCGGCAATGCATCGCCCGTGCCCAGCTTGACCAGGATGTTGTTCTAGTAAACATCCCAAACAGTAACTTCAAGCGTCAGCTGGTGAGAAACAGAATGTATGATACAACCTGCATCTCGGAGAACTGCATCATTTGTCCTAACGGAAAAATTGGTGACTGCTGTCAGGTTGGGGGTGATATACGAAATAAAATGCCGAACATGCAATGCAGTATACATAGGAGAAACTGGAAGATCATTAGCGGTACGTTTAAAGGAACAACTGGCAGGGAAAAGGCGCAACGATCCACGAACACCGCTCGGGAGACATAGTGGAGGAGCACAACGGTGCCGATTACGATGTGGCTTGTAGAATTCTGGCTTGTGAACGCGAAATATCAGCGAGAAAGTCATTAGAGGCCCTATGGATACATGCAAATGCCCCGTTGATGACTAACAGATCTGAGCGTCCCGCAATCACGAGTGATCTCTTGCCGTTTGCACAGCACTGTGAGCTATAGCCACCATCAGACTCACAGAGGCATTCATTCGCGCACACTGGTCTACTCACAACGGTAGTGGCGGAGCCCCCCGCTCAACGGTGGAGTGACGTGGTGGAGTTGATCTGATCCTATTTGAAAGCGTTTGTGTGGCTCCTCACAGCAACTCAGAACTGCTGGCGAGGAGGAGGCGCTTGATAGGGTAAATCGCAAATAATATAATGCTCGAAGCACTCTTTTAGGCCTCTGAAGAAGACGTCAGTCGAAACGTCAGGCCGAAAATAAATCATTCCATCAAACAACCTCGTTTGGCATAGGAGTAATCAAAAATATTGAATAATGCCGAGGTTCGAAGAAAGGAGAACCTGGAGACTATTTCCATATAGTTTTCATGATAACAATGACTGATAACGCTATCAGGCATATGATATCAGCACAAGTTTTCCTTTTATGAGTGAATCATTCCATTCTCTCGAACGCCCCCCCCCCCAACTAGTTTTGCACTGCCCTTTCTAGTACTGCCGTCGATCGTATCGGCGTCTCAACATTCTCCTGCGATCAGGCCGGCGAGCCTTTGCTTGCTGCCGTTCGGCCGCCATGCTCCCTCATTCAGTCCGGAAAAGCCTCTAAAGCACCTTTCATAGTTTGCCGGCCGACGTCGGACGACTCGTTATCAAACTTGATAAGTCAAGATAGATAAGATGGATATGATAGGGTAGATAGATATTGCCCATTCGATAACGAGTCGTCCAACGTCGGTCGGGCAAGTGTGAAAGGGGCTTAAGCGCAGCGGTCCGACCGGTGTTACTGCCTGAGTAGCTGAGTTGGAGTCATGTGCTTCGAAATTTGGGCGGGATTAGTAGATACAGAGAACTGGGATGCCTTTATATATCTTTTCACTTGAGTGCATGAACTCTGAGGCTGCCCTCTCGGCTCTATCCTGGACGGGGGGGGGCACTCAATACTTATTCATAGAAATGAAGAGAAACACTGATCAAAGATGGGTAGTCCCTCGTCAAGGATTGTACGGCACCTCGCTCCCACCACCCACGGCTTGAAACTGTTTGGGGGGGGCACTCGAGGAAATTAAATAATTCATCCATGAAAATGAAAATTTGAGCTCATGTCATATGCTTGATAGCGTTATCCGTCATTGTTTTCGCGGAGACTCCATAGAAATATTTTGATTTTTGAAAGCGGTATCATTCATTCTCTACCCCCCCCTAAGTAGTTTCATACCCCACCAACTAGGACAGGCTCGTCAGGTTCACCTCTTGTCGCAGCTGAGCTGAGTGGTCTGTCTGAAGCTGTTTTTAGAGTGCTCTTTCTGTTCTGCTTTGTTGCTGTGTTGCTGATGGCACTGCAGAAGACGGCTGTGGCGGATGATGGTCTGTTTAATGGGTGATTCTATACTTGTAGTTCAAAAATGAATGAGCAGCTGTCACATTCTAGCAGAAGATGAGTATGAAGAAGATTACGACGAGAATAACGGTACCACCACTACCACCGAAGATACTACTACTACTAAACCGAAGAAGACCGCAACGAAGAAACCCATCACGAAGAAACCCGCCACGAAGAAACCCATAACGAAGAAACCCATAACGAAGAAGCCCACAACCGTACCAAAAGCGGATGGCGGTAAGGAGGCTAAGGTCATTCGTTGATCTTATTGCACTGAGGGAAATTTACTTCATTTAAGATCCTCTAGCAGCGCCAACGAATGTCTACGTGGAGTTCGTTGCGTGGGACACCATCGATGTTCATTTCACGCCACTGCCATCAAAGAAGAGGCCGAAAGGTTACAAAGGGACTGAGGTGCATAGCTTCATACTCCCTAGACCTACATTGAACATATGATGATTTCTGTTTATGACAGAGTGCACGTGCTCATGGTCCGCCATTGCCCCTTAGGCCCCCGTCAGACTTCGTCGAAAAACCTGCTGAGTCCGAATGAGTCCGGGGCGGAAAAACCGTCCTTGACCGTCTGCAACCGACTGAGTCCGGTTGCCTCCAGCGCCACCCAGTTCCTCTGCGAAACACGCAATCGATAGTCAACGGCAGCAGTAGGTGGGGCAGAGCGCAGACGACGAGAGTCGGGATATGGAGGGACTCGGCAGGTCTGAGTCGGCCGAAGATAATGCACCCAAATCACGTGAGAAACCCCTATATCGACCGGGTGGGGTGAGGATGATTCTGGTTGGGACGCAGCGGGACTCAGTGGGACTCAGTCGGTGCATTGGCCCCGCCCTTGTACGCATGAGAACCATCAGTATCGACCGGGGGGATTTGCGGTGGACACCAGACGGTCGTGGTCGGACTCAGTGGTTTGATTTTTTTGCACCCGTCTCCCACGAATTCGGTGCGTATCGACCCGGTGGGACTCAGTTGATCCACCGACTATGACGGGGCCTTTACTGGTCCTCGACTACACGGTAATCAACGCAGTCTCTGCCGATTCCGGAAGGCTACCGCCATGGTCGGCCGATTGGGTGTAGCCAGCCTGGTCGATAAGCATCTAGGTACATCATGCGAATCGGGTGTAAAAATCTACCTGTTGCGGCCGGGTTGAGAACGTCTGTGCCGTACGTGGCCGTCCCGATCTATGAGCATGTAATGCATCATCCAGTCAGGTCGAAAAATGGCCCCGTTGTGGTGGGACTGATCCGGATAGGTCCGCCCTGATCCGGCTGTGGCCGTTGTGGTCGATATGTATGCAATGCGTTGCTTACTGACGTGGGGAATCCCCCCGTTGTGGCCGGACTGAACCGGTCGCAGTGCGCTCTAGTACGCCTGCATGATCTATTGGCGTGCAGCCGACATACTAGGAATCAGAAAAACGAAAACAAGTTACTTGTAACATAAAAGAGCAAAACCAAGTTACTTTTAACATATCTAAGTCAATGTAAATTACTTGCGACTTATCTCATGCCATTTGAGTTACATGCAACATATCGACGGGATAGCGCCATTAATATGTTACATGTAACTTAAATGGCGCAGGATTAATCGCAAGTAACTTAAATCGGACAAGAGGCATTTCCAAGGGGAGTATACGACGCACTCTTGGGGGCCAGGCTTGGGACTGGCGTCGTTCAATTACCCAAGTCTGAGGTACTTGACCCCACACTAACAGGTGAGGTCCCCCACAGCGTGTTTCGAGTAGCGCGTAGTCTGGGACGAATGCGGGCGTATTTGCGGCGTTGCGTGAGAGCCACCCATGGCAAAAATATGAACGTAAGTCACGTGTAACATACATGTAACTTACATGTAATATGAATGTAAGTTACTTGAGACATTCAATTAGGTTACATTTATATTACAAGTAACTTGTTTTCATTTTCCTGAGGGGCTAAGCAGGACCGAGCAGGATCACTGAGTACGCGAGAGGTGGCTAATCGAGATGTGGCAGTGACGTATCGATCGCCCATCGGGGTCGCCGATGCATACCGCGGTCGGCCGACAACGCATCGCTTATCGTAGAAGAAAGCCAGTAAGTATCCTATGGTTGGAGCTAAACTTACTCCGTTTTCGCGCCCTGGTGCGGAGCGAAGGTAGCGACAGCGAGAAAGTGTGGAGAAGACTCTGACAGTTATTGCCGCTGCGGCTCCGCGATAGCTTCGCAGCCTACAGGCACCGAAGCGGCACTATCGCGGAGCCGCGCCGGCACTACCGTGGAGCAGTGGCGGAACTACCGCGGAGCTGTAGCGGTGATGTGTAAGTGCCGCTTCGGCTCCGCGATAGTGCCGCAGCGGCTCCGGGAGTGTCTGATATCAAGTTATATAAGAACGATAATACAACTAGGGGCCCAAGAACAAAAATGCGCACTTGCGCTCGTTCTTATAGCGACAGAGGTTACCGCCGCTTCTGCGCCCATGGGGAATACGGAATTTACCTCAAACTTGGGTGATTGAACCAGCGGGAACTTCGCTTCACCACACAGGATAGAGCATCGTTCTCTACGCGGGCTCACTGCTGCATCCTCACGGAGTTGGCGTGGTTCTAACGCGGAGCCGACGCGGTTCTAACGAGAAGCCGCTGCGGTACTATCGCGGCGATGTCGAGGCTCTAGACACGGCAACAAAATCCTCTGGTCACGGAGCCGCTGCGGCACTATTGCGGTACAGTCTAGGGTCGCTGTACTTTCCCGGCACTGACGCGGCAAATTTTCTCAGAGGAAGGGGATGCGACATACGCGCGCAAATGCACGCGATGAACGGAGATAACTTTTTTCCGAAACAAAGCATACATGGCTAGTGTTCTTGGGTGAACTAGTTTTTTTTTCGAATTATCCACTTTCACGAATGAGCCAAAAATCACGTTTTTCGATTGATCGAATTTCACGAATTTGCCTAAAAATCACGTTCTCCGAATGTGTGACTTTTTCGAATAAGATTGCGACCGTTCTTTCCTAAAATGATCGACTTTTCGACTTATCCAGAACTTCAAGTTTCCGAAATAATTGACTAAATTGATTTAGTGCGAACCTAGGTGAAGGAAGCCAGTAAGGATCTAGAAAAAAGAAGTATAAGTAGTACCGCTTCCGGAAATCGAAGTGTTTTTTAAAGAGTGTCTACAAAAACAATGACTGGTAATGCTGACTCATATCGGGAAAAATTTTAATCTCCATGAATAAATTCTGAGTGCTCCCCCCCTTCAATTAGAGTTGTACCATCGATTGAACTAAAGTCGACTTTTTTAAATTGATTGATGATTTTATCATTCGATTTGGCCGAAGTATCATGGCTAGTGGCGGATCATGAGTTGGCGCACCTCATCATTAAAAAGGATATCATATTTCAGAGTATATATTATTATATATTTCTAGGCATATTTTCTAAGTTTTTCTAGGTGCTGCTCTGCGACGGCCCAAGTACTAAGAGTTGTAGAAAAAGAAAGCTGAAAGCAAAGGATACGTCACAAACATACAACAATACAGGAGAAACGGAAAGTATGTATGAAAGTAATTTCGATCGTTATTTGAAGCTTGCGCGAGGTAGTATGGGGAGTTCATTTCACTGACGTTCCGGCGAAGTCGCCCTCTTCAGCGTCTGAAAATCAATTCATGAAATTACACGGCCCTAACGCCGTTGCGGTTACCTTTACACTAGAATTTCTAACCCAAAGAAATGAAGGTCTCGTTTTTCCAGTTGATCTTTGGGCCCCTCGCACGGATCCAGAGTTCCTTTAGCGCTTTTCGCCCACCCGTTTGGGCCTTACGCGCTCAAAGTCTCCACAATCACCTCAAAATCTGCTCCCTATGGCAATTTACCTTGTAGGACCCCAAGGCGGTGGAATCTCGCGACTTTTCTTTGCGGCGGTCTAGGTGTTCCTTCATTCTTACATGTAGTTGGCGAGCTGTTTCCCCGATATATTACTCATTACAGCTCAAAAGCGTGATGAGATACTGTTCACCTCCGCACTGCCGTTCAGTCCGCAAAGTGCACGCTGATCGCGAAAGTGTGCTGCGGCGCGGTTGCGAGTATCCTGAGACAGGAATGTGGAATCACCCGGGCGGTGGGATCGCACGGGCGCCAAAGGCGGGAAGCGCCCGGGGGGTCCCACCTCCTTGTGTGAGGATACTCCCAACGGCGCCGCAGCACGATTTCGCAATCAGCGTCCACTTTGCGGACTGAACGGCAGTGCGGAGGTGGACTGTAGCACAATTTTATGAATACAAATTCAAGTGTATGGTAACCTTATTGGACGTTAAATGTTTCAATATCTGTGTGATGGTTCTACAGTTCGCCTCCGCACTGCCGTTCAGTCCGCAGTGCATTCTGATTACGAAAGCGTGCTGCGGCGCGGTTGCGAGTGTCCTCAGACAGGGATGTGGGATCACCTGGGCGTTTTTTGCCTTTGGTGACCGGGTGATCCCACCGCCCGGGTGATCCCACATCCCTGTCTGAGAATACTCGCAACCGCGCCGCAGCGCGCTTGCGCGATCAGTGTGCACTTTGCGGACTGAACGGCAGTGCGAAGGTGAACTGTAGAGCACACCAGACGCGGTGCGGTCCCCTTTCTTGCCTATGGGAAAAATCATACATTCTGCGGAAGCGCAGAGGCGATCATGCAGGGTGGTCCGCATGAGGTGTGATGCGTAAAAATGCCGACAACTTTGCAGAAAGCAACTCAAATACCGGCTATTGGCTTCTATTCATTACCTACCTACAAACAATCTAGATAAGATGTTACAGATCACATTTCAAATGACCGTCTTTTGCTTCAATACGAGCATCCAGTCTCTTGCGGAAGTTTTTGAAGATGCGCGCGACCATTACCTGACAAAAAGAAGGAAAGACCCACGCCTAAACCAGGACGATTCCAACGAGTTGTCCTTGAAAGAGCAAGATTTTGACTACATAATCGACCATATAGCGGAATCCAAAAGGTTGAGGTCAGGCTAGTTTGATGGCCAGACCTCCTTCGACCAGGAACTTGCAAGATTGACCACGCACCATTTCAAAGTCTTCTTTTCGCCATGGGCCTGTGCCCGATCTTGTTGAAAACTCCATTCAATCATCTTAGCGTCTTTGGCGTAAAGCCCCCGTCAGAGTCGGTGGATCTACTGATTCCCACCGGGTCGATACGCACCGAATTCGTGGGAGACGGGTGCAAAAAAATCAACCCACTGAGTCCTACTACGACCGTCTGGTGCCCACCGCAATTCCCCGGTCGATACTGATGGTTCTCATGCGTACAAGGGCGGGGCCAATGCACCGACTGAGTCCCACTGAGTCCCGCTGCGTCCCAACCGAAATCATCCTCACCCCACCCGGTCGATATAGGAGTTTCTCACGTGATTTAGGTGCATTGTCTTCGGCCGACTGCGACCTGCCGAGTCCCTCCGTATCCTGACTCTCGTCGTTTGTGCTCTGCCCCACCTACTGCTGCCGCTGACTATCGATTGCCTGTTTCGCAGAGGAACTGGTGGGCGCTGGCGGCAACCGGACTCAGTCGGTTGCAGACGGTCGAGGACGGTTTTTCCGCCGCGGACTCATTCGGACTCAATCGGACTCAGCAGGTGTTTCGACGAACTATGACGGGGGCCTAAGGGAGCACGTCATCGTCAAAAATCTTTCGCGATAGACTTCGGCATTTATTTCGACCCTAACAAAAACAAGCTTGGTCTTGCCGAGACCCGATATTCCAGCCCACGCCATCAAAGACAAAGGAAAATTGTGGTGAGCGCGAAGCGCTCACCAGGATTTGGCTTTGATCTCTTCCCGCGCGGATGCCCTACAATGAGATCACCTATTCATACCGTCAACAGAGGTATGAGCTGTACACTATTCGACGCGCTGCAAGAAATTACACATGTGTGCAACTTTTCATCCCAACTGGTCCCCGCTTTCTAAAGTTATGACCTCTCAAAGTACGCAAAAACGTTCTCCATCACCGCCTCCGCCTCCGCCACCGCCTCCGCCTCCGCCTCCGCCTCCGCCTCCGCCTCCGCCTCCACCTCCGTCCGTCGAAAACCATTTTTTTGGAAGGCGTGGACCAAATCGCTCGAAAATTTGTGACTAGAGGTAATCGGCCACGGGAATGACGAAAATAATTGTCAGAACTCACCATAATGACTTCTGGGCCCCTAACGGGCGTTTGAAACTCGGAAACCGGCCTCTCAAGAATAGTTTATGAAAATGGTGGGTTTTTCGTTATCAGTCATTGTTTTCTTAGACTCCATATAAACACCTTGCTCTCCAGGGTGGTGTACTTTGAACGTCCGGCTCGGAAGAGGACGCTGTGCGGGTTGATGTACTTGACCGCGGCGCGTATTCGTTCAAAGCGCACCATCGATAAGAAGGCGTCGCAGGATGTGCTGAAGTGTCGGTTGACTATGTGAGACCTCAGTAGGGGTGTGCAGGACGTGGTAGAATGTGGGCAGGGCCTCAGTAGGAGTATGCAGGACATCATCGAACGTGTGCAGGACCTTAGTAGGAGTGTGCAGGACATCATGGAACGTGTGCAGGACCCCAGTAGGGGTGTGTAGGACGTCGTAGAATGTGTGCAGGACCTCAGTAGGAGTGGGCAGGACATCATGGAACGTGTGCAAGACCTCAGTAGGAGTGTGCAGGACATCATGGAACGTATGCAAGACCTTAGTAGGAGTGTGCAGGACACCATGGGACCTGTGCAGGACCTCAGTAGGAGTGTGCAGGACATCATTGTACGTGGGCAGGACCGTAGTAGACGTGGGCAGGACATCATGGGACGTGTGCAGGACCCCAGAAGGGGTGTGCAGGACGTCGAAGAATGTGTGCAGGATCTCAGTAGGAGAGTGCAGGACACCATGGGACCTGTGCAGGACCTCAGTAGGAGTGTGCAGGACATCATTGTACGTGTGCAGGACCGTAGTAGACGTGGGCAGGACATCATGGGACGTGTGCAGGACCCCAGAAGGGGTGTGCAGGACGTCGAAGAATGTGTGCAGGATCTCAGTAGGAGAGTGCAGGACACCATGGGACCTGTGCAGGACCTCAGTAGGAGTGTGCAGGACATCATGGAACGTGTGCAGGACTCCAGATGGGTGTGCAGGACATCATGGGACCTGTGCAGGACCTCAGTAGGGGTGTGCAGGACATCATGGATCGTGTGCAAGACCTTAGTAGGAGTGTGCAGGACACCATGGGACCTGTGCAGGACCTCAGTAGGAGTGTGCAGGACATCATTGTACGTGTGCAGGACCGTAGTAGACGTGGGCAGGACATCATGGGACGTGTGCAGGACCCCAGAAGGGGTGTGCAGGACGTCGAAGAATGTGTGCAGGATCTCAGTAGGAGAGTGCAGGACACCATGGGACCTGTGCAGGACCTCACGAGGACTGTGCAGGACATCATGGAACATATGCAGGACTCCAGAAGGGGTGTGCAGGACATCATGGGACCTGTGCAGGACCTCAGTAGGGTGTGCAGGACATCATCGATCGTGTGCACGACCTTAGTAGGAGTGTGCAGGACACCATGGGACCTGTGCAGGACCTCAGTAGGAGTGTGCAGGACATCATTGTACGTGTGCAGGACCGTAGTAGACGTGGGCAGGACATCATGGAACGTGTGCAGGACCCCAGAAGGGGTGTGCAGGACATCATGGGACCTGTGCAGGACCTCAGTAGGGGTGTGCAGGACATCATGGATCGTGTGCAAGACCTTAGTAGGAGTGTGCAGGACACCATGGGACCTGTGCAGGACCTCAGTAGGAGTGTGCAGGACATCATTGTACGTGTGCAGGACCGTAGTAGACGTGGGCAGGACATCATGGGACGTGTGCAGGACCCCAGAAGGGGTGTGCAGGACGTCGAAGAATGTGTGCAGGATCTCAGTAGGAGAGTGCAGGACACCATGGGACCTGTGCAGGACCTCAGTAGGAGTGTGCAGGACATCATTGTACGTGTGCAGGACCGTAGTAGACGTGGGCAGGACATCATGGGACGTGTGCAGGACCCCAGAAGGGGTGTGCAGGACGTCGAAGAATGTGTGCAGGATCTCAGTAGGAGAGTGCAGGACATCATGGAACGTGTGCAGGACCTTAATAGGAGTGTGCAGAACATCATGGAACGTGTGCAGGACTCCAGAAGGGGTGTGCAGGACATCATGGGACCTGTGCAGGACCTCAGTAGGAGTGTACAGGACATCATTGTACGTGTGCAGGACCGTAGTAGACGTGGGCAGGACATCATGGGACGTGTGCAGGACCCCAGAAGGGGTGTGCAGGACGTCGAAGAATGTGTGCAGGATCTCAGTAGGAGAGTGCAGGACACCATGGGACCTGTGCAGGACCTCAGTAGGAGTATGCAGGACATCATTGTACGTGTGCAGGACCGTAGTAGACGTGGGCAGGACATCATGGGACGTGTGCAGGACCCCAGAAGGGGTGTGTGCAGGACGTCGAAGAATGTGTGCAGGATCTCCAGTAGGAGAGTGCAGGACATCATGGAACGTGTGCAGGACCTTAATAGGAGTGTGCAGAACATCATGGAACGTGTGCAGGACTTCCAGAAGGGGGTGTGCAGGACATCATGGGACCTGTGCAGGACCTCAGTAGGAGTGTGCAGGACATCATTGTACGTGTGCAGGACCGTAGTAGACGTGGGCAGGACATCATGGGACGTGTGCAGGACCCCAGAAGGGGTGTGCAGGACGTCGAAGAATGTGTGCAGGATCTCAGTAGGAGAGTGCAGGACACCATGGGACCTGTGCAGGACCTCAGTAGGAGTGTGCAGGACATCATTGTACGTGTGCAGGACCGTAGTAGACGTGGGCAGGACATCATGGGACGTGTGCAGGACCCCAGAAGGGGTGTGCAGGACGTCGAAGAATGTGTGCAGGATCTCAGTAGGAGAGTGCAGGACATCATGGAACGTGTGCAGGACCTTAATAGGAGTGTGCAGAACATCATGGAACGTGTGCAGGACTCCAGAAGGGGTGTGCAGGACACCATGGGACCTGTGCAGGACCTCAGTAGGAGTGTGCAGGACATCATTGTACGTGTGCAGGACCGTAGTAGACGTGGGCAGGACATCATGGGACGTGTGCAGGACCCCAGAAGGGGTGTGCAGGGCGTCGAAGAATGTGCAGGATCTCAGTAGGAGAGTGCAGGACACCATGGGACCTGTGCAGGACCTCAGTAGGAGTGTGCAGGACATCATTGTACGTGTGCAGGACCGTAGTAGACGTGGGCAGGACATCATGGGACGTGTGCAGGACCCCAGAAGGGGTGTGCAGGACGTCGAAGAATGTGTGCAGGATCTCAGTAGGAGAGTGCAGGACACCATGGGACCTGTGCAGGACCTCAGTAGGAGTGTGCAGGACATCATTGTACGTGTGCAGGACCGTAGTAGACGTGGGCAGGACATCATGGGACGTGTGCAGGACCCCAGAAGGGGTGTGCAGGGACGTCGAAGAATGTGTGCAGGATCTCAGTAGGAGAGTGCAGGACACCATGGGACCTGTGCAGGACCTCAGTAGGAGTGTGCAGGACATCATTGTACGTGTGCAGGACCGTAGTAGACGTGAGCAGGACATCATGGGACGTGTGCAGGACCCCAGAAGGGGTGTGCAGGACGTCGAAGAATGTGTGCAGGATCTCAGTAGCGGAGTGGAGGACACCATGGGACCTGTGCAGGACCTCAGTAGGAGTGTGCAGGACATCATGGAACGTGTGCAGGACTCCAGAAGGGGTGTGCAGGACATCACGGGACCTGTGCAGGACCTCAGTAGGGGTGTGCAGGACATCATGGATCGTGTGCAAGACCTTAGTAGGAGTGTGCAGGACACCATGGGACCTGTGCAGGACCTCAGTAGGAGTGTGCAGGACATCATTGTACGTGTGCAGGACCGTAGTAGACGTGGGCAGGACATCATGGGACGTGTGCAGGACCCCAGAATGGGTGTGCAGGACATCATGGGACCTGTGCAGGACCTCAGTAGGGGTGTGCAGGACATCATGGATCGTGTGCAAGACCTTAGTAGGAGTGTGCAGGACACCAAGGGACCTGCGCAGGACCTCAGTAGGAGGTGTGCAGGACATCATTGTACGTGTGCAGGACCGTGTAGTAGACGTGGGCAGGGACATTATGGGACGTGTGCAGGACCCCAGAAGGGGTGTGCAGGACGTCGAAGAATGTGTGCAGGATCTCAGTAGGAGAGTGCAGGACACCATGGGACCTGTGCAGGACCTCCAGTAGGAGTGTGCAGGACATCATTGTACGTGTGCAGGACCGTAGTAGACGTGGGCAGGACATCATGGGACGTGTGCAGGACCCTCAGAAGGGGTGTGCAGGACGTCGAAGAATGTGTGCAGGATCTCAGTAGGAGAGTGCAGGACACCATGGGACCTGTGCAGGACCTCAGTAGGAGTGTGCAGGACATCATTGTACGTGTGCAGGACCGTAGTAGACGTGGGCAGGACATCATGGGACGTGTGCAGGACCCCAGAAGGGGTGTGCAGGACGTCGAAGAATGTGCAGGATCTCAGTAGGAGAGTGCAGGTCACCATGGGACCTGTGCAGGACCTCAGTAGGAGTGTGCAGGACATCATTGTACGTGTGCAGGACCGTAGTAGACGTGGGCAGGACATCATGGGACGTGTGCAGGACCCCAGAAGGGGTGTGCAGGACGTCGAAGAATGTGTGCAGGATCTCAGTAGGAGAGTGCAGGGACACCATGGGACCTGCGCAGGACCTCAGTAGGAGTGTGCAGGACATCATTGTACGTGTGCAGGACCGAAGAAGACGTGGGCAGGACATCATGGGACGTGTGCAGGACCCCAGAAGGGGTGTGCAGGACGTCGAAGAATGTGTGCAGGATCTCAGTAGGAGAGTGCAGGACACCATGGGACCTGTGCAGGACCTCAGTAGGAGTGTGCAGGACATCATTGTACGTGTGCAGGACCGTAGTAGACGTGGGCAGGACATCATGGGACGTGTGCAGGACCCCAGAAGGGGTGTGCAGGGACATCATGGGACCTGTGCAGGACCTCAGTAGGGGTGTGCAGGACATCATGGATCGTGTGCAAGACCTTAGTAGGGAGTGTGTGCAGGACACCATGGGACCTGTGCAGGACCTCAGTAGGAGTGTGCAGGACATCATTGTACGTGTGCAGGACCGTAGTAGACGTGGGCAGGACATCATGGGACGTGTGCAGGACCCCAGAAGGGGTGTGCAGGACGTCGAAGAATGTGTGCAGGATCTCAGTAGGAGAGTGCAGGACACCATGGGACCTGTGCAGGACCTCAGTAGGAGTGTGCAGGACATCATTGTACGTGTGCAGGACTCCAGAAGGGGTGTGCAGGACATCATGGGACCTGTGCAGGACCTCAGTAGGGGTGTGCAGGACATCATGGATCGTGTGCAAGACCTTAGTAGGAGTGTGCAGGACACCATGGGACCTGTGCAGGACCTCAGTAGGAGTGTGCAGGACATCATTGTACGTGTGCAGGACCGTAGTAGACGTGGGCAGGACATCATGGGACGTGTGCAGGACCCCAGAAGGGGTGTGCAGGACATCATGGGACCTGTGCAGGACCTCAGTAGGGGTGTGCAGGACATCATGGATCGTGTGCAAGACCTTAGTAGGAGTGTGCAGGACACCATGGGACCTGTGCAGGACCTCAGTAGGAGTGTGCAGGACATCATTGTACGTGTGCAGGACCGTAGTAGACGTGGGCAGGACATCATGGGACGTGTGCAGGACCCCAGAAGGGGTGTGCAGGACGTCGAAGAATGTGTGCAGGATCTCAGTAGGAGAGTGCAGGACACCATGGGACCTGTGCAGGACCTCAGTAGGAGTGTGCAGGACATCATTGTACGTGTGCAGGACCGTAGTAGACGTGGGCAGGACATCATGGGACGTGTGCAGGACCCCAGAAGGGGTGTGCAGGATGTCGAAGAATGTGTGCAGGATCTCAGTAGGAGAGTGCAGGACATCATGGAACGTGTGCAGGACCTTAATAGGAAGCTGCAGGACATCATGGAACGTGCGCAGGACTCCAGAAGGGGTGTGCAGGACATCATGGGACCTGTGCAGGACCTCAGTAGGAGTGGACAAGACATCATTGTACGTGTGCAGGACCGGAGTAGACGTGGGCAGGACATCATGACGCAGGACCCCAGAAGGGGTGTGCAGGACGTCGAAGAATGTGTGCAGGATCTCAGTAGGAGAGTGCAGGACACCATGGGACCTGTGCAGGACCTCAGTAGGAGTATGCAGGACATCATTGTACGTGTGCAGGACCGTAGTAGACGTGGGCAGGACATCATGGGACGTGTGCAGGACCCCAGAAGGGGTGTGCAGGACGTCGAAGAATGTGTGCAGGATCTCAGTAGGAGAGTGCAGGGACATCATGGAACGTGTGCAGGACCTTAATAGGAGTGTGCAGAACATCATGGAACGTGTGCAGGACTCCAGAAGGGGTGTGCAGGACATGGACCTGTGCAGGACCTCAGTAGGAGTGTGCAGGACATCATTGTACGTGCAGGACCGTAGTAGACGTGGGCAGGGACATCATGGGACGTGCAGGACCCCAGAAGGGGTGTGCAGGACGTCGAAGAATGTGCAGGATCTCAGTAGGAGAGTGCAGGACACCATGGGACCTGTGCAGGACCTCAGTAGGAGTGTGCAGGACATCATTGTACGTGTGCAGGACCGTAGTAGACGTGGGCAGGACATCATGGGACGTGTGCAGGACCCCAGAAGGGGTGTGCAGGACGTCGAAGAATGTGTGCAGGATCTCAGTAGGAGAGTGCAGGACACCATGGGACCTGTGCAGGACCTCAGTAGGAGTGTGCAGGACATCATTGTACGTGTGCAGGACCGTAGTAGACGTGGGCAGGACATCATGGGACGTGTGCAGGACCCCAGAAGGGGTGTGCAGGACGTCGAAGAATGTGCAGGATCTCAGTAGGGAGAGTGCAGGACACCATGGGACCTGTGCAGGACCTCAGTAGGAGTGTGCAGGACATCATTGTACGTGTGCAGGACCGTAGTAGACGTGGGCAGGACATCATGGGACGTGTGCAGGACCCCAGAAGGGGTGTGCAGGACGTCGAAGAATGTGTGCAGGATCTCAGTAGGAGAGTGCAGGACACCATGGGACCTGTGCAGGACCTCAGTAGGAGTGTGCAGGACATCATTGTACGTGTGCAGGACCGTAGTAGACGTGGGCAGGACATCATGGGACGTGTGCAGGACCAAAGAAGGGGTGTGCAGGACGTCGAAGAATGTGTGCAGGATCTCAGTAGGAGAGTGCAGGACACCATGGGACCTGTGCAGGACCTCAGTAGGAGTGTGCAGGACATCATGGAACGTGTGCAGGACTTCAGAAGGGGTGTGCAGGACATCACGGGACCTGTGCAGGACCTCAGTAGGGGTGTGCAGGACATCATGGATCGTGTGCAAGACCTTAGTAGGAGTGTGCAGGACACCATGGGACCTGTGCAGGACCTCAGTAGGAGTGTGCAGGACATCATTGTACGTGTGCAGGACCGTAGTAGACGTGGGCAGGACATCATGGGACGTGTGCAGGACCCCAGAAGGGGTGTGCAGGACATCATGGGACCTGTGCAGGACCTCAGTAGGGGTGTGCAGGACATCATGGATCGTGTGCAAGACCTTAGTAGGAGTGTGCAGGACACCATGGGACCTGTGCAGGACCTCAGTAGGGAGTGTGCAGGACATCATTGTACGTGTGCAGGACCGTAGTAGACGTGGGCAGGACATCATGGGACGTGTGCAGGACCCCAGAAGGTGTGCAGGACGTCGAAGAATGTGTGCAGGATCTCAGTAGGAGAGTGCAGGACACCATGGGACCTGTGCAGGACCTCAGTAGGAGTGTGCAGGACATCATTGTACGTGTGCAGGACCGTAGTAGACGTGGGCAGGACATCATGGGACGTGTGCAGGACCCCAGAAGGGGTGTGCAGGACGTCGAAGAATGTGTGCAGGATCTCAGTAGGAGAGTGCAGGGCACCATGGGACCTGTGCAGGAGCTCACTAGGAGGTGCAGGACATCATTGTACGTGTGCAGGACCGTAGTAGACGTGGGCAGTGACATCATGGGACGTGTGCAGGACCCCAGAAGGGGTGTGCAGGACGTCGAAGAATGTGTGCAGGATCTCAGTAGGAGAGTGCAGGGACACCATGGGACCTGTGCAGGACCTCAGTAGGGAGTGTGCAGGACATCATTGTACGTGTGCAGGACCGTAGTAGACGTGGGCAGGACATCATGGGACGTGTGCAGGACCCCAGAAGGGGTGTGCAGGACGTCGAAGAATGTGTGCAGGATCTCAGTAGGAGAGTGCAGGACACCATGGGACCTGTGCAGGACCTCAGTAGGAGTGTGCAGGACTTCATTGTACGTGTGCAGGACCGTAGTAGACGTGGGCAGGACATCATGGGACGTGTGCAGGACCCCAGAAGGGGTGTGCAGGACATCATGGGACCTGTGCAGGACCTCAGTAGGGGTGTGCAGGACATCATGGATCGTGAGCAGGACCTTAGTAGGAGTGTGCAGGACACCATGGGACCTGTGCAGGACCTCAGTAGGAGTGTGCAGGACATCATTGTACGTGTGCAGGACCGTAGTAGACGTGGGCAGGACATCATGGGACGTGTGCAGGACCCCAGAAGGGGTGTGCAGGACGTCGAAGAATGTGTGCAGGATCTCAGTAGGAGAGTGCAGGACACCATGGGACCTGTGCAGAACCTCAGCAGGAGTGTGCAGGACATCATTGTACGTGTGCAGGACCGTAGTAGACGTGGGCAGGACATCATGGGACGTGTGCAGGACCCCAGAAGGGGTGTGCAGGACGTCGAAGAATGTGTGCAGGATCTCAGTAGGAGAGTGCAGGACACCATGGGACCTGTGCAGGACCTCAGTAGGAGTGTGCAGGACATCATTGTACGTGTGCAGGACCGTAGTAGACGTGGGCAGGACATCATGGGACGTGCAGGACCCCAGAAGGGGTGTGCAGGACGTCGTAGAATGTGTGCAGGATTACAGTAGGAGAGTGCAGGACATCATGGGACCTGTGCAGGACCTCAGTAGGAGTGTGCAGGACATCATGGAACGTGTGCAGGACTCCAGAAGGGGTGTGCAGGACATCATGGGACCTGTGCAGGACCTCAGTAGGGGTGTGCAGGTCATCATGGATCGTGTGCAAGACCTTAGTAGGAGTGTGCAGGACACCATGGGACCTGTGCAGGACCTCAGTAGGAGTGTGCAGGACATCATTGTACGTGTGAAGGACCGTAGTAGACGTGGGCAGGACATCATGGGACGTGTGCAGGACCCCAGAAGGGGTGTGCAGGACGTCGAAGAATGTGTGCAGGATCTCAGTAGGAGAGTGCAGGACACCATGGGACCTGTGCAGGACCTCAGTAGGAGTGTGCAGGACATCATGGAACGTGTGCAGGACTCCAGAAGGGGTGTGCAGGACATCATGGGACCTGTGCAGGACCTCAGTAGGGGTGTGCAGGACATCATGGATCGTGTGCAAGACCTTAGTAGGAGTGTGCAGGACACCATGGGACCTGTGCAGGACCTCAGTAGGAGTGTGCAGGACATCATTGTACGTGTGCAGGACCGTAGTAGACGTGGGCAGGACATCATGGGACGTGTGCAGGACCCCAGAAGGGGTGTGCAGGACGTCGAAGAATGTGTGCAGGATCTCAGTAGGAGAGTGCAGGACATCATGGAACGTGTGCAGGACCTTAATAGGAGTGTGCAGAACATCAAAGGACGTGCGCAGGACCTCCGTTGAATGTCCAGAACACCGTATGCAAGTCATGCCTCCGAATCAACAAGAGCGATAGGCAATTGCGCCAGAACAAGGCTATTGTAATCTCACTCGAGTTGGCTCTAAAATTTTCTAAGTTCTGACTCCGAATTCGCTACATCTTCACTACCGCTGGTGTTGTTTTTCTGCTTGTAGTCCAGGCAGATCCTCAACTGCTGACCTCTGGAGAAGGACGGCGTGTGAATGAAGACACACCGCTCTTCACTTCTTTTATCTTTATCATTGATCAATTGGGTATCATCAAATTTGTTTAAGAGAGCCGAATAACATCATTCCTAAGGTTACGGTAGTCCTCTTCTAGCGCACTTAACTATCGTTCGTGCTCGAAATCAATTTCCATTTTCAGGCTCAATTTTATGATTGAGCCCGGTAGACCACACTGGTAAACCTTGGCGCGTCAAAAATGTTGGACGATGAGGTTGGAAGGCGTCAAAGATTAATATCCGCCACCAATTCTCACCAGTCATCTAGCACTTTTTCCTAGAATGTTGGTGCGACCGTAAGACAACAGGAAAAATAGTTACGTCACGAACTCCACATGCAAAAAACTCTGAAAATGATTTTGGCGCGAAATTCAAATTCGTATTTACAATGTGTTCCGATTGACTTTTCTTTAATGAAGAAGGAGTTGAAACAAGAATGAAGGTTTTTCATGGGCCCTTCAACATTTTCGTTCACTAGAGGGCCAAGCTACGCAAAAACATGAAAAATAATATACGGTTTTCTGCGCGTACGATGTATTTAACTATCGTTCTTGTTCCGAATCAGACATATGGGCCGGCGCAGACGAGCCACGTCAGCAGGAACCGGTCAAGTTTGGCTAGAGCGACTGACCCTGGGTCTATCCTAGACGGGGTGAGGCCACCCAAGACTCATAGAAATGATGGAAAATTCTGATAAAAGATGTCTGATACTGCTATCAATCATTGTTTTTATAGAAACTTTATGAAAATACTCCGACTGGTAGCCTTACCAATGGGTGGTTCATTTCACTTCTGTCTTGAATGGTGGGTGTCCCCCTCTCCCCCGTCTAGGATTGTGCCCCAACCCTGTACAATTGGGTCATTTTAAAACTCATTTCTTCATTTTCTCGACTTTTAAATTCAAAAAGTATATGCCTTGTATCTTGTCTGTAGGAAGCCGCGTTGCAACTATTATCTTGCAATCCTAGCAGCTGTTTCTTCATTTCTACCACTATGTTTCAAAGAAAAACAACTTGCCTTCTAGAGCTTGACGATATTGTAGAAGGGAAACCCTTGTAAAAAGTTGTGAAATTTCTGAAAGTTGGGCTCCGCAGAAAAGGTCAAGGATTTGGCATTGCTCCTAAATGTCGTGAAATTGTCTTATTGGATTTGGCTCTCAACTTGATTTTTCAAATGTAGTGAAATTGTCGAATTGATTTGGCTGTGATGATACTATATGCAGATAACATAATCATTAAATGTAGTGAAATTGTTGCAAACGGATTTGGCAGGAGCTCTATCAATTATCACAGTCAAATCACGCGTCAGAAGGGGTTTTCCTTGGAGCGCATATTGAATCGAATGAGAACAGGAATAAACCTAGCAGCAAAACGTTTCTATACAATGCGGACCGTGAAAGCGTTGAGGACACGAAGACATAGTCAGTAGCGAGTAAATTGCGTTAGATTTCGTTTTCATGAATTTTATCTCATCGGTGAGGGAAGGTCTGGTACCTGAAAAGGCCACACTGAAAAGGCAGAATAGCATTTGGAAACCTTAATTCTAGCCCATAAGGCCACGTTTCGTTCAGCATTGTTGACTGAGGATTATTATTTTTTTCTTTTTGTCTTCATTTGCTCGCCAGAGGACCTTCTGACGCATGATTTGACTGTGATAATTGATAGAGCTCCTGCCAAATCCGTTTGCAACAATTTCACTACATTTAATGATTATGTTATCTGCATATAGTATCATCACAGCCAAATCAATTCGACAATTTCACTACATTTGAAAAATCAAGTTGAGAGCCAAATCCAATAAAACAATTTCACAACATTTAGGAGCAATGCCAAATCCTTGACCTTTTCTGCGGAGCCCAACTTTCAGAAATGACATTTTGAAATCTTGACGACTCTTGAATATTCTTTTGATAGTAATTCCAGCTGATTCTGCGCGTATTGGAGTGCTCCAACGGTGAATAATTTTTCTTCCAGTAAGAGTACCTGGTCGAGCTTGCCAACGCGCGCAAAAGTCTTCATCTTCCAGCATTTTTCCAACCTGGGTGCCTTCATTCCGTCGGTAAGGCATTGCTCTCTGTCGATTTTGCAAATATGTAATTTGAAGGCAGTGTTCACGAT
Source organism: Aplectana chamaeleonis (assembly GCA_029168955.1). Taxonomy (NCBI): domain Eukaryota; kingdom Metazoa; phylum Nematoda; class Chromadorea; order Rhabditida; family Cosmocercidae; genus Aplectana; species Aplectana chamaeleonis. Next base: position 561,791 of record JAPDOI010000053.1, read on the forward strand.
AAATTATGGGTGGTCAGTTTCTTACAGATTATGATAGGTCAAGGGCTTACTGTGACAGCAGCGTTAGACAGATCTGCGAAAAGAGTCGAGAAAGCACTTTTTTCCATCAAAGCAGGATCCCTTGTGTGACGTCCCATCTTTGAGAATGTGAGGATTGGCCGGCTCAGGTACTCAGGACGACGGCCGGCGAACCTTTCCCAGCTGGCCCGCGGTCTCCGTCCTCCGGCCGCCCGCTGTTGGTTCGCCGGCCAGCCGTATGTCGACGGCCCGCCGACCTTTACCAGACGGCCCGCTATCATTATTTGTATTACTGTTTACCTCAAACATTTCACCCCGACCCCACGGCGGAGAAACGCCCCGCCTCGGTCCGCCCCAATCTGCGGTGAGAAACCACCCTCCCGCGGATCACGGCAGAACCGCCCCCCCCCCAGCCGTGGAGATGCCCCTATCCCCTCAGCGGTCAAAAATATGCTGGCCTCCGGAGAGTGACTCGAAGTCACCATCCAGGGCCTGCTGTAGAATGCCGATTGAGGGCTCGAGTGAGATGAGGCGCCTTTTATACCGGCTGTGCACGTGATAAGCTTGTTACCACGTGATCATTCGTGACCATTATCAATTGTCTTTCCAACCGGACGAACTTAAGATGGAGTGGCGTGTTTTGTGGTTCGCGGGCGAGCCAATATCCGCGCTGCGTGTGCGTCGCATGCAGCATGGGTCGCCGCTGGCCGGCAACTTCAGAATAAGGGGCGCCGGCCGTCATTTTCGGCATAGAGATTCGCCGGCCGTCGTCCTGAGTACCTGAGGGTGTGAAGGAATGAAGTCTTTCCATGTGTTAACGTGATCATATCTTATCAACCGACTTATCGAAGCCATTTCTGTTGCTGACCGGCTGTTTACGTGCTGAAGCTTCTTCAGCAAGGAATAGGGTGCGGGCGGAGTCTCCGGAAAAAGGTGGTCTCCGGACTTTGGGGGTGCCTTGTTTGGGTACTTCCTGACGGTTTTTCGCGTTCTTTCTTTGTGAGCGGCTCACCATCCAATAAAAGCACGCCCATGCCGATCATTTTTCCGCAGGGCTACCGTAGCCATTCTTGAACAAAATATGATAACGAACGATAAGACACGCTCATAACATGCGGGGTATAAAAGGGCAGAGGAGCGGTATGCATTCATTCACACACCGCTCTCCTCGAGAAGCCACTGGGAAGTGGCTGAGGAGGTCGAAATTGTGCAAACATGTTTGTTGGCTATTACGATGTGCTCATAACCAAGCTGACACTTGGAAAATTTTTGAAGGAGGTTACGGTAGCCCTGCGGAAAAAATGATCGGCATGAGCGTGCTTGTCCATCCAATACACCGTTAATTCTTTGCGAAAAAATCACCAGCTTTTTCATCGTGAACACTGCCTTTAAGATCATCTCTGGCAAGTCGTTGCATGTTAGAAGTGCTTAATAAGACAGGGTCCGGGCAGAATTTCGAATTTGAGATTTCCCGCTGAATCGGTGCTCTTGCAAACAGGTAGTTCCAAGGAACATGCGAAAACTGCGTAAAAACCGGTCTTCTTCAAGTTATTCCAGCAGCTTCCGTCAACCGCTGTGTCAGAAAAGTCGGAAAAGTGTGGCCATCGTCCATATTTTAGCTGTCGTCCACGCATTCTTCAAAACTGCGGTGTGAATATCGGTCATTCCAGCCATGATTATCATGCTGTAAATACCGTAATCCCTGACTTTGAGGCTGTTTTCTCCACAACTAAGGACTCAGAGTTCGTGAAACGTTCAGACAATGTTTAGCTGGGCCAGCCCAATCTATTTAACCCAAATTTCGGTAGTGTCAAAATTTGACCGGACCTTGCCTTTAGGGCTCATTCATAGCAGGTCGCTTCCACTAGTCGCGGCACTGCCAACAGTTACAAAACCCATCGCGCCAACAGATCTTGCAATGAGTCGCGACGGTGTGGAACAGTCGGAGTTTCAGTCGCGTTTGCCAAGCGACTAGGGTGTTTCATAGGTGGTCGAAGCGACCTGCTCGATTTTCTTAACTTGCTTCTGCCGCGTCGCTTCCATGATGGCCGCGATTCGGCCACTCGAAGCGACTAGTCCGCAATCTTTCGTCACAACATTGATATCATATATCTGGTAACGTTATCAGTCATTGTTTTCCCGTGGATTCCTAAAAAAATCATCGATCTCTGGTATTGGTAACATTCATTTTTCATTTGATATCTAAACGCCGCCCCCCCCCTCCCGCCTAAAAGGCTTGTACCCATTTCTGTTCACATCGGATCACGAACAAAGAAGAAACTTTGCGAATCTTTTCTGTTAGCCTACGTCTCAGCAGAAACAAAATTCACGTTCAACGAGGCTCGTAATCTTTGAACGGAGTGAAACTTCGTGAAGGAGAAGGGCACAAGAACAACTTGCGTCGGCAGCTTCAAAGCGACCGTGAACGAGAGTAGAGCTAAGGAGTCCGAGAAGGCTTGGAAGGGGAATGGTTCGAGGAAAGCTTACATGTGGTTACGTCATTGTGGCGGCTAGATGAAGAGGTGCCCATCTGACGTGAACACTAATAAAGGACGCTGTCAATATGAAGAGATTATTTCAGTTCGCTTCTTAAAGGCAGTGTTCACGATAAAAATCGTTTTACTGTTCTCCCGCCTATCTTGAAAACGGATCCATGCTGATTTCAATGATGTCCCTAAAATCGTACAAGACCTGGGAACGGAGTTATGGTCTCTCAAAAATTGAGCTAAGGAAGCGTGGTGGACGAGTTGTCCGAGGCTTGTAACTTCCGTCATTTGCAGCCGATGTATGCGAGCTGACCTGAGTACAGAGAGAAGTTGAGAATGAAGGGAAGAACGGGCTGTTGATCGGAAATCATCGCTCATTTCACGATCTCGAGCATTCATTTGTTCACGTGGGTGGGCTTGCGTTGCGCTTTTGGGGTTTGCCTTGCGCTCGAAGTGGCAACTTCGGGCTCTTTTGGAGCTTTTCTTGGCTCGCTTTCATGCGTTCTTTCGACGTTAACGTTACAGTGTGCCCTTCCACTGCCCATTCCTACTGGAAACTAAAACACATTTTCATCGTGAAGACTGCCTTCAATCGTTCAAGACCGCTGGGACCTGAGCTCCTTCATGTTCGGAGAGCGCTTTACTACATATGTCAGTGAGTAACCACCGAATAAGTCTGAAGTTTCGAAATGCGTCCGGAAAACGAAGAGTGGAAAGGCAGGTGGAGATGACGAAATCCCTGCTGAAATGCTGAAAGCTCTTCCTCGGTCTGGGATTCGTGAAATGACCAGCCCTATCCGTACCATATGGATGAGCGAAAGGATACCCGATTTGTGGAGGCATATAATCATCGTACCTCTTCACAGGGAGTTATACGTCATGGATCCCAAGAACTACAGAAGAATTCCCCTACTGCGTGTCATGCAAAAGGTTTTGAAACGTATGATTCTCGAGCGACTCGTCAAACACCGTGAGGAAACGCCAGAGAGGAGCAAGCCGGTTTTCGACCTGGAAGATCGACCATTGACTAAGTGTTCGTCGTGAGAAGAACAATCGAATCGTGGCAGCGATATTCAAAGCCAAAACAGCTTGCTTTTTCGGACTTCGAAGCCGTATTCCACTCTCCTCATCGTGATCGGTTGCTCAACGCTGTGCGAACCGATGGAGTCCCGGAAAAGTATGTTCGACTAATCGAGGACATGAACAAAGGAACAACAGCAGCAGTTCGTACACCTGTCGGATTTACGCCAGCTTCAGAGGTGAAAACAGGAGTAAGTCAAGGAGCCGTAACAGGGCCTTTTTTATCCAGCTTCGCCGTTGATGACATGTGTAGAGTTGCTACACAGTTTCTAGTTTCAAGCGGACGTGATACGAACGGGGGAAACGAGAATGAGAGAGGTGCGTGATTTAGCGCGCTTCGTGTGCGTCTGCAGACTACATGTTGCGTAGTGTACGCGAATTCTCAAAGAAAAAAAAAACACCATACGAATGGCATGGATCCTGGTGATACTTTTCGTTCCCTATTGAAGGTTGGCGCAAACTGGGTGCCATAAGCTACAACATAGGCGCACCGAGGTTACGCCAATCTTCAATGGGGAACGCAAAGTATCACTAGGATTCATGCCGACTGTACATCACGCGCAATCGTCATTTTTTCACTCACCTGTTAACCCTAATCATGCTTTTGCGCTATTCACATTCTATCCTCACTTGTGTGCCGGCGAGCCGCTACCTTACTGGTTCAGCCCGTGTTCTAGTCGCGATAGAAGCAGTTGTCGCAGTTGTGAGCGGGCCAGAGGCGGTCTAAAAAGAGTACATATCGGGCATATCGATTTTCGGGCGATATTGATGTTAACCATTGCGTCGTGTCGCACGTCGCTGGAAGTATGATCCTGGCCTAACTGTGGATGGTACCGCGCTCGATGCAGGTGATTTAGTCTAGGCCGATATCCATGAAGAATATGCATTACAGAATACTATTTTCTGACTACGCGATCTTATACAGAAGAAGATGCCGGCCCAACTAGTCCATGGATTATGTTCAGGCCGCCAACACCTACCAAAGGCGTCTTACCTAAGGAGTATCATAATCCGGTATGCTTCGCAGTCGCTTCGGTATCTGTCTATGCTGAAGCTGTTGTCCTGAAAGACGGTAGCGTTACAGATGGAGAACATTGCCATCGAGCTAGATGTGACTGATGGAATAAATCTGGAGCTTTTCTGGTCTTTCTCGTTCACGAACGGTAGCGTTTTTGGGTCTCATATGGTGCAGGATCTCAAACTTCTCGCCTATCAGAAGGTAGTGAACATTGGATACTTTTCCTGTGTGAAAAATCGTATATGTTCGTGCTGTTTTTCAGCGAGCGGCCTCGTATACGCCGACATTACTGTCAGAAAGTAAACAATCTAGGACTGAAAATCTCGGGGTTAGTTGTCCAACGGCATTAGTCTCCAATCATCTGACTATTCTAGTGTTTCTACTGATTTTCAGCTATCCCCAGCAATGAAATTCGATACGAACTGTCATGTCTACGCTCTGAATGTCACGTTTCTGGGCGGAGCCAAGTCGTTCGTCAGCACACCGGAATATTGCTACGATAGTGAGCGCTTTTGACTAACTTTTCTCGTGGGCGAACCAAAAAAAACTCAACATTTTCAATTTTGAAGAGGGACAGGCAGTTGTTCAGAGAATCTACCACATTGTCGCGGTGACGAGTCCGCGCACAGCCACACATCGGAGCAGAATTCTTAAGCTCCGCCTTTTTGGACGAGTTTTTAGCCACAGTGGGAACCCAGGACGATTTCTTTTGGGCGAGTTTGGTGATTCAAGGCCGGCAATAAGCGAAGTAAATTCCAGAGCTGATATGGGAAGGAATAGAGCTAGGCCACACCCTCGGGACGAGTTTCCTCACCGAAATTAGTTGATAAGCAAAGTTAATTTCTGAACAGATATGGGACCAGGCAGATGCCACATCTCCAAGAAGAAGCCATTGGCCACCCCCCCCCTCTCCCCCATTGACCAGTTTTCGTACTCCGATGATGCTAGATATGGCGTGGATTTCTAGACGGATATAGGTGTGGACAAAGGCCGCGCCCTACAATAGGAAAGCCAGGAAGCCCTAGACCACGCCCATCTGGGCTATTTCCCTCCTCGAAGCATACTAGAAGCGAAGTGGATTTAGGACTACTATGGAATCCAGCAGCTGTCACACCCCCATGATGAGACCCTGAGCCACTGGTCTAAGTACGAGTTTTCTGGCCAGAACCAGGCGATAAGTAAAGTGGATTTCAGGGTAGGTATGGTGGGAATTAGAGGTCTCATCTTCGTGGAGAAACTCTAGGCCGCGCCCTCAGGACGAGTTTCTTATTCTAAACTAGGCGTTAAGCAGTGGATTTCGTTACAGATACGGAAGTAGGCAGATGTCACATCACCGAGAGGGAGTTTTTGGCTACACCCCTAACGGCGATCTTTCTGAGAGGGGTTTCATTACAGTTATGGGCGCAGACAGCAGCCGCACCTCAAGGGGAACCCAGGAAGCTCTAAGCCACGCCCTCTTGGGCTAAATCCCCAACTCAAAAACAAGCTGGGAGCAAACCAGGTTTTAGGACGGACATGGAAGGATGTAGAGTTCACGTGATAAATTTAGTCTGATGGACGGACGGGGCTGCGACAGTGTTTCGCCACGCGTGAACAGAAACCCTGTTGGCCAGTGATGCAGCCAACACCGCATGGCCTGCCGCCTGGTCCATGCGTAAGACTAAATCGAATAAGGAAGACAAACCTGTCACATCGTTACGAGAGAACCCTGAGGCACCCGTTAGTGGATGAATTTTCTGGCTCAAACAAGATGGGTAGCGAAGTGGTTCCCAGGACAGAGATGGGAGTAGGCGAATGCCTTGTCTCTGAGGGAAACCCAAGGCCAAACCCCTATCGACGAGTTCTCTGCCTGTAACAATGCGAGAAACGAGGTGGACTTTGAGAAAGAAATCGTAGGAGACAGAAGCTGCGCCTTCGGTAGGAAAGCCATGATGCCATAGGCCACACCCACTTGAGTTAGTTCCCTAACTTGAAGTGAGTCAGAAGCAAAGTGAATTCGAGAGCAGAGAAAGGAGAAAGCAGCTCTTACACCTTCATGAGGAACCCTGGGTCACATCTTTGTGAACGAGTTTCATGACTAAAACCAGGTGATCAGTGAGGGATTCCAGGGCAGGTATAGCCTAGCTTGCTCGGATGAGTCCGAGCGGAGTAAGCAGCGGAGCGGTCTGCCATCGCAAAATATATCAGTGGTAAGGAGAGTTTGACATGATAAGCTCGATAAGCCTTACTTCGACCGGCTCGTAATGAGGAAGGTAGGCTATATGCGAACGAACCTTACCTTCTGAAGGAAACTCTGGACCACACCCTCAGGACGAGTTTCCTGACTTTACACAACGGTGAAGCCTTGTGGAAGAGTTGTCCCAGTCCGGGTTTTCCTCGACATTTGCCGCTCTTGCACAAAAGCTTGCAAGCTCCCATTGACATCGAAACACGAAAACTCGTCCGAAAGGGGCGTGGCCACGTTCGCGGTTGAAAATCTGTCGCAGGTATATTTTTCTTAACATTAGCGGCTGTTGATTTAGAGTGTACATGAATGGATTGTAAAACCGCGTTGCAGAAAAAAAGGAGAAAATTCCGACTAGAATATTTAGCGGGTTTGGCATCTGTATGTCCGAAACATCGTCCAGAAAGGCGTGGCTTCGGGTTCCCTCCTATATATATAACTTATTAGGGGTTATATATGGAAACTGACTTTCAGTAAGTGTTTGAAAATTCAAAACGGATGCATTAATCGATTCTAGATGTGCTTTCAAATGAATTTTTCTCCCTAAAAACATTCATTCTAGTGACGTCCGCCTCGTTTATGATCCTATACGTAATCAGCTTCCTTTTGATAATGCTAGCCTTTTGCGCCATTATTGCGAGTATGCATATGAGAAGATATGTAAGTTTTTGAAAACGGCACTGATTTAGAGAATCTACCACGGCATCGCGACGTCGCGTTTGCGACTGTACGCGGTGTGTGGCATGCCTGAGCTGTTGTCTGTAATTACACCGGAAAAACTTCGAAAATAGGCGTGTTTAAGGTGAGAAGAAGACGCGCATCACTGGCAACTACTGTTGGGAGTAGTACCTCCTCCGTAAGCGTGGCGCCTCCACCACGACGACATCGCCATGGAAGGCGCCACTGAACGAAGAGCCGGTGGCAGAAGGATCGTGATATCCACAGATTTCATTACTTCAAAATGAGTTAAAGACCATCGTATGCATATATTGTATAGGATTTTTTTTTTGGGGGGGGGAGCAGCGTTCGATTCTGGAAGAAATTGACTGAAGTCTTCCGGGAATTCGCCGCGAACCTAGATTTTACCGAGACTTTGCCGCGAAACCTCCGCGAGTCGAGAAAAATAGAGAGAAGAGAGACGCGAATCCGCCGGGAAACCACCAAAAACCAGTTTGATCATAAGTTTCGAAGGTTAGTGTTTTGCCACCGCGATAGATTACCTACTTGAATTGTAACACGTTCACTGTTTCATGCTTTTTTTAACGCGTTACTTCAGTTGCACGCGCAAATAAGTGCAGCAAAATGTTGTACCGAAATTTCAAAATAGGAAAACCAGTGCAAATGTGAGAAAACAGAAGTGTTTCTCTGCGGGTGGCAGAACACTAACCTTTGGAACTTATCATCTAGTGAGAAGGGGCTGTCGAAAAATTGCCGCGGGAATACCCGGGAAATACCGCAACATTCACTCTCAAACATATCGAAAAAATCCGCAGCGAATAGACCGCGAAAATACCGCAAAACCGCCGCGAGTTTGTTGGTCATCCTTGCAAAGAGGGCGCCGTAGTGCAGCAGCGAACATGGCTCTGTCGATAACGTGTCGGTCTACGAAGCAATGCTTTGGTAAGGGTCGATGGTTCAAATCGTGCTGTGCAGTTGCGAAAACCGCGGAGGATTTTCGGCAGAGTTCCGGCATTGCCGTATTTTTAACTGGTCGAGGCTGGAATCTGCAGTACATCTGCCGCCTCGATTCCGCACCAGCACCCTGGCGGCGGGTTCCCGACTGGTTCACGATAGAATTCAGGCAGTTCCTTCCAGAGTAAGTAAATATTGTTATTCTTGTGAATAACTTTGTAATTCTTTATTGATCGGTGTGTCGACCAAGGGTGTGCGGAAATTTTGAAAAAAAAATTCAGAAAACAGAAAATCGAGTTTGTCAGAAAACAGAAAATTTTCAGAAAAAAAAACTCTTAGCATTTCAACTGTTTCCAAGTAAGGAGAGAGTGTAATTTTGATTATCTTTATCATAACTGTAATATAATATCTACGGAACTGCACAAATGTCCTATGGCATGTTTCAGAGTCCTCATCGCAAGAGCGGCACGCGCGTGACGCGCGGTGGACTATGAGAGTGCTTACTGCACCGGACGCGCGTGCCGCCCATCCACCACCGCCATAGCGGCATCGCACAAACCGTCTAGCATGACGATTTCAGACTTCAAAATCACCTGCACATGAATTCGAAGACATTTTGGTCGAAGAAAGTCGCGAACTTTGAAGGCCAGACTATGTTCATGCCAGTGTTCTCAACTTTTTTTGACAAGCCTGCTGCCAATCTATCGATGCCGAATGGATCGCAGGGTTGGTTGGTTTTCGACGTGGACGAAACATACGGTTGTTTACGGCAACAACGACGCATCCTGCCATTAGGTTACAGGCGCCTGTGTCATTTTTGAAAGAAAATGAATACACCAACGAGTTTTGCTTTCTAAGAAATAAATTCCAAATTAGAACATCCTTCTCAGTTAGAGGCGTTGTTTGTCTAGGACGCGTGTAGTGAGGATTATAGGTGAAATTAGCGAATTCCGGGCATTTATAAAGTGCTTCTCCCGAATGAGTATCTAGTGCTAGAGTAAATACTCGAGGAGCTCAATCAAATAAACCAGGACATAGCGACGTAAAAAATGTACTGTGCTTCTCTGGGCCAAATTCCGGCCCGCAATCGCCTCTCGACACGCTTTGCGGCCGCACGCGCTCGAGTCAGTCGAGCTTCCAGCGCCAAAGCCGACTCGATGTGGTTTTTTTATACAGTTTTCTCCAATTTTGTTTAGTTTCCAGCTTCCAAAACACACCTAGCGTCAAGAAATAGGCGGCTGCGCCGCTGTAAACTCTTCCGAGTCGAAAGCGCGCGGTCGCAAAGCGTGTCGAGACGCGATCGCGGACCGGAATGTGTCCCAGAGAAGCACAGTATCTCAATCAAGAAAATGGTGGGCTCGGCATCAGACTAGCTAACGAAGCCTTTCGCTACGAGTTCTTCCAGACATATCGGTAGGAAGAAACTTGGAAAGGGTTCTCCATCATTAGCGTCAACCAACACGTCGTCATGGAACACATCCTCCGCGGCTTGGGACTGTGGAAGTGCCCATAGGCTCGCCGTCACAAACGTGGTATCCCTTGACAGTCACTGTCGCAGTGACATACAAGGGATACCACAACATTGACATCTGATTTTTTTTCTTGTTTTGGTCAATCTTTCAGAAAACACAAACAGAAAACAGAAGGGCCGAAATGGCCAGAAAACAGGGAATTCCGTACACCCCTGGTGCCGACCCCTGCCCGGTGGGCGGGGAGATTCTGAGCACTCTGAAGTTCATTTTCATCTGTATTTGTATTGAAAGTCGTACTGAAGAAATCGGTGTTTTCATTAGTAAAATGCCTTATGTTTAGCTTAGGTGGTTATTGTGATGACATATTTCTTTAAGGTCTGCAGTGAAGTTTTTTTTTAATTATTGTCTTCTTGAAAAATTTTTAATTTTCGGAACTCCCGATTTAGTGTAGAACTGTTTCAGAGTTTGTACAATAGTATAGCTTGTTAGCATACTTCTCTATCATAAGTCATTGTTTCTCAAAGATTGTCTAGTGTCAGGCGATTCTCAGTTCCAAGCCGCCTAAAAGTTCGTCTCGTTCTCCCAATCTGTGGGTCCGCTTCTGTTGCTGTCAAGGACCTCTGATGTTGTTATCCAGGCTCCTCCATTTCACCCTGACAGCAACAGCAGCGGATCGGATATTGGGAGAACAAGCAGGACTGTCAGGCGGCTCTTATTACTCTTCGATGCGGGTTTTGGCCGAGAAACGCCTGAGGTAGTTGCAAGTACAGTTGACCGCAATGTTAATAGGACATGGTGCGGTTGCGGACTCGCACTAAAACTACGGTAGAATCTGGCACTGCCAGATTTCGTCATCGATCAGCGCCATAGCTGATAATCTCGTGAGCAGAGAGACGACGGTTGGCGCCGATCGATGGCGAAATCTGGCAAAGTGCCAGATTCTACCGTAATTTAGTGCGAGTCCGCAGCCGCACCATGTCTTATTAACATTGCGGTCAACTATACGTGCTGGCTCATGCTATTAGGGTGAGTCATAAGTTCTTGGAATTTTTTATTTTTATTTTTTTAACACAAGGTAACAAATTTATTCAAAGTAAGAGTCATTACAACGAACAACTTTCTGCCAACGACGAGCGAGACTTCGAATTCTGTAGTCGTAGAATGAGCGCTGCTTCGATGCAAAAAAAAAGCGTCCAACTCGGTCCTCAAGTGCTCTTCGGTCTTAAGCTGCTTTCCCCTCAACCAGTGTTCGAGGCTTCTGAATAAATGGTAGTCTGATAGAGCAATATCTGGACTGTAGGCTGGATGAGGGAGAGTTTCCAACTGCAGCTCCTTCAATTTTTCTTGAGTTTTTTTTTCGCTATGTGTGAGCGGCAGTTGTCCCAAAGCAGTAGGATCTGGTCATGTTTTCGTCCATTTTTCTCCGCGTTGGTGACCTTTTCCTCTAGTTCTTGGCAGACGTAGTCAGCATCTATAGTCTTTCCTGGCGGAAGTAATTTCCAGAACACAACACCATCAGTGGACCAAAAATCGGTCAGTAGACTCTTTTTTCCGTGGATATCCCGACGTTGCACAGGATCTGGCGACTCAAAGGGCTTAACCCATTGCACAGACAGGCCAGGATTGTTATAGTAGCACCACTTCTCATCACATGTAATGATGCGACCAAAAAAACTTCCTTTGTGGTGCCGTTTCAGTAGTTCTTGACAAATGGCCATCCTGCGTTTCCTGTCGGTGTCGGATAAAGTGTGAGGAATCACGGACTGCTTTCTCGGTCTCAGTCCCATATTGTGTAGCTGGCGAACTGCGGTCGACTGCGAACTCCCTGTAAGCTGGGCGAGACCTCTGCTGTGAAGGTGCGGGTTTTTCTCCAGCTCATTCGCCGCCAACGTGGGGTCGTGAACTCGTGGCCTTCCACATCTCGGCTTGTCCTTCAGAGAGCAGCTGCCGGAGCGAAACTTTTGATACCAGTTGTACACAGTACTGGCAGCAATTCGATACCTTCCGTCGTTGGCCCTTATTTCCTTAAAAGCAGTGTTCACGATAAAAAATGTGTTTCAGTTTCCACTAGGAATGGGTAGTGGAGGGGCACACTGTAACGTTTACGTCGAAAGAACGTATGAAAACGAGCCAGGAAAAGCTCCACAAGAGCCCGAAGTTGCCACTTCGAGCGCATTGCAAACCTCGAAAGCGCAACACACGCCCACCGACGCGAACGAATGAATGCTCGAGATCGAGAGATGAGCGATGGTTTCCGATCAAAAGCCCCGTTCTTCCCTTCATTCTCAACTTCTCTCTTTATTCAGGTTAGCTCGCATACATCGGCTGCAAAAGACGGAAGTTACAAGCCTAGGACAACTCGTCCACCATATTTCCTTAGCTCAATCTTTGAGGGACCATAACTCCGTTCCCAGAAGGTCTTGTACGATTTCAGAGTTATCATTGGAATCAGCATGGGACCGTTTTCAAGATAGGCGGGAAAACAGAAAAACGATTTTCATCGTGAACACTGCCTTTAACAGTTTGAACAGCTGTGAAACCTCCTTCGAAGTAGTGAAGAATCAGTACGCGAGCGTGCTCTTTTTCCGACATTTTACTGAGCCACGAATGGCGTTTCGAGGGCTGGCAGGTATTGATTAACGAGATTTGATCTACCTAGCAAACAAACGCGCACGAGTGGCATTTGATCTATTCGCGCGCGAATTAATATGAATTTTTGAAAAATTCCAAGAACTTATGACTCTCCCTAATAGTTCTACACTTCTATCGCTGATCGCTGCGATAGCACGTTATGACCAGAATCGTTGTTCAGAGCGACAAGTGACGCGACGCAATGTTTACAACCAATATAGATCTAAAATCTATATGATATGCGCTGTTGCTGTCGGAAGTATGATCCCGGCTATTGAGTACTAATCGGCATGCGAAGCCCTCTCGATCAATGTATATGGTTATCGTGCCATCGCAGAGCACGGCGATTGTACTCTGTGAGAGGTTTTATGAAGCCTATCGCTCCGCGGTAGTGATGCATCCCAAGCGGCACCGAATCAGAATGGCAACAACTGCATTTTTGCTTGCTAGGCTTAGTCGGATCCAAGTTAGGCGACTCTCGGCCGCGAGCCTCGCTGAACAGGATTCGGAGCCGTCTGACTGTTGATGTTGCAGTTTGGGCACACACTGTAGAAGCCTGGGGTGGTATGTTGAGAGCTCTAGGAGGATTGTCCTGGAGTTGCAGCAGAGAACCAATCTTGACGATATATCGAGCTATTCTGCAGCCTGCATTGAGGTATGCTGCACCTGTCTGGCAGCACATCGTATCGGACAGTTCCTGGACTAAGATGCAGCGAATTCAGAATGTTGCACTTCGAATAGCCACTGGATGTGGAAAAAGCCCACCGATTGAGCACCTTCATGCCGAGGCCCGTATCTTGCCAGTGAAAGAGCATTGTCAGCTCCAGGCTAAGCAGATGTTCATTCAAGCAGCCTAATCATCCGTCGAGAAGACTTTTAAATCCCGCAAGAGAGGGATCGATCAGAGCGCGGTTTGCCGATGCTCCGAACAAAGTGAATGTACACAGATGGACCGACTCGAATCAAGAACGGCTTCGTCTCTTACGCGCGGAGCACACCCGGTTCGTGAAGAACAATCAACCCTATTCTCGGTGATGTGCCGCTCAGGGTATAGGATACCGAGTCCGAGCTCGTTAGTCGCGCCAGGTGTATCCTCGCTTCGTTGCGCTGCGGACATTCTCCATTGCCTATGTCTTACCTGCACAGGATCGACAATAGACAGCCTTACTGTGCTTATCTGGGTCAAATTCCGGTCCGCAGTTGCGTCTCGACACGCTTTGCGGCCGCACGCGCCCGAGTCAGTCGGGTTTCCAGCGCCAAAGCCGACTCGATATAGATTTTTTAAACAGTTTTCTTCAATTTTCTTCAGTTTCCAGTTTTTAAAACCCACATAGAGTCAATAGATCAGCGGCTGCGGCGCTGGAAACTCTTCCGACTCGAAAGCGCGCGGCCGCAAAGCGTGTCGAGACGCAATTGCGGACCGGAATTTGACCCAGATAAGCACAGTACGTGTGCCCGGACTGTGGAAACCAAGGCCACGACACTAAGCACCTATTGGATTGTCCGAAGAAGCCAACAACGCTCAGTACGATAGACTTGTGGGCGAATCCAGTGCTGGTCGCCCAGTTTCTCAACTTGTGACGAAGCCCCTCTCAGCCGCTGCAAAGAAGAAGAAGACCGTATGACCGGGTATGGGTGAGGGAAATATCGTGGAACCGGGTGTAGCGGGGAGGGTGACCGTGGGACCAAGAGTGAGGAGGGAAATCCCGTGTGAGCGGGTATGGCAGTGAGGCAATACATTCAGGTTGGATGCTAGGTAATACCGCAGGATCGGGCTCAACGGGCGGAATACCGTGGGACCGGGTGTGGGGGGGGGATATCATTGGATAGGTGTAGGGTCAGCACAATGGGACAGGGTGCGTAGGAAAGAATAAAACGAAAAAAAACTACTTATAAGATGAGAATAACGAGAGAAAAGTTTGTGCTGGGAAAGGGAGATTGGAGCAGAAGCTCATCAGCTTGTACTGTGCTCATCTGGGCCAAATTTCGGTCCGCATTTGCGTCTCGACACGCTTTGCGGCCGCACGCGCTTGAGTGAGTCGGGTTTCCAGCGCCAAAACCGACTCGATGTGGCTTTTTTATACAATTTTCTCCAATTTTTCTCAGTTTCCAGTTTTCAAAACCCACCTAGAGTCAGCAGCTCGGCGGCTGCGGCGCTGGAAGCTCTTCTGACTCGGGAGCGAGCGGCCGCAAAGTGTGTTGAGACGCAAATGCGGACCGAAATTTGGCCCAGATAAGCACGGTAGCTTCTGTTGAGATGAACATGAGGTGCGCTGGAAATGTTTTACCTCATGCTGGTGATGAGGTTGAATTTGGCACCCCTGGAAATTGTTTAGCGGTGGTTATCGGTGGTTTTGATGGTATCAGTGTCGTATCCTATCTTCAGAGATGAGATACGATGTGATCCTCTCCTTTATTTACGAAATCCTTGAATTGTCGCAATGAAGAAAACGGCTTAGCGGCTGGAATTTAGTTCATTGCATCGCTCGAAGCTGGTGAGCGGCTAACTATAGTCTACAGCAATGGAAGTAGGACCTAGTGAGGTTGCGGACTCTTCCTAATTTACTGTAGTCTGATTGTGTTATCACTCATTTTTTCGAAATAGCTGAGATTGCTCGATGAGTTTTTGTTTTCACTCCCCCCGTTTCAACTGTTTCCATTGCTTCCACGGATGCAGTCATATCGGTGAAAACACGGACCCACCGGTCTATCACAGCTGCTCCGAAAAAATGAGTGATACCACTAACAAACTACCGTATGTTAGGACGAGTCCGCAACCTCACCAGGTCCTACTTCCATTGCTGTAGACTATACTTCCACTAGAGCGCTCATTCCCGCGGATAAATGCTTCATTGCATACCATCCCTGGGGTGCGTTCTAAGGCCCCCGTCATAGTCGGTGGATCTAGTGAGTCCCACCGGGTCGATACGCATCGAATTCGTGGAAGACGGCCCACCGCAATCCCCCCGGTCGATACTGATATTTCTCATGCGTACAAGGGCGGGGCCAATGCACCGACTGAGTCCGACTGAGTCCCACCGAAATCATCCTCACCCCACCCGGTCGATATAGGTGTTTTTCACGTGATTTGGGTCCATTTTTTTCGGCCCACTGCGACCTGCCGAGTCCCGCCGCATCTCGACTCTCGTCGTCTGCGCTCTGCCCCACGTACTGCTGATACGGAAATCAGATTCAGACATGTTGAAAACAAGAAAAATCAGCCACCAAACACGTTCCGATTCACAGCTGAAGTGATAATCGTCACTATCAATTGCGTGTTTCGCAGAGGAGTTGGTTGGCGCTGGGGGCAACCGGACTCAGTGGGACTCGGCAGGTTTTTCCACCCCGGACTCATTCGGACTCAGTTGGACTCAGCAGGTTTTTCGACGAAGTCTGACCGGGACCTAAGAAGTTTTCCATGAGAGGAAAAATGGGTCTGATAAGATATGACGAATGATAGGCCGAAAGACATGTTCATTTTAGGTGGCCTCACAAACTATCATTGGTTGGTATCACTATCAAATATGATTTCCTCCCGTGGAAATCTTCTTGGAACGCACCCCTGGACAGCAACAGAAGCCCGACCCGTATATTGGCAGTAAGCTTATGCTTCCGCGAAAAAAACTTTCCTGTTGTAAACTAAGCTTTCAAGACAAAAAAGCTTCATTCAAACCTAATCAAAAGGAAAGATTCGATTTAGATGTTAAGCTGTTAAATATCAAGGTGAGGACGGCTACCCAGCAATGTGATGCGTGCTACAATACCGCCCCTATCTTTTGGTCATTGGGCGCGCTAGAGCGCCGAAGCGCGCCATTTGGCGTCGGGAATCAGCATCAAAAATGCGATCTATTGAATGTATAAAATTTCAAAATGGAAGTCAGTGGAAGATTTTGGGTTACGGTAGCCATCCAATGTCCCTCGTGTCCAAATGGGGCTGGCGTTTAAGTGTTGTTATAAGTGGATTTCTTGACGTTTTCTCGTATTTAGCACATTCATATGCCATTTTTATCCTCTGTGTTTCTTCTGAAACATTTCGACATTGAAAAAATTAATAAAAATTCATGAAAAAGTCATTTTTCCTAACATTTTATGGATTTTAATGTGGCAAAATCACGCAGTTCTTCTATATTAGTGACTTATTTTGAGATAAAATGCAACTTTGAGGAGAATTCAGGTATAAAGGTTAAACGGAAATCGCGCCTTGAAATTGGATTCGATTTAAAAATTGTTCGCAATATGATGTCCGGATCGCTATGTAGTACACATATATGTTGGCAACAAATTGTTACTAAAATCACGAAGAAACGGCGAAAAGCGCCCTGAAACCCTTGATTCTAATAATAAAGTTTTCTTCCCTGGACTAGTTGTCCGGTAGGATGAACGAGTTCCTGGCGGTCCGGTTATTCTGGGGTTGTACGAAGATGGGAAAAAACATCAGGAAAACAGTATTAGTTAGGGCGAAAAGAAACTTTAGAGCAACGGAGGGTTAGAATTTCAAGCGATGGGTAAATAAAGGATTACATCGTCCCACCGAAAGTTTCCACTTAGAGTACGGGGGGGGGCAGTGAGAGCACAACTTTTTTGTGTGCTTCTGGCGCGTTTTTCACAAGTCCTTCGGCATTTCAGCTCCAGCCCGGAACTAACAAATCGATTTAGTGAATAATCTTAAAGCTGAAGATGATTATGAACACTGCCTTGAAGTTTGCTAAAAAAAACCGTATTCTAGTTTTCGATGTTTTTGTGCACGTGTGTGTGTGCGTGATTACAAGCTTACAGTTCATCTACACAATCGCATTCAGTCCGCAAAGTGCACGCTGATTGCGAAAGCGCGTTGCGGCGCGGTTTCGAGGATCCTCAGACAGGGATGTCGGATCATCCGGGCGGTTTTTGCCTTTTTTCGCCGCAGCTGGTGATTCGGCATCCTTGTCTGAGGATCCTCGAAACCGCGTCACAACACGCTTTCGCAATCAGCGTGCACTTTGCGGACTGAACGCGATTGCGTAGATGAACTTTGAGACCACGAAGAAGAGGTTAATAGGGAGAAGTACACACAAAACTCTCAAATACCGAACTAGGGGGGGGGTTCATATACTTCTTGGCCGTTATTGTCGTACTTCTCTTCTTACAATTAGAGGGACCCGAAGCGCAACTTTTTCGGCGTAGACACCACCCATAGAGACTTTTTTCAGACTCCGAAGAGGACCATCATACTACCTCGTGCCGGCTAAAGTCAACGTTCAAGCTTTAAAGGCACAGTCCAACCTCAAAATCGATTTTCGTTTCTCTGCCTATCTTGGAGAAAATTTCACGCTGATCACAACGGGGTTTCCAGAATCGCTCAGAGCTCACTACGAACGGAGTTACGGCTCTTCAAAAATTTCGATTTTGAACGGCTAGAAGTTCGCGGACGAGTTGTCTCGAGCCTGTATTTTCTCGTTATTCGCAGCCATCTTTCTGAAGCACGCGACAATATAAAGCCAGACCGAAAATAATTCGAAGAACATAGGTTTTGAATGGAATCTTTTGCGCGTCTCTTCCCTATTGATTTCGGAAACCTGGCAGTGGGCGTTACCCATTTTTTCTTTCAAGGGGGCGTAGTCGACTTTTTCCTCGCTTTTTCTGGCTTATATGAGCGAAATAAGATTTCGCGCTCGGCAGGGTTACTATAGGCGGCGACCGGACCATAATATCAGAGATTACCTCTGAGGTTGGACTGTGCCTTTAAAGACAGTGCTCACGATAATCTTCGATTTTGAGATTAATCGCTAAATCGATTGTTTGGCCTTCGGGTAGAACTGTGAAAAGACGAAGAAATCGAGAAAAAACGCCCTAGAAAAGCACCTAGTCCTTTACTCTCACCCCACCTTTCTACTCTCACTGGAACTGTTCCATGTGACAATGAAATCTTTTGTGGACCTAGCCCTTGCGATTCTCCACTCTCTGCTGCTCTGTCGTTTCCTTCGGACCGTAGAGGCAGAGTTCACGATGATCATCCTCGTTGACTTTCCTGAGTGAAATGATAGGCGAAAAGGATCCTAGGCTCCCAGTGTCGAAAGAACGGAAGAAAACGAGCCAGAAGCGGCAAAATAACGGCTGCAAACAAGCGTTTTGGTGCCCCAGACACGCCTGGTGCCCCAGATCCTCCCCGCGAAAGGAACAAATGAAGGCTCAGATTATAGGAATGCACAAGTCAAGGAAGTGCTGATAAGTAAGCTGTATGTTTCATTGCACTGATAGGTATCCTCTTTCTAGCGGTCAATTCTTCCCATCTCAAAAGTCAAGGTAAACAAGAGAGGGCCTATTTTTGCTCAAAAACGCGTCTTTCGTGTCGTTTTTAAGCATGCCTTGCTATATAGGGCACCAGACCTTCCGTAAACCGTGGAGATATCGGAAGTGAAATTTATCGTGAACACTGCCTTTAACTAATACTGTTTTGCCTAAAATATTCTCGCATTTTTGATTAGCCCCATTTTTTACCTATGACAATCACCGCGAACATGCTCAAACAGTCGGACAACTAGTCTAGGCCAGAAAATAATGTCACTGAAATACGACTTTTCAGTGCGTTTCAAGCCGTTTCTTTGTAATTTTGGTAACACTAGATCACCCATAAACGGATCATCCCACCCATAAACGAGAAGAGTTGTCCATCACGAGCAGGGATGAGCGGAATTTTTTTTCTGAATTTCGAAAATCGGAAAACGGAACGACATGCTAAATTTCGGAAATCGGAACGCCAAAAACCATCGGAAATCGGAAATGTGTTCAGCGAAATTCTTAAAACCCCCTGGTGACGGTTCCTACCAAAAATCTTGGGCTTATTCTAATTTATTAAATAAGGTGCACACCCACGCCGCTTCGCAGCGTTCTTTTAGGCTTGTATTGTGGCGCTTAGATTAATTGCAGAATCAGTTGGGTTCAGGATCACAGTTGTGACCCACACACTCTGAGAGTTTTGGCCGCGAAATAGCCGGGAAATATTCCACCAGGCTCCGCAGCGGCTCCTGATGAGCTATTCCCCGGCTATTTCTCGGATTTTCACGGAACAGACAAGAAGTATCCGAGAAATAGCCGAGATATAACCGAGAAATACTCAGAAGTAAACAAAATTAACCACGACGCAACCGTCACCGGATCGCCGAGCCACAATCTGGGGCCGCCAGCGCTTGGGCGGGGCCTCCAGAGGCTGAACTAGGTCCATGTACCTCAAACTTGGGTAATTGATTCGACGGAGGTGCTAACATCTGGATCATGCCTCTGGAATGCTCCGTATACCTACCGGGAGAGCATTATTTCTCGGATATTTCGCGGCTATTTCGCGGCGAGCATTTTTTGGCGGCTATTTAGCGGCTATTACGCGGCAAGTAGGCATTTCGCTGAAATCTCTCTGCCAAAACTCTTAGAGCACTACCCGGCGCGTGCAGCACTCCAACTCAAGGTTTTCTGAACAAGTTACCTGAGACTTTAACGCAAGTTGCATGATGACTTGACGCAACTTACTTCAAGTTCACAAGTAACTTGAAGCGATGTTACGTGTAACTTGACCAGATTTTTTGATTGAAAAATTGCGTCATTTTTGAAAAAACAGACCAAAGGTCCGTTCATTCTCTCTCACACACACACACGGACACACACATACACACACACACACACACACACACACACACACACACACACACACACATAAACACACACACACAACACACACACACACAACACACAGCCACACACACACACACACACACACACACACACACACACACACACACACACACACACACACACACACACACACACACACACACAGCCACACACACACACACACACACACACACACACACACAACACACACACACACACACACACACACACACACACACACAGACTCACACACAACACACACACAACACACACACAACACACACACACACACACACACACACACACACACACACACAACACACACAACACACACACACCTGACACACACAGCCACACACAACACACACACAACACACACACACACACACACACACACACACACACACACACACACACACACACAACACACACACAACACACACACACACACACACACACACACACACACACACACACACACACACACACACACACACACACACACACACACACACACACACACAACACACACACACACACACACACACACACACACACACACAACACACACACACACACACACACAACACACACACACACACACACACAACACACACACAACACACACACACACACACACACACACACACACACACAACACACACACACACACACACACACACACAACACACACACAACACACACACACACACACACACACACACACACACACACACACACACACAACACACACACACACACACACACACACAACACACACACACACACACACACAACACACACACACACACACACACACACACACACACACACACACACACACACACACACACACACACAACACACACACACACACACACACACACACACACACACACACACACACACACAACACACACACACACACACACACACACACACACACACACACACACACACACACACACACACACACACACACACACACACACACACACACACACACACACACACACACACACACACACACACACACACACACACACACACACACACACACACACACACACAACACACACACACACACACAACACACACAACACACACACACACACACACACACACACACACACACACACACACACACACACACACACACCTAACACACACACACACACACACACACACACACACAACACAACACACACACACACACACACACAACACACACACACACACACACACACACACACACACACACACACACACACACACACACACACACACACACACACACACACACACACACACACACACACACACACACCACACACACACACACACACACACACACACACACACACACACACACACACACACACACAGAGTAAGGCAAATATAGATAGTAGAATAATTACTGAATAATTTTCATGCAAATACAAAAAAACCTGGCTTTCTGAAAAAAGAAGACGGACATCGAATTCGAATTCATTCTCCCTAAAAATTTGGCAATGAAAAGTGTTAAAATTTCTAATCCCCGATATTTCCGATTGATCGAGTTTGTTTTCTGAAATCGCATTTCGGAAATCGAAATCCCGCTCATCCCTGATCCCGAGGAGCAGTTGTCGATGTGCTGATTACTCTTCGCCTCGAGTACTCCCAACACCCAAACATGTGCATTAAAACTTTTTATTTTTGAAGATTTTTTAAAATAAAATATAGACGATAGTAAATCATCCAAATGAGAGGTTTGAAGTGCAAAACCATTTTTTTTTAGTTGCAAATTCTGTTACACCAATCACACGAAATAGGCGTAACAAAGGAAATTGAACGTTTCAAATGGTTTTTTCGAAGTTTTACTTTAAGAATTCAGATTTTTGCTATTATGCTCTACTTGGCGACCTTACCTGCGTAAAAGCTTGATAATGAAAATAATTTGCGGTTTTTTTTTGCGCGTACGCTATCTTAAACTCTAATTTTCCTCCCCCAACCCCAATATTTCCCATGTCAGCAATATTTCCACCCTCAGAGTTATCGCCGTGGTGCCCAGTTCGTGACCTTAACGCGGCTGATTAGGCTATGTGAACCATGCGGAGAGGGTATAATTTGCTTGTTTGCACCCGACCACCCACAATACTACTCCCGCTGCGTCTCTGCGCGCACAGCTGACCACTCTCGTCGTCTGCGCCACCACCGCTGTCGCCGCGTCGCGTCGTCGCGTGCGCGACGGGACGGTGGCCTCTTCGATTCTTCATCGCCGCGGTTACAGCGGTTGCCCGGAGGGGGTTTCTCATCTGTTTCTTCCAGTTACACTCTCGTTATGTTCTTAGAATGTCTCGTGCTCTATGTGGCTCTTTTCTGCTTGAAAAAAGCTCATTTTCGCCTGTGCAATTACCCTTTAAGCGCACTTGCCACATCGATTTTTGCGTTTTGCTGCATTCTCGCATTATTTTCTTTTATGTAAGTTTTCATTTTGTTCTATGTCCGTTCATTAAAAGATATTCGAGAGGTTTAAGTGCTATTTATCAAGTTGTCAAGAGGTCTAGGAAGATCAATACTATAGAAAAGTCGAAATTTCCGAGGAAAACCATGCAAAATATGGAAAAATTTGATTTTTTGTCTTGAAAATCGGCTTACACATGAGAAGGAATGTAGTAGATTATCAGTATGGATAGTGAGTATTTACCATGGATATGCAGAAATTTTCTTTTCTGGAAACTGAAAATCAAAATGGTGAAATTGTAGCCCGAAAAGTCGAAAAATGGTGGCGGAAAACGAATAAAAAAAAAGAAAAATCCGAAAATCCTGTGATTCGTCACAATTTTCAGTCAAATCTACGCATCGGCCTACTATAATATATCCTCTGTAAATTGTCGGAGTTCTCACGACTCATGACGCGAGCGGCGCGGGCGATTATGCTCCCTCCGCCTGTCATGCGCTTTCTCACTGTCTCTAACCGCCGCTGCGCACCAGCTTGCGTAGAAACCATTAGAATTCAGCGGTTTTTTAGCCTGTAGGTGCCGTAATCTGACGAAAAAGCGGAAAACGAACCTCATGCTCAGGCTCAGCACCTCAAATATCATTTCTGTTCGAAGTTTGGGTAAAAATTCAACCACAAGTGTCTAAAAAGTGGAGGGCTACCGATTTCTCCCACTTTGAATATTCTAAAATATTGAAAATTAATGCAGGACTTGCAAAATATAACTTTGAAAGCACTCGTACTCTGAAAAATATTGCCGCGACTCCCCCGGGGTTTGCGCCCGCCGGCGCCGAGCCGGAGGAGTCGCGGGCGATTCTTCATTGACCAAATCGCGGTGAGGTCGCAGAGGAGTCCCGGGGGAGTCGCGGTAGAATTTCAGAATTTCGAAAGCTTGACCCGCGGAGAAGTCGTGGAAAAGTCTAGGGTTGCGGGTCACAGTCTCGTTTTTTGTACTTCAGACCCAGACGGTTCTCCGCCCAAAACCGCCTGGCAGTTCGGCTCCTGTTTTCCCTAACTTCCGGGCCACTGCTGTAGATGTCGGGGCCACTGGTGTTGCTTTCCGGGCCAATTAATGGAGCCCTGACAGCAACACCAGTGGCACGGACAACAAAAGGAGTCCCTCGGAGAAAGGGGAACACGAGCTGAACTCTGAGGCGGCTCAGGATTGAAAATCTTTTGATGTGGTTGAATCGTGGGTTTCGCTGAAACCCGGTCCAAGCGGGTCGTTTAGGAGAACTGAGCTCGAGTTAGGATCCGTTTCCAGTCTTCTGAAAAATCTGTATATGCTATGGTCAGCGTCAAACGGGGCTTGGTCGCGACACTAAGGGTGGTGAAAAGAGGTCGCAAAATTTTAGGTGGGGGGGTTCTCATTTAGATTCCTTGCTGGGAGGGATTTCCCGACCACTTTCCTACCATTTACCTATTCGAGGAGCAGCGAAGGCTGGCGGGATTGACCGACGGCGAGAAAATTGGCGAATAGTCACCTCCCAGCAAGAGATCTGAATCAGTACCTGTTTGGAAGGTTTTTGTAACCCATTGGGGTCGTAACTCTATCGTGGTCCGACACAACGTTCCGTTTGACACTGGCCACCCAGGGTTTCGCACGAGATGTGGCGAAGGCCAATTTCACTCCTAGCGTGATTTGGTCCAATTTTTGGCGATTTTCCAAGGCCCCTAAGGGCGAGACTTGGTGTGATTTATTTTGCAAATCTCAAAGAAGAGGAATATTCCATGTAAATTGGAGGATATAATCATTCTTTGTAAAAAAACTAATCCTGGACTGGGTATGCCCCATTCAGAATGACCCACTTGGCCTCCTTGTGGGGCTCGGACCCCCTCCAACCCTTCGCAGCAGAGACCCCCTCTGGAGTTCCGAACCCTGTAGGCGTCACTCCCCATAAAAGCCAAAATTGTACCATCACATCAAGTATACAAGCGTTGATTTTTTCACTTTTCTTTCTCTTGTGGTTCAGTAACAAACTGCATTTAGTCCTTTTAACTCTTCCGTCGGAGGGTTTTGGACCCTTCCTTCCCAATTTTTCGCGTTTGGCCGGAATTTCTTATGACCCCCCTTTTTTCACTCATTGTGCCAAGGGATGACGGCCGTTTGACCCTGCTCAGAAGGACACTGTGAACGACCCCCTCACGATCTGCTTCTTATATGGATGACGTTGTTTCTCTGTAGGCGAAATATTATGCGACCTCTCTTCGCGGCTAGTTTTCTGTCAAAACCGAACGACCCAGGGTCCAGCGCGGCGTAGAGTTTGATCCTGATGGAGCTACGACCCCCTCCCTTGGTAACCGAAATTTTCAAAAATGTGCAAAACTGTTACGGACTTCTCATCCTAAATGCAACTTTATGCTAAAGTTTTTTGACCCCCACCGACCCTCGTTGTGGCCGGTCACAACCAAGGTCCAGCGGGTTGTGACCTGACCCAACGGGGGGAGTGCGGAAGGGGGTCGTCATTGTTTTGGAATCAAAGAGGAAATTTTGTAGTTTTCAGGGTAGAACGTCAAAATTTGAAGCAGCATTTCCCTAAGGAGGGGATTCGTAAAAATTTCGGACATTTTTTGAGAAATTTGGTCAACAAAAGGAGGGGGTCGTAGCTCCTGCTAGTTTGGTCGCAACGCCCTGCTAGATCCTGTTGTTGTTGTTGTAGGCCATCTTACACCATAAACATTGATCCTGGATCCAACTTCCGGTACGTAGGCGGCATAATCGAAGCAACGTTTCTGGGATCCTCTTTTTTTGGAGGATCTCTGAGTGGGGCGTTTTTCGACCCTCTTTTTCTTCTTTTTTTATTTTATTCTTTTTTTCTGATTTTTTTCTTTCTTCCTGGTAGGTATGCTAGATCCTGGTACGACTTTTCTCTTAAGCCCCTTTCACAGCTTGCCGAACGACGCCATCCGACACGTTATAGGATAGGCTTGCGACATCGTTGGGTGCCGCAGTGAGAAGCGGGATAGCCTTCGTCACAACGCGGAGTTAAGACGGCGCGAAATTTCTCCGTCGATGGTGGGCTGATCGATATTATTGGTTGCTCTATCACATGCCTGGTGGGCGCCGCGCGCGACGTCGGACTACAAAATCACTGTGAAAGAGGCTTCAGGCATCTGTTGGTTTAGTGAGCTTAAAGGCAGCATACAGGCTCGTAAACATGATTGAGATAACTACGAAATTAGAATGGTATGGCTCAGAACACAACGCTTACTCATTTTGAAGCGTCGAAAAACGCTCCAAAGACGCTTAATGAGTAAGAAGTTGGCCCCGCCCCTGTATTTGCGTCCTCCAAAACAGAGGTGCTTAGCCATTCCCACCGTCGGCGACGTTTGTGGGTGGTAGAAAAGGTACAGCATACAAGCCACATACATCGGCGATGGTGGGAATCGCCCAGCACCTCTGTTCTGGAGGAGGACGCAAATACAGGGGACTGACAAATGTAGGGGCGGAGCCAACTTCCTACTCGCGTAGCGTTATTGCGGGTCCTTTTTGACGCTTCAAAATGCGTAGGCGATATGTTCTGAGCCATACCATTCTATCCCCGTAGTTATCTCAAACACGTTTACGAGCGTGTATGCTGCCTTTAACCCTCCCTGTGTTCCAACTCGGCTTGGTTGTGTTGATTTTATTGTGAAAGAGCCAGCAAGCCACCCTTTGTAGCAAGAAGTCTCCGTTTCGAATTCTTTTTTTTTGGCAATCTAGACAGTATAGGTAGTCGTAACTCCACTGCGAACTGACAGAACGGCTCGCCTCACTCTATTCGAAAGTTTTGGAGTCAGATTAGGTGATATTTCAGCTATTAGCAGGGTTGAGCAGGCCGTTGCGACCGGTGACCAAAATTTTACGACCCCTCCGGTGACCGAGATTTTTCAAGACCCCTCCTGGGATGCAAAAATTTTCATGACCAAAATTTTACGAACCCCGAAACTAATCTTCACTTAAAGGCAGTTATCACGATGAAAAACGTTATATAAAAAACTACAAAAATCAGCTCAGATCAAAAACAGCTCAAAAACTATGAAGGTAGCGTGGTGAAAAACGGGCTAGAATTAGAGTTATTAAGACCCTAAACCTCCAGTTCGTGCACACGTGCACAGAAAGATCACAGTTTCATGCCGGGCAGTCGAAAATCATCGACACTCAGAGGAAGAAATAAATGCAAATTTACCTAATAAAACAGTTGAACAATGAAAGCAAGCACTTCAACCAATGTTTTTGACTAAATGTGTACATAATTCCAAAAGTTCATTTATTGGAATTCAATTTCAAACCAGCTGATGTTCTTGATATTAGAGATCATCGATGCCGATGATGTGGGGTATGCTCGTCCACCATCAAAAGAGGTTCAGGCTTCAAATTTGGCCTAGAACAGCGTTTTTTTCGCGATTTTTTCTTATAGGTTCTACTACCCGAGACCCAGAAAAGGGTTCAGAGAGGAAAAGAAGACGAGCATATTTGAGCGCGACCACTGCCTTTAAACTGTTCAAAAATCATACGCGACTTACTACTCTGGCCTCACTCTACCTTTCCGAGTGGTTTGGAGAGGAACCCAATTTTTTTCGAAAATTTTACGAGCCCCCCCCAAAATGTCTTTTTTTTTCGAAAAAAATTCGGAATTTTCACGACCCCCGTTGCGACCGGTCGCAAGCCTGCCCGACCCTGGCTATTAGCGAAGCCTTGCCCATTCAACTGACGGAGTATGAAGCATCCCGCTGGGTGGGGGGGTCTGAGATGAGAAGGGATGGAGATGGGGTCTGAGCTCCGCTGGGGGCCTAATGGACCATTCTGAATGGGGTATATACTGTTTTAGATTAGTTTTTTTTACGAAAAATTCTCATATACTGTGCTTTTCTGGGCCAAATTTCCGCAATTGCGTCTCGACACGCTTTGCGGCCGCTCGCTTTTGAGTCGGAAGAGTTTCCAGCGCCGCAGCCGCCGATTTGTTGATTCTATGTGGGTTTTGGAAATTGGAAACTAAACAAAATTGGAGAAAACCGTATAAGAGAGCCACATCGAGTCGGCTTTGGCACTGGAAACCCGATTGACTCGAGCGCGTGCGGCCGCAAAACGTGTCGAGACGCAATTGCGGATCAGAATTTGGCCAAGAGAAGCACAGCATCTTCCAATTTACATGAAATATTGTCTGAGCTGAGCTATTGTAAGGGTCCTCATAAAATTGAATATGTATAAGAAGTCATCAAAAGTTTGACCAAACCACGGCTTTGGAGGAGGTGTGAGTACTGGATTTCTCCACACCTCGTGCTGTTTCTTGTTATTCTCTTATATAAATTACCCCATTAACATTCTGTCCTTTTTGTCTATTTTGGGTTCTAGCGAATGAAATTCGTTCGTTGACCTCAATGGTCGTGGTGGCTGTACGGGCGGCGGTGGCGTTTCGCCCATGTGAAGAGGCCACTTCGCCGCGGCTGATGGTAATGACATTCGGCTCCTAAGCCCCCTGTCACAAACGAATATTCATTACCATTGAGTAGGATTTGTTCATTGAGATGCAGCTGATACTATCATTCGCTAGCGGCTGTCTTGATTCAGTTCTCAAGAATCTCACGTATCTAGTATTCCGATCCATCCTTTTATTCGTTTATTATGTTTACATCTTACTTATTTGGCTTTTGAGTGTCTGAATAATGCCTAGTATTTCAAGGGTGACTTAACCTCTGTTGACTACATTTTGAAAATATGGGTTCTTATTCAGTTCTCTTGCTGGGAGGAGGTCAACCGCCGACTATCCTGCCCCTGACCTGTTAGGGGTCATTTATTCTCGCGCCGCCGAGCGGCGCGACACAGTGCATTTCTGTAATATTGATCACGGGGCACGGCACGTTTGATATCATAGGATTGCACTTCGCCGCGCCGCTTGGCGGCGGAAGTATAAACGACCCCTTATAGTAGCAGCGAAGGCTGGCGTGATACACCGACTGCGCGAAAATGAGCTGATAATCTCCTCACAGCAAGAAATCTACATGAGTACCAGAAGATTTTTCCTATAATGTTTATTTGATTATCTCACCCTATCCAAAATCTTCAATTTTCTGGTAAAAGCGTTTGCGGCCCCTTGGAACCTACCTTTGCGGGTAGCTTGGGAACTCGTCTGGTCAGCGTCGGCCGATCTCGTCCGTGGGGCGATGTCTGAACTCTTTCGATACACAAATCGTAAAAATTTTTCTGGCATTAAGGGTGCGCCAGGAATATGTCTCGAGATATCCTGCTTATCTTGAAGACGATCACACGCTGGTTCCAATGATACCTCTGAAATCTATACATAACCCCTTGGGAATGGAGTTATGACCTTTCGAAAATTGCTCGAAATAGAGCGGCGACAGCATTGTGGACGATTTATCCGAGGCTTGTAACTTCCGACATTTTCAACCAATGTGGGATCGGACCTGAATCGAGAGAAGCGGAGAATGAAGATTGGAACATAACTGCTCATCGAAAACCTCCGCTCATCTTGCCACTGTCGAGCTCGATAGGTCGTCTGTGTTCGTGGTAAAGCGGCTTCCTGTTGTGGGCGCCCCAGAGGGGCTTCTTCCTATATCTCGCGCATTGGAGTGAACTTGAAGCTCGTTTTTGGCAGGCGTTATACAGGGACGATCTATTCCACAATTATGTTGAAATCTCCAGTACTCGTCCTTGATGTTCGGCTGTGCTCTTAAAGGCAGTGTTCACGATAAAAAATGTGTTTCAGTTTCCACTAGGAATCGGTAGTGGAGGGGCACACTGTAACGTTGACGTCGAAAGAACGCAGAAAAACGAGCCAGGAAACGCTCCAAAAGAGCCCAAAGTTGGACACGCGTCAGCTCGTCACCCCCAGATGCACTTTCCGCGCCCACCGACGTGAACAAATGAATGCTCGAGATCGTGAGATGAGCGATGTTTTCCGATCATTAGCCCCGTTCTTCGCTCCATTCTCAGCTTCTCTCTTTACTCAGGTCAGCTCGCATAGATCGGCTGCAAAAGACGGAAGTTACAAGCCTTGGACAACTCGTCCACCATGTTTCCTTAGCTCAATCTTTGAGGGACCATGACTCCGTTCCCAGAAGGTCTTGTGCGATTCCAGGGACATCATTGGAATCGGCATGGAGCCGTTTTCAAGATAGGCGGAGAAACAGAAAAACGATTTTCATCGTGAACACTGCCTCTAAGGGCCGTGTTCACGATGATTTTCGTTCCCGAGTTTTCCACTCAAAATAATGCTATGGCAACCAAGTGTTACCGAAATTGCCAAGAAACGTGGAGGAATACATGAAAACTCTGGCCTGGACTAGTTGTCCGATTGGGTGAACATGTTCACGGTGGTTGACACCGGTAAAATATGGGGGTTAATCAAAAATTGAAGAATATTTCAGGCAAAACAGTATTGGTTAGGGTCTGGAAGAAAGTTTAAAGCAACAGAGAATAGAGAATTACGAAAGACGGTCCCACAAATTAATTCCTTGTCACAGCGAACAGTTTTTTTGTTTGATTGATTCCTTACACGGTAGAACCGTGTCATAGACAACAACAGAAAGAAACGGCGAAAGTTGCAATGAAGAGACTAAAAACATTAAAAACAGTTCGGACAACAATAAAGCAAATTTATAAACTGACTATTAGGCACACACTGGCACCAGGAAGAGAAGAGATCTTAGAAACATCATTCCTTGGGCAACAGATAACTCTCAAGTGCCTTTTTGAATACACTGAGTTTTTCCCATTACCAAACCTGGCCGAAGTAATTCGTTGAATTCAGACCCCTCCCTATTGACAAAGAAGTGTTGCCTTACATTTCGCCTCGCCCCAATGAGGCCCAATTTCACCGGCGCCCCCCTAGTGGCTGACGGTCTCATGTTCAGCAGTCGGCCAGCCTTGATACCAGCGCTCCTCTGAATGAACTCATACATTATCATACTGAACCTTCTTCTCATGTGCTCTGAAGTGGTTAGGCCCAATGTAGCGTTCCTGGTGACATGACACACTTTACGATTAATCTGAAACCACCATGTCCGGGAGAAAACTCTACGTTTAAAAGTATTATGGGCTTTCTCTAGCACATTGTATGGATTGAAGACCACCGTGCCACACTCCATAAGTGGATGTATGTACGTTTTATACACCTGAGTCAGGACGTTTGCAATGGTAGCTGAAAGTGCCCTAAACGCGCTGTGCATCATCCTATTAGCCGTGGACGCGACCTGGAGGCAGTGATCATCGAAATTAGGATCATCCTTGATAAGAAAACCTAGGTCCTTAATCTCGCTGACCTCGCTCAACTGCATAGCGTCAACATTACAGAAGCTATTAACTCGCCTCTTACCATGCTTCATCACTTTAGTCTTTTCGCTGGAAAGTGGCAATTCCCATTCATTCGACCATTTGGCTACATCATTAAGAGCTTCTTGCAAACACTCCGAATCTTCCATGGTCAAAATAGGGTTATACAATTTAAAATCATCAGCAACTGCCGAAGAGCCGACGTTGTGCAACGATGTAATCGAGGGAAGCTCATATCCTCTGGTTCCGAGCCAGATTTACTCTGTTCCCTCGCGCTTGTGCGGAGCGAGGGTAGAGGCAGCGAAAAATTGTGGAGTGAAGGAGATGCAGCGTACGCACACAGACGCACGCGACCAATGGAAATAATTCACACTCGGAAACAGAGGATACGTCGTAGTTGCAGGGAGACCTAAAGGCGGGGTGAGATTTGACTATTTCGTGCCTTTCTGGTGCGTTTTCCTCGATTTTTTTGTCATTTCAGTCCTACCCGGCGGCCGAACAATCGATTCAGCAAGTGATCTCGAAATTGAAGATTATCGTGAACACTGCCTTCAACGGGAAGGCGGCACTGCCAGACCTGTAACTCTAGACCCTAGATTGTTAAGTGAATGGTCTGAATCTAAATATTTAGGTGTCCTACCCTTTCCCATCTGATGCCATGAAATAGCTGCTTGGCAGTCTTTTGCATGATATTGGATGCACTACTAGTTCTTTTTGTGACCAACGCCATCTGCTAAAGCACATGTTCCCGTCGGAGCAGCCACCTCCACCACACATGATGTGGCGATGAAAAATTATGGCGACGATTTGCTGAAGCTTGGCAAATCCTATTTGCTGTGGTCCAAATTGTTTACGCGCAGGCGCGCGAAGTTCTCGCCGTAATTGGTGTGATCTTGTTGTTTAGGCGTTGAAGTCGTTCTTGCCAGCCACCACCACAAGATCGGCTTTCAGTCCGAAAAAAAAGAATGAGTGTGGTTGTTTTCGGCTGCCTAACGACGTGTCATTTTATATTGTACAAATATTCTCGTCTAGGGTGTGGAGCAGGAGGTGGAGACCGAAAATAGGATCTTACCAGGCTACTTTTTGGTCTTCGGCGTGTGTGGGCTTCATATTAATTCCTTGGTCACTCTTCTTTCTTTGAATCCCCTTTCTTACCCTTTAGGTTGAAGCGAAAGTTTCCCGCCCCTTGTGACTTCGAGGATTTTTAATCCTTTCTCATTGGTTCTTCGGCCAAGTGCGATATAGTGATCGAAAGCGCAAATTCCTTCCTATCTAACGCTGCCTTCCACTTGGGCCTGCTCATTGGTGAAATTCCTTATTTACTCTAATAGAAGTACACCTCTATTTGAAGTACACCTCTAATAGAAGTACACCTAAAAGGGAAGGCTGAGTATTAGAAGTGCACCCTCTATTTGAAGTACACCTCTATTAGAAGTACATATATAATAGAGGTCTGAGTATTAGAAGTACACCTCTTTTCGGAGCGGACCCCCGGTACTTAAGTAAGTGATTGGCAACACGATTGTGGCATTTGAGAAAGACCAGTTTGCCCGAGATTTTTTTTAATAATGTGAGGTTTGAATATTCACAAAAAAAAAGCTATCGGCCATCCCTTCATTGGTCAAAGATTGCTTGTATGGGAAAACTTGCGATGAAACTTCAGCGAACGTCAAATGACCAGGAAAAAACGCAGAGCTAAAGCTCGAGAATGGTGTTATTCGCGGCGAATGCACGTAGTTCATTTAGGTTCTTTACAAATATTTTTGTTTGATTGGGTGTTAGTCGGTCAAAGTCGACTTGTCTGGCCCTAGACGTTGACTTTAGCGGTGCTTGAAAAACCAAGATTCCCCAGCGTACGAAGATTGGATCATTTATGTACAGAAATCGCTTATACGACGAGGAAATCAGAAACCACCAGTGGTAGACTTTATCTATATTGGAAATTGGACGCAAAAAAAACTCGCTTCTGGAAAAGCTGTTGTCAGGTCGTTCAAGAACCGCGCTTTTCAATAGCTCTGGGCGGCTCGAAAGGCGATCAGTTAAAGGCAGTGTTCACGATAAATTTCACTTCCGATATCACCTCGGTTTACGGAAGGTCTGGTGACCTGTATGCTTAAAACCACGCGAAAGACGTGTTTTTGAGCCAAAATATCCCTTTTTTAGGTCGATTTTTCAGCGTGGAGGAACTGACCGCTATGAAGGATGACGCCTATCAGTGCAATCAAGCGATCAGCTCCCTTATCAGCACTTCCTTGACTTGATTCTTCCTGTAATCTGGGTTTTCATTTGTTCACATCGAGGGGCGGAAGTGGAGCACCGGGCGGTTCTGGGACACCAAAACGCTTGTTTGCAGCTGTTATTTTGCTACTCCTGGCTCGTTTTTTACGTTTTTTCGACACTGGGAGCCTAGAATCCTTCTCGCCTATCATTTCACTGTGGAAAGTCACCTATGATGTTCATCGTGTACGCTGCCTTTAATTTGTTTTTAAGCCTAACAAGTCGATGAAGCACGTGTCAACAAAATCGAAAATGAACTTAGAATTTTTTTAGGAAGAAATTAACTTAGAAAAGGTGTGAATATATAATATCAGAGATTGTGGAAGCATCAATTCAATTGAGCCTAGTCTGAAATTTCATTAAATACAAGTTTTTAGTGTTATACTGGAAATCAAGAAATGTGAAGAGTCTACCATTGGAAACTCAAAAAATTGCGCCGAATGATAGAAGTACACCCTCTATTAGAAGTACACCTCTAATAGAAGTACACCGAAAAGAGAGGGCTGAGAGTTAGAAGTACAGCCTCTATTTGAAGTACACCTCTAATAGAAGTACATATAAAATAGGGATCTGAGTATTAGAAGTACATTTACTTCTAAAAGAGAAAATACTGTATTTGCTATGATTTGGTGGTAGTCTTTAGTACTGCGCATCTTTAAGTTCTTCTATTTGTTTTGAGATAAACGATTGAACCTGCCAGAGTTGATAGGACATTTGAGCCACCTAAGAACTAGATGGTAGCGTTTTCGGAGAATTATTGACGGAGCGTGCGTAATGATTGGTTTTTAGCGGATTTCGCCGCTTCGGTCTTTTGTGCCTTATCCAAGAAGTTTCGACCTCGAAGCTTCAAAGGTAGGTACAATTGCCAAGTCTCTACTCAATAGTATTTTTCGTCAATTATCAATGGTGCTTTCTTAAAAAGTTCGATTTTCGTCATTTTTATCGGCATAGGAAGCTATCAATAATAGACAAAAAAGGAATTATTGAGTGGGGACCCGACCATTATACCTAGCTTTGAAGTTTCGAGGCCGAAGCTTCCCGATTAAGCCAGAAAAGACTGAAGGCGCAAAATCACTAAACCCGCTAAAAATCAACAACTACGCTCTGTCGAAATTTTCTGCAAAAGCTATCATCTAGCTCTGAGGTGGCTCAAATATCTTATCAACTCTGGCAGGTTTGGTGGTTTACCTCGAAGTAAACAGAAGCATTCAAAGATGCTCAGTTCTGAAGATTACCACTGAAGTATAGCGCATTTTTCGCTCACGAGCAGGCTTTGGCTCAAGTGGAAGGCAGCGTTAGATAGAAAAGAATTTGTACATTCGATCGGTATATCGCACTTGGTCGAAGGACCAACGCTGAAAGGTTTGAAAATCGCCAAAGTCGAGTAAGACGGGAAACTTTCGCTCCAACCAAATACACACAAGGTTCTTGCTTTACCCTGATAAATACTGCCGCAACTCCCCCGCGGCCCTCGACTCCGCCACCACTCTGCTGCGACTCCTCCGCGACCTCTTAGGGGAGGAAGCTTCCGCGACTCCCCCGCACCTCCCCCGCATCTCCGCGACTGCCCCGCGACCTTTTAGTGGGGTAAGCTTCCGCGACGCCACTCTTCCGCGACTCCCCCGCGTCTTCTCCGCATCTCTTACGCGTCTCTCCCGCATCTCCTCCGCGACAGCCCCGCATCCCACCCGCGACTCTCCCGCGACTCCTCCGGCTCGCCGCCGGCAGGCACCAAGCCGGAGGAGTTGCGGAGAAAATTCTTAGAGTAAGGGCAAGCTTTAGAACGTTCTGTTTGAAATTTCGATTGATGTGTATCTGGAAGAAAATTTAGTTGCTCTCAACTTTTTTCGAATCTCTTTTCATACCTATTATACCTTTTAGTGTTCCTTCTCGTCATTTTGATAACCTGTCATGTTTGCGATTCCCAATTTTCGCGTATATACCTTTCTTGGGACGTGTGTAACCTGATTCCATAATTTTATAAGATCTCTAGTGACTTTCCTTCCAGACAGCTGTTTGTGTAGTGCAAGCTGAGGTCTTTGTGCTCGGCTAAGCGTCGTCTTGAGCTGAAGATGTCATGGGCTGGCTCATATTCGACGGGTTGAGCGTTATCTACTTTATAACAGTACTGATCGCGGTGAGCAAAATGTTTCTTCTTCTTGTTTTGAAGTTTGCAACACATAGTTACCATCGGCATGGATCTGAAGAGACCTCGCCTTCACTGTTGAAGGTTGGCGCAAACGCGGTGCACCTATGCTATAGCATATCTCACCAAGTTTGCGCCAACCTTGAACAGTGAACGCGAAGTCTCTTCACGATCCATGTCAATGTTAGGTCCATGGCCTGTATCCTCAAGAAAAAGAAACACTTAAATTTCAGCCGCGGCTGGTGAGAGCGGTTTAAACCTCAGCCGCGGCTGACGATCGCGGTATAAATCTCACCCGCGGCTGGCGAGGGTGGCCACGTGCGCATCCAGCTAATCCATATAGGACAATAGAAGAGCGCAGCTGATCAACTTACCATACCGCCAGCTGCCGGTGAGATATAAACAGCTCGCGCCAGCCGCCGGTGAGATTTAAATGTTTTCCTGAGGAAACAAGCCACGGACCTAACTGTACAGACCAGTGTGTAGTTGCGTACCTCGCTGCAGATAGTTGACGCGGTGCCATTAGCCAAATTTTTTGTACAGTAGAAATAATTGCATCTATTTTCAGGTGATAATATTAATGGCAATCTTCGTGCAGCGGCAGATTTTTCGACTTCGAAATAATAGCGCAAGGCAACGTCCGAATGTCTCGTTGAAGCCGCTATCAAAAAGTAGGTTGTGGAGTGTTGACTTTTTGGTTTTAGGGTTGTTCTTGAGGTTTTCGGATCATTCCTGGTTGCTATTTATATGGCCGAATAGGCGCTGGAATAGGAATCGTTCCCATGGGCGCACTGATGTGGCGCGTGCGCCCGAGTCGCAGCACTTGCTGACCGATAGGTGTTGCTCTGCTATCGTAGCAGGGGGACCGTGTGGCCACGCCCGTTTTTCCGTGCCATGGCATAACTAGAACACCAACACGTGGTTTAGCTCTTTCTTCCGAAATCGAGAGAGTCATTTCGGCGCGCAAAATGGGCGTGGCCAAGTGGACCCCACCCCGCTGTGATAGCACCGCTTCTGCTTCCTCATGATCTTTGTTGCCGCGATGCGACCCTCACCTCTGCATTAGGGGTTGTTTATACTCCCGCCGCTGAGCGGCGCGCGGCAGTGCATTTCTGTAATCTTGATCACGCGGTGCGGCACGATCGATATCATAGGATTGCAGTTTGCCGCGCCGCTCTGCGGCGGAAGTATAAACGACGCCTTGGGGGCCGCCGGCATTTGGATACTTCAAATTTTCACTCCTGCGCTAGAATTTTTAAAGAATGGTCTGTTGTGTGCTGTGGGGAAAGTAAAAAGAAAAAATCAAGGTTAGGTGAATCTCCTTGATGCACATGGGTAGATCAAGGATTTATTTTTTGGATTTCAGAAATTTGATCATTTTCAGCCCAAACTCTTCCCAGAGTGGTTGTTTGGGGCTCTGAACACGAATATAAAGTCCATTTCCAGTTTCTCGGAAGACTACAGGGTCAAGCGGGGCGTTGTGTAATATTCCGAAATCGGAGCGACCCCCCTCCCGGCCATCAAATTTTTGTCCGAAAATCCGAAATTTTAGCGATCCCCCCAAGAAATACTTTTTGACACTTTTTTTTTTGCAAAACTTTTTTGACATTTTTGATAATGGAAAACGAGTTCTATTTTTTTACTTCTATGAATTCTCATTTTTGTTCCGTGATTTTTGCGACCCCCCCAGCCCTTCAATTTCGGGCCAAAAATTTTGCTACCCCCTGTTGAGAAATTTCACAACCCCGCTTGACCCTGGAAGACTATTGTTAGTCACAGTGGGAAAAGTGTCATTTGTCCACGGTAATCTACCGTAATCTGCCGAAGGCCTGAAAATGTACCTTACATTCGTGTTTAGCTCCCCAAATTACAAGCTTAGGCTGAGAGTCAGAAACAAGGGAAGGATCATTACACGCTGTGGCCATTCCAAATGAAATAAGCCTCTCTAGGATCATTTTTCGACAAAGAATACGAATTTTCACATTGCAGCTGCGTAACGTTTCTCTGAGCGGAGTTATATGCGTTTTTAGAGTTACACTCATAGGCGCATCATAACGTGTAATCCATGAGTCTTCGTCGCCTCCTGAGATTCACCAATGTGATTCCAACATCAAGAATGATCTCATAGTCATCTGGTGTAGAGTCATCATCTCTGGTGTAGAACTCACATCGGTGTGTCTCAGTAGGCGACGAAGAATCATGGATTACACGTTATGATGCGTCTACGAGTGAAGCGCTAAAACGCGTGTAACTCCGTTCAGAGAAACGGTTCGCAGCTGCAATGTGAAAATTATCCTAGAGAGGCTTATTTCATGTGAAGTGGCCACGGCGTGTAATGATCCGTTCCTTGTAAAATGTGAAACAATGTTTTTTGTCGTTTTTGAACTACTCAGCTACATTCAGGGAATTTAGCGAGCTTCAACTTGCTCCCTTTCGTCTCCCACACGACATTCAACTGATCACTTTTTGAAACTCCAGAATGCGCTGGGATCAGTCCGTTGTGAGCTCTCTTCAAAAGGGGTTCGGAGAGTTGTATCTAACTTGCACAATATTAAGAGCATCTCGCAAAATTTTCAAGTCTTTTACGCTCCCCCCCCAATTTCCCATTTTTACGTCACCACCGTTGTTCTATATGACAACAACCGCCTACTCAGAAAAATGAAAACAAGTTACTTGTAACATATCTGAGCCGATGTAAGTTACTTGCGACTTATCTCAGGTCATTTAAGTTACATGTAACATATCGGCGGGATACTGCGTGCGGTGCGCCTCCGATATGTTACATGTATCTTAAATGATCTGAGATAAGTCGCAAGTAACTTACATCGGCTCAGATATGTTACAAGTAACTTGTTTTCGATTTCTGAGAGGACACTTTGTGCACTGCGCCTCCGATATGTTACAAGTAACTTAAATGGCACAATATAAGTCGCAAGTAACTTGAATCGGCCGAGAAGATATTTTCAAGGGGGATGTACGACGCACGTGCGGGGTCGGGCATACGACTTTCGATTTCTAAGAGGACATTTTGTGCACCGCGCCTCCGATATGTTACAAGTAACTTAAATGGCACAATATAAGTCGCAAGTAACTTAAATCGGCCGAGAAGATATTTCCAAGGTGGATGTACCACGCACTTGCGGGGTCGGGCTTACGACTGGCGTTGCTGTTGGTTCAATTACCCAAGTTTGAGCTACTTGACCCCACACCAGCAGGGAAGGCCCCGCACAACATTAACTTTGCGTAATGTGTGGTCTGGGACGCGCTCTCTGTGTCCGTGTCGTCTGCGTCACGTGATGGCCACCCATAGTGAAAATATGTATAACTGTAAGTTGCATGTAACATAAGTGGAACTTACATGTAATATAAATTTAAGTTACAAGTAATATAAATGTATGTTACATGTAAAATAAATGTAAGTTACTTGAGACATTCAAGTAAGTTACATTTATATTACAAGTAACTTGTTTTGATTTTTCTGATTTTTTTTTCTTTTTTTTTCTGGAAAAAAGTCGTAAAATTTTTGGCTTACGAGAGCAAATCTCGCAAATTTGGGAAGGGTATCATGAAAGTTTTAGGCAAAGCCTCAAATAAGAGATAGTGTTGCCGATAATTTATCTCACCAAGAAAGGGGGTCGCAGATCTATCGATAGCGGTCACAACGTTCCGCTGGACCCTGGTCGGCTTGGATCCGGGATAAAGATTTAGTCTTGCATGTGGAAAGATTTCGGAAATGTGGCAAGTACAATTTTACGTAGGCGTTGAGTGTCCCTCTTGTCCTCATTTGCGGAATCTCATGGCTGGTTCAGCCAGTATATTCCCTCTGCGAGGTACGAGTTTATATGATCGTTATAGAGTCATGTAGTGGGATTGAACAAATGTTGGAAGCGGTGGGAAGAATGCGAAAATCCTATCTGCCACGGTTGACTGATTGCACTACAATAGCACAGCGTACGTGCCTTTCAATGTTTTAATGTTTTGTTTTTTCTTTCACATTCTCTGTTCTGTAACATTCCACTGTTCTATGTCGTCATTGTGTTTTGGTATACCAGTCAGGGTTTTTCCTAAATAGAACCAAAGTACAGAAAAACTGGAAACAGTCCGGCGTGGATTGCACTGATACTTTGCGCTCGCATGGTGTTGGCGCAAACTTGGTACACATTTGTTATAACATTCGCGCACATTAGGGAAATGGGTGGTGTCGTGATGTGTCCAAACCGCGATAAGGGCGAGGGAGGAGCTACGGACGGTGGTTGGCGGTAGCCGTTGTATCCTCCAATCACGGTCCTTTGCTCCTGCTCGCACATTTCTTGATTTGGACCCGTTACGACTACCACCTTTAGGAATGCAAAGTACCAGTACGATCGGTTCCGGCTGTAGTCATCGCTGTTTAGAAACCCTATTTTTGGTGTTTTCACTTCCATTCGTGGGATAGGGCGAACCCATCGTTCTCGATGGTAAAATCAAGATCAGGGTACGGCGCGGGTTGTGGATATCTTTAGAGGGGGCCTGAGCTGCGTAGGAGTGGAGGAAGGGGGGGTCTGAGATCCGCTGGGAGATCAACTGGACCATTCTGAAAGTCTTTTTTGAAAGGTTCCTCTTCTTCAAACTTCCCATTTTTAAAAATGATTTGTTCATCTTCTTCAAATTTCACAACAACAACAAAAAACAGACGAAATAGCGCTCCTAAAAAGGGTCCGACAAAATCGGCGTAATAACGCTTCTGAAGCGTCTGAGAAAATCGGCGAAAATTTTGCCCCTGGAGGGGGTCTCTGAGTTGAATAGGCGTTGTCCACATCTCGTGCTGTACCCTGATCAAGATTTGAAAAGTACGAATATGACGTAGCGAAAGTTCCTTCCACTTGACTTTGACGAGTTTTGAAACCTTCAGAGTTGGTCTTCCGGCGAAATGGGATATACCGATCGAAAACTTGAATTTATTTCTATCTAGCGCTACCTTCCACTTGGGCCAATAGCTGCTCATTTGCGAAAAAAGTGCTTTAGTTCAGCTGTAATCATCAGTTCTGAGCATCTTTGAGTGCATCTATTTGCTTTGAGGTGAAGCTAGGGTCGGGCAGGCTTGCTACCGGTCGCAACGGGGGTCGCAAAAATTTCGGCAATTTCTTGAGAAAAAATTAGTATTTTGGTGGGGGGGGGGTTCGTAAAATTTTCGAAAAAATAGGGTTTATCTCCAATCCAATCGGAAAGGTAGAGTGAGGCAAGAGTAGGAAGTCGCGTATGGATTTTGAACAGTTTAAAAGAAGATTAGTTTCAGGGGGTCGCAAAAATCTTGGTCATAAGTTTTTTTGTCCTGTGGGGGGTTCAATAAAATTTTTGATCACCAGGGGTGTCGTAAAATTCCAGTCACCGGTCGCAACAGCCTGCTCAACCCTGGGTGAAGCTGACAGGATATTTGATCCTTTTCGGAACTGGGTGATAGCGTTTTCGGAAATTTTCGACGGAGCGTAATTATTGATTTTTAGCGGTTTATGTGATCTTGCATCTTCGGTTTTTCTGTCTTCTCCGGCAAGTTTTGACCTCGAAACTTGAAAGTTAGGTGTGATGGCCAAGTCCCTACTCAATATTTTTTTGTCAGCTATCGATCGTTTTTTAAAGTTAGATTTTCGTCATTTTTATGAATTTTTTGAAAAGCGATTGATAATGGACAAAAAATTACTGTTGAGTGGGGACTTGGCCATTTTACTTGAAGGCAGTGTTCACGATCATTTTCGTTCCTGAGTTTTCCACTCAAAACAATTCGTTAACTACCAAGTGTTACCAAGACTACGAAGAAACGGCGAGAAACGCACTAAACCGTCTTTTTTTCAGTGATATTTTTCTCTGGCCTGGAATAGTTGTCCGGTTGCATTAACATGTTCACGGTGGATGTCAGCTCTGGCGGGTTTGGTGGTTTATCTCAAAGTATATACCCTTTATAAAACAGTATTATTGAATTAGGGTCCGAAGGAAGGAGCGGAGCAACACAAAATAGAGAATTGCAAAAGACGGGTCCACAAAAGATTTCTTTGTCACAACAAACAGTTCCACTGAGAGTTAAGAAGCGGGGTGAGAGTAAAGGACTTCGTGCCCTTCTGGTGTGTTTTTCTCGGTTTCTTTGTCATTTCAGTTCTACTCGGGGGCCAAAAAATCGATTTAGCGATTAATCACAAAATTGAAGATTATCGTGAACACTGCCTTTGAATTGGATGCTTCGAGGCTGAAACGTCTGGGATAAGCCAGAAAAGACCGAATTCGGCAAATCCCATAATGCGCAAAAATCAATAATTACGCTCCGTCGAAATTTTTTCGCAAGCGCTATCATCTATGTAGTTCCAAAATGGCTCAAGTATCATGTCAGCTCTGGCTGGTTTGGTGGTTTATCTCGAAACAAATAGAAGAACTTGAAGATGCGCAGTACTAAATACTACCACAGAATCATAGCATATATTTTGCAATTGAGCAGGCTTCGGCTGATGTGGAAGGCAGCGTTTGATAGAGAAGGATGTATGCTCTCGATCGTTATATCGCACTTGGCCGAAGAACCAACGCTGAAAGGTTTGGAAATAGTCATAGTCAAGTTGCGGGAAACTTTTGCTTCAACCTAATATTATAATTCATCCAATAGAGTGACATCCTCCGCATTTTGAACTGTATTGCCTTCAATTCCTTCCTTAGACGTCAAGGGGCATCTGCCTCGTTAAGCGTTGTCACGATGAGGTTCTCATCTGAAGAAATGATTGATTGATGGGTTCCCGGCGTTCATCGGCTTCTTTTTTCCAGACAGTAATGCGCCGTACGTTCATCGGATGATAGCTGTCGATGAGGTGACGCTGGAAATTGGTGAGATTTTTTTCGACTTTTTCTGCATTTGTGATTTTATGTTTTATTGAATTGGGATTGCAATGTTTTTTTCGCCTCGTAGAAACTGTTTCAATTTTGATATTATACTGACAACGTATGTTTTGAGATTTGGTTCTGATCAGGTGCCCTTACATCAGCTTGTCTTAGTCAGCATTTAAAATGGCAAACAAATCGCTGTACCAGGGACGGTATGCACTTACGCGTCGGGTCAGTTTAGGGAAAACACCTTCTAGTTCCGGGTCTGATTTAGTGTGTGCAATTGCGGACCGACGCATCGCTTTCGTACGAGCTTCCGGGTCCGCCCTTCATCAGCTGATCGTGTGCGTTTTTTCTTTATTTCCAAGGGTTTTCCTAGTTCTTTGATCGTACGAAAGCGATGCGTCGCGCCCCCACGGCGCAAGTCCGCAATTACACACACTAAATCAGGCCCGGAACCAGAGGATATGGGGAAGGATTTGGGGCGTCGGCTCGTTTGATGATTGCTCCGGAAGTGCTGGAGATGATAACTGGTGTTTCAGGAGGGGGGGGGGGGGGGGTGGGGGTTTCGGCTGCCTCATACTCCCAGGTAGGGTTGGCCAGGGATCGATTTTTCAGTCTACTGCTCGCGGGGCATCAACCTGAGGTGGTTGTATTGTGTCCAAACCGTGAAGAGGGCGGGGGAGGAGCGGGAGGAGCGAAGGGCTATGATTGCAGGAAGCCTATGCAATCTCCAATCACGACCCTTTGCTCCTCCCTCGCCCTTCTCACGTTCAGGACACAGTATGACCACCACCCTCAACCTGATGGAAAATTTGGGGAGTATCCATGGGCGTCGTGTAAGAAAGATAATAAAAGTCAGTGGCTGAGGAGGTTTAAGCCCTTCTGGCGCAGGGTCAGTGTCAAGCGGGGTTGCGGAATTTCCCAACGGGGGATGGGAGGGGGTCGCAAAATTTTCGGCCCGAAAAATGAAGGTTAGGGGATATCGCAAAAATTTCGGACCAAAAATTAATATTTTGAGCAGTGATTCGAATTTGAGAATAATGTTTATTGAACATCATTGGTACCTTTTCGGTGCCCTATACTTCAACACTTCTCTGGAAGAGAATCGCCCAAAAATTACACCTTGGGGGATCGGAGAAATTTTGGTTTTTGGAAAAAGTTCGATGGCCGGAGGGGGGGTCGCTAAGATTTCGTGAAATTACACAACGCCCCGCTTGAGCGTACGCAGGGTTGAGCAGGCCGTTGCTCCAGTTTTCGGCAGAACTACCATCCCACCTCTTCATCAAACTTTCGGACATTAAAATTTGTATTCAGCTCATTCGAATAACCCCTGAGTAGAAATTTGGACTGAAATCTGATTGTTTGATCAAATTACCGTACACCCACCGTAACGTAGAATTTTATGACGGCCTCAACAGACACAGCTGTTTTCGTCCTGCAATCTTACTGAGGGTGACTATTACTAACTCATTCTAGCCCACCAGTTGGTTTGGAGAAAATTTCTTCTTCTCCGGAAATTTTGTGCTCCCCCCCCCCTCCAAATCCTCATTTTTTATGAAAAATTTCTAAAATTTTTGCGACCTCCCTTGCGGTATGTTGCAACCCTGCTCAACCGTGGAAATGGGGCTTTTCCAATAAGGTCAGATATATCGTATAGTTGGAAACTGCCAATTTCGACACTTTTTGATGTGATATCATCTTTCTGAAATTCTATCTAGTGTGATGAAAATGCGTACCCGGAGGGTTTCGAGTGAGCTGCGTCGTTCGGTATGTGCAGTTTTCGTACCTAGCTCACGCGAAATCCGGAAACACTAAAACAAACCTGAGTAAGTCAGATAATTTCGCCGCGCTTTGTACATGTTGTCGCTGTAGGTTGAGTTGTTATGACAGTCTGGTGTTTCTCCACTGATCCGGAAATTTGTTCGGTAACACATCGATTGGTGTGTGTTTCTCGTGTACGTGAGAGTATTTACGCGGCTGGAGCTGCTGCTGAGACCTGCTTTTGTTTGAAGTCGGTTTTTCATCAGTAATATGTATTCGTTTTCGTGAAATTTGTGCGAATCAAATAGGCTCTCAGGTCATTCATCATCTTTTTATGATTTATTGTCACCGATATGGAGCACATTGTTTTTTCTCATGATTTTTGGATGACTTTGTTGTACTTGCATACTTTTGGAAATGTGTTCTCCTTTCTCCTTTTCGAGTCTCTTCAGCTTCGCCTTTTTGGTCTAGGTTCCTCATGTCCCTCGATGGAAACCCTCGGGGTGAACTCGTGGAAAACATTCGTTTGCTGAGGTTTTATTGGCAGTAATGGTCATTCATACTAAGTCTGGTATTACACAGTTTATCCCACAGTTGTCGGTGTTTTGCTCAGAGACAATCGCTGTACGCACGATTTTCTCACGGGAACTGGTTTTCTCTGAATGGCCGACAGGGAAGTGTTAGTGTTACTGAGGTGGAGGGCTATGTTTTGTCGGAGGGGTTGCGACTTGGGACATTGAGTTTGTTTGGTAGACGTGAGACCGAATAGAATGATTTTTTGGTTTCTCGACTTTCTCGGGGTTTTTTAATTTATTTCATAAACAAATGAAAATCTTGATAATTGCTTCCCATGGTTATTTATCCGGGTAAATATTCGATTATTAATTAGAGATCAGGGTCAGGGTGAAGCAGGGCGTTGCGTTATTTTTCGAAATCGGGGCTGATCGCCACCATCAATTTTTTCTCCAAAATCCAGAATTTTGCA
The DNA here is from genome assembly GCA_029168955.1 of Aplectana chamaeleonis. NCBI lineage: Eukaryota > Metazoa > Nematoda > Chromadorea > Rhabditida > Cosmocercidae > Aplectana > Aplectana chamaeleonis. The sequence goes on from JAPDOI010000053.1 coordinate 606,753, forward strand.
ACCTCCCCTGAGGTGCGATTTCTTGGCCGTTTATATTTGATCACAAAACTGAAAATGGGTTCAGTAATCAGGGTCTAGCGTATAAAACCTGAGAAATGCTGCGATGCTTCCCTTTGGTGACCAAAACTATCGAGAATTTTCGGGACTTCTATGCCAAATTTTGATTTATGGACCGAAATTTTTGCGATCTTCCCTAACCTTCTTCTTCGGGACAAAATTTTTGCGACATTCCTCCACCCACAGCAGGAGCATAATTTGGTCAAAATTTTGGCGATTTTCTCAGACCTCCCAGGAGCGTGACGTGGTCTATTTTTCTGTAAATTTAAAATTTTAAAGAAGGCCCTGTGTAATTTATGGAACATTTCATGTAAATTGGAAGGTGTAATCGAGTTTTTCAGGAAAAAAAAACGGCTCCTGAACAGTGTTATTCTTCTGTTTCGGAGTGAGATTTATTTCCGTTCATCGCGTGCGTCTGCGCGTGTATGTTGCGTCTCCTTCCCTTCACACTTTTACACTATCTCTCCCCTCGTTCCGCACAAGCGCGCAAGGGAACAGAGTGAATTTGGTTCTGAACCAGAGGATAGCTTTATTCAGAATGGTCCACTTGTTTTCTCGGCGAACCACAGACCCCTCCCCCGCCGCCCGTGAGCAACTCAGACCCCACCCCCTCTGGAGCTCCACAACCCACGCCGAAACCTGCTTACCACTCGTCTATGCGTTGTAATTGACTTGCGTTTCTCATTATCTATTCAGATCAATTTCAATTCCGAACCGGACGAAATTGAAGGTAAGAAACAAAAACGCGAAAAAATGAATGGAAATGCTCTAAATTTGCGCATGCTTTGCTTTTAAACATTTATAATCATCTTTAAAGGCATCGTTCACGCTAGAAAACTCTCGTTTTTTTGTGTAAAATCAAACGACTTGGGCTAGCTGACATCGCCCACGGAGTTTGAGGCTCCGAAAATGCTCTCCTTTAGGCCCTAGTTATACACCAGCGGACAGAAAACGTCCCGCGATGACATTGCCGCCGTTTGCTGCGTGAATCAGGGACTCGTCTGGAATGTTGCATCTTTGACGGAATATTGCAGGCCAAAAATTCCCGGGCTTTAAATTGCACTTCGTTGATATCTCACTTGTTTATGGCAAAAAGTCTTTCACTTGTTTATGGCAAAAAGTCGCTAATAAGCTATTCTTCTCGTCTTTACGTCGTTTTGGTAATATTTTAACAGGTTTGAATCTGAAGAATAATCAGGTGGTGGAACTTGGCGAATTTCTAACAGGGTAGGTCCCGCAACGATACAGTGCACAGTGCCGCGGCGTGTATAACTGCTCATAGCGGGCTCCCGGGGCGGTTGTCTGCTACAACTGTTCCTTTTAGCATGCCTCAGCTTAGTTACGGCGCACATGAGTGGTAGTTGTGTTGTAGTTTCCGCAGCGTCCCGCTGGTGTATGACTAGGGCCTTGACGTTATGGCCGCCTGAAAACTGTGGGGTCGATCATCTAGCACTCTTGGGTCGGTCAACTGACTTTTTCATTGAATGTTGATGTGATCGTCAAACAACGTGGAAATCATTTATGGTACAATCCTTATATGCAGAAAAACTTCAAAAATGGCCGTAACCAAGTCTTTAAATGCAGAAAAGCTTCAAAAACAAGTTTGGCGCGAAATTCTAGACTTTTCTACATTGTATTCAAACTGGTTTTTCTTCACAAATGAAGGTTTTTTCAAGGGCTCCTTCGACATTTTCGTTCACTTCGGCCAAACAGTAGAAAAAACATATAAAATAATTATGGTTTTCATCGTGTACGATGCCTGTTATGCAGTGAGCATGTTGCTGCATAGAGCATGATAGGAATGGTCTGACGCTTTCTCATTGTACTCTTGTTGTTTTTTTCCAAAGGCAGTGTTCACGGTAAAAACGATCTTCGGGTTTTCATCGGAAACCGACTGTACATAGGTCCATTGCAACATCAAAACAAGTTACTTGTAATATAAATGTAACTTACTTGAATGTCTCAAGTAACATACATTTATCTCACATGTAACATACATTTATATTACATGTAACTTAGATTTATATTGCATGTAAGTTACACTTATGTCACATGTAACTTACAGTTATATTTTCACTATGCGTGGCCATCACGTGACGCAGACGACACGCGACACAGAGAGCGCGTCCCAGACCAGACACTACGCAAAATTAATGTTGTGCGGGGCCTTCCCTGCTGGTGTGGGGTCAAGTGCCTCAAACTTGGGTAATTAAACAGCAGCAACGCCAGTCGTAAGCCCGACCCCGCAAGTGCGTCGTACATCCCCCTTGGAAATATCTTTTCGGCCGATTTAAGTTACTTGCGACTTATATTGTGCCATTTAGGTTACTTGTAACATATTGGAGGCGCAGTGCACAAAGTGTCCTCTCAGAAATCAAAAACAAATTACTTGTGACATATCTGAGCCGCTTTAAGTTACTTGCGACTTATCTCAGGTCATTTAAGATACATGTAACATATCGGAGACGCACCGCACGCGGGATCCCGCCGATATGTTACATGTAACTTAAATGACCTGACATAAGTCGCAAGTAACTTACATCGGCTCAGATATGTTACAAGTAACTTTTTTTCCGGCCTTTTATGTTACAAGTAGTTTGTTTTCATTTTTCTGAGTAGATAGCCCTATACGGCCCTCAAACTTGGTTGTAATATGCCCGTCCCGCCCACTCGCTCAACGGCCAACAAGGAAATGGGCGGGTAGGGTCTAGCGCATACAAGTTTGGGGGCCTTATATCGCTACCTATAGGTCATTTTTAGCCATTTTTTTCGCTAACAATGTTGCGATGGGTCCCGGTGCATTCTATTTTCGATGGAAACTCGGACAGCGTTTCTATCATATACACTGTAGTATTGTAGGGCGAAAAGGTAATCCCAAGCGGTCCATTTTGAGTCGAAAAGGGATATCAAGATGTGTTATTAGTTCCTTTCGCCGAGTGAACTTTGATATATTCGCATATCCTTTCATGGGTTATTAATTCGGGAGAACCGCTTTGAGAATATCCGCGAGTGGAGCGTGGGACCTGATCTGGAAAGAAGTAGAGACGTGAGAAAGTGAATTAGGGATGAGGAAAACTATCAGTGATGCATGTTTGTGTGTATGTTTTGTGTGAGTTCTGGTCTTAGACGTGCTAGATTATTAAAATATAATGCTATGGAATCAAGAATTCCACGGCGCGACCCGTGCTCAGGAGTGGCATCCAATATGTAACCATGGCGATATTTATTGGGCCTAATGGTGGGAGTGGTTCTGGAGTAGTGATATGGTCTTTTCTTGATTTTAGCGCCGTTTTTTCTCTCTGGAGTTCGCCATGGGCATTTTTTCAGTTTGAGCCTTTGGGAATGAACGCATTCAATTTTCTTTTTGTGTTGGGAATTTGAGTTTGTGCCTCTTTCGAGTATATGAATCTTCCATTATTGGAATACTTCCATTTCTCCAATGATTGGACTGTTGCTGAATTGAGTTAAATATCTCAGTGCTTCTGTAACTTTTTAGTTTTGGGTATTTTTGGATTTATTCAGAAAAACAGAATATTTCATTCCTTATTCGAAAGTCGTTTGAAATTTCGATTTTCTCGAAATATTTAGAGTGCATTCGAGTATACATCTGAATTATACTTGTTCAGAATCGAATAATCGGATGAGTATCCGACTGTTTCAGTCGGATAAAAAAGTCGACTTTTTATTCGAAGAGTCGAATATTCGAAAAAGTGCGATATCCGACTATCGTCGAAAAGTCGAATATTCGAAAAAGTGCGATATCCGACTATCGTCGAAAAGTCGAATATTCGAAAAAGTGCGATATCCGACTACAGTCGAATATTCGAAAAAGTGCGATATCCGACTATCGTCGAAAAGTCGAATATTCGAAAAAGTGCGATAGCCGACTACAGTCGGATATTCGAAAAAGTGCGATATCCGACTATAGTCGAATATTCGGAAAAGTGCGATATCCGACTATCGTCGAAAAGTCGAATATTCGAAAAAGTGCGATAGCCGACTACAGTCGAAAAGTCGAATATTCGAAAAAGTGCGATATCCGACTATAGTCGAAAAGTCTAATATTCGAAAAAGCGCGCTATCCGACTACAGTCGAAAAGTCGAATATTCGAAAAAGTGCGATATCCGACTATCGTCGAAAAGTCGAATATTCGAAAAAGTGCGATATCCGACTACAGTCGAATATTCGAAAAGGTGCGATATCCGACTATCGTCGAAAAGTCGAATATTCGAAAAAGTGCGATAGCCGACTACAGTCGGATATTCGAAAAAGTGCGATATCCGACTATAGTCGAATATTCGAAAAAGTGCGATATCCGACTATCGTCGAAAAGTCGAATATTCGAAAAAGTGCGATAGCCGACTACAGTCGAAAAGTCGAATATTCGAAAAAGTGCGATATCCGACTATAGTCGAAAAGTCTAATATTCGAAAAAGCGCGCTATCCGACTACAGTCGAAAAGTCGAATATTCGAAAAAGTGCGATATCCGACTATCGTCGAAAAGTCGAATATTCGAAAAAGTGCGATATCCGACTACAGTCGAATATTCGAAAAGGTGCGATATCCGACTATAGTCGAAAAGTCGAATATTCGAAAAAGTGCGATAGCCGACTACAGTCGAAAAGTCGAATATTCGAAAAAGTGCGATATCCGACTATCGTCGAAAAGTCGAATATTCGAAAAAGTGCGATATCCGACTACAGTCGAATATTCGAAAAGGTGCGATATCCGACTATAGTCGAAAAGTCGAATATTCGAAAAAGTGCGATATCCGACTACAGTCGAATATTCGAAAAAGTGCGATATCCGACTATAGTCGAAAAGTCGAATATTCGAAAAAGTGCGATAGCCGACTACAGTCGGATATTCGAAAAAGTGCGATATCCGACTATAGTCGAATATTCGAAAAAGTGCGATATCCGACTATCGTCGAAAAGTCGAATATTCGAAAAAGTGCGATAGCCGACTACAGTCGAAAAGTCGAATATTCGAAAAAGTGCGATAGCCGACTACAGTCGAATATTCGAAAAAGTGCGATATCCGACTATAGTCGAATATTCGAAAAAGTGCGATATCCGACTATCGTCGAAAAGTCGAATATTCGAAAAAGTGCGATAGCCGACTACAGTCGAAAAGTCGAATATTCGAAAAATCGCGATAGCCGACTACAGTCGAAAAGTCGAATATTCGAAAAAGTGCGATATCCGACTATAGTCGAAAAGTCGAATATTCGAAAAAGTGCGATATCCGACTATAGTCGAATATCCGAAAAAGTGCGATATCCGACTATCGTCGAAAAGTCGAATATTCGAAAAAGTGCGATAGCCGACTACAGTCGAAAAGTCGAATATTCGAAAAAGTGCGATATCCGACTATAGTCGAAAAGTCTAATATTCGAAAAAGCGCGCTATCCGACTACAGTCGAAAAGTCGAATATTCGAAAAAGTGCGATATCCGACTATCGTCGAAAAGTCGAATATTCGAAAAAGTGCGATATCCGACTACAGTCGAATATTCGAAAAGGTGCGATATCCGACTATAGTCGAAAAGTCGAATATTCGAAAAAGTGCGATAGCCGACTACAGTCGAAAAGCCGAATATCCGAAAAAGTGCGATATCCGACTATTGTCGAAAAGTCGAATATTCGAAAAAGTGCGATAGCCGACTACAGTCGAATATTCGAAAAAGTGCGATATCCGACTACAGTCGAAAAGTCGAATATTCGAAAAAGTGCGATATCCGACTATCGTCGAAAAGTCGAATATTCGAAAAAGTGCGATAACCGACTACAGTCGAATATTCGAAAAAGTGCGATAGCCGACTACAGTCGAAAAGTCGAATATTCGAAAAAGTGCGATATCCGACTATAGTCGAAAGGTCGAATATTCGAAAAAACGCGATATCCGACTATAGTCGAAAAGTCGAATATTCGAAAAAGTGCGATATCCGACTACAGTCGAAAAGTCGAATATTCGAAAAAGTGCGATAGCCGACTACAGTCGAAAAGTCGAATATTCGAAAAGTGCGATAGCCGACTACAGTCGAAAAGTCGAATATTCGAAAAAGTGCGATAGCCGACTACAGTCGAAAAGTCGAATATTCGAAAAAGTGCGATATCCGACTATAGTCGAAAAGTCGAATATTCGAAAAAGTGCGATATCCGACTATCATGGAAAAGTCGAATATTCGAAAAAGTGCGATATCCGATTATAGTCGAAAAGTCGAATATTCGAAAAAGTGCGATATCCGACTATCGTCGAAAAGTCGAATATTCGAAAAAGTGCGATAGCCGACTACAGTCGAAAAGTCGAATATTCGAAAAAGTGCGATAGCCGACTACAGTCGAGAAGTCGAATATTCGAAAAATCGCGATAGCCGACTACAGTCGAAAAGTCGAATATTCGAAAAAGTGCGATAGCCGACTACAGTCGAAAAGTCGAATATTCGAAAAATCGCGATAGCCGACTACAGTCGAAAAGTCGAATATTCGAAAAAGTGCGATATCCGACTACAGTCGAAAAGTCGAATATTCGAAAAAGTGCGATAGCCGACTACAGTCGAAAAGTCGAATATTCGAAAAAGTGCGATAGCCGACTACAGTCGAGAAGTCGAATATTCGAAAAATCGCGATAGCCGACTACAGTCGAAAAGTCGAATATTCGAAAAAGTGCGATATCCGACTATAGTCGAAAAGTCGAATATTCGAAAAAGTGCGATATCCGACTATCATGGAAAAGTCGAATATTCGAAAAAGTGCGATATCCGATTATAGTCGAAAAGTCGAATATTCGAAAAAGTGCGATATCCGACTATCGTCGAAAAGTCGAATATTCGAAAAAGCGCGATATCCGACTATAGTCGAAAAGTCGAATATTCGAAAAAGTGCGATATCCGACTACAGTCGAAAAGTCGAATATTCGAAAAAGTGCGATAGCTGACTACAGTCGAAAAGTCGAATATTCGAAAAAGTGCGATAGCCGACTACAGTCGAGAAGTCGAATATTCGAAAAAGTGCGATAGCCGACTACAGTCGAATATTCGAAAAATCGCGATAGCCGACTACAGTCGAAAAGTCGAATATTCGAAAAAGTGCGATATCCGACTATAGTCGAAAAGTCGAATATTCGAAAAAGTGCGATATCCGACTATCATGGAAAAGTCGAATATTCGAAAAAGTGCGATATCCGATTATAGTCGAAAAGTCGAATATTCGAAAAAGTGCGATATCCGACTACAGTCGAAAAGTCGAATATTCGAAAAAGTGCGATAGCCGACTACAGTCGAGAAGTCGAATATTCGAAAAAGTGCGATAGCCGACTACAGTCGAAAAGTCGAATATTCGAAAAATCGCGATAGCCGACTACAGTCGAAAAGTCGAATATTCGAAAAAGTGCGATATCCGACTATAGTCGAAAAGTCGAATATTCGAAAAAGTGCGATATCCGACTATCATGGAAAAGTCGAATATTCGAAAAAGTGCGATATCCGATTATAGTCGAAAAGTCGAATATTCGAAAAAGCGCGATATCCGACTATAGTCGAAAAGTCGAATATTCGAAAAAGTGCGATATCCGACTACAGTCGAAAAGTCGAATATTCGAAAAGGTGCGATAGCCGACTACAGTCGAAAAGTCGAATATTCGAAAAAGTGCGATAGCCGACTACAGTCGAATATTCGAAAAATCGCGATAGCCGACTACAGTCGAAAAGTCGAATATTCGAAAAAGTGCGATATCCGACTATAGTCGAAAAGTCGAATATTCGAAAAAGTGCGATATCCGACTATCATGGAAAAGTCGAATATTCGAAAAAGTGCGATATCCGATTATAGTCGAAAAGTCGAATATTCGAAAAAGTGCGATATCCGACTATCGTCGAAAAGTCGAATATTCGAAAAAGTGCGATAGCCGACTACAGTCGAAAAGTCGAATATTCGAAAAAGTGCGATAGCCGACTACAGTCGAGAAGTCGAATATTCGAAAAATCGCGATATCCGACTACAGTCGAAAAGTCGAATATTCGAAAAAGTGCGATAGCCGACTACAGTCGAAAAGTCGAATATTCGAAAAATCGCGATAGCCGACTACAGTCGAAAAGTCGAATATTCGAAAAAGTGCGATATCCGACTACAGTCGAAAAGTCGAATATTCGAAAAAGTGCGATAGCCGACTACAGTCGAAAAGTCGAATATTCGAAAAAGTGCGATAGCCGACTACAGTCGAGAAGTCGAATATTCGAAAAATCGCGATAGCCGACTACAGTCGAAAAGTCGAATATTCGAAAAAGTGCGATAGCCGACTACAGTCGAAAAGTCGAATATTCGAAAAAAGTCGCGATAGCCGACTACAGTCGAAAAGTCGAATATTCGAAAAAGTGCGATAGCCGACTACAGTCGAAAAGTCGAATATTCGAAAAAGTGCGATAGCCGACTACAGTCGAAAAGTCGAATATTCGAAAAAGTGCGATAGCCGACTACAGTCGAGAAGTCGAATATTCGAAAAATCGCGATAGCCGACTACAGTCGAAAAGTCGAATATTCGAAAAAGTGCGATATCCGACTATAGTCGAAAAGTCGAATATTCGAAAAAGTGCGATATCCGACTATCATGGAAAAGTCGAATATTCGAAAAAGTGCGATATCCGACTATAGTCGAAAAGTTGAATATTCGAAAAGTGCGATATCCGACTATTGTCGAAAAGTCGAATATCCGTAAAATTGCGATATCCGACTATAGTCGAGAAGTCGAATATTCGAGAAAGTGCGATATCCGACTATAGTCGAAAAGTCGAATATTCGAAAAAGTGCGATATCCGACTATAGTCGAAAAGTCGAATATTCGAGAAAGTGCGATATTCGACTATAGTCGAATATTCGAAAAAGTGCGATATCCGACTATCGTCGAAAAGTCGAATATTCGAAAAAGTGCGATATCCGACTATAGTCGAGAAGTCGGATATTCGAAAAAAAAAGTGATATCCGACTATAGTCGAAAAGTCGAATATTCGAAAATGTGCGATATCCGATTATAGTCGAAAAGTGGAATATTCGAAAAAGTGCCATATCCGACTATAGTCGAAAAGTCGAATATTCGAAAAAGTGCCATATCCGACTATAGTCGAAAAGTCGAATATTCGAAAAAGTCGCGATAGCCGACTACAGTCGAAAAGTCGAATATTCGAAAAGTGCGATATCCGACTATAGTCGAAAAGTCGAATATTCGAAAAGTGCGATATCCGACTATCGAAAAGTCGAATATTCGAAAAAGTGCGATATCCGACTACAGTCGAAAAGTCGAATATTCGAAAAAGTGCGATATCTGACTATGGTCAAAAAGTCGAATATTCGAAAAAGAGCAATATCCGACTATGGTCAAAAAGTCGAATATTCGAAAAAGTGCGATATACGACTACAGTCGAAAAGTCGAATATTCGAAAAAGTGCGATATCTGACTATGGTCAAAAAGTCGAATATTCGAAAAAGTGCAATATCTGACTATAGTCGCACTTTTTCGAATATTCGAAAAAGTGCAATATCCGATTATGGTCAAAAAGTCGAATATTCGAAAAAGTGCGATATCCGACTATGGTTTAAAAGTCGAATATTCGAGAAAGTGCGATATCCGACTATTGTCGAAAAGTCGAATATTCGAAAAAGTGCGATAGCCGACTACAGTCGAATATTCGAAAAAGTGCGATATCCGACTACAGTCGAAAAGTCGAATATTCGAAAAAGTGCGATATCCGACTATCGTCGAAAAGTCGAATATTCGAAAAAGTGCGATAACCGACTACAGTCGAATATTCGAAAAAGGGCGATAGCCGACTACAGTCGAAAAGTCGAATATTCGAAAAAGTGCGATATCCGACTATAGTCGAAAGGTCGAATATTCGAAAAAGCGCGATATCCGACTATAGTCGAAAAGTCGAATATTCGAAAAAGTGCGATATCCGACTACAGTCGAAAAGTCGAATATTCGAAAAAGTGCGATAGCCGACTACAGTCGAAAAGTCGAATATTCGAAAAAGTGCGATAGCCGACTACAGTCGAAAAGTCGAATATTCGAAAAAGTGCGATAGCCGACTACAGTCGAAAAGTCGAATATTCGAAAAAGTGCGATAGCCGACTACAGTCGAAAAGTCGAATATTCGAAAAGTGCGATAGCCGACTATAGTCGAAAAGTCGAATATTCGAAAAAGTGCGATATCCGACTATAGTCGAAAAGTCGAATATTCGAAAAGTGCGATATCCGACTATCAGTCGAAAAGTCGAATATTCGAAAAGTGCGATATCCGACTATAGTCGAAAAGTCGAATATTCGAAAAGTGCGATATCTGACTATAGTCGAAAAGTCGGATATTCGAAAAAGTGCGATATCCGACTACAGTCGAAAAGTCGAATATTCGGAAAAGTGCGATATCCGACTACAGTCGAAAAGTCGAATATTCGAAAAATTGCGATATCCGACTACAGTCGAAAAGTCGAATATTCGAAAAAGTGAGATATCCAACTATAGTCGAAAAGTCGAATATTCGAAAAAATGCGATATCCGACTATCGTCGAAAAGTCGAATATCCGAAAAAGTGCGATATCCGACTACAGTCGAAAAGTGGAATATTCGAAAAATTGCGATATCCGACTACAGTCGAAAAGTCGAATATTCGAAAAAGTGAGATATCCAACTATAGTCGAAAAGTCGAATATTCGAAAAAATGCGATATCCGACTATCGTCGAAAAGTCGAATATCCGAAAAAGTGCGATATCCGACTACAGTCGAAAAGTGGAATATTTGAAAAAATGCGATAACCGACTATAGTCGAAAAGTCGAATATTCGAAAAAGTGCGATATCCGACTACAGTCGAAAAGTCGAATATTCGAAAAAGTGCGGTATCCGACTACAGTCGAAAAGTCGGATATTCGAAAAAGTGCGATATCCGACTACAGTCGAAAAGTCGAATATTCGAAAAAGTGCGATATCCGACTACAGTCGAAAAGTCGAATATTCGAAAAATTGCGATAGCCGACTACAGTCGAAAAGTCGAATATTCGAAAAATCGCGATAGCCGACTACAGTCGAAAAGTCGAATATTCGAAAAAGTGCGATATCCGACTATAGTCGAAAAGTCGAATATTCGAAAAAGTGCGATATCCGACTATCATGGAAAAGTCGAATATTCGAAAAAGTGCGATATCCGATTATAGTCGAAAAGTCGAATATTCGAAAAAGTGCGATATCCGACTATCGTCGAAAAGTCGAATATTCGAAAAAGCGCGATATCCGACTATAGTCGAAAAGTCGAATATTCGAAAAAGTGCGATATCCGACTACAGTCGAAAAGTCGAATATTCGAAAAAGTGCGATAGCTGACTACAGTCGAAAAGTCGGATATTCGAAAAAGTGCGATATCCGACTATAGTCGAATATTCGAAAAAGTGCGATATCCGACTATCGTCGAAAAGTCGAATATTCGAAAAAGTGCGATAGCCGACTACAGTCGAAAAGTCGAATATTCGAAAAAGTGCGATAGCCGACTACAGTCGAATATTCGAAAAAGTGCGATATCCGACTATAGTCGAATATTCGAAAAAGTGCGATATCCGACTATCGTCGAAAAGTCGAATATTCGAAAAAGTGCGATAGCCGACTACAGTCGAAAAGTCGAATATTCGAAAAATCGCGATAGCCGACTACAGTCGAAAAGTCGAATATTCGAAAAAGTGCGATATCCGACTATAGTCGAAAAGTCGAATATTCGAAAAAGTGCGATATCCGACTATAGTCGAATATCCGAAAAAGTGCGATATCCGACTATCGTCGAAAAGTCGAATATTCGAAAGTGCGATAGCCGACTACAGTCGAAAAGTCGAATATTCGAAAAAGTGCGATATCCGACTATAGTCGAAAAGTCTAATATTCGAAAAAGCGCGCTATCCGACTACAGTCGAAAAGTCGAATATTCGAAAAAGTGCGATATCCGACTATCGTCCGAAAAGTCGAATATTCGAAAGTGCGATATCCGACTACAGTCGAATATTCGAAAAGGTGCGATATCCGACTATAGTCGAAAAGTCGAATATTCGAAAAAGTGCGATAGCCGACTACAGTCGAAAAGCCGAATATCCGAAAAAGTGCGATATCCGACTATTGTCGAAAAGTCGAATATTCGAAAAAGTGCGATAGCCGACTACAGTCGAATATTCGAAAAAGTGCGATATCCGACTACAGTCGAAAAGTCGAATATTCGAAAAAGTGCGATATCCGACTATCGTCGAAAAGTCGAATATTCGAAAAAGTGCGATAACCGACTACAGTCGAATATTCGAAAAAGTGCGATAGCCGACTACAGTCGAAAAGTCGAATATTCGAAAAAGTGCGATATCCGACTATAGTCGAAAGGTCGAATATTCGAAAAAGCGCGATATCCGACTATAGTCGAAAAGTCGAATATTCGAAAAAGTGCGATATCCGACTACAGTCGAAAAGTCGAATATTCGAAAAAGTGCGATAGCCGACTACGGTCGAAAAGTCGAATATTCGAAAGAGGGCGATAGCCGACTACAGTCGAGAAGTCGAATATTCGAAAAATCGCGATAGCCGACTACAGTCGAAAAGTCGAATATTCGAAAAAGTGCGATATCCGACTATAGTGGAAAAGTCGAATATTCGAAAAAGTGCGATATCCGACTATCATGGAAAAGTCGAATATTCGAAAAAGTGCGATATCCGATTATAGTCGAAAAGTCGAATATTCGAAAAAGTGCGATATCCGACTATCGTCGAAAAGTCGAATATTCGAAAAGTGCGATAGCCGACTACAGTCGAAAAGTCGAATATTCGAAAAGTGCGATAGCCGACGACAGTCGAGAAGTCGAATATTCGAAAAAGCGCGATAGCCGACTACAGTCGAAAAGTCGAATATTCGAAAAAGTGCGATAGCCGACTACAGTCGAAAAGTCGAATATTCGAAAAAGTGCGATAGCCGACTACAGTCGAAAAGTCGAATATTCGAAAAAGTGCGATATCCGACTACAGTCGAAAAGTCGAATATTCGAAAAAGTGCGATAGCCGACTACAGTCGAAAAGTCGAATATTCGAAAAAGTGCGATAGCCGACTACAGTCGAGAAGTCGAATATTCGAAAAATCGCGATAGCCGACTACAGTCGAAAAGTCGAATATTCGAAAAAGTGCGATATCCGACTATAGTCGAAAAGTCGAATATTCGAAAAAGTGCGATATCCGACTATCAGTCGAAAAGTCGAATATTCGAAAAAGTGCGATATCCGACTATAGTCGAAAAGTCGAATATTCGAAAAAGTGCGATATCCGACTATCGTCGAAAAAGTCGAATATTCGAAAGCGCGATATCCGACTATAGTCGAAAAGTCGAATATTCGAAAAAGTGCGATATCCGACTATAGTCGAAAAGTCGAATATTCGAAAAAGTGCGATAGCTGACTACAGTCGAAAAGTCGAATATTCGAAAAAGTGCGATAGCCGACTACAGTCGAGAAGTGGAATATTCGAAAAAGTGCGATAGCCGACTACAGTCGAGAAGTCGAATATTCGAAAAAGTGCGATAGCCGACTACAGTCGAAAAGTCGAATATTCGAAAAAGCGCGATATCCGACTATAGTCGAAAAGTCGAATATTCGAAAGAGTGCGATATCCGACTATCAGTCGAAAAGTCGAATATTCGAAAAGTGCGATATCCGACTACAGTCGAAAAGTCGAATATTCGAAAAAGTGCGATATCCGACTACAGTCGAAAAGTCGAATATTCGAAAAAGTGCGATAGCCGACTACAGTCGAAAAGTCGAATATTCGAAAAAGTGCGATAGCCGACTACAGTCGAAAAGTCGAATATTCGAAAAAGTCGCGATATCCGACTACAGTCGAAAAGTCGAATATTCGAAAAGTGCGATATCCGACTATAGTCGAAAAGTCGAATATTCGAAAAGTGCGATATCCGACTATCAGTCGAAAAGTCGAATATTCGAAAAAGTGCGATATCCGACTATAGTCGAAAAGTCGAATATTCGAAAAGTGCGATATCCGACTATAGTCGAAAAGTCGAATATTCGAAAAAGTGCGATATCCGACTACAGTCGAAAAGTCGAATATTCGAAAAGGTGCGATAGCCGACTACAGTCGAAAAGTCGAATATTCGAAAAAGTGCGATATCCGACTATCATGGAAAAGTCGAAGATTCGAAAAAGTGCGATATCCGACTATAGTCGAAAAGTCGAATATTCGAAAAAGTGCGATATCCGACTACAGTCGAAAAGTCGAATATTCGAAAAGTGCGATAGCCGACTACAGTCGAAAAGTCGAATATTCGAAAAAGTGCGATAGCCGACTACAGTCGAAAGTCGAATATTCGAAAAAGTGCGATAGCCGACTACAGTCGAAAAGTCGAATATTCGAAAAGTGCGATATCCGACTATAGTCGAAAAGTCGAATATTCGAAAAAGTGCGATATCCGACTATAGTCGAAAAGTCGAATATTCGAAAAAGTGCGATATCCGACTATAGTCGAAAAGTCGAATATTCGAAAAAGTGCGATATCCGACTATAGTCGAAAAGTCGAATATTCGAAAAAGTGCGATATCCGACTACAGTCGAAAAGTCGAATATTCGAAAAAGTGCGATAGCCGACTACAGTCGAAAAGTCGAATATTCGAAAAGTGCGATATCCGACTACAGTCGAAAAGTCGAATATTCGAAAAAGTGCGATAGCCGACTATAGTCGAAAAGTCGAATATTCGAAAAAGTGCGATATCCGACTATAGTCGAAAAGTCGAATATTCGAAAAGTGCGATATCCGACTATCAGTCGAAAAGTCGAATATTCGAAAAAGTGCGATATCCGATTATAGTCGAAAAGTCGAATATTCGAAAAGTGCGATATCCGACTACAGTCGAAAAGTCGAATATTCGAAAAGTGCGATACCCGACTACAGTCGAAAAGTCGAATATTCGAAAAAGTGCGATATCCGACTACAGTCGAAAAGTCGAATATTCGAAAAAGTGCGATATCCGACTACAGTCGAAAAGTCGAATATTCGAAAAAGTGCGATATCCGACTATAGTCGAAAAGTCGAATATTCGAAAAAGTGCGATATCCGACTATAGTCGAAAAGTCGAATATTCGAAAAAGTGCGATATCCGACTATAGTCGAAAAGTCGAATATTCGAAAAAGTGCGATATCCGACTATAGTCGAAAAGTCGAATATTCGAAAAAGTGCGATATCCGACTACAGTCGAAAAGTCGAATATTCGAAAAAGTCCGATACCCGACTACAGTCCAAAAGTCGAATATTCGAAAAAGTGCGATATCCGACTACAGTCGAAAAGTCGAATATTCGAAAAAGTCCGATATTCGACTACAGTCGAAAAAGTCGAATATTCGAAAAGTGCGATATCCGACTACAGTCGAAAAGTCGAATATTCGAAAAAGTGCGATAGCCGACTACAGTCGAGAAGTCGAATATTCGAAAAGTGCGATATCCGACTACAGTCGAAAAGTCGAATATTCGAAAATCGCGATAGCCGACTACAGTCGAAAAGTCGAATATTCGAAAAGTGCGATATCCGACTATAGTCGAAAAGTCGAATATTCGAAAAGTGCGATATCCGACTATCATCGAAAAGTCGAATATTCGAAAAAGTGCGATATCCGATTATAGTCGAAAAGTCGAATATTCGGAAAAGTGGGATGTCCGACTATAGTCAAGAAGTCGAATATTCGAAAAAGTGCGATGTCCGACTACAGTCGAAAAGTCGAATATCCGAAAAAGTGCGATGTCCGACTACAGTCGAAAAGTCGAATATTCGAAAAAGTGCGATATCCGACTACAGTCGAAAAGTCGAATATTCGAAAAATCGCGATATCCGACTATCAGTCGAAAAGTCGAATATTCGAAAAAGTGCGATATCCGACTATAGTCGAAAAGTCGAATATTCGAAAAAGTGCGATATCCGACTATCATCGAAAAGTCGAATATCTCGAAAAAGTGCGATATCCGACTACAGTCGAAAAGTCGAATATTCGAAAAAGTGCGATATCCGACTATAGTCGAAAAGTCGAATATTCGAAAAGTGCGATATCCGACTACAGTCGAAAAGTCGAATATTCGAAAAAGTGCGATAGCCGACTACAGTCGAAAAGTCGAATATTCGAAAAGTGCGATATCCGACTATGATCGAAAAGTCGAATATTCGAAAAAGTGTGATATCCGACTATGATCGAAAAGTCGAATATTCGAAAAAGTGCGATATCCGACTATAGTCGAAAAGTCGAATATTCGAAAAAGTGTGATATCCGACTATGATCGAAAAGTCGAAGATTCGAAAAAGTGCGATATGCGACTATAGGCGAAAAGGCGAATATTCGAAAAAATGCGATATCCGACTACAGTCGAAAAGTCGAATATTCGAAAAAGTGCGATAGCCGACTACAGTCGAAAAGTCGAATATTCGAAAAGTGCGATAGCCGACTACAGTCTAAAAGTCGAATATTCGAAAAAGTGAGATATCCAACTACAGTCGAAAAGTCGAATTTTCGAAAAAGTGCGATATCCAACTACAGTCGAAAAGTCAAATATTCGAAAAAATGCGATATCCGACTACAGTCGAAAAGTCGAATATTCGAAAAAATGCGATATCCGACTACAGTCGAAAAGTCGAACATTCGAAAAAATGCGATATCCGACTATAGTCGAAAAGTCGAACATTCGAAAAAGTGCGATATCCGACTACAGTCGAAAAGTCGAATATTCGAAAAATTGCGATATCCGACATCAGTCGAAAAGTCGAATACTCGAAAAAATGCGATATCCTACTATAGTCAAAAAGTCGAATATTCGAAAAAGTGCGATATCCGACAACAGTCGAAAAGTCGAATATTCGAAAAAGTGAGATATCCAACTATAGTCGAAAAGTCGAATATTCGAAAAAATGCGATATCCGACTATAGTCGAAAAGTCGAATATTCGAAAAAGTGCGATATCCGACTACAGTCGAAAAGTCGAATATTCGAAAAAGTGCGGTATCCGACTACAGTCGAAAAGTCGGATATTCGAAAAAGTGCGATATCCGACTACAGTCGAAAAGTCGAATATTCGGAAAAGTGAGATATCCAACTATAGTCGAAAAGTCGAATATTCGAAAAAATGCGATATCCGACTATCGTCGAAAAGTCGAATATCCGAAAAAGTGCGATATCCGACTACAGTCGAAAAGTGGAATATTTGAAAAAATGCGATAACCGACTATAGTCGAAAAGTCGAATATTCGAAAAAGTGCGATATCCGACTACAGTCGAAAAGTCGAATATTCGAAAAAGTGCGGTATCCGACTACAGTCGAAAAGTCGGATATTCGAAAAAGTGCGATATCCGACTACAGTCGAAAAGTCAAATATTCGAAAAAGTGCGATATCCGACTACAGTCGAAAAGTCGGATATTCGAAAAAGTGCGATATCCAACTATGGTCGAGAAGTCGAATATTCGAAAGAGTGCGATATCCGACTACAGTCGAAAAGTGGAATATTCGAAAAAATGCGATAACCGACTATAGTCGAAAAGTCGAATATTCGAAAAAGTGCGACATCCGACTTCAGTCGAAAAGTCGAATATTCGAAACAGTGCGATATCCAACTATAGTCGAAAAGTCGAATATTCGAAAAAGTGCGATATCCGACTACAGTCGAAAAGTGGAATATTCGGAAAAATGCGATATCCGACTATAGTCGAAAAGTCGAATATTCGAAAAAGTGCGATATCCGACTACAGTCGAAAAGTCGAATATTCGAAAAATTGCGATATCCGACTACAGTCGAAAAGTCGAATATTCGAAAAAGTGAGATATCCAACTATAGTCGAAAAGTCGAATATTCGAAAAAATGCGATATCCGACTATCGTCGAAAAGTCGAATATCCGAAAAAGTGCGATATCCGACTACAGTCGAAAAGTCGAATATTCGAAAAAGTGCGGTATCCGACTACAGTCGAAAAGTCGGATATTCGAAAAAGTGCGATATCCGACTACAGTCGAAAAGTCAAATATTCGAAAAAGTGCGATATCCGACTACAGTCGAAAAGTCGGATATTCGAAAAAGTGCGATATCCAACTACAGTCGAAAAGTCGAATATTCAAAAAAGTGCGATATCCGACTATAGTCAAAAAGTCGAATATTCGAAAAAAGGCGATATCCGACTATAGTCGAAAAGTCGAATATTCGAAAAAGTGCGATATCCGACTACAGTCGAACAGTCGAATATTCGAAAAAGTGCGATATCCGCCTACAGTCGTAAAGTCGACTATTCGAAAAAGTGCGATATCCGACTACAGTCGAAAAGTCGAGTATTCGAAAAAGTGCGATATCCGACTACAGTCGAAAAGTCGAATATTCGAAAATTTGCGATATCCGACTACAGTCGAAAAGTCGAATATTCGGGAAAGTCCGATATCCGACTACAGTCGAAAAGTCGAATATTTGAAAAAGTGAGATATCCGACTACAGTCGAATATTCGAAAAAGTGCGATATCCGACTACAGTCGAAAAGTCGAATATTCGAAAAAGTGCGATATCCGACTATAGTCGAAAAGTCGAATATTCGAAAAAGTGCGATATCCGACTATAGTCGAAAAGTCGAATATTCGAAAAAGTGCGATATCCGACTACAGTCGAAAAGTCGAATATTCGAAAAAGTGCGATATCCGACTACAGTCGAAAAGTCGAATATTCGAAAAAGTGCGATATCCGACTACAGTCGAAAAGTCGAATATTCGAAAAAGTGCGATATCCGACTACAGTCGAAAAGTCGAATATTCGAAAAAGTGTGATACCCGACTACAGTCGAAAAGTCGAATATTCGAAAAAGTGCGATATCTGACTATAGTCAAAAAGTCGAATATTCGAAAAAGTGCGATATCCGACTATAGTCGAAAAGTCGAATATTCGAGAAAGTGTGATATCCGACTATGATCGAAAAGTCGAATATTCGAAAAAGTGCGATATCCGACTATAGTCGAAAAGTCGAATATTCGAGAAAGTGTGATATCCGACTATGATCGAAAAGTCGAATATTCGAAAAAGTGCGATATCCGACTATAGTCGAAAAGTCGAATATTCGAAAAAGTGCGATATCCGACTATAGTCGAAAAGTCAAATATCTGAAAAAGTGAGATAGCCGACTACAGTGGAGAAGTCGGATATCAGAAAAAGTTTTATATCCAACTATAGTCGAAAAGTCGGATATTCGAAAAAGTGCGATATCCGACTATCGTCGAAAAGTCGAATATTCGAAAAAGTGCGATAGCCGACTACAGTCGAAAAGTCGAATATTCGAAAAAGTGCGATAGCCGACGACAGTCGAATATTCGGAAAAGTGAGATATCCAACTATAGTCGAAAAGTCGAATATTCGAAAAAATGCGATATCCGACTATCGTCGAAAAGTCGAATATCCGAAAAAGTGCGATATCCGACTACAGTCGAAAAGTGGAATATTTGAAAAAATGCGATAACCGACTATAGTCGAAAAGTCGAATATTCGAAAGAATGCGATATCCGACTATAGTCGAAAAGTCGAATATTCGAAAAAGTGAGATATCCGACTACAGTCGAAAAGTCGAATATTCGAAAAAGTGAGATATCCGACTATAGTCGAAAAGTCGAATATTCGAAAAAGTGAGATATCCGACTATAGTCGAAAAGTCGAATATTCGAAAAAGTGCGATATCCGACTATAGTCGAAAAGTCGAATATTCGAAAAAGTGCGATATCGGACTACAGGCGAAAAGTCGAATATTCGAAAAAGTGCGATATCCGACTATAGTCGAAAAATCGAATATTCGAAAAAGTGCGATATCCGACTATCGTCGAAAAGTCGAATATTCGAAAAAGTGCGATATCCGACTATAGTCGAAAAGTCGAATATTCGAAAAAGTGCGATAGCCGACTACAGTCGAAAAGTCGAATATCCGAAAAAGTGCGATATCCGACTATTGTCGAAAAGTCGAATATTCGAAAAAGTGCGATAGCCGACTACAGTCGAAAAGTCGAATATTCGAAAAAGTGCGATATCCGACTACAGTCGAAAAGTCGAATATTCGAAAAGTGCGATATCCGACTATCGTCGAAAAGTCGAATATTCGAAAAAGTGCGATAGCCGACTACAGTCGAATATTCGAAAAGTGCGATATCCGATTATAGTCGAAAAGTCGAATATTCGAAAAAGTGCGATATCCGACTATCGTCGAAAAGTCGAATATTCGAAAAAGTGCGATAGCCGACTACAGTCGAAAAGTCGAATATTCGAAAAATCGCGATAGCCGACTACAGTCGAAAAGTCGAATATTCGAAAAAGTGCGATATCCGACTATAGTCGAAAAGTCGAATATTCGAAAAAGTGCGATATCCGACTATAGTCGAATATCCGAAAAAGTGCGATATCCGACTATCGTCGAAAAGTCGAATATTCGAAAAAGTGCGATAGCCGACTACAGTCGAAAAGTCGAATATTCGAAAAAGTGCGATATCCGACTATAGTCGAAAAGTCTAATATTCGAAAAAGCGCGCTATCCGACTACAGTCGAAAAGTCGAATATTCGAAAAAGTGCGATATCCGACTATCGTCGAAAAGTCGAATATTCGAAAAAGTGCGATATCCGACTACAGTCGAATATTCGAAAAGGTGCGATATCCGACTATAGTCGAAAAGTCGAATATTCGAAAAAGTGCGATAGCCGACTACAGTCGAAAAGCCGAATATCCGAAAAAGTGCGATATCCGACTATTGTCGAAAAGTCGAATATTCGAAAAAGTGCGATAGCCGACTACAGTCGAATATTCGAAAAAGTGCGATATCCGACTACAGTCGAAAAGCCGAATATTCGAAAAAGTGCGATATCCGACTATCGTCGAAAAGTCGAATATTCGAAAAAGTGCGATAACCGACTACAGTCGAATATTCGAAAAAGTGCGATAGCCGACTACAGTCGAAAAGTCGAATATTCGAAAAAGTGCGATATCCGACTATAGTCGAAAGGTCGAATATTCGAAAAAGCGCGATATCCGACTATAGTCGAAAAGTCGAATATTCGAAAAAGTGCGATATCCGACTACAGTCGAAAAGTCGAATATTCGAAAAAGTGCGATAGCCGACTACAGTCGAAAAGTCGAATATTCGAAAAAGTGCGATAGCCGACTACAGTCGAAAAGTCGAATATTCGAAAAATCGCGATAGCCGACTACAGTCGAAAAGTCGAATATTCGAAAAAGTGCGATATCCGACTATAGTCGAAAAGTCGAATATTCGAAAAAGTGCGATATCCGACTATCATGGAAAAGTCGAATATTCGAAAAAGTGCGATATCCGATTATAGTCGAAAAGTCGAATATTCGAAAAATCGCGATAGCCGACTACAGTCGAAAAGTCGAATATTCGAAAAAGTGCGATAGCCGACTACAGTCGAGAAGTCGAATATTCGAAAAATCGCGATAGCCGACTACAGTCGAAAAGTCGAATATTCGAAAAAGTGCGATATCCGACTATAGTCGAAAAGTCGAATATTCGAAAAAGTGCGATATCCGACTATCATGGAAAAGTCGAATATTCGAAAAAGTGCGATATCCGATTATAGTCGAAAAGTCGAATATTCGAAAAAGTGCGATATCCGACTATCGTCGAAAAGTCGAATATTCGAAAAAGCGCGATATCCGACTATAGTCGAAAAGTCGAATATTCGAAAAAGTGCGATATCCGACTACAGTCGAAAAGTCGAATATTCGAAAAAGTGCGATAGCTGACTACAGTCGAAAAGTCGAATATTCGAAAAAGTGCGATAGCCGACTACAGTCGAGAAGTCGAATATTCGAAAAAGTGCGATAGCCGACTACAGTCGAAAAGTCGAATATTCGAAAAATCGCGATAGCCGACTACAGTCGAAAAGTCGAATATTCGAAAAAGTGCGATATCCGACTATAGTCGAAAAGTCGAATATTCGAAAAAGTGCGATATCCGACTATCATGGAAAAGTCGAATATTCGAAAAAGTGCGATATCCGATTATAGTCGAAAAGTCGAATATTCGAAAAATCGCGATAGCCGACTACAGTCGAAAAGTCGAATATTCGAAAAAGTGCGATATCCGACTATAGTCGAAAAGTCGAATATTCGAAAAAGTGCGATATCCGACTATCATGGAAAAGTCGAATATTCGAAAAAGTGCGATATCCGATTATAGTCGAAAAGTCGAATATTCGAAAAAGTGCGATATCCGACTACAGTCGAAAAGTCGAATATTCGAAAAAGTGCGATAGCCGACTACAGTCGAGAAGTCGAATATTCGAAAAAGTGCGATAGCCGACTACAGTCGAAAAGTCGAATATTCGAAAAATCGCGATAGCCGACTACAGTCGAAAAGTCGAATATTCGAAAAAGTGCGATATCCGACTATAGTCGAAAAGTCGAATATTCGAAAAAGTGCGATATCCGACTATCATGGAAAAGTCGAATATTCGAAAAAGTGCGATATCCGATTATAGTCGAAAAGTCGAATATTCGAAAAAGCGCGATATCCGACTATAGTCGAAAAGTCGAATATTCGAAAAAGTGCGATATCCGACTACAGTCGAAAAGTCGAATATTCGAAAAGGTGCGATAGCCGACTACAGTCGAAAAGTCGAATATTCGAAAAAGTGCGATAGCCGACTACAGTCGAATATTCGAAAAATCGCGATAGCCGACTACAGTCGAAAAGTCGAATATTCGAAAAAGTGCGATATCCGACTATAGTCGAAAAGTCGAATATTCGAAAAAGTGCGATATCCGACTATCATGGAAAAGTCGAATATTCGAAAAAGTGCGATATCCGATTATAGTCGAAAAGTCGAATATTCGAAAAAGTGCGATATCCGACTATCGTCGAAAAGTCGAATATTCGAAAAAGTGCGATAGCCGACTACAGTCGAAAAGTCGAATATTCGAAAAAGTGCGATAGCCGACTACAGTCGAGAAGTCGAATATTCGAAAAATCGCGATATCCGACTACAATCGAAAAGTCGAATATTCGAAAAAGTGCGATAGCCGACTACAGTCGAAAAGTCGAATATTCGAAAAATCGCGATAGCCGACTACAGTCGAAAAGTCGAATATTCGAAAAAGTGCGATATCCGACTACAGTCGAAAAGTCGAATATTCGAAAAAGTGCGATAGCCGACTACAGTCGAAAAGTCGAATATTCGAAAAAGTGCGATAGCCGACTACAGTCGAGAAGTCGAATATTCGAAAAATCGCGATAGCCGACTACAGTCGAAAAGTCGAATATTCGAAAAAGTGCGATATCCGACTATAGTCGAAAAGTCGAATATTCGAAAAAGTGCGATATCCGACTATCATGGAAAAGTCGAATATTCGAAAAAGTGCGATATCCGATTATAGTCGAAAAGTCGAATATTCGAAAAAGTGCGATATCCGACTATCGTCGAAAAGTCGAATATTCGAAAAAGCGCGATATCCGACTATAGTCGAAAAGTCGAATATTCGAAAAAGTGCGATATCCGACTACAGTCGAAAAGTCGAATATTCGAAAAAGTGCGATAGCTGACTACAGTCGAAAAGTCGAATATTCGAAAAAGTGCGATAGCCGACTACAGTCGAGAAGTCGAATATTCGAAAAAGTGCGATAGCCGACTACAGTCGAAAAGTCGAATATTCGAAAAAGTGCGATAGTTGACTACAGTCGAGAAGTCGAATATTCGAAAAAGTGCGATATCCGACTACAGTCGAAAAGTCGAATATTCGAAAAAGTGCGATATCCGACTATCGTCGAATATTTGAAAAAGTGCGATATCCGACTATAGTCGAAAAGTCGAATATTCGAAAAAGTGCCATATCCGACTATCGTCGAAAAGTCGAATATTCGAAAAAGTGCGATATCCGACTATCGTCGAAAAGTCGAATATTCGAAAAAGTGCGATAGCCGACTACATTCGAAAAGTGGAATATTCGAAAAAGTGCGATAGGCGACTACATTCGAAAAGTGGAATATTTGAAAAATTGCGATATCCGACTATAGTCGAAAAGTCGAACATTCGAAAAAGTGCGATTATAATCTGAATGGGATAGAGAACAGCTTTTTCCGGTGTGTTCGCTGATTCGAAGAAAAAATCGATCGTAAAATTCAAGATAAAGTATTCTTCCATTCGAAACATAAAAGTCTTCATTTAAAAATAATCATTCGAAATTTGGAAATTCTCTGATTCTTACTATTCGCTTATTCCATTAAGTTGTTGCAGAAGTTTTCGGACTTTTCACGATTTTAAATAATTTTTTTTTCAAAAACAAACGGGGCTCACCCAACAAAATAATTTCTATCACATTCAAGGATTCCTCGCCACCGATTGTACAGATCATGAATTCCTGACGCCTAGAACTCTGGCTGTTTCTAGTCGAAGTATATTACTAAGGCCATTTCGATTTCCACATCGTTGGTGAACTGTTTTCCATGCAGGAAGTTCTAGATCGAGCGGAGCAGATGGTAGTCGGAAGGGGCAAGATCTGTGCTATATGGAGGGCGAGGAAGAACTTCTCAGTCCAGGTCCAACAGTTTCTGTCGAGTTATCCGAGATACATGTGGCCGAGCATTGTCGTGAAGTAGATCGGATAACTCGACAAAAACTGTTGGACCTGAGCTGGGAAAGTCTTCCTCACCCTCCATATAGCCTTGATCTTGCCCCTTTCGGCTACCATCTGTTCCGCTCGATGCAGCACTTCCTGAATGGGAAACAGTTCACTGACGATGACGAAGTCAAAATGGTCTTGGAAGAATACTTCGACCCGAAACAGCCAGAGTTCTACGCGTCCGGAATTCATGATCTGCCCAATCGGTGGCGAAGGAACCTTGAATGTGATGGAAATTATTTTGTTGGGTGAGCCTTGTTTGTTTTTGAAAGTAATGTCTTTATTCAAGGTCGTGGTAAGTCCGGAAACTTTTGCATCAACCTAATATATGAATTTTCAATGTCGATCAACGAACTTATTGTAACGTCGGCGTGGATCCGGAAGAGACTTTGCGTTCACTGTTGAAGTTTGGCGCAAACTCGGTGCACCTATGTTATAGCATGTGGCACCAAGTTTGCGCCAACCTCCGATGGGGGAATGCAAGGTCTCTTCCGGATCCACGCGGATGTTACTCAGTATATCCAAATGTGGAAATACGACTTTTTCAAACTTCTAGAGTGACTGACAGGTTTTTTTTTTGAGGGATCGTTGGTTCATAGAATTTTTTGTTTTTTGGTGGTTTTGAGATGGAAAGGAAGATCTTTTTTTTCGATTAATAAAAAAATATTTTTTTTCGATGGATAGGAAAAATTTTCATAATTTCAATTGGTAGAAAAAAAGTTTATCACAGTTTCGATCATGCAATCACTCCTTTTTTATCCTGGGACTTGATTTTCTTGATCCTATGAATTAGATTTTTTTGTATTCCCTGGGTGCGAATCACCGGATTAGTTTTTTTTTATAAAAAAGACAGAATAATAGGTGATCCCGAAATTTTCAATGGCTGAAAATATTTTCCCCAAAAGTTTTCAAATGACTGTGGCTCTTCTAGTATAATCGATGGTATAGTTCTCAATTTTTTTTCCAAGCGGAACTTTACACTGGCAAACCTGAAAATTTGAATTTTCACAGATATTGATTCGTGAAGTTATTCCGCTACTTATCTGGGATAGTTGAATTTTTCTCTATTTTTTGGAGGGTGCAATGTTTTGTTCTTGGAAAAGGCTTCACTCTCATGGAACAGTTGTCTCAGTTTTGTTAGATAAATTATTTGGTACCACATTTTCCTAGGTAAAACAAATTTTATGAAAGCCAAGTCTTAGGGGAACTTACTCAATTTTTCGCACTCTGTCCCACAATTGCGCCCAGTTCTGACCATTTCCAAACCCTAACAGTTGGTGTTTATCAAAATTAAGGCTTACTGAAAAATATTCTATGTGAATGGGGCGAAAAAAGTGGAGCTCTTGGGCGCGTTTCATCACCCCTAGTTGGCCTGTGAGTGGAATATTAAGTACGCCGATACGAATATTCCATCAAATGTCCTCCTAGTAGTGGCGGAATCAAAGCCCAAAATGTCAGATTTCTCGAAATTTCAGGACAGCTGAATATGTAGCTCCTGATCGGTTTTAATAGTCTGGATAATGTGCGTTATGTCGTGCTGCGGGAAGATCTATGGAGTTGTTGTGAGGAGGTCAGTGGTGGAGAATGCAGCGGCGGAACATCTCATAAATAATTCTCGCGTAGTTGTCAATTAGACAAATGGACCAACAGCTGATGCGTCCGCTTGTATCGAGTTGCGAGTGAAGGTCCGAGAGTGGAAGCGGAGGAGTCTCCAAGGGGGGGGGGTAGGGCGAATATCTGTCTGATGGATCTTCGTCCGGGAAGCGGTAACGATCTTTCATCGGAGGAAAAAAAACGCCTGGCTAGATGCTGTAAAATCCGAGAGTGATGGGGTTTGCAGATCGAGTGGGGAAGATTGAAGAGGTGCCGGCTTGAGGTTGGTCGATGAACCTGTCTGGGGTGGATTCTGTGGGAAGAGAAGGCATCGGAGGGTACGTGATTTTGAAGTTTTGGGTTAGCCAAGTAATATCATCTTGTGTCGTGTACGCCCGACTGTCCTTGAACCTCGACATTTTTGTTGTAATTAGCTCTTTCTTCTTTATTTATATATTCTTCTTTTTTTCTATTTTCTATTTATATTCTTTATTTATATTTATCATTTTGTGTATTTGGGAAAAAATAGTCTTTCTCAGCATTTAAATATATTGTTTCCATGTTTCTGACAAGGAGTGTATTATGTTGAAGCGAAAGTTTCCCGCCACTTGACTTTGACGATTTTTAAACCCTTCAGGAATGGTCTTTCAGCCAAGTGCTATACACCTATCGAAAGCACAAATTCTTTTTTTCTTTCTTTTCTTTTCTTTAGATCAAATCCCACTTTTTTGGGAAATAAATGCTATAATCCAGTGGTAATGTTCAGCATTGAGCATCTTCAAGTGCCTCTATTTACTTTGAGATAAAGACCAAGAGTGCCAGAATTCACAGAGATGGTTTTAGCGGATTTTGTGGTTTTGCATTTCCGGTCTTCTCTAATTTAGCCGTAAAGTTTCGGCCTCGATGCTTCAAAGCTAAATATAATGGCTAAGTCCCTATTCTATACAATTTTTTCGTCAATTATCCATAGTTTTTCTAAAATCCATAAAAATGGCGAAAATTGAAGTTCCAAAAGAAACGATCGATAGTTGACGAAAAAGTGCTATTGAATGGGGACTTGACCATTATGCTTAATGTTCAAGCTTTGAGACCGAAACTTCTCGGATAACCCAGAAAAGTTCAAAGTTGCAAAATCACAAAATCCCCTAAAGCGCGAATCACGCTCCGTAGAATCGTTCCGCAAATGCTATCATCTAGCTCTAGGGTGGCGCAAATATTCTGTCAACCTTGGTAGGTTTGGTGGCTCACCTCAAAGTGGATAGAAGCACTCAAAGACGTCCAGTGCTGAAGCTTACGACCGAATTATAGCTTGTATTTGCAAATGAGCAGGCTTTAGCCCAAGTGGAAGGCAGCGTTAAATAGAAAAAATCTTGTGTTTTCGATCGGTTCATCGCACTTGGCCGAAAAGTCAACGCTGAAAGGTTTAAAAATCGTCGAAGCAAAGGGGGGGGGCGGGAAATTTTCGCTTCAACGTAATATACATATCTTTGTCGTTGGATATATTTCTATCTCGATATGGCTATGTCGCGCTGAAAAACAATATAATGAAATTTGTGATATAATTATTGATCAATTCGCGAAACTTTCGAATATTTGCAAAAGAAGTCGCCTCGAGGAGGTTCGAACCCTGGCCAGGCACTCATCGCTGTACCTCACGACCATGTGCGCTACTGATGCTTGCGCGTAGCCGTGCGTGGACTAGGAGGTGTGGTGACCGTCAAATTTTCCGAGCCTATTATCTTTTTGGATGAATGACTCGTGACCGGTTGCCGATATTGTTTTACCATGCCAGACCTGAACAATTTCACATGGTACTACACCTCCACCGTACAGACGTACGTATGTTATACATCCCTCGTGAGTCAACTGAGAACAAAGTTCAGGAACCACGCTGTTTGACCTCGAGGGATTCTTCGTTCCTAAAGGGCACCTAGAAAGTAGTTCTCCTGTTTTAAAGACCCTGATACAAAGCTTTTTTTTAATTGTAATCTTCTTAGAAGAAGACACATTCAGCATAGCCTGTGTCCGCTGTCTGTAGTATCTCTCTAAGACCTCTCTAGGGTGTGTACTATGTACATGGACTCAAGTGGCCCTTGGGAAACACTGCTAACCACGAAAAAGCGAACTGGTTTCGTGTTGTTATGTCTAGTAGGTAGAATATAAAAGAAAGGAAGATGCATACAGTCGGAAGTGTTGCATTCCTTGATCTTATAGTTACAATATCGGTTCGTTTTCTGTGAATCACTGGTTAAGAGTGGTCAATAATAATAATAGTTTCCCACGGGTTTCTTCAATTTTGTTATGATTAAAGAAATCAATCTTCCTGGGTCTGGTAAGGGACGGACAACTGGTCACAAACGCCGTTTCCTATGAAATTAATGTCAGTTGATGTACTTCCAATGAAGTTTTTAATCCATGTTTGTAGATGCTGCGGATTCCTCTGAACCGAGTTATGGCGGGTTTCCTTAGTTGGGCAGAAAGGTCCATCAGGCGATTTCTAGGGAGTTCAGAGAAATTGTTCCCGATTTGTCTCAATTTTCTCTCCTAGGAGTTAATCGGGGTCCTGAATATACACTGGATCCGACTCATTGAGGATAATTACGAAAATCGCTCTTTTCTGCTTTATCCTGAACTAAAAGGTTTACGTCTAGATGTATCTGGTCTGAAAAGACAGAATGATCTCAACTTTTAAGTAACTAGGAGATTCTATGACGAGAAATTCTAAAATATCCGATTTTTTTCGGATATCCGAATCATTTTAATTAACCTTTTTTACGAACACTCAATATGAAGTCGACGACACATTTATCTTAGCATGATTGTTATAATGAGTTTCGATTGGAAGACAATCTTTTCTTGAAGCATTAGGTGGACGACGGTGAAGAGAAAAACTTTTGCAGTTTTCCGAAATGAGTCGGATCCAATGTATAGTTCTGAACACGGATCTGAGGTCTATTTCTTGATATTCTGAGGCATACTGTAGGTTACGGTAGATGTCATGCTATTTAACTAGCGTAACCTACCTCAATATTTCGAAAACCGATAAATAGACTTCAGGTTCGTGTTCAGCACCCCAAAGAACTCCTTACTGAGAAGTCTTGAGCCAAAGCTGAGACATTCACCAAACTATCGTTTACCCACCGTATTTTGCCGTACTCTATCGAAAATCGATAAACGGAACTTAGAGTCTTAGTGTCGAACTTGTCAATTTTTTTCGAAAATCGACAGTTGGCCCTCAAACTGGTGTTCAGGACCTTGGATAAACCCCAGAAATGAGTTTTTGAGTCAAATCCGAAGCAATTTTGCTGAAAACCGTGAAAATTGCCTGGTGGATGTACACTTTAGGCGCTATTCATACTACTCAACGCCAGCCGCTGGCATGGCATTTGAGTATGAATACTTTCCAAGCGCGTGATGCGCGTGCCGCGCTTGCGGAGACTATGAATACTTCAGCGGCGACGCCTAAGCGGAGCGTAAAAAAACGGGCCTTAATCTACCAAACAACCAAATTCTGTAAATGCGTTTACCACCACGATAGCAGAGGATTACAATGGAATTATTTATCAAGAAAGCGAATAAAATTGATGATGATTTAGAAGTGAAAATGATTAAAAATCCTTTGCGGTCATCGCCGTCATAGCGGAGCGGGCGTCACGCGTGTGCCGCGTGGGTGAGGCGTCGGGCCGTTCGTACACAAACGCCACGCCAGCGCGGCACGCGCATACCGCGCTGGCGTTGAGTAGTATGTATAGCGCCTTAGCGCTCAGCTGAGGAAACCCGCCATAACTCGGTTCAGAGATTTCCAAGCTGCTGCAAACATAGATTTCAAAACGTCATTGAAAGTACATCAACTGGTTTGGATTTCGATAGAAACGGCTTTCGTGAATAATTGTCCCTCTCTTGTAAGAGTGAGTTTCGTGGCTGGTTACAGATGTCCAACTGGCACGAATCAATCCGGAGTTGGCAAGGGAGGCTGGCGAAACGACACTGGCGTACTTGACCCGTGTTCGAAAGAAGTTGCCTTCGTTACCGATACCGCTGACACAGAAGATCGCCTATATGCATGAGGCGGCTCGGTACAGGCCACAGGTGGGTTAAATGCTGAAAACCTGAATTTAAGAAATTTTTTTTCAGCGAGAGCGTTTATTTTCAGAAGTTCGAGCTGAAACATCTGATGGAACTGCGATCGCTATTGAATCAGTTTGTTAAAATGTAAGTTCAGAGGCCACTTTCTGATATATCTACCGGTTACATGTAGAGCTTGAATCGGCCGTTGCCGACGTGTTTCTGACATAATGGTCTAAGAAAAAACTGTAGTGGTAAATATACGCCCATTACATGCCATTCAATGCGAGGTTATGGGCTATTTCTCATGAGAAAGTGACTATAGCATTTTTCATTTCTGTCAGTATTGACAGCGGCTAAGCGTTTGTGTGGCTCCTTACAAGGGAACCACAATAAGTCATAGTGACTATTCCAAATGAAATGTACTTTGCTAGAACCATTTTCGGACGAAAAGTCCGAATATGCCCATCGCAGCTGCCTAGACCCACTCTGAAAAAAGTTGTAGGCATTTTTCTCTGATTCTCGTACTTATCGTACCCCCCAGAAAGCGCATTATTTTCAAGAAAATCTGGAAACGGACCTCATTATCGTGTTCAGCGCCCAAGACTACCCCACTAAGTAAAGTTAAGTTGAAGGAACATTTTGCAAACTTTGCGCAGGCTAACAGCGTTTTGGACTTTTTCGTACGGATTTTCGTTCGGGCGTTTATTTATACCAATTAGAGGGCTCTCGAAGAGATTTAGAAAAATATTCCAGATTTGACTAAAAATTCGTTCTGGGGGGTTATTTGGGGTGCTGATCACGATTCTGAGGTTCAATTATCGATTTTCCGAAGTTTTCGACTGTATTCGTTCACAGATTCCCATCGGGGGAAAATTTGATTGCAAATCGCGACTTTTGAAGATTTCCGGAGTGCTGCTATAGAATATGCTCAAGTCATTTCTCTGGGGGTTATTTGGAGTGCTGAACACGAATCTGATGTCGGTTTATCGATTTTTTGGCAGCTTACGGTAGATTACGGTTGGTATATGGTATGTAGTTTGGTCAAAGTCTCAGATTTGTCTCAAAGTTTCTATGTGGGGGCTATTTGGGGTGCTGAATACGAAGTTGATGATCATTTGTCGATTATCGGAATATTGAGGTAGGTTTTGCCTCCTAAATGGCATGTTACCTACCGTAACCTACAGTAAACCTAAAAATTTGGGCAAGCAAACCCTAGATTCGTCTTCAGCACCCCAGATTACCCCTGCTTACATGTTTTCAGCAAAATCAGGAGAAAAATTTAAAAACACCCTAAAATTTCCATGGGGCTTTAAAAAACGCTCATAACTTTTTTGAGAGTGGGTCTAGGCAGCTGCGATGGGCATATTCGGACTGTTCGTCAAAAATGGTTCCAGCAAAGTACATTTCATGTGGAATGGTCTCTATGGCTTATTGTGGTGTCCTTGTTAGAGGACATGCATTGCAGTAGAATGAGGGTCCCTATTTTTTCACTTCCACCGTTTTTTGTTGAATCTCGGGCGTAGAGCCCCGACATCCTCATATTCTATTAGGTTAAAGCGAAAGTTTACGGTCCCTTGACTTTGACGATTTTTGACCTTTCAGCGTCGGCCCTTCAGCCAGGGTTGAGCAGGGCATTGCGCCGATTTTCGGCAAAGCTAAGACCCCCTTTGTTGATCAAAAGTTGGGAAAAACTAGCAAACTTTTTTACGCCTCCCCCCTCGAGATTAAAAAGTGCTTTATCTTTATCTATGTGACTAACTAAAAAGTATAAAATGCATACTTTTTCCGCGCAACTGATAATTTTGAAGAAGATAAGCTTCTGCTCGGGATTTTTCACGACCCCAACAAAATTTTTATTTTTTCTCAGAATTTCCCCAAATTTTCACAACTCCGTGTTGCCGCGAGTCGAAACCCTGCTCAACCCTGCCTTCAGCTAACAAGAGGAATATACCGATCGAAAGCACAAATTGTTTTCTATCTAACACAGTCCTCCTTTTGGGTAAAAGCCAGCTCGTTTGCGAAATATATGCTAGAATTCAATGACAATCCTCAGTTCTGATCACCTTTGGGTGGTTCTATTTACTTTGAAGTAAATCGCCAGACCTGCCAGAGTTGATAGGATATTTGACCCATTTCAGAACTAGATGGTAGCGTTTGCGGGAAGTTTCGACGTAGCGTAGTTATTGATTTTTAGCCGATTTTATGGTTTTGCAACTTCGGTCTCTTTGGCTTATTCGAAAAGTTCCGGCCTCGAAGCTGTCGCGACCAGTTCGAATTCTTCAAGTTGCCGCCTTATTGACAGGCTGCCCATATCGACTACCGTAATCTCAACGTTAAGGCCCACACACGTTTTCTAACTTCCGGCACTACGGCATCTCCACCTTACCCGCTTCCACTCGCTCATCCACCCTTACCCATCTTTCAACTGAGGCCCTCACATTTATCCTAGGAAATTAATCATTTGATCACTTTATTCTTATCTCACATTAATACATTCATTAGTAACAACCGTCGATTCAACACGGTTCTTGGGCCGGGAATCGAACCTGGACTGAAACACCTATGTACCCGGTCGATGCACCATGTTTTATCAGCGGTTGTTACTGATGAATATGTTAATGATCTGAGATCAGAATAGAGTAATTAAGTTGACTGTTTCTTGAAGGCAGTGTCCACGATAAATTTTCTCTCCGTTTTTTTTTTCGCCGAAAATCTAAAGATCGGGGTTTTATTGGAGCGATAGGGTCGAAAGAACGAACAAAAACGAGCCTGAAAGAGCCTTTATTGGCTCCGAAATTCGCTCGTCTTGAAAATTTCCTCGCGTGTATCAGATGTGTATCGATTGATTAGAAAGGTCTAGCGCGAGCGGATTCAGGAGCCGATAAGGGCTCTTTCGGGTCCTTTTTCGTTCGTTCTTTCCACCCTGTCGCTCCAACGAGACCCAGGCCTTTCGATTTTCGGCAAAAAAAACTGGAACAAAATTAATCATGGTGTCACTGCCTTCTAGATAATATAGTTGTACACGAACGAAATTTTCGAAAGATTTTTCGAAATTTTTTTCGTTCGTTTGAAATTTCGTCGAACGAAAATTTTTCAAATTTCGTTCGTTCGAAAGTTTTTCGAACGAATTTTATTCAATTTTCGTTCGTTCGAAACGATTTCGAACGAAAAAATTTCGATTTTCGTTCGTTCGACATTTTTTTTTCGAAATTGTACAACTATACTAGATAAATATGAGGGCCACAGTTGAAGATTAGGTACGGATGATGACGGAGTTATGGGGACGAGGTGGAGATGTCGGAGTGCCGGAAGTTGGAAAAATGCGTGTGGTCCATAATGTTGAGATTACGGTATTCACTTAACTTTGAAGCGTCGAGACCAAAGCTACTCGGATAAACCAGAAATGACCGAAGTTGCAAAAACATGAAATCCGCTAAAAATCAATAATTACGCTGCGTCG
Organism: Aplectana chamaeleonis; assembly: GCA_029168955.1. Classification (NCBI taxonomy): domain Eukaryota; kingdom Metazoa; phylum Nematoda; class Chromadorea; order Rhabditida; family Cosmocercidae; genus Aplectana; species Aplectana chamaeleonis. The sequence goes on from JAPDOI010000053.1 coordinate 640,622, forward strand.
AAGATGTCCGCAAACGCTGTCATCTAGTTCTAAGGTGGCTCAACTATCGTGTCAACTCCGACAGGTTTGGTGGTTCACCTCGTTAGCGGAAAAAATGCGACCAAGCGTAAATATTGATTTTTAGCGGATTTTGTGATTTTGCAACTTCGGTCTTTTCTGGGTTATCCGGGAAGTTTTGTCCTCGAAGTTTCAAAGTGTAACGGGCAAGTCTTCTCTCAATAGTATTTTTTCGTTAATTATTGATAGTTTTTTTTTGAAAATTCGATTTTGTCATTTTTATCGGTTTTGGAAAAAAATGATCAAACGACCAGATCCCCACTCAATTGTATTTTTTCGTCAATTTTCGATCGTTTTCTCGATAAAAAATGGCGAAAATTTATTTTTTGAAAACCCGAACGATAATTAACGAAAAAATACTATTGGAAGGGAACTTGGCCATTACACTCAACTTTGAAGCTTCAACTCCGAAGCTTCACGGATAAGCCGGAAAAGTCCGAATTTTTAGAATCAAAAAAATCCGTTAAAAATTAAGAATTACGCTCAGTCGAAATTTTCCGCAAAAACTATCATCTAATGCTAATATCCGAGAAGTACCTTGTAGACTCTGGCAGGTTTGGTGGTTTATCCCACTCGAAGCACTCAAAGATATTCAGTACTGAAGATTACCACTGAATTATAGCATTTTGAAAGTAAAGGAGACAAGTGGCCTTGGCCCAAGTGGAAGGCAGCGTTTGATAGAAAAGATTTTGGTCTTTCGATCGATATATCACCTTTTGCCTTAGGGCCAACGCTGAAGGGTTTAAAATTCGTTAAGGTCAAGAGGTGGGAAAATTTCGCTTCAATCTAATATAATAAATGAATACAGAAAAAATGCAAAAATAAGTGAACAAATTTATGTTTTATACTGTTGACTTATAAAACGTGAAAATAATGCTTCAATATATGCGTCGTTGATCCTCTTAATCTTGCCTAAGTTGTTTTCGACGGTGAATGTATTTTTCTATGGCTGACTTGCTGATTTTTGAGCATGATTAGTGGGTGGTTTGCTCGTGTGAATGCTGCCTTTGTTGTTGACATCGATTGCTGAAGAAGCCATCTAGCTATTCATTCTTTTGAAAGTGCCCTTGCTCCCCCATGTGAACATATTAGGACCCTCCAAGGAGTTCTTTCGTATATCCTCACGGAAATCTGTATTCGGTGAAGTGTGAACTCTGAGAGTGCGTAATCGAGTGTTTTTCACTGAAGACATCAGTAGGGCATTGCATGCATGATAGAGCTATTCAGAATGTGGAATTGTGAATACTTAGTTGTTCTTCGTAGAGGGTTCAGTGTACTGGAATCTATAATTGCATGTAGTCATGCGTGAATGTTAGTCATCTCACAGTAGAGGAGGTTCACATCGAGATTTTTTAGATTTCGCGGAGATTTGAAGTTTAGAAATGTCAAATGACGTGAGGAATTCAGTGGGAGAAGCATGTTCTCTGATCGTGTGCGTGAAAATAGAATATAGAGATTTCGTGGCAGACACCAGGGCTATATGTTATAACGTTGAAGCATTAATGCAAAAATTAGCGATCAACGAATTTCCAAAAAATAATTTCCGTTAACACGCGTCTGGCAAGGGAACTACAATAAGTCATAGTGACCATTCCAAATAAAATGTACTTTTCTAGAACCATTTTCGAACGAAAAGGCTCATCGCAGCTGCCTAGACCCACTCTGAAAAAAGTTTTGGACATTTTTTCTCTGATTTTCGTACTTATTGTACCCTCCAAAAAGCGCATTATTTTTACAAAATCCGGAAACGGACCTCACAGTCGTGTTTAGCGCCCAAAACTACCCCATTAAGCAAAGTTTGGGTGAAGGAACATTTTCCAAACTTTGCGCAGACTGATAGCGAGTGTTTTGGACTTGTACGGGTATTCGGTTGAGTGTTTATTTATACCAATTAGAGGGCTCTTGGAGCGCTTTAAAAAATATTCCAGATTTGACTTAAAATTCGCACTGGGGTTGTTTGGGGTGCTGATCACAAATCTGAGGTTCATTTATCGTATTTCCGAAGTTTTCGTCTGTATTCGTTCACAGATTCTCATCGGGGGAGAATTTGATGGCAAATCGCGACTTTTGACGATTTCCGGAGTGCTACCATAGAATATGCTCAAATTATTTTTTTGGGGGTTGTTTGGGGTTCTGAACATGAGTCTGATGTTGGTTTGTCGATTTTTGACAGCTTACGCTAGATTACGGTGGGTATACGGTAGTTTGGTCAAAGTCTCAAATTTGTCTCAAAGTTTTTATGTGGGGGTTTTTGGGGTGCTGAATACGAATTCGATGTCCATTTGTCGATTCTCGAATTATTAAGCTAGGTTTTGCCTCCTAAATGGCATGTTACCGACCGTAACCTACAGTAAACCTTAAAATTTGTGCAAGCAAACCCCAGATTCGTGTTCAGCACCCCATATTACCCCTACATACATGTTTTTAGCAAAATCCGGAGAAATATTTAAAAACACCCTAAAAATTTCATGGGGGGTACCCTTATTTTGCCGCGAAGCTTTAAAAAACGCTCATAACTTTTTTGAGAGTGCTTCTAGGCAGCTGCGATGGGCATATTCGGACTTTTCGTCCGAAAATGGTTCTAGAAAAGTACGTTTCATTTGGAATGGTCACTATGACTTATAGTGGTTCCCTTGTGAGGTAGAAGTCGGCGTTTTACTCTACTATTCGAATGGATGAGTATTTTTTAAATGGCGACATTTGAAGTTCTCGAATCAATTGAAATTGTTCTAGCTGAATTAGTTGGAAGAATCCTTTTTGGATGTAGACATTGATTCGAAGGAATTCGACACTGTCGAATTTCCTTCGAATCAATATCTACGTTCACAAAACAGTTCGCTTTGATCTAGAAGTGGATATTGAATTGATTATTCTGATTGTCGTCAGGAGATTCTTGGCCCCCGAGCCGCATCGAACAGGAATCGGAGGCGCCTGACAGTTCAGCTCGTTCTCCCCATCTGCGGCCCACTGCTGTTGCTGTTCGGGCGAACTGGAAGAGCCCGATTAGGTCAAGTGGGGCGTTGCATAATTTCTGGAAACCGTAGTGGCCCTCCACCATCGCATTTTTTCTTAAATCCAAAAATTTTGCGGTATCTCCTCCCCCCACACCCCGAGGCGCGATTTCTGGACAGTTTATATTTGATTCCGGATACGGTCAGACGCCGAAAATTTGTTTAGTAGTCGGGCTCAAGCGTCTGAGAACTGAGCAACGCTACGCACTTCCCTTAGTGTTCAAAAATATGGAGAATTTCTGGGATATCTTCAGCTAATTTCAATTTTTGAACCGAAATTCCCATGATCGTCATCGTGGGAATTAGGAAGTCTCCAATCACTTCCCAGAAATTTTCAGTTTCGGTCCCAAATTATTGCGACCCTGCGAAATTTCGCAACCCCGCGTGACCCTGGCCGGAACAACAACAGCAGTGGCGCGGGTAGCAACAGGAGCCGACCCGTAGATTGGAATGAGCTAACCTCTCAGGCCGCTCAGGACAGAGAATCGCATGAGCCTGATTAATTTCTAGATCATTCGAAAATGACTGGGAATGTTGATTAGCTCTCGAAAAAAACATTTTTGAAAAAATGGAATTTTTTACGGTCGAATGTTCCAATTTCGTCACCAAGAATCGCTGGATAACTTGAAAATTCAAATGATTTAATTTTTCGAATGAGTTGAGTATTTGGAAAACTGACAAGTACTTTTTTTTTCCAATAAATGATTTTCTCAAAAAGTATAATTAGCAAGTTCAAATTAATTTGTAGAGTCGAATTTAAATTGTGTAATAATTTTATACTCGCGGATATTCTATTCGGGTGCTAGTGGAGCAACTATTCGCTGTGGTTTCAAATAGACTCGATGTTATTCGAATAATTCGAATTTTGTATAGTATTCGAAGATTTTTAATCAATCTGGTAATTTCAACTTCTGGGTTTTCGAATTTTTGGATCATTCGGGAATTCGAATACCCTTTCTTCGATTTATCGGAAAATACTTTAAATTGGATTATAAATTTTTCGAAGGTCCGGTATATCGTTAATTTCTTTATATTTGATTTCTTAAATATTCGTCTTAGCGGAAGTTGCTCAAAACAATATGTGAATTATTCCTGAGTTGGTCGAAATTTTTTTTCGATTATTCTGATACATTTCCTGAACGTGAATTTGAATCGAATGAAAAACATTCTTTTCAATATTTTTTCAATCTGCGTATCAATTCGAAAGTGTCTTGGTCGCGGAATTAGACGAAAGTTATTCGTGAGGAATTTTCAAAATGACAATCATTGCAGAAATTCCCCAAGCGAGCGTGCACTAATTTCCAAAAAGCCAATCAGTTGATTTGCTATGGGAACGGGTTGCGAACAGGGATGAGCGGAAATTTTTTTCTGAACTTCGGAAATCGGAAGGACTTTCTCAATTTCGGAAATCGGAACGCCAAAAACCGTCGGAATGCGGAAATCGGAAATACATTCAGTGAAATTCTTAACCCTCCCCCCTGGTTACTGTGCGTACCAAAAAAAAACTTGAACTCATCCTTCTCTACTGAAAGTTTTCATACAAACACAATTAACTCTGGCTTTGTGAAAAGTGAAAACGGACCTCGAATCCGAATTCAGCGCCCAAAATAACCCCCTGGGGTTTTGGCCAGGGTAAGGGTAAAAATTTTTTATCTCGTGAATATTTCCGATTTCTTCCGCGTTTTTAGGCTTTTTTTTCGGAAATCGGAAGTCCAAAAACCATCGGAATCCGGAAGTCGGAATTCCGCTCATCCCTGGTTGCGAACAGGGAACAAAGTTATTTTGGAACACCTATGGTTAGGTCCGTGGCTTGTTCCTCAAAAAAAACGTTCAAATTCAAACCGCGGCTGTTCAAATCTCATCAGAGGCTGTCTGGTAATTACCAGTCAGCCGCTGGTGAGATTTAAACCGCCGCGGTTTGAATTTGAATGTTTTTGTCTTGAGGTAACAAGTCACGGACCTCACTATACACTCATCCATAAGATGCTGTTAGACGCCAAACGATAAAAAAGCAGGAGAGAGTTTTGAAAGGCGAGGTTTTCTCTATGTTGAATCGATTTCAACCAACCGATTTTTAGTCTATGGGAACCCTAACTGCTTTATGAGATTCAAAGGTTACATATCAGGTTGTTCGATATGTTTTGTCGTTCGATAAGAGAGGGCGTTGCTATTAGCTCATTTTTTTTGTTTTGTTGGTACGCTCTTCATATGAACGTATGTGAAGTTTCATTTCAATCTGAAAATTCATTCCTTGTTTACAAGCCATTTAGTGTCGCTGTGTCGCTGGATTGGAAAAATTTAATATCGTGCAGTGATAAAAATCTTATTTTTGGAAGGTGTAGCACCAAAAGAAACGAACGAATGTTAAAAGTGTATAATGATTGTTCACCTGCAATTAGAAGAGTAGAAAGATGGGTTGCTGAATTTAAACGTGGCCGTACAAGCCTTGAAGACGATCCACGTAAAGGACGTCCAAAACACCAGAAATCATAGCCAAAATACAGGATAGGGTTTTGGAAGATCGTAGATTGACTGAGAGAGATTTAGTAGAGGCTCTACACATCTTATTAGGCAGTGTGAGCCATATTTTAAGTGAAATTTTGGGTTTTAGAAAGCTGTGTGCACAATGGGTGCCGCATTCGCTAACAATGGAACAAAAACACATTCAAATGCGACTTAGTCAGCAACATTTGGAGCGTTTTGAAAAGGATAAAAAAGATTTTGTGCTTCGAATAATCACTATGGAAGAGACTTGGGTCTATCAACATGATCTTGAATAAAAACAAGAGACTAAAGAGTGGTGTGAACCTGGTTGTTCGAATTCGAAATGAGTTTGTGTCCGGAAATCAGCGGCCGAGAAGGTTATGGCATCAGTTTTTTGGGATGCGAAAGGAATTTTGTTTGTGGATTAATTGCAAACTGGTAAAACAATTAATTCTTAATATTATTGCAACCTTTTGAACCAGCTGAAGGAAAATTTCGTGAAAAAAAGACCCGGTTTGCAGAAAAAATAATCCTTTTTCATCAGGACAATGCACAAGAGCATTTTGATATTGGCTAAAATCCATGAATTATACCAGGTTGTTCAATAATTCTTGTCGGAAAATTTCACCATTTTTAATTTTTTCTCAACTTTATTGAAAAACAAGTCTAATCAACAATATAATCACCACAGTTATCCACAACAGTGGCCCATCGATTGGGCAGGTCGCCGATGCCCTTGTTCCAGAACTCCGGGGGCGGCGACTCGAAAAAGCCCGCGATGTCGGATTTGAGGTTGTCGTAGTTGGTGAATTTTCTTCCGGCCAAATGGTGCTTCAGCGGGCGGAACAAGTGGTAGTCGGAGGGGGCGAGGTCCGGGGAATACGGCGGATGGGCAACCGTCTCCCAGCCGAGCGTCGCCAACTTTTGCTGGGTCTCCTTCGCCACGTGGGGCGCGCGTTGTCGTGCAGCAGGTGGACCGAGGCCCGTCGGGGACGCTTTCCTCGGATGCCGGCGGCTAGTTTCTCGAGCTGATCGGTGTAGATGGAGGCGGTGACCGTCCTGCCTTGCGGGAGCAGCTCGAAGTACAGCATGCCCTTGGTGTCCCACCAGCAGCAGAGCATGATCTTCGGATAAGAATTATTGGACAACCTTGTAGTTCGAGTTGTTGGAGCATCCACCGTATTCACCACTTTTGGCCCCAAGCGGCTTCCATTTGTTTCCAGAACTCGAAAAATTTATGCGTGGCAAGCGTTTTTCATCAAATGAAGAGGTCATAACGGCTGTTGAAGCGTACTTTGCAGACCTTCCGGATTCTCACTTCGGGGATGGGATCCACAGATGGAGCAAATGTATTAATGTTCAGGGAGATTATACTGAATAATAAAGTGTATTTTGAACCATAAAATTGTGTTTTTCTCATCGAACGACAAAACTTATTGAACAATCTGGTACATACGGGAGATCCATTTGAATGTCGTCAAGCAGTCGGGGTTCCCGTAGCCACAATTCAGTCGGTTAAATCGAATTATACATGAAAGGCCTAGCTTTTCAGATTTCTCTCGTGCTTTTTTAAATCTTTTGGCGTCTAATAGTATATTGTGGATGAATGTAGCTGTTCCAAAATGCCCTTGTCCCTTTTTCGCAAGCCGTTCCCATAGAAGAATAGCTGATTGGCTTTTTAGGGTTTAGTGCGCGGTTCCGGGGCGAATATTGATCGTTCTGCACTAATGCTAAAGTGTTGAAGTTTTGCCGAAGTTGTTCAGTGGCTGCTGTTCTTCAGAGAAGTGCCTGCATGTGGTGTTCCGTTCTGATTGGCGCTGCTTTGCCTGTTTTTAATATATGAGGGGGACCGGAAAGTAATGTCGTTTTCTTTTGTTAAACACAAAACATACCGCCCTGCTTACTTTCTCAGTCGGCTGCAAATGTTCTTGTATGGACGAATAGTTGATTAAGGCTATTTGGCAATTCCTCGATCACCTGACATGGATTTGCTTCCAGTTCCGCCCTTGACACGTCGTTGTCTAACGTTGATGGTCATTCTGATCGATACGAGTCGGAAAGATCAAAATTACCCGTTTCGGACTTAGAAAACCGCCTTTGGCAACTAGGAATGTTCAATGCATTTGTACAATTATCGCAAATATCTTTGGTAGCAACTGTTGCGTTACCTCCCCTGCGAAATTCAAAAAGCATGCAATGCCGGATGTGGGATAGAAACTAGTTTGGTGGGGGGGGGGCTCTCAAGATTCATTCAGAGAAATGGAGATTTTCTCCTCGGCAACACGTAATAGAAACGTGTTAAACGTGTCGTATCACGTGTTTGAAACATGTTAAAAGAGTTTCATATCAATAATTTCATTATAAATCTTGAGTGCCCCCCATACTAGTTTCATACCCCGGATTCATACCTCTTCTGGTATTTGGCTGGCCATTTCACTGAAAACTAAAAAAAATGTAATTTGATTCTGTATAAGTAAAGAAGTCACTATAACCTAACAATGTCTTTGGCACGCCTCTAATGCAAACAATGAGCTGATAAATGACAATTAAGTATTGACATGCGCAGAAACGACATTACTTTCCGTTCCCCCTAATATGTGTGGTTGAGTGGATCGCAAAAAGTTTAATTCGCGTTTAGTTATTGCGCTTATCTGGGCCAACTTCCGGTCCGCAATTGCGTCTCGACGCGCTTTGCGGCCGCACGCGCTGGAGTCAGTCGAGTTTCCAGCGCGAAAGCCGACTCTATATGGCTTTTTATACAGTTTTCTCCAATTTTGTTTACTTTGCAGTTTCTAAAGCCCACCTAGAGCCAATAGATCGGCGGCTGAGGCGCTGGAAACTCTTCCGACTCGAATGCGCGCGGCCGCAAAGCGTGTTGAGACGCAATTTCGGACCGGAATTAGGCCCAGAGATGCACAGTATCTCTTATGGAGTACTCAAAACTTGTTTGAGGTGGAACAGCTTAACCTATAGGGCTGGGTCTGCTTTTGCCTCTTTGAATTTGGATTTTCAAGCTGTCCCTCATTCTTTTTTTCTCATTTAAAGGCAGTGTTCACGATGATTTTCGTTCCCGAGTTTTCCACTCAAAACAAAGCGTTGGCCACCGAGTGTTACAGAAATTAAGAAGAATCGGCGAGAAACGCACTAAAACGTCATATTTCAGTGACATTAATCTCTGGCCTGGACTAGTTGACCAGTTGTATGAACATGTTCACGGTGGTTGTCGCCTGTGAAAAATGGGATCAGTCGAAAATGGACGAATAATCCAGGCAAAATAGTACTAGGTAGGGTCCGAAGAAGACAACGGAGCAACGGAAAGCAAATAATTGAGAGTAAAGGATTTCGTGACCTTCTGGTGCGTTTTTCTCGTTTCCTTCGTCATTTATGTTCTACCCGGGGGCCAAACAATCGATTTAGCTATTAATCTCGAAATCGAAGATTATCGTGAACACTGCCTTTGAAGACAGTGCCCACGTTAAATCTTGTCTTCGTATTCTCGTCGAAAATCGAGGAGCCGGTTTCTCAATGCAACATTAGCATTGAAAAACTAACAAAAGCAGTCCCAGAAGAGCATTATATGGTCTTAATTCCGCGTGCGCAAGGCCTTTTTGCTCAAGGAAGGCCTTGCGCGAGCAGATTTAAGGCCGTATAGAGCTCTCCTGGGCCCGTTTTTGGTAACGTTTTTTCGACGCAGATGTTGCCATGAGCCACCGAACTTTCCATTTTCGACGAAAATAAGACGAGTTTCATTGTGGACACTGCCTTTAAACGTTCCTGACAGAATGTATGGTTACGAATCAGTGCCATAGCATGACGTGATATGCAGTTTCCTCTCCTGTCTGCTTACAACAAAGTATCTTATCGATCGAAATCGAAGAATTGTGTAGAATTGTGTCTATCAGAATATCACAGTGTAATGAACGGTGTGGTGGATCGATGAGTAATGATTCGCGCTGCTTATCTGATGGAATCAGATGGTTGGTTGTTTCAGTATTGCCGAAGCGCCTGTGGTGGATGCGGCGACAGCGGCCAGTCCGGCCAAAGGACTCCTGCATCATTTGGGACAGAAGGCCCTAGCAAGCAGGAAGCGACAGTCGAAGTTCGGTGGAAGTGATGGTAAGTGTACTATCAATTGATTTTTTCTCTTGGTTCTGCATGTATAGTACATACTTTAAAAAACTAACGCTTTTCACGTTAGTTGCTTCTTTCCTTTATCTTCTTCCTCAATCTTTATTTTCTCTTTTCCTTCTTATAGTGTTAGTGATGTTTTAGAGTGGCACCAGGGCAGACAGTCTCGTGAAGGTATGTGTGTAGAGTAACGTGAGTATAGTGCGCTTCTGAGATGTTGCGTGTGCTTGTGGCGGTGGTGATTTGTGGAGCTTAAGTATTCTAGCGTTTAAAGAGGATTCGGTGGTGCAAATTGAATGACTTCAGAACGGATCTTACTCGTAAGCCCGAGCTGATAGCTTGCAGGATAGCTACCGTGCCGTGTTAGCTGTTGCTACCGGACTTCGTTGCCTGAGGCTTCCGTCTGACGCTCTCAGTCCACATCTTCGTCGAGGTGTGCCGTCCTAGTAGTCAGCCATGTCCGTTTGCCGCGGTCCTATTCCTATCCATCTGTCGCTACTCCACTCCTGAATTGTCTTTTAATACAGAGTGATTTTGGACCCACATCTGCTTGCATTTGTCGGGACGAAGACGAAGTCCATAGGCTGCGGCATACGTCGAAAGAGGTTCACAATCCTTTGCAGTTTTGCGTTGTTTTCAGCGAATAACACTATGTCGTCAGCGTACTCCAGGTCGACAAGGGAGCGTCCTGATGGTGTTAGGATCACGTCCGCAGGAAACTGTTCTGCAACTCTACGCATGATGTCATCAACGGCAAAGTTGAAGAGGAAAGGTCCTGCTACAGCTCCTTGCCTTACTCCTGTTTTCACCTCGAAAGCTGACGTAAACCCGACAGGTGTACGAACTGCTGCTGTTGTTCCTTTATTCGTGTCCTCGATTAGTCGAACATACTTTTCCGGGACTCCATCGGCTCGCAGAGCGTTGAGCAATCGATCACGATGAGGAGAGTCGAACGCGACTTCAAAGTCCAAAAAAGCAAGCTGTAATGGCTCCGAATACCGCTGCCACGATTCGATTACTCTTCTCACGACGAACACTTGGTCGATGGTCGATCTTCCTGGTTAAAAACCGGCTTGCTCCTCTCTGGCCTTTTCCTCACGATGTTTGATGAGTCACTCGAGAATGATACGTTCTAAAACCTTGTACATGACACGAAGTAGAGAGATTCCTCTGTAGTTCTTAGGATCCGTGACGGATAGCTTCTTGTGAAGAGGTACGATGATCGCATGTCTCCCCGAATCGGGTATCCATTCGCTCATCCATATGGCACGGATGGTGTTGTCATTTCACGAATCCCAGACGGAGGAAGAGCTTTCAGCATTTCAGCAGTGATGTTGTCATCTCCACCTGCCTTTCCATTCTTCATTTTCCGGACACAATCCAAAACTTCAGACTCAGTCGGCGGTTCCTCACTGACATCGTAATGTGCTCTCTGAACATGCGGGAGCTCTGGTACTGACGGCGCTGGACGATTCAGTAGGGAACTGAAGTAATCCTTCCAGATGGGCAGCGTCGCATCACCAACTGCAACTCCATTGGTAGTGTTCAAGACAGGAGAACATCTCTTCATCTTCCCGCTAAACTGTCGCAGCAACGTGTAGGCTTTCCTCGGATTCCTGTTCAGTGCCCAGGGCTTCCTGTGACGTAGGAATAGCGAAAAGTGCATGTGAATGAAGGCGTTTAGTTCATGCAATTAGGACAAAAATTCGTTTTTGTTGGGAAACCACCTGCGCATAAAGAAAGAAGGATATTACGCAATACAATCAGTTTGTAAGGTTTTGTTGGCTTTATTGGTTGCTACAATTCTGAGTTGCAGGCGGCCGTCTGCTGGCAGGCTGCATTAACGAGGAGCGTGTCTCGCTTCTGCCTGTGGCATCGTCCAGCCGTCTGGAACCATCCGCTGCTCGACTACGACGCCAAAGCGATTCGCATCGAAGTCTGCTCGAATAGCGTTAGGCTGGCTTCTCTTCCTTCTTTGCTTAGCCCTAACCAGGTTTGGCGCTTGCTGCGGCGTATATAATTTTCGAATATATATTTTGTGTTTATAAATATGTATTTTCCCAATTTTTCGATTTTACCTTCTCAGCTTTAGAGCGACATACAACTGCGATTCAGCTACAGAAAAATTTTATAGTTTTCAAAACCGATTTTCGACATTGTTTTTGTGTTTTTATTTTCTCACTCGTAGCAAAATCGAATGAGAAAATTCTTCAGATGTGAAAAAAAGACAAGAATTTTTCAAAAACAAAATTCCAGAAGCTCTGAAGAGTGTGAGAACAGATGTATTGAAGATTACCAACGCTGAAAAATAAGAAAAATGTCGAAAAATATACTGTAAACAAACATATAAAATGAAAAATTTTTTACGCTTCTGTATGTGTATCGGGTCAGAAATGGGTTCAGCGCTTGGGGTAGGAATCTGAATTGCGTTAATGCCGCCACTGTTTCTTTGTTATCGATCGTCTAACCAATCAATAGTCTTTATAGAATTTGTAACTATTATTTCGTTTCGATACTGGTTTCTCTTGTCATTCATGAAAAAAATCAGTCCTCAGGCAGTAATGACGGGCGAATCGGTGATCTCTGGACAGGATTCAGCTCGCGATTTAACAACCAGAGGCCCGGAGGTCGGAACCATTATTGCGCTTACCCTAACTTTCTTGTTTCGGGTTGGGTTTAATCCAAGCGCGATTGCGCCATATCTTTAGCGAAACCCAACCCATGTCTGTAAAATCAGGGTTGTCACAAGGACGAGTTCGACCGCGGGATTAAGCATCGCACAGACGCCGCCGGCTGATTCTAAGTAGCCGCCCGCGATTCGCCCACACCTTCTGTTGTTGCCTGTCATTGGCACGTCACGCATCCGTGATCAGCCCGCGGAAACTGAGATTGTCCTCGATCCGCCCGACGTCGCCGGTATAGAGACGATGGAGGGCGGCTAGACGGCTTAGCCTTTCATGACAATATTGTGTATCATCGTGTAAGAAATTTGCGCTGGAAATGGTCATTGCGATAACCCTGGGCTTACTGACTTGGGTTGGGTTTAGGTCGTGCTCAAGCGCGCTAATCCGGGCGCTAAATCCAACCCACGTTCACAAGCCTAGGGTTAACGCGATTATAAATTCCGCGTTTGGCGAAATAGCGCTCTCGGGCTAGACCCAATCCAAATCAAGGAACCCAGGGTTAGCACAATGACGAATCCGGCCTTTGGTGGTCGCCCGCTGTCCGCTCGTCGCTTGAAGTGTTGCCCGCGATTGCCCCGGGATGCTTCCGCGGTCAGCCCGAAGAGGCTGCGAGCGTCTTCGGCTCGCCCGGCGTTACTGCCTGAATATGCAATTGGTTCTTCCACGATCTTGTAGGTGTTCTATAGTCGTCTTTGGTGTTTCGAATCTGCGTCCGGATATTGATTCGATCGCTATTTTCTAATACATAACCTCATACGGTTGTGATATCTGACTGTGATTGCATAGTGTCGTTTTTTGTGTTAAAGAATCGAATATTGATTTTTTCATTGCCGAGTTTTGCTTGTGTGTTGTACTGAACGAATGAATCTTTGGATACGTAGCCGTTGCTATAGCTACCTTACGGTGATTGGAAGCCGATCGATATTTTAATATGTTGATTGTCCGGTTTTTAGATTGTTCAGTGATTAAATGGGTTTTCTACCATTATCCAGAGGTCGCCCGTGAGAGGTTTCTGGGGTCGAGACCGAGCGATGAGTCTCGCTGGAGTGCGCGATCCGCTGCGTAATCGACAGTACTACGAGGATCGACATGGGATACCGCCGAGGCTGTCAGCTGTGAGTCTTGTTGAGATATTTTTTTGTTTTTTTATAGTTTGGCAGTGGTTTGGAGGACCTGCCGCGATTCGAAGGTCGGTTCGAATGAGACTGTCCGCCCACGCGGTCGGCGGGCGTGTCAAGTGGCTAGGGCGAAGCCATTTTTTGAAAGAGCCTTTACACCGCTGTAAACAGCTGACTGGGATGTTATTCACTTTTTATCTAATAATCGTGCTAATCAATTTACGAGTTCATAGCATTCGCGACGGCCGCTCGGCAAGCCCGCTGACCGCTTGGGTGGGCAAACTTACTCGGACGAACTTCAGAGGAGGTGGCGCGATCGATTGATTTGGCTTTGTGATTGCGCTTGAGCGGCAGACTTGAGGAGTCATCAGGTCACATGATATGAATGAAAATCCTGATAAAGTGACATTGAGTCTGGAAACTTCCGTGGTAGGTTCTCTGGACTAGTGCCAGAAGTCATGTTCTGTTTTCCTGTATCGTTTCTGTCGTTCATTGTCGACGACATCATGGGTATAGTCTCAATTTTTTCTGTGATTACATCATTCTCATTCAATTTTATCGCCTTTTCAAAAACGCTTGCTCAATAAATTTACTTGTGTTGAAGGCAAGGTCCGGTCAGATTTTTACACCACCGAAATTCGGGTTAGATAGATTGGGCTGGTCTAGCTGGGCACCGTCCAAAATTTGCACAAACTGTAAGTCCGTATTTCTGCAGAAAACAGCTTGAAAGTCATGGATTACGGTATTCACAGCATGATAATCATGACTGGAATGACCGATAATTACACAGCACTTTTGAAGAATGCGTGGACAACGGCTAAAATATGGACGATGGCCACACTTTTCTAACTTTTCTGGATCATAGGCTCACGGGAGTGTCTTTAATATTTTGAAGAAGACCGGTTTTAACGCAGTTTTCGCATGTTCCTTCGCACTACCTGTACCATGAGCACAGATTCAGCGGAAAATCTCAGAATCGAAATTCTGCCCGGACCTTGCCTCTGAGAGAAGTTGCGAAGCGAGTACTGCATTTTTCCCAGTAAGTAGTGGAAATTGGGTGTGCTTCCATTTACTCAGGCACTTATCGGATTCGAGCCGACCCCCAGCAACAGGACAGTAACTGCTGATTACAGTGGAGCTTGGTGCTGTAAACCAGGGATGCAGGGAATTCAGCGTTTCGCGTTCCGAAACCCTCAGTTTCGCGCGTTTTTCGCCTTCTGCGTTCCGGTTTCCGAAAACCGCTCAGAGTGCTGCGGAACGCGGAAATATCGGGTCTATTGAGGCAGAGGCAGGTAATCAATTACTGCAAAAAATTAGTTTTTCGCGTTCCGAAATCCGCATTTCTTGGCGTTTCGCATCTGATTTCCGAAAACCGTCGAAAGAAATTGCGTCGAAACCAGAAACCCATTTTCCGAATTTCGGGAAATTTGTTCCGCTTATCCTGCTGTAGACTATGAACTGTACTCGAATCATTCATTTTCGTTTATCTTTGAGTCAACGGAAAAAAACGCAATTTTAAAATAACACCAGATCCGATTTATCGAAATACGCCTTTTTGGATCATTCCTATGTTCAATAAACCCTGAAAAATCCAAATTTATTTTATTCAAAATCCAAATCACCAAAAATACTTCAAGACGTAACGATTTTGGATCAGTCTGAAATCCGAATTACCGAAAAAAAGCCATTTTGGCTTAATTAGAAGTCCGAATCACCGAAACACGTAATTTCGGATGTGTCCGGGATCCGGCTAACTTAAAGATTTTCCAACTCGAATGGTTGAGAATCAGGTACAGGGGATGTCGGAGTACAGGGCGGGGTTTAATCCTCCGTCGGACAATCGACATACAGGCCATAAAACGGCCAATGTCTCACCGTCGACTGCGTACCACGCGCAGCGCGTGGTACGCAGTCGACGGTGAGACATTGGCCGTTTTATGGCCTGTAGGTCTCTCCACCTCTTAAGACGTGGGTGATTGGCCGATGGAAGGATAAACCTCACCCCGTACTCTCATCTCCCTCTGTACCCAGAATGATATTTACTCTAAAGTTCGTATTATTTTTGGATTAGTCCGGAATCGAATTTACCAAAAAAACATTATTTTGCGTAGGTTCTAGGTCCGACTCATTGGTAAAAAATAGAGCCCAATTGATCCAACTTCCGTGCACAAAAATAACCCAAAATTTAATTGAGTCAAAATTTGAATGTCCAAAAATTTTGGGTGCTGTTTCAATGTATAGGGGACTCAATGTGCGTTAGCCTCTCCATGTAACCAGCTCGCGTGCCGCGCCAATCGATATGGGTAAGTTTAATGGATGACTTCATGAACGAGCGTGCTGCGGGCGGTCTTGCTATTAGGCGCTATTAATACTACTCAACGCCAGCGCGGCACTCGCGTGCCGCGCTGGCGTGCGTTTGTGTATGAATGGCTTGACGCCCCGCCCGCGCGTTACGCGCGTCACGCTCCGCCATGGCGTCGCTGCTGCAGTATTCATACTGCTACCTGGAACGCCTTGGCGTTTTCATCCACTGATATTATTTATCGATCGTCTCATTCATTCCAGCTTCACCGCTCCGCCATGGAGTCGCCGCTGGAGTATTCATAGTCTCCGCAAGCGCAGCACGCGCGTCACGCGCGTAGAAAGTATTCATACATAAACGCGCGTGCCGCGCTGGCGTTGAGTATTTTGAATAGCGCCTTAGGCGACTATGCATGGAAAGGACGATATCCCGTTTATGAATACTCGAGTACTCGCCCAGTTCTTTGAATCCATTAATGTATGTTTCATCGCTTTGAGTTACTCGTCTAGTTGGCTTTGTGGACATTCCAATGAATGTCATCTGCAAATATTCTGATAATTTAATTAGTCGAAAATTCTGAATTTTCGTCGAGGTGTTGTATGTATAGTCGCCTCAAAATTTCTAGTCCGGTCAGTGAACTACCGGCGTATAGTCACCATCGTGCCCGCGGCGGTGCACTGCGGGCGAAATTAACTGCCGCTTGGGCGCCGAAGACCGCTCGCATGCGGTTGATTGATTAGACTAAAAATGATGAGGCGATGACACTTGCCAAACGAATAAATGCAACTGGTGACCCGTAAAGTGGAATGAGGCGTATGCTATCCATCAGTTCCGACAATCCTATCACAAATCTGGAAGCTGAGAATTCCCATGGGTCAAACGGATGCGAGTTAGCCCACCCAGTTGAAGTTAGGGAGTTTCTGACAGCATAGCGCTGGTTTGTTTTGTCGTTCTCGAATTTCATGTTGTGTTTGATGGCATTCATTGACGTATTGAGACGTTTTATTTGTGAATAAGCCGGTTTCAAGCAACGAGAGCTTTATTCTTCTAGTCCTTTGACCAGTCTTTAGCTTGAATGTATATTGTGCTAGCAGTGGAAGTGTTTAGAGTGTTAGGCGCGTATATAAAAACGAAGTGTGTTGTTAGTATCTCTTAGGCCTCTTTCAGAGTTCGATCGCTGTGCGACGCGATCGTGAGCACGGCGACGCGATCGTCGCGTCTCCGTGGAAATCGCAGGCTTTGGAAGTGTGAATGACCAATCGCGAAAGTTGGCGATCACGCTTTTTTACGTACACATCCTAATCTACGCCTAGTCAGCGTGAATGAGTACAGCAAATAAACACCGCTAACTGCAGCTGTGTTTATTTGCTGAATTCATCAGCGTATGAAAGATATTGTAAAAAATTATTTGTGAGGGTTAGCTGGCCGTGGGTGGTGTTGAACGTCTTCGATAAGGATTTTTTTGTTCTTTTTTTTTTCTTTTTTTGTAATCAAAAGCTTCGTGGCTTCTGTCGTGCATTCTAAGATTTAGAATTGGTTAGGCAGTTCACAAACTGAGAGGATTAAAAAAAAGAACACAGCACAAAAATTAACCATCAAAACGAGTTCAACACCGCCCATGGACGCTTAACCATTACAAATGAATATTGGAAAGTTTTCCATGAGAAGCACCGACCTCAATAATGCGGGAGAAAATAATATAGATGAATAAAACGGGTGAATTCCTTCGAATGTCTTAAGGTGAAACAAATAACGATTTTCAAAAAAAAAAGAATTTCTTCCCAAAAAATAGAGGATGTTCCGCGATGCGAATCACTACCTCGGCAGTCGAGAATGTGGGTAAGCTACCTGAAAGAATAGAACAAATAAAAAAGTAGAATTAATGGGAAAAGGTAGAGAAATTCGAACGAGTTCACATGAAGCGGTCGCCGCGACCGGTCGCGTCGCCATGCAGTGCACGGCGACGCGATCTTGCAATGCCAGTCGCCCGATCGCGCGATTGGGCGACTTTCTCCGCGATTTCGTCTGAAAGGCCTGCGACCTTATCGCGCGACGCGACCAGATCGATACGCTGGGTTTTCATTCGGTCGCGTCGCACAGCGATCGAACTCTGAAAGAGGCCTTATAGTTAGTCATTTATAGTGAACCGTCTTGGTATCCCGTCCAGAGCTGCTGGTTCCAAGAAGTTATATGCTTTTTTTTTCACGCATCGCGAAAAGGTATGGTACACATCACGCGTTTTCTAAAGGGTTTTGATTTGGCGGAAATGCTGTATATAGGGGATAATTAGTGTGTTGGAAACGAACCTGAGGTTTGTTTGTCGTAATTCTGGCGTTCACAGTTGGTCACTTTAGGTCACGTGACCTTCAGGGTGTCAGAAACGATATTAATATTTTGAAAATTGGCAAATGGACATCAAATTCGCAAATGGACATCAAATTCGTATTCGCCGCGCCGAATAATACCCATTGAAAAATTTTGAGTCAAATCTGAGACTGACCAAACTACGGTATACCTACCGTAGTCTACCGAAAGCTGTCGAAAATCGATGAACGGACCTCAGGCGCGTGTTGAGCACTACAAATTGAGCCGCATCTATCGTAGCGCTCCAGAAATCGTGTTTTGCTCACAAATTTACGGTCTCCCCTCCAATGAGGGTCTGTCCCATGCGGTGACTGACAACGAAGTGGGACGTAAAAGATTCCAAAAAAAAACTTGTCACGCGAGGGAACAGGCGTGGAAAATTTGGGTCAAAAGGAAACAAAAACACTCTTTGGGGCTCGTCAGTATGGTAAGCAGTGAAATCGTTATTACAAAAAAAAATACAAGAAAAGGAATGAAAATTTGGAAAAGTTTAGAATTTCGAAGGAGTTTCAATCCCGAAATTGTTTCTTACTGAACAGAAAATTTTTTTCACCCAACGAGACGTTAAAATTTTCAACATCTTTAAGAAATTTTGGTCACCGAGGGGTGACTTAGCTCTGTGATGGTCCAGGGAGGCTTTGAACGAATTCAGTAAAAACTTCAGGAAATGGACAAATAAACCTTGGATTCTTGACCAGCACCTTTAATAACCTACCTGGGGAAATTTAAAGTCATATTTGAAAACTGTTTCGTTAAAGCTTAGCAAGAAAACATTGCTTAGGGGGCTCTTTTGATGCGCTGAGCACGACTTTGTGAGGTCCGTTTTCAGGTTTATGAAAGATTACTGCTCGTTTTGGAAGGTACACTGAATGCAGAAAACGACCATGTTGAGGTTATGTCTTCTCTGTACCTCGGGACTTGATACTGCGCAACTTCACAATAGCCTGACAGAGGAACTCCTTTAGGTCAAGCCGGTCATTCCAAATGGAATGTACTTTTCTAGAACCATTTTTGGACGTAAAGTCCGAACATGGCCATCGCAGCTGCCTAGACTCCCTCCGAAAGAAGGTATGAGCGTTTTAAAGCTTTCCGGCAGCCATGAAATTCTTAGGGTGTTTTAATTTTTTTTCTGGATTTTGCTAAAAACATGTGTATAGGAGTAATCTGAGGTGCTGAACACGAATCTAGGGTTCGCTTGTCGAAATTTTGAGGTTTACTGTTGGTTACGGTTGGTAATACGCGATTTGGGAGGCAAAACCTACCTTAATAAATCGAGAATCGTGAAATGGACATCGAATTCGTACTCAAATAACCCCCTACATAGAAACTTTGAGACAAATCTGAGACTGACCAAACTACCGCACACCCACCGTAATCTACCGTCATCTGTAGAAAATCGGCAAACGGACCTCAGATTCGTGTTAAACACGTCGAATTACTTTCAGAGAATGATTTTGAGGCTTATCTATCGAAGAAATCCAGAAATCTCGAAAGTGGCGTTCTCAGGGTCAGGCGGGCGTTGTCCAACTGGACAACAGGGGGGACGTAAAAATGTTGAAAATTTAGATTTTCTAGGGGGGGGGACGTAAAAACTTCGGGCCGAATCTTTTATAAAATTGGGGGTGTTTTCAGTTGCGTTTCTCTTTCTGTGGAAAAAGCAGGTCGTGAAACGTGGCGTTCGGACGTGGTTGTCTCACATATTGTAATAGCAAGAAAAAGATCAAAGAGAACAATAGTACAGCACCACAACAGTACATGTGAGGACAGTATCTTAACATAACGATGTAGTAGATATATTTTAGGCAGTATTCAAATTTTCAGCACATAAAACTCATTTTTAGACGAGTTAAATTCATTATTCGGGCCTATTACCTCTGAAGTTCTTCACTTCGAAAATTGGACAACGTACGTCCCCCATATAATTTCAGATTTTCAAATCTCTGAGAAGAGATTCAGATTCTGCATGAAATTCCCCACAAACTGATACCTAACACTCCTCCCACAATCGTAAAATCACGAAGAGAATCGCCTGAAACATGTTTTACCGTTGTCTGAAACAGTTTTCCAAAACTGCGCCTTCGGGCGAAATTGGACAACGCTATTTTTTTTCAAAAAAAAAACAATATCAATATCCTGAGGGTAAAATGTTTATATTTGGCCTATCGTCTACTAACTACCACGATGTCGCTCGGAAACTCCTCAGTTTATAGCATTCCGGAGCCAGGGGTTAAATCTACCACTGCGTTAAGCCGCCGAAAATATCGCGCTCCAATGCCAAACCGCGTCTGCCACCAGCGGTTGTTTTGCGAGCACTGTTGCGCAGTACAGTGCCCTCAAAACCACCGCCGGTGACACCCCCTTTCCCCCCCGCGCTCGCACCCCTTCTGTTTGAACAATACTGGCTGGGAATCGGAACTTTTCTGAACCTGTGAAGGTTTACGCACTCACAAAAGGGTTCCAACCACCCAGAGGTCTCGACACAAACCTAGTCAGCGGTTTCTTATCCGGAAAAATGTAGAATTCTGATGTTATCTGCTATTGATAGTGATATCAGTCGTTGTTCTTTCAGAAACTCCACCGAAATGCGTCCATTTTTGATAGTGTATATTGTGAGGCGACCTGTGTCACAATTTTAATTACTTCTTTCTCAATACGGATGTTGTTGCTTAAGGGCAAGCCAGTACTACACTCTCCGAGGCTAATCAGTCGGTTAGGAAGTGCAGTAACTATTTTTCAAAAATTCAGGTTGAAATGTAGATTTTTTTCGAAATTTTCGACCACAAAGACGGTTTAATTTTTTTTTTCAGAACCTGCGGGGACGTAAACGTTTCGAACCTTTTTGAAAATTTTTGATCTTCAAGGGGGGACGTAGCTTCGTCGAGGTCCTGGACAACTCCCCCCGCTGGGATGCTTTAAGTGATCACTTACATTAATTAGGGGTTCTGGAAGCGCTGCAGAAAAAAATCTGGAATACTTCTCCGAAGCGCTTTCAGAACCCCTAATTAATGTAAGTAACTGCTCAATCAACAATTCACTTAAGTCGAAACCGCTATCGCCCTGTTAAAAGTTCGAGGAATCTGGTTCCACCCAAACTTGGTCAGGGGGTTATTTTGGGCGCTGAACGCGATATTATTAGGTCCGTACCCAGATTTTTGGAAGATGACGCGTTTTGGAAGGTACAAAAAAACGTCCGTCTTGAGTCTATAACTTCTTGTAACCAGCACCTTGGGTGAGGATATTGCGCATTTTAATTAAAGATGCCACTAAAGACGAATATCAATACAATTCGTTTTCGCAGATGCGACAAATGCTTAATATACTTGCCCTGTAAGCAAAATGGGAATGGCTTGCAGGATCCTTCGGAATGAGAAGTGTTTTTAGAATTGTAATTGAATGTGAGTGAAAACAAGCAGCAGCAACAAGTGCAAATAATTAAATACGTTCTAGCGACGTACATAATGGAATGAAGAAGCGGAAGCGAAAGTGCATTGTTTTATTCGTGGAAGAGATGTTGTACTTTTTGCTTTGTAATAGCTCTTATCCGTCTGTGAGGAGATCGATTTTTAGTGCACATGATGCCTGTCAGGTGGTGGCCTTATTGAGTGAGAGGGTGGAAATGGGTGTCCCGTACTCTTTTCCCAGCTCACCCAACCCTTTCGACTGCTCCAAATTCATTCGCTTTGCATGAAGTTCGCAGTCTGTCTATTAGTGCCGACTCTCCTTTTTATCCTTCTTCGGCGTTTTTTTTTCGGACGGCATCAGCTGTTAGGTGTG
Organism: Aplectana chamaeleonis; assembly: GCA_029168955.1. Classification (NCBI taxonomy): domain Eukaryota; kingdom Metazoa; phylum Nematoda; class Chromadorea; order Rhabditida; family Cosmocercidae; genus Aplectana; species Aplectana chamaeleonis. Next base: position 662,544 of record JAPDOI010000053.1, read on the forward strand.
ACCCGAGTTGGGCAGCTGGAAAGTGTAAATGTTGGTGATGGATCACATAAAAGTGCGGTAGTGTACGTTACTTTACGTTCTTTCCATTGCCTTTTCTCGGCACTGATGTGCATGAAGGAGTAGGGCGGAGCCAATATGGAATATGTTCAAGGAAAACTGGGATGAGAAAGAATTTGAAAAGGAGATTACTCAAAACTGTCCTTACTTTCTCGTGCATTAACGCTTTTCGAATACTATGGACCGCGCATGGGGTTGACGCTTCTTCCTGTTCCCATGTGTAGTTAATATGCACTCGGCCACCCAAGAAGATTAGCCTCTCCACCGCTATCCCGTTGCTGATATGCTATGATCCCGTTTTTGAAGTTGATAACTCTCGGACAAACTGTAAAGTTCATAAAGTCTGTTCGAAAGAAACTGCCCGCCCACGTGGTCGGCGTGTGTTTTGAGCGGTTGTCACGAAGGCATTTTTCGGACTTGGAAATCGATTAGCAGGAACATTTGACGTATGGTGAATAGTATCCAACTTTGTTCTTTGCGGTCATGGGAAGGCGTATAAGCAAGCTACAGTGAAAACAAGACTCAACGTCATACGCGCTCTCGGCGGAACGTCCTGGGGGTGCAGTAAAGAAACGATCGTGACCACGTACAAGGCCATCGTACAGCCCGCCCTGGAGTATGCTGCACCAGTCTGGCAGCGTATCGTGTCGGACACATCCTGGTCCAAGCTGCAGCGCATCCAAAATGGAGCACTGCGAATCGCAACAGGCTGTTCTAAAAGCTCTCCAGTAGAGCACCTACACTATACTTAGTATCCGAATCACTCCTTTTCGGATATCCGACCGGATATCCGAGATTCGGATAATCCAATATCCGAAAATTCGGAAAAACGCATTATCTGAATCAAACCAGTATCCGGGAAATTTTGAAATCGGTATTATCTGAATCGAACCATTATCCGAAGGGCCGAAAATTCGGATAAAATCGGATAAATTTCGGATAAAATTCGGGTAAAATTTCGGATAAAATCGGATAATTTTTGGGAAAAATCGGATAATATCAAACTAGGCCACGCCCATTTCCCGTATCGCCTTCTATTTAGTACATCAAGCCAGGATTTTCCTCCTTCCGAAATCGGAAGAATCGTTGCGGCGCCGAAAAATGGGCGTGGTCGAGTTAGATGACCAAGTGGCTAGTTATTCAGTGTAGAAGTTTTTTGAATAGTCGCTTTGCATACTTTTTACTTGCTAGTTGTCCTGAAAAACCTGTGTATGGATAATACTGTGCCTACCAACGACGACAAAGTAATTAAAGATTCGTTTTCATATTTTTATTAATACGCTTATATGAAGATTGACGTTTGTATGTGAACATGCTGCAAAAAACAATGAAGGTCTACTGTTTCTTCAATTATGAATGTCTTCAAAGGCTTGCCTTGAGTACCTGGTTTATTTTTCACCGTTTTGCCTCAACTTTGTTCCGAAAATATCCGAAGTTATCCGAAATTATCCGACCGGATATCCGTATCCGAATCATTGGAAAAATGGCATTATCCGAATCGATCCATTATCCGAAAAATTATCTTCGGATAACAAGTATAACCTACACGCCGAAGCTCGCATCTTGCTAGTTAAGGACCATTGCCAACTCCACGCACAACAGCTGTACGTAAACATCCTGAAGCAGCCTAATCATCCGTCGCGAAGAGTATTAGACCCCGTGAGAGAGAGGCTATAAGAGAGCCGTTTGCTGATGCTCCCACGAAAATCAGTATACAGAGATGGACCAACGCACAACAAGAACGCCTCCGTCTCTTACGTGCTGAGCATACCCGATTCGTCAAGGATCACCTATGCAAGACCGCCGTAAATTCCATTCTCGGAGTCGTGCCGCCTGAGGTCAGCGAAACCGAGATGGAACTCGGTAGGCGTGCCAGGTGCACCCTTGCCTCGTTGCGCTGCGGGCACTCCCCCATGCTTATGTCTTATTTACATAAGATCGATAGCAGCAGACCTGACGAGTGCCTGGTTTGTGGTAATAAAGGGCATACTACTGCGCACCTTTTCAACTGCCCGATGAGACCGACATCGCTAACGACAGTAGATCTTTGGACTAATCCGACGCTTGTGGCTCAGTTCCTCAATCTATGACAGGACCCTCTCTGTGGCTGCAAAAGAAGATGATGCATACGAAATAGTGCCTTCGAGACGGACGCTACACACGCACGCCGACCGCGTGGGCGGACACTCACATTCAAACAGACCAAGTCTCCAATCTTACCCATACTTAACATTCTTGAGACAACTCATTCTTGCGGTAAAAAAGTGCAATTTATTCCTCTCCAACCCATTCCCGATTTATTAGGGGTTACAGACCACTCGCAGAATTTATTTTCGGTCATTCCCTTCCTGTCGCTGATACTCTGTGGAAGAAGGTTTTATAATTGTTACAAATAATTTTTTTCGAATATCCTTGTTTTCGACTACAGTCGGATGTTGAACTTTTCGAATATTCGACTTTTCCACTGTAGTCGGACACCACGCTTTCGAATATTCTTTTTTTGAGTAAAAAGTCTACTTTTTCATCCGACTGAAACAGTCGCATACCTTATTCCGATTATTCGATTTGAACAAGTATTGAAATATAGAAGTCACCTCTTCTGAACTCATTCTGTAGATGATATTCTGCGAACCACCCTTGGCGAATATTCACTTCCAGCAAGTTCCTATAGTCTTCATGCTACGGACCACCCACGATGTGTACCCTCTTCAACTCATTCCCATCGTTTTTGTTCTGTGGACCTTTCATAAACACTCTTCATTTCGCTTCTTTAGTTGAGAATCTACTGACCACCTTTGAAGTCTGGTCACCTCCGGCCGGATACTGTGTTTTTTTACTGGATAACCCCCCACGAAGTTTACGCTTCCTCGACTTCCTCTCCCTCCCGTGGTTGATGATCTATAGATCACAAACGAAGTTCAGCGCTCTGACCATTTTCCGTGGTTTACGTATACCACACCCACAAGGGAAGGATCATTACATGCCGTGGCCATTCTAAATGGAATATGTATTATTAGTACCAATTTTCGACGTAGAATTCGAATTTTCACTCTACAGCTGCGAATCGTTTCTCTGAAAGGAGTTATAGGCGTTTTTAGCGCTTCACTCGTAGACGCATCATAATGCGTAATCCATGAGTCTTTGTCGCATCCTGAGATACACTGATGTGGCTTCTACACCAGGAATCACCTCATAGTGTGTTATAGCGCCGAAATATGTTGCCTCGACGAACGAGGCTGCGCGCCGTCATATACGAAGCCGGCGCCCCCGCAGGCGTGACTGGTTGGCACAGTGGAAGTGGGTGCTGCCTCTAAATAAGAGGTCACAGGTTCGAATCCATGTTGCACCCGAAATTTTTGCGCACTTGTAAAATACTCGTTTTCATAACTGAAAGTGTCGAAGATTAACAGTTTTATCGTGGGAGAGCTTTTTTTTAGGAGTATGAAGCGTTTCAGTCGAGAGTGTCTTATCCCCGCGGCTGGTGTTTACTGTGAAAATAATTGAACTTGCCACAAATTTATAGCTACGAGCAGATGTGGTTATTGTGAACAAAATGTTCAAAACAAAGGATTTTCTCACAATGAGTACAACGAATGAAGTGAACTTTTGAACAAGCATGAGAATCACACTGGCCTATCAATTAGGAGGGAAACAGTACTGAACCAAAGTTTCCAACTGTCCTGGATGGTTTCCATGATACCCTGCCGCATACCATGAGTAAGCGAATCAATATTGATTGGAAGATTACGGCCTCCAAAAAATTTGGCTGATCTGACGCGAATGGCACTAACCCATAATTTCTCAAAAAAAGTTTTTTTTTTAGATTTACGTAGGTTGTAGTAGCCAAAATACCATAATTCTATCGTAACATACAACAATCAACATGAGTATCAAAAGAGAACGTCATATTCGTGTTCAGCGCCCCAAATAACCCACCTATAAGACGTTTGGGCAAAAAAATTTTTTCACGTTCGTAGCCTCATGCAGCAATCAATCAATCAATCTCCACTTTTGGAGGTCCGAAGGTCGAAAAAGAAAATTTGCTCTAAATTTGTCCAGGGGGGTTGTTTGGGGTGCTGATCACGGATATGAGGTTCGTTTTCGGCTTTTCGGAGGATTTCTGTAGGTTACGGCAGGTACAATGTCATTTTTTTTATAGAAATCTATATAAAAATGCTCATAACTCCGTTCAGAGGAACGATTTGCAGCTATAGAGTAAAAATCTGAATTCTACGTCAAAAATTGATCGTAGAAACGCATATTTCATTCGAAATAGCCACGGCATGTAATGATCCTTCACTTGTCAGTCATGAGCGGAATAAGGCTATGGAAATATCGTTTTAGATTTTCGAACAAAAATTGCTCCTCGTGTTTCGGAATTCGGGTGCGAAACTTACAAAAACGCGCAGAAATGTGGTGTTTGGAACACGAAACGTGGAATTCCGTTCATCGTTCATCACAATCGTCGAGCCTTCCGTAAGAATTGACCTCTCCAACCCACACCGTTGTTGCTGGTATACTGCGGACTACCCGCAAAGTTCATTTGTTCCCATGAACCATCCACGAAGTCAATTTTTCCCCAATTTTTCCGATATTTATTATCTTCGAGACTACCCATAAATCTAAGCCGTGCCCAGCCTGTTAGTGTATTTGCTACACTACGGATGACTCGTGAAGTTGGTTTTTCCTCAGCCCATACCCTTGATTCATATAGTAAACACAATGGATTTGGTTTAGTCTCCTTTCACCTCTCCGTGAATCTCATTTCCTCCGGACCATCTCTAATTTTCAGTTCATTGTTCGGGGTCTAGAAATGTAATACAGCTACGTACTTCTATTTGATTTGCCCCCCCCCTCCGAAAAAAACTTTTTTTTTCTCCATGATGACATTTGCGTGCTTGTTGATTGAGTACACAGAATGAGAGGCCCTTCGGACCAGTCCGGCTAGTTAAATGCGGCCCGCGCTTCGGGAAGCCGCTGCGTTTACGACGTCGCTGGAGCTCTGCGCCCGTCAAGTCTAACCAGACACGCAGGTCCGAGGCTCGTCACTTTCTGTGTTTTCGATCAACAATTTCGTATACGCAGGCGTGCAGTACCATCTATCAAAACCGGCCGAATCCTAGGCGGCAAACTGATACTCTGGATTAGCGCGTGGGCGTTAATAGCGGCTGTGCGCGATCAGTTTTTGGTTAGGAGTTGACGCGGCGTGACCGCTTCCGCTGGAACAGCGTGTCAGCGGTTTGACCTTGGATGCGGTCGGCCTTGCATTCTTCTCCAGCTGGCAAAGATTGTTAAAAAAAGGCTAACACTCGCAGCAATTCAGGACGGGTCTATACTTTGCGGTAGTTGATAGCTCGTGCTCAGTCGAGGCGTTCACGAGCATCCTCCTCCGAAAAAAAACCGTGCATTGGGCCTATTTCAGAGTTCCATCGCAGCGCGGCGCGATAAGATGTTTTTTGTGTGCATCGATCGATAACGCGCCGCTCGTCGATTCGCATATGAATCATGAAATCGCGCCGCGCCGCGGTGGAACTCTAAAAACCCCCTTAGGGAAATTCACGGGAATGGGTCACTATATTTCAAGATTAACAGGAAAAAATAGTTCATTTAATTCATGAATCCAGCTATTTTTGTGAGCAAGTACGGTAGATTACTGTAGCCGCTGAGTGCGAGATTGCTCGCGTCAACAAATGACGTCACGGCCATGAGAAGCGCTGTGATTATGAAGTCAAGTGACACCTCTGTGCAGCAGCGCCAGAGCAAGAGGCTACCGAATTTCGTGCCGGAAGCGGTGAACCATTACCAAAACAGTATGAGTAAGCGATGATGCGTGGTTTTGGAGAAGAACGCTGCTACGCTACGTGCATTGCTTATCAGCAGCGGTGCCGATCAGACTGTTCAAAGTACACAGATTATCTAGACTATATAAAGGCCCCAGCCCATTGGTGGAAGGCGCCTCCATGGTTTTGATAAGCTACCAGGTTGTTCAATAAGTTTTGTCGTTCGGTAAGAAAAACACAGCTTTGTGGTTCTAAATACACTTTAGTATTCAGTATAATCTCCCTGAACATTGATACACTTGAAAAAAATTCAAAAAAATAAAAATAAAAACTCAAAAAATTCAAAAAAAATCCACTTTATCCTTTTTAAAACGCTCTAAATGTAGCTGAGAAAGTCGCATTCCAATGTGGTTTTGTTCCACCCATTGAGCACTCAGCTTTCTAAAACCCAAAATTCCATTCAAAATATGGCTCAGACTGCCTAATGAGATGTGTAGAGCCTCTACTAAATCTCTCCCAGTCAATCGACGATCTTCCAAAACCATATCCTGTATTTTGGCTATGGTTTCTGGTGTTGATGCGCTTTTTGGACGTCCTTCACGTGGATCGTCTTCAAGGCTTGTACGACCACTTTTAAATTCAGCAACCCATCTTTCTACTGTTCTAGTTGTAGGTGAACAAACATCATAAATTTTAACATTCGTTCGTGAATTTCTTTAGGTGCTCCACCTTCCGAAAATAAGAATTTTATCACTGCACGGTATTCAAATTTTTTTCCATTTCTGTGACACAGCGACACTAAATGGCTTGTAAACAAAGAATGAATTGACAGATTGAAATGAAACTTCACATACGTTCATATGTACCAGCAAAACAAAAAAGTTTTTTGCTAGTACCAAGGTCCTCTCCTATCGAACGACAAAACTTATTGAACAACCTGGTATGTGTGTGGTGTTATTTGGCTGTGATGATTTTCAAAGGCAGTGTTCACGATAAATCTTGTTCTCGAGGTCTCAGTGTGAAACACTAAGTTGGCAGGTGCTGTAGAGGATAGGGTCGAAGAAAGCAATGAAAATTCAAAAAAGGATCCGCACTAGAACTATACAAACTTCGACAATAGGTGCGGGCGTACTGCTGCCTTTAAAGGCACAGGACACCCAAAAAATTAATTTTGAGGTTTTATCCGTGTCTTGGAGAGGGTCAAACCCTGATCACAATAGTATCTCTAAAATCGCGCAGATTTCGCGATTAGCGCGCTTGCCGAAATCAGCAGTGCCCATGATCCTCTTCAATTTAGATGCCGTTATTTTGACTTATTAGTGGACGAGTTGTCTCAGGCCTGTATTTCTCTCCATTCGCAATCTTTGCGTGAGAGAAAGCCAGGATAAGGAGACAGTTCGGTAATGGACTGAAGAACGACGACTTGTTGGAATTCATCCATCCATCGAGTCGCTATTGAGTCCGAAAATCTGTTAGGGGGTCGGGCCTGTGGTGGTGAGCGAAGGGGGTCGGGCCTGTGGTGGTGAGCGAAGGGGGTCGGGCCCGTGGTGGTCGCTTATATCTAGCTTATTTGGAGGAAATGAGATCTGAGCATTTAGGCATTAATTATACAGAAGGAAATTCAAAAGGATCCGCACTGAAAATCTCAAACTTTGACAGTAGGTGCGGGCGTACTGCTGCCTTTAAAGCCCTACTGACCCCCTCGCCACCAGCCGCCAGTAGGCGACAATCCGTGTGCCGTTAGCCAGTGATCCACCCGTCTGTGATTCAGCTGTCTATCATAAAATATTAGCCTGGAGCAAATGCTATCCGCCACTTGACTTTGATGATTTTCAAACTTCTCAGCGTTGGTCCTCCGGCCAAGTGCGATATACCTATCGGAAGCACAGATTTTTTTCTATCTAGCGCTGCCTTCAACTTGGGCCAGAGCCTGCTCATTTGCAAAGTATATGCTATAATTTGGCGGTAATCTTCAGTACTGAGCATCTTTGAGTGCTTTTATTTACTTTGAGGTGAACCATCAAACCTTCCAAGGCTGGCTCCATATTTGAGCCACGTTAGAACTAGAGGATAGCGTGTGCAGAAAATTGCAACGGAGCGGTTTATCGATTTTTAGCGGATTTTGCGATTTTGCAAATTTGGTCTTTTCTGGCATATCTGAGAAGTTTCGGTATCGAAGCTTCAAAGTTAAGTATAATGGCCTAGTCCCTACTCAATATTTTTTTCCGTCAATTATCGATCGTTTTTTTTGATACTTCGATTTTCGCCATTTCTATGGTTTTCCAAAAATGGTTGATAATTGACGAAAAGAATTTTATTGAGCAGGGCCTTGGCTATTATACTTAACTTTAAAGGCAGCACACACGCTCGTAAACGTGATTGAGATAACAACGGAAATAGAATGGTATGCCTTAGATTACAACACTTGCGCATTTTGAAGCGTTAAAAACGACCCACAATGCCGCTACACGAGTTAGAAGTTGGCCCCGCGCTGGATTTTCACGCCCACTGTATTTGCCCTTTTCCTACAACGCAGGGTTTCTGGGTCATTTTCGTTGTCAGTGACGTGTGTGGTTCACTCGTTAGGTAATCCACCACCTACTGATGGTGAATGTGACCCTTTAAAGCTTCGAGGTCTAAACTTCTCGGATAAGCCAGAAATGATCAAAATTACAAAAACACGAATTCTGCTAAGAGTCAATAATTAGGCTCCGTCGAACATTTTCGCAAACGCTATCATCTAGTTCTAAAGTGGCTCAAATATCCTGTCAACTCTAGTAGGTTTGGTGGTTCACCTCAAATTGAATAGAAGCACGCAAAGTTGCACAGTATGATGATCACCACTGAATTATTATAGCATATATTTTGTAATTGAGCAGGCCTTGATCGAAGTGGACGGCAGCGTTAGATAGAAAAGAATTTGTGCTTTTGATCGATTCATCGCAGTCTGGACCAACGCTGAGAGGTTCAAAAATCGTCAAAGTCAAGTGGCGAATAACATTCGCTAACACCTAATATTTTCCCACGTTCGGCTTAATGCTCCTAGGCAGGGCTCCATGACATTGCTCACCTGCGAGCGTGTCGTGTGCATGCCGCGTCGGCTGCGAATGCGGAGAACTCACGATCTCATGGGCGTTTTCTCGGCGCTTTATAGGGGATGCTGAAAATCAGGGTTCAGCAACCGTTGCGCCGAACCTCACCGGAGCTATGACCCCCGTAGGTGACCAAATTATTCTAAAAAAATATTCGAAAGTTTTAGTGATCCTCCGTGCGGGAAGTGTTTTTCCGATATTTCTCGGGCAGAAAAAAATTGGAAAAAACAGGAAAATTTTCAAATTTTCGCGACTCAATCACTTTAATCGCTCCAGATTGAGGCAGGTTTGGCCTATCTTACACTTCCATTGCTGATCGCCGCGATGGCATGTTTTGAATACAGATCGACGTGCGACGCGATATCAATAGATGCTCATGGTTGTCATCCCGTCACGTCGCGTGGCGAACGAACTCTTAAAGAGGCCTTACGGTAGCCATGCTGCATCGAACTTATTTCAGTTCTTAAAATTTGAAATCTTGAAACAAGATTTCAGGATGCCCAATTTTTTCGACCACGATTTTCTACCCTCTCCCCCACGCAACATCCCCGTTGCGCCCTGACGCAAACCTCTGGACCCTAACGAAAATAGTATTCTAGGGCATACCAGTCTACGTGATTACACCTTCATACTGGGGACCAAGGTCAGGCGGTTGCTATCTGGAGGGACAACGATGGGGGACGTATAATTTTCGAAAAAAGGGGTTTTGAAAAAAGAGACGTAAAACCCTGCTAGGGAGAGTTCGTGTCCACACTACTCACGCAGATCATAAACTCGATTTTTTTTTGTTGTAACTTCGAAAAACAATTTTTTTCTAGTTATAGCTGTAATAGCCCAATTAGAACCATATTGCACTATTGGTGGACAGACATTAAGCACCTTAAAGTTCTCAGCAGAGCATCAGCCTGAACGATCACGCTTGGAGCTCTTACCTGAGCAAGAAATTACGAGTGCAAAGTTAATACAGACGTTTGGGGCCGCGGTAGACTGACTGCAAACCACATCAAGTGCTGGGATCTCATGAACGCTAAACCGGGGTCCCAGCCAGGGCTGTGCGGAACTGAATTTTGTAATTTCGTAAATCGTAAATCGTAATTTTTGAAATTAATTCGTAAATCGTAACTGATAATGAGTAATAAGCGACCACCACATGACCCAAACCTCATTCGATGTGGAAACACCGTAGCATTTCAGTGATGAGGTGTCTCCATATCGAAGGAGGTTGGAGGTTGGGTTTCAAAGCGACATTTTTAGAGCAGCACTTGAATAAATATTCAGTACACATACGCGGGGTAGGAACGACTTTAATAGACAAAATGGAAACCCTAAGTTTATTTAAAGGCACTGTTCGATATAAATTCCATCCTCGAATTTTCATGACAAACGCTTCTCCAGGCTTTCAAAAGCAGAACAGCGTCAAAGAAAAGGGACGAAAAGCTACCCAGGAGCCGCAAAAGTGCTTAGTGGGCAAACCCCGCAGCTGTGGGCAAGTCCCGCCTCTTTCCGCCCTCGTTGTGAACAAATGACTACTCGAGATCGTGAGATGAGCGATGGCGTCCGATCAAAGCGCCTTTCTTCCTTCATTCTCAACTTCTCTCTTTACTCAGGTCAGCTCTCATACATTGGCTGCAAAAGACGGAGAAGTTACAAGCCTAAGACAACTCGTCCACCATGGCCCTCCCTAGCTCAGTTTTTGAGGAACCATAACCCCATTCCCAGAAGGTCTTGTACAACTTTCAGAGAGCATCACCATTGTGATCGGAATGTAACCCTCTCCAAGATAGGCAAAAAAACAGAAAATCGATTTTTATCGCGAACAGTGCCTTTAAGTACCACCACACCTGTGCCAGGTTTCGTACATTTTTTGAATACGAAAGCATAGGGAATTATCGCTCTACCAAACACAGTTCAGTTGAAGCCAAGGAGGGCAACACTGTGGTGAGAAAAAATTTACGGTTGGATAGTTTTAGCCTTAACCTTTTAAGGAAGGATGCTTGGATAAGGTGGCCATTTCAAAGGGGATATACATTTCCCTTTGAATATATACATTTACAGAACCACTTCTTGACGCAGAAAACGAGTCTGCTCTCTATATTTGTAAAGCGTTGCTCTGAACGGAGTTATAAGCGTTCTTCCCCATAAGCGTAAGTTTGTTGAGATGGAGACGGCGGTATGAGTGGTGAAGGTTGTTTAGGATTCTGAAATGCAAAAGGGTGAGGGCTCCCTTTAAATCTGCGCTTTCAAAAATTAGGTTCTTCATCTTCTTTTCTTTTGCTCTCAGAATTCGCTCCTCATTAAAACATTTAAAAACTTCTTTGAAAAAGTAAGAGACTCTGCAGTCATAATTTCTTAGAAATATTTCAAACCAAATTTTGAAATTACGGATTACGGCAGAAATGAAATTACGGCAGATTTGAATTCAAGAAGTTCCACTTTTTTGTTTGTATCCTTTTAACCGCTGAAGATGAATGCGTGGGGAAGGTTGTTTTGAAATCTCCGCCAAATTCTGCAACGAAGTGTAACCTTGAGCATGGAACCGGAAGAGACTTTGCGTTTCACTGTTGAATGTTGGCGCAAACTGGGTGCCACATGCTGTAACATAGGTGCACCGAGTTTGCGCCAACCTCCAATGGGAACGCAAAGTCTCTTCAGGATTCATGCCGGTGGTATATTGGGTTCCAACCTTTACTCGCTCCGGAGCCAGCCAGGTCTTTAGAGCCGAGCCCCATATTTACCTATCTATTTATGGGAATGGAATTGCTGTCCGCAGCTGCAGGCGACCGCTTTAGAAGTTTACAGAGAGCTAGAAGATAGTGGTGCTGGGACGAATATCAATCATGTCAGGACCTCGCTTGGTCACAGCATGATTCTGTTTGCAGTAAGTGTTGCAACAGCGGTTGTCTGTTACTGCGGACCGAAATTTTGGTCCGATATAGACTGCAGCTCCACCAAAGGTCTGCGTCCCTGGTGTTCATCATGTGACAAGAGCATTCCATGGAAGTAAATAGCTGTGAAGCTACCGACCTGGCTCGGCTTGGGGCAAGAAAAGGTTGGAACCAAATAATAAGTTTGGGTCCGTCAGGTAGGAGTAGGGAAGCGATTGGTCATTCTAAAGCTCGTTATCAACAATTATAGTTCTCCTTGACCTGACCTACTGCTGACTTCGACCGGCCGGGCATGCACGGGTACGGGCTCACCAAAATTAAAAATTTGAAGAGTAATCAAATATTAGGGGCGTGTCAAATTTGAAAGTGTTGAAGTTGGGTCGTATTGAAAGTGTTAAATTTATATTTGTACTAGACCGCCGATTGGAATTGCTCATTTAACCGCGTTTTCACGTTTTATTACGATTTGTTACGATTCGTTACGATTTTGGTCCCAAATTTCGTAAATCGTAAATCGTAAAAAAATTGCCAAAAACGCCCGTAATTCGTGAATCGTAAACCGTAATTCGTAATTACGCACAGCCCTGGTCCCAGCAGGGTTTGGTTGGGAACGTTCGCAAACCGGCGATTTATCATCGTTAGGTCTGGTCAGAACTGGGCTGCGCCTGGGTCCCATGTATAGTTGTGCACGACAGAAATTTTCGAAAGATTTTCGGAATTTTTTTCGTTCGTTTTCATTCATTCGAAAATTCGTCGAACGAAATTTTTTCAAATTTCGTTCGTTCGAAATTTCGTCGAACGAATTTTTTTCAATTTTCGTTCGTTCGAAATTTCGTCGAACGAAATTTTTTCAAATTCCGTTCGTTCGAAATCCGATTTTTCGAAATTCGTTCGTTCGGAATTTTTTCGAACAAATTTCGGAAAAAATTTCGAAATTTCCGACAAATTTCGAAAAAAAAACGAAATTTTGAAAAAATCGAAATTTTGATTAGTTTCGAATTTCGTTCATTCGACCTCCGAAATTTCAAAGTTTTTCGAAATTCGTTCGTTCGAAATTTTTTCGAACGAATTTTTTTCAATTTTAGTTCGGTCGACATTTTTTTCGAAATTGTACAATTATAGTCCCATGTAACCGCACATCCGAGATGGTGGTTTGGTTCGATTTGGTCCCAGCTGGGGCAAGTAACCAAACCAAACCCTGCTGGGACCCAACGCCTTCATGAATCCCAGCCCAGAACGGCAAATTTTGGACCCATGAACCCGAACGTTTCTCATTTTTTAGGTTTTTTTTTCAAAATTGATTTTTCGTAAAAAAAGCGAAAAATCGATCACTGGGATTCCACCTCATTCTCGGTGAGCGAATTTTGAGTAGTCAAGATGTCAAGTTATTCATGTGGATATTTATTCCTTTTTTTTGTTAGTCGGGACGCGGAACAAGCCCACTTTATGCAAAAGAAAACAAAAACAAACTGGAAACAGAATAAAATAACAAACCGGACCATAAACAACAAACTTAAAACTTGATTCAAAAACGGAAAAATAAAAAAAAAGAATTTGATCTGAATCGGGAGTTGAATGAATCACGTGTGCAGCGCGTACTGCTCCTTGTCTTTGAGGCTTGGTTATCGCTGCCTTTTTTATGTAGTGGCGGTCCCTGTGATATAAGAAAATGTTCTACGTGTCGGTTACCCGTCAGATGGTTTATGAGTAACTTCCGGTCATGTGTACGGAGCGAACATGATATATAGCCTGTCATACATAGGGTGTTGAACCTTTTTTTTTTTGAAAATTTTAATCTATAAATAAATAAGGTTTCTACATAGTTGTATTTCTACAGACTTCACAAATTTTTTTATTAAAGTGACGTTAACGTACTTCGTGTTGATTTGTTTACCTGTTTTAGAAGCATTCATTGCGCAATGATTGTGCAATTGTTTACGTAGAGTTCAAGTTTGTTTTGGCACAATGATGAAGTGAACAGATTGTGAAATTGTAGGAATAAAAGTCGATGTGTGTGTGGTTTAGATAAGCGGCGATTCGGCAACCATTGGAAATCAGTCGAGTGTTGTGGCCGCCTCAAAGGACATCATAGGCTCCAGTAGTAGCAGCAGCAGCAGTCGCCTGACGATTCCAGTAACACAAGCTCCAGCCGTTCTTCCCACCACGTCCACTGAGTTGTCGTTGACGAAGGTCGCGGTCACTGCTCCGCCGGCGAAAGCAGGTGGTGGTGCCGTTGGAGGTTTGTGTTTGAAACTATCAAATAGTAAATATGGGAGGTTTACGGTGGGTTACGGTAGGGCGTTCAGCTACCGTAGCCTGCTGCTTTATCCCGGATTAAAAACAGACTTCGAAATTTTATCGGAAATTGAAGTCTCCAGTGCTCGTTACAATGGCAGTGTCGAAAAAAAAAACGGCTAAAAGCGAGCCATAAATGATCATGTTTGGTCCCAAAATTTGAGAGTGGCATGCCTGCTCCGCCAGTTCTTCAATGTTCGTTGAAGAAGTGGGCGGGGCGGGCAAATCAAATTTGAAAAAAAAATCTAGTTTCGGGGTCGTGTATTGCTTATTATTGCTTGTTTTTGAAGGCAGTGTTTACGATAAAAAACCGTGTTCTAGTTTTCGATGTCTGTGAGTAGGTAAGTCCACAAAGAAGGGGATAATTGAGAAAAGTTCCCACAGGACACTCAAATAACGGGGGAAAACTGCTTGAAGAAACCTCTGAAATATTTAATTATGCCAGTTTGGTGTGTTTCGGGGGAATGAGAACAAGACGTCAAGCTTAACGTCGGAAATAGTCCTGCGCTCCAAAACTCCTAGGTAAGTTATGACAAGGTAGCTGAGTTGAACGCAAAATTCAGATGTCAGGCAGGACTCGAACCTGCATTGCACACTTTCCGGGCGAGAGTGTTACCATTACACCACCGACACCCCGTTTTGCCTCACTCAGTTATTCACACATGAACTGTGTAGGCACAACAGCAATCACCCGTTAACGGGTATGATCTGGTAAGCACAAATCGGCATTAAATCCAGTCAAGCTGAGGCCAAGATTGAGCAGGGTTACGACTCGACACGATGGGGGTTGTGTATTTGGGAGATTTTTCGAAGAAAAATGAAAATTTGGGGGGAAGGGGCTGGTAAAATATTTGGATCAAAGTGCCAAATTCCAGTCAAAAATTCTTTTTCAATGGTTATTTGATGTGCTGAATACAAGTTTGATATCTACATTTGTAGAGGGGGGTCTTAAAATCTCCAAACCTTTGGTCAACAGCGGAGGGGGTCGAAGCTCCGCCGAAAATCGGAGCAACGGCCTGCTCAACCCTGGCTGAGGTCCTTTAAGACAGAATTTTGTTGTTTTTTCTCTAAAAAAATCATCAAAATTCTTAGGTTAGGTTTTTTGTTTTCTGTTTCTTGCATCGAAAATTTTAAAAATAAGATGGGCTAATGTACATGCTTTTATGTTAGAATCTTCCGCGATAAAGAATATTCTAAAAAATCGGCAACTGTTCCTCTGGTGAAACGAAAGCAGGACAACGGTCATATGACGTGGGCGGAGTCGGCTGGTCCACGAGATTCTCACCCACTTCCTGGCCGTTTTTTCGTCGTACTTCCGTCTGTGCTCCTCTTAGTGGTACCCAAAGCTTACGTTTTTGCCAAAAAAAAACGGGCGGTTTTTTAATCGTGAACTTTGCCTTCAATCAAGTAACTACAGAGGGGGGGGTATGGAGAAGAAGTTTCAGTTGAAACTGAGACTTGGACCACATTACCGTATGCCTACCGTAATTTTCAAAAAGGCAATTTCTACCGTAGTCTCGCTGAAATCAGAAGACTGATACGAGATGCGTAGGCAGTATTCCTGATAAGCAATCTGGGTGGCGTTTTAGAGAGATCAGGGATGCTGCCTGTTGCAGTACATCTACAGCAACCTAGAGTTTGCCCGAATAAGAATGTCCTCCTACGCGGTCGGCGCGCGTATCGAGCGACCGTCACGAAGGTGTTTTCTGGACCTGCAAATCGATTAACAGGATGATTGGATGCATAGTGAATAGTATCCCAGTCAGCTGTCTGCACTCGTGGGAAGCTTGTCCGAAAAATTCCTTAGCGACGGCCACTAGACACGCACGCGGACCGCGTGGGCGGACAATCTATACATACCGTAATGCTTGAAAAATTGTAAAAATAATTTGAGCTATCAGGCAGCATCATGCACATATATGTATTCAAAGCAAACATGAGCTATTGACGGAGTTTGTCTAAAAAAATATTCTGTTTTTCCTTCTGAAAATTCAAATTGATGTTCTTCTTCAAATATGACTTTTCAAAACTTCGGTATTCTAGGATTTCCAGTAGAGGTATAAACTTCTAGAGTGAAATAAGAGTAAGAATCTCTTTTCCAGGAAAATTCCAAGGTAATGATTTTTTTCCGAGTGTGGCCTCCTCGAGTTTTTGAACGATTTTTTTCCGAATTGACTTTTTAAAAACCTTCTAATTAATCAATCTTTTCGAATTAGCTTTTCGAGGAAAGTCAAGTTTGGGTGAACGCGACCATTTAGAATCTCCGATTGAATCAAATTTTCCTAATAACGTAGACATTCTGAAAATCAAAAGTTTTCGAGAGTTTGATTCCTTTTGAAATCACATATATATGTTTTTTCTTTTCGAATGGATAAATGCATTAGAATAGTTGTTCTTTGTTCGATTCGTATAATGTTTTTTTAATTCTTCAAGATACTTCAAGTCTCAAATGATTTATTTCGAAAAATGTTCGAGAATTAAGATTGAACAGTTTTTTTGTGAATTATTGGAATGTGCTCAAACATTCGTAATTGTGTTCCGCCAGACCGCTGTCGTTTGCGCTTGTCTCAGCGGGGCAAACGACAGGTTTTTCGGGTGAAACGGAAGGTGATCCGCAGAAAACCAGGCATTAAAGAAAGCTCTGAAGAGCGATGTCACGGGATTAACAGCTGACGTTTCGGGTCAACGAATTCGGCCTTTATGCGGCAGCGATCTGGCGGAACACAACTACGAGTGTCTGAGTATTCACCTCATATTTCCGAAAATTTAAAAACCAAGTATCTTGATTTTACAATTAGACTGAATATTCGGAAACCGCCGAATTATTCGAATTAGCGATTGGATCAGATATTCGAAAAATGCGAATAACTTCAGATTCGGGGTGGAGCGAATATTGGAGTTAAATGAAAGTCAAACAGTCAGAAATTTTGAACAATCCGGTGCTGTGCTTGTCAAATCTTTTGATTTCCATTTTGCACGGAGGGAATTCTGCAATCTACAGATTATTTTCATTACATCTTCCATGTAAGCTGATTTCCTACGGGTATTGAAAATTGACTCATCAAATTGTCAGATTTTTTCAAACATTTTGAAATGAATCAGTGACAGCATGAAAACCACGTGTATTTACGCTTGGGTCACATGAATTGAACGTTGAAGAATATTTTTGTTTTTGAATGTGTGTGAACTACACTGATGGTGGACTACGTAATGTTCGAGGCAGTGTGAGATTTCCGCGTAGTCTCGACTAGTCTCACTCATAACATATTTAATTGATTCACAGAAGTTCCTAACAAGTTTTGAGTGCTATGAATAAGTAATGATTTCTGGTAGCTGTAGTCATATGAAGGAAATGGCAATCTTGGGAATGTGATTCTTATCGAGTGATAAGGAAGTTTAAAGTGGGAAATATAATATTTGAATTTCGGCGGAATGAGATAGTTTGGAGGATTTGTTTTTATAGCCCACATGTAATAGATGGGCATGTGCCTTTTTTTCTGCATAATTTGAGTTTGAATTTTTTGCTGAGTGTTTAGAAATCGTATACACAGAAGGAGACGCATGTGGTGCAGCTTCAGGAGGCCCTGTTTTAGCTGCTCACGATTGGGTTCACTCCTCAAACAAGGACTACCAAACCTTCTATCCCTTCGGGGTCGGTAAATTGGGATCAGGGCTGGGGTTCATGTTCAGCAAACCATGGGTTACAGTTGGGTTTCCGGTGGATATAGCACGATGTCTTTTGAGCAAATCCAATGGTAGCCCTTGGTTTGCGTTCATGAATCCTGGCCCATATTAATCTGGGAAGACAAAAGCTCTGACTTGAAAGTCGGCTGGCCCCGCAAGTCATTGTACAGGCCCGAAACACATGTAAGCCTGTATGATCAAAGAGTCGAATGTGTGGCGCGTTCCGTTAGAAATAGTGGACGCATAGTGTGCATCTTTATTTTTAATCTATATAAAATCGGCAGTGGGGTAGTGGCAAGAGGCGCCGCTGTCACGCACACGGTCGAGTGATCGATCCTCGTCCAAGGTCAACCAAGCCTTCTATCCCTTCGGGGTCGGTAAAATGGGACCAGGGCTGGGATTCATGAGGAGCGAACCATAGGTTACAGTTAGGTGTCTGGTGCTGCTAGCACGGTGTCTTTGGAGCAAATCCAATGGTAGCCCTTGGTTTGCGTTCATGAATCCCGGCCCATATTAATCTGGGAAGATAAAAGCACTGACTTGAAAGTCGGCTGGCCCCGCACATCATTGTACAGGCCCGAAACACACGTAAGCCTGTATGATCAAAGAGTCGAATGTGTGGCGCGTTCCGTTAGAAATTATGGACGCATACTCTCCATCTTTATTTTTTGTGGGGTAGTGGCAAGAGGCGCCGCTGTCACGCACACGGTCGAGTGATCGATCCTCGCCCATGGTCAACCAAGCCTTCTATATCTCCGGGGTCGGTAAATTGGTACCAGACTTGTCTGGGAGGATAAAAACATTGACTTGAATATCGGCTGGCCCCGCAAGTCATTGTAAAGGCCCGAAACACATGTAAGCCTCTATCATCGCAGAGTCGAATGTGTGGCGTGTTCCGTTAGAAATAGTGGACGCATAGTCTCCATCTTTATTTTTGTGGGGTAGTGGCAAGAGGCGCCGCTGTCACGCACACGGTCGAGTGATCGATCCTCGCCCAAGGTCAGCCAAGCCTTCTATACCTCCGGGGTCGGTAAATTGGTACCAGACTTGTCTGGGAGGATAAAAACCTTGACTTGAACATCGCCTGGCCCCGCAAGTCATTGTAAAGGCCCGAAACACATGTAAGCCTCTATCATCGCAGAGTCGAATGTGTAAGTGTTCCTGGTTAGAAATTATGGACGCATAGTCTCCATCCTTATTTTTGTGGGGTAGTGGCAAGAGGCGCCGCTTTGCTACGCACACAGTCGAGTGATCGATCCTCGCCCCATGGTCAGCCAAGCTACCCTTCGGCTATACCTCCCCCGGGGTCAGTAAATTGCTACTTCAGACGTACTGGTTCAGGATAAAAACACTTGACTTGAACAATCGGCTGGCCCTGCAAGTGAAGCCATTGTGAAAGGCCCGGAAACACATGTAAGCCTTCTATCATCGCAGAGTCGGAATGTGTGTGTGGCGGTTCCGTTAGGAAACTGTGGACGTATAGTCTCCATCTTTATTTTTGTGGGGTAAGGCAAGAGGCGCCGCTTACAGCCACACAGGTCGAGTGGATCGATCTCGCCTGGCGTCAGCTGTTTCTATACCCTCCGGGTTCGGGTGAAATTGGTACCACAGACTTGTCTGGTAGGATAAACACTGACTTGAATGATCAGCCGGGCCCCGAGTCAGCTGGTGGCATTATGTCTGAAACACATGTAAGCCTCTATCATCGCAGAGTCGAATGTGTGGCGCGTTCCGTTAGAAATTATGGACGCATAGTCTCCATCCTTATTTTTGTGGGGTAGTGGCAAGAGGCGCCGCTTTCACGCACACGGTCGAGTGATCGATCCTCGCCCATGGTCAACCAAGCCTTCTATACCTCCGGGGTCGGTAAATTGGTACCAGACTTGTCTGGGAGGATAAAAACCTTGACTTGAACATCGGCTGGCCCCGCAAGTCATTGTAAAGGCCCGAAACACATGTAAGCCTCTATCATCGCAGAGTCGAATGTGTGGCGCGTTCCGTTAGAAATAGTGGACGCATAGTCTCCATCTTTATTTTTGTGGGGTAGTGGCAAGAGGCGCCGCTTTCACGCACACGGTCGAGTGATCGATCCTCGCCCAAGGTCAGCCAAGCCTTCTATACCTCCGGGTTCGGTGAATTGTTACCAGACTTGTCTGGGAGGATAAAAACACTGACTTGAACATCGGCTGGCCCCGCTAGTCATTGCATAGGCCCGAAACACATGTAAGCCTCTATCATCACAGAGTCGAATGTGTGGCGCGTTCCAGTGATCGATCCTCGCCCAAGGTCAGCCAAGCCTTCTATACCTCCGGGTTCGGTGAATTGTTACCAGACTTGTCTGGGAGGATAGAAACCTTGACTTGAACATCGGCTGGCCCCGCAAGTCATTGTAAAGGCCCGAAACACATGTAAGCCTCTACGATTCTAAATGGTAGTCAAATTTGTGGCGCATCCTCAGAGGATTGCTATACGCCGAGGACTTCATCCTTTATAAAGTCGGCAAGTAACGCACTGGTACTTTGCGCTTCCTATTGTGGGCTGGCGCGAGCTCGGTGCGCATATGTTATAACATACGTACACCGAGTTTGCGCCAAGGCATAGTAAGGAGCGCAAAGTGTCAGTGCGCTCCGTGCCGACTGTGTGTATACATCCTTCTGGATAATATAAAGGATAAGGTTTCCGGCGTTTGTCAATCTTTTTAGGGATGTGCCACGCATTCGCCTTCCATTTAGAATCGTAGAGGTTTTAGAATGTGTATTGGGCGAGTGACATGCGGGACCAGCCGATGTTCAAGTCAGTGTTGTTTCCCTCCCAGACAAGACCCGGAAGTGATAGAAGGCTTCCCGGGGTGGGGATGGATCTTTGGACCGCGTGCGTGGCAATGGCGACAATTGCCACTGCCCCATACGCGTCGTCCTGGACAATATAATTGCCAATTTTTTAAAACTGAAGTGTCGACTTTCGAATCCATCCCACACGATTTTTTTCGTTTTGAATTGAATTCTTGATGTAATTTTTTTTCTGCAGAAAAAACAATGTTTTGGTGGAAAAAATCTCCATTGTGACGATTTATAGGATTAGGATCAAACACCATTCATATGTCGAAGAGGAAGGGATTATTTTCAACTATATTAATCCTTTCTCTGAATATCGCAGTAATGAACACTTGCTGGATTCTCCACACGAGTTTCCGTCTGTGTTATATGCATACGTACTACATCGTTAAATTGCTATTGCCACACCCTTCATTCTACTAAGGTGTTTTTTTTTTCGATTTTTAAAGTTAGATGATTAATTTCGATCTACTTTTCGGTTTTTGTGTTGTGAGATTTTGGAAATGTGTTTGTTCTTAAAGGCAGTGTCCATGATAAATTTCGTCTTCAGTTTTCCGCCGGAAATCGAAAGTTCGGGATCTCATTGGAGCAGTAGAGCGTTGGCACGAATTATTTTTTGAATATTCGAATAAACGAATAATTAAAGTAATAAACTTCTTTGAATATTCGATTATTCGAATAAACGAATATTCTACTTCTTTGGATATCCGATTATTCGAATAACCCGAATAATCCACTTCTTTGAATATCGAATAAACGAATATTTGGGAGGTTGGTAAGTTGTCATCTCATAAAATGCACCCTCTTGACAACTCAAATCTTTTGTCAGCCTAAGAATTCAGGTGAAGTTCATGGGGGAAGTGGTCGAATAGCATCACCTTGAACCAGTTCCATAAAAATACGCATGAAAAAGATACAATGTGGCCGTTTTTGCGAGACACTTTCATGCTCCTCAAGTGTTGCTATACTTATGCGTCGCTCGAAATTTAAACTTTTCTCTATAACTAAAGGTGAAATGGGCATTTCTAGCGTTTTGACAAAATCCTACGATCAGTTTAATATATTGTACATACGTGCTATAACTATAAATTAATGAGGTACTGAAGAATTGTGAGAAATTAGGATTCATTACGCTAAGTTGTTTGAAATGTAAAATCAGAGCAAAATGGAGTGCGATCTTGTCGAATATTCAAATTATTCATGCTGAATATTCGAATAAACCGAATGTTTCACTTTTCAAATATTCGAATATTCGAATAAACGAATATTCGGGCAACACTCTACAGTATAGGTGAAATTACGAACAAAAACGAGCCCGAAAAAAGCTTTGATCTGCTCCGAGGTCCGCTCGCGGTCGAGTTTTCCGAGGAACAGTTTGGTCCGCTTCTTCATTAGCATTGGAGCGCGAGTGCTGCTGCTGCTGAGTTTTAGCATTGGGGCGCATCTGCACACGCCGTCGACCTCAGGCTCATGCCAGCGCAACTCATCCACCATTGAAATGTGGCTTTCAAGAAGAAGAGCTGATTTCGGATGTTTCGCAGCGTTTTTTTATGATTCTTTCTTCACTGATGAAACAGTCAGTCTCCAAACCTTCGTTTTCTGATGAAAACTCGAAATTGATCTCTCACGTGGATACTGCCTTTAAAGGCACAGGACACCCAATAATTTAATTCTCAGATTTCGTGTTTATCTTGGAGACAGTCACACGCTGATAACAGTGGTATCTCTAAACTCGTCCAAAACCCCCGCTGAAAAGAGTTATGGCTCTTCAAAGATGCCTAGATTTTGAGGGTGAAAACATGGTGGACGAGTTGTCTCAGGCCTGTATTTCTCTCCATTCGCAATCTTTGCGTGAGAGAAAGACAGGATAAGGAGACAGTCCGGTAATGGACTGAAGAACGACGACTTGTTGAAATTCATCCATCCATCAAGCCGCTAAGAAGTTCGAAAATCTGTTAGGGGGTCGGGCCTGTGGTGGTGAGCCAAGGGGGTCTTGCCTGTGGTCGTCGCTTATATCTTGCTTATCTGTAGAAAATGAGATCTGGCATTTGGCACGTGTTATAGAGGAGGGGTCTTCTACTCATTCACATGAAAATCTCAAAATTCATATCTGAGGGTGTACTGTGCCTTTAATGGAATCAACGTAAGGAGCTTTTAGGAATTTTATCACTTTTGTTTAGATTTTTTTCCAAAATAAAAATAATAACTATCAGTCAATTTATGTGTTTACAAACAATTTTGTGGAAACTACTTCCAGTGTTGGAGGCGAGTTAAAGATCGATTGAAAGTGAATTTTTCGCTCTATATGATAGCCTAATTAGATCTGAAATATTATTGCTTTTGTCGATTTTTGGATCGACAATTCGGAGCCTCTTTTCTGACCCTCTATTGATTGAAAAATCGATAAAATTGAAGTCAGTCAGAAAAGCCAAACTATGTTCACCATTCCAAAGAGCAAATAATTCCCTGTCGAATGGTATATACCAGGGGTGTGCGTTATGGAAAATGTTTTTTTGGTAAGCGTTAATCGTCAATTTTCGAAAAAAAAAACCCGCGTTAACACGTTAATTTCGCATTTCGTTAAAAATTTGAAGAACATTACCTGACCACAGCAAAAATCAATAAATCGTCAAAGGTCCCATATCAATCAAAGCCATAATTTCATTGCAATTAACGAACTAAATTAACCTGATTTCGAGACTTTGCGTAAAACGTTAATAGTTAATTTTCGAGAAAAAACCCGCGTTAACCCGTTAATGCTTTGACCCATTAATTTTGCATTTCGTAAAAATTTGAAGGACATTACGTGACCACAGCAAAAATCAATAAATCGTCAGAGGTCTCAACTCAATAAAGCCATAGTTCCACTGCAATTAATGAACTCAGTTAACGGGATTTCAAGACTTTTCCGGTAAGCGTTAATCGTTAATTTAAAAAAAAATCACGTTAACCCGTTAATGCGTTGACACGTTAACGCTCATCCCTGGTATATACGCGGCCCTTATCAGGACGAAACTCCAGTACGCAGTTGCGTGCGACCGCTGTTGCAGCACGCAACGCGTGGACAATCGTGCAAGGATGAAGGTTAATCGCGACGGAGCCACGTGGTCATCGCAAGATTATCATCTTGTTCCACGCTGCAATAGCGGCTGTCTGCAACGGGGTCTCCTAAACAGGCAGCAGCGACCGTTTATCCACATCGTTTATAGCTTTGAATAAGCAGGAAGATGACAAGTTTAAACTTGTTGAAACTTGTTGAAACTCGTAGAGCATTTCCACTTGCAAAACAATGAGATGGAACACGTATGGATAAACAGTCGCTGCTGCCTGCTCAGACACTCTGGCGTTTCTAACGCGCACCGTCCCATTTCGACCTGTGCGGGGCAAACGGCATAGCTCCCGCATGGCCATTCCGGTGTGCGTTCAGCGCCTGCCAAACCTCGGATTCCGCCGGTTTGGCTGGAGATGGCGTCACTGCTGCAGAGAGGCTCGGTGTTGCGTTCGTAGACGATTTGACAGCGCATGAGCTCGTTTGATCTGCCGAATCACGTTATCGATGACGCCACGATTGAACATTCCCATATCAGCAGCAGAGGACGTATATAAGGGGCCTCATCCTAGAGAGAGCGTAGTCGGCTTTTTGAGGGCGCTCCTGGGAAGTGGCTACGAGTCACTCTCTGGACGATTTTTGACGCTGAGGGGTCTCCCTCACGGTCCTCAGCGAGGGAAGCTCCCTCGCGGTCGACCGTGGCGTGGATGAGGTCCCTGTCGCGGACCGCGGTGGGGGTGACTCCCTCACGCGGGCCGCGACATGGACTGTGTCCTTGTTGGGGGAGACCAGCTCCTATTGAAATGATGGGACGCCGCCCCTTCTATAATAGGACGACGACCTCCTTTGCCTTTGTAAATCTAATCTAACATGGTCGAAACCTGCAAACGGCAGTGAATCGCCGGATATCGCGGGGCAAACGGCGGATATGGGGCACCCGCTTTGCCCATTTTTCGTTTCTAACGGCAGCGGTTCAGATTATGACCCGCGTTTGCTGCGCGTTAGAAACCCCACAGTGTCTGAGTGTTTAGGTTTTCTCGTCTGCAACTGCGGATCATAAGTTCGCTCTGGTAAGGAGAGTAACATGTTGCGAAAATTTCCGAATTTTCGAGAGAAATTGCCGATTGAAAAAAAAAGAAAAAAAGCGGGAACCTACTGTAGTAATATAATGATCTGTAAAGAAATGACGTGGAGAAATTCTAGGTCAATATGGCTTGATTTTAGACTTGGGACATGTTATGAAATCAGCTTGGGATGATCTGAAAGAGCTGTTTGGATTCGTACCGACGTGTCTTAATGGTGGGACGAGGACGCATGGAGCGACGTGCCGGTGTCCGAAGTTGTATGAGGTTTGTGGAGCAATTTTCAATGTTTTCAAATACATTTTTGAAGTTTTTCAATTACTCTTCTCGTTTAGGGTGCTCTGTGCGACAAGAAGATTTGCCTGAACGGTGGCAAGTTGGAGCGGGCGAAATACGGGCCAGTTTCTTGGGACTGCAAGTGAGTTGAATTCGATTGTCTTCCATCTAAAGCAACTTCTTTCGGCTACTTTTCAATGTCGTTTTGTGGCTGGCTTGCGTGTTTTTATTGGTCCATTACATCAATTCAGTTGAACTGATTCAATGAAGAGAACGGAAGGAAGGGGAAAGATGCATGCAGTCACGTTTGCGTGGATTGTTAGCGGGGATGTGCGGAATTATAGTGGAGTCCACCAAGAGTGTCTCATTTACTTATCAATAGGGAGCGGTCGGCAGGGGAGCAATGTGCATGAATCCCATACCAGCACGCTCGATACCGATTGAGCGAGAGCGGTTGTGCTGCAACGAGTTTCATGTTCATTGATCTCCAATCGACCGCTTCTCATTGATAAGTAAATGAGACACTCTTGGTGGACTCCACTATATCTATTTTCTGTTCATGTTTGCCTTTCGCTTTTCTGTTACCTGTTCAGTTACCTGTTCGCTGAAAATGAGCCGAAACCAGAAAAATCGACAGTCAATGTCTTTGCGATGATAAGTTGCAAAGGCAGTTATTACGTTTGCGACGAAAGGCTTATGCTAACCCTGACGATATAAAGCCATAGAGTTTGAGACGTGTACGTAGGAGAGACCCTACCAGGTTGTTCAATAAGTTTTCCCGTTCGAGAAGAGAGGGCGTCGCTACTAGCCCCAAATTTTTTTGTTTTGTTGGCACACTCTTCATATGAACGTAGTATGTGAAGTTTCATTTCAATCTGTCAATACATTCTTTGTTTACAAGCCATTTAGTGTCTCCGTGTCACAGCAATGGAAAAAATCGAATATCGTGCAGTGATAAAATTCTTATTTTTGAAAGGTGTAGCACCAAAAGAAATTCACGAACGAATGTTAAAAGTGTTTAATTATTGTTGACCTACAATTATAACAGTAGAAAGATGGGTTGCTGAATTTAAACGTGGTCGTACAAGCCTTGAAGATGATTCACGTGAAGAACGTCGAAAAAGCGCATCAACACTAGAAGTCATAGCCAAAATACAGGATATAGTTTTGGAAGATCGTCGATTGACTGAGAGAGATTTATTAGCGGCTCTACACATCTCATTAGGCAGTCTGAGCCATATTTTAAGTGGATTTATGGGTTTTAGAAAGCTGTGTGCACAATGGGTGCCGCATTCGCTAACAATTGAACAAAAACACATTCGAATGCGGCTTTCTCAGCAACATTTGGAGCGTTTTAAAGAGGATAATGTGGATTTTGTGCGTTGATTCTTCATTATAGATGAGAATTGGGTCCATCACCATGATCCTGAATCAAAACAAGAGGCTAAAGAGTGTTGTGAACCTGGTTGTTCGGCTTCGAAACGAGTTCGTTTCCGGAAATCGGCTTAGAAGGTCATGGCACCAGTTTTTTTGGATGCGAAAGGAATTTCGTTTGTGGATTACTTGTAAACTGGTAAAACAATCAATTCTGAATATTATTGCAACCTTTTGGATCATTTGAAGGAAAAAATTCGTGAAAAAAGACCCGGTTTGCAGAAGAAAAAATCCTTTTTCGTCAGGACAATGCACCGTGTCACAAGAGCATTTTGGCAATGGCTCCATGAATTAAAGTTCGAATCGTTGGAGCATCCACCGTATTCACCAGATTTGGCCCCCAGCAACTTCCATTTGTTTCCAGAACTCAAAAAATTTATGCATGGCAGGCGTTTTTCATCGAATGAAGAGGTCATACCGGCTGTTGAAGCGTAATTTGCAGACCTTCCGGATTCTCCCTTCAGGGATAGGATCCACAGATTGGAGGATCGTTTGAGCAAGTGTATTAATGTTCAGGGAGATTATACTGAATAATAAAGTGTATTTTGAACCATAAAATTGTGTTTTTCTTATCGAACGACAAAACTTACTGAACAACCTGGTAGAAGGCAGTTATGTAGCGAAGAACCAATTTTGACGGAATGTCGCGAAGAGATTGATGCCGAGTGTGAAGGCATAAAAAAACTGAAAAAGAGTGAAAGCAAAAAATGAACTTCGCATTTTTAGTTATTTGAATACATAGGTTTGATTTTTTTTTCATTTTTCAGTTTACTGAGTTCTGCATTCCTTTCGATTTTCGCTTTCCTATTTATTCGAATGTTGAATAAAAACCTGTTTTAACTTTTCCAGTCATTTGATTCACATAGTTGTATCCAAAACATTGTTTTTTCCGAGTTCAAAACAGCAAAAATAAAAAAAAATAATTAGTAGATATTTTTTGGATGCTGAAGTTCGAATCTCACAAGGAAGCTACTGTTAGTCAGCCTGGCTATTCCGGAGGAAATGTACTTTTCTAAAGCCGTTTTGGACGAGTAATTGCTCTTTGCAGCTGCCTAAAGTCGCGCTGCCCGTCAGGGGAGTTTTAGGATGTTTTGAATTTTTGTTTCAGATTCTGCTCAAAACCTGTATGTAGGGGTAATCTAGGGTGCTGAAGACTAATCTGAGGCCTGCTTGTCGAAATTCTGACGTTTACCGTAGGTTACGGTAGGTGCCATGCCATTAAGCCTTAAACGAAATGAGACTTTGAACTTAAACTTTGAAAAACCGACAAATAAACCTCAGATTAGAGATCAGCAACCCAAAGAATCCCCGTGGGAAGTATCAAGTCAAAACTGAAACATTTTTCCTAAGCGCTGTCAAAACCCGTGAATTGATATAAGTAAACGCTCTATCGAAAATCCGTACAAGTCCGAAGCGCTATTGGGTCAATGGTATACTTTTTCGCTGTCATGAACGACAGTCATGACATTAAGCACATATCGTGTAGGGACCAGCATAGGAGCAACGGCACTGCTCTTCGTAGGAACAGTTGTCGCGTGACCGTCGCAGCGACGTGTCACGAAGGGCTGACATACAGCAATTATGCCGGAAACTGTCGCTGCCACTGTCGTTATCTCTCTGCAGCGCTGTGCGACAGCGACAGATTCAAAAAGGCGGGAGCTCCGCGACAGGCGGGTGTTGTCGCTATGCAGAGTGACGCGACCGCGTGTCGCAAAGGTATACCATTGGCCTTACTCAATGCTAAGTTCGAACAATGACCGTTCACCCAAACTTCGTCTAGGAGGGGGGGGGAGGGGGTATTTTGGGAGCTGAGCACGATTATGAGGTCCGTTTCTAGATTTTCGAAAGATTACTCGGTAGGAAAATCAGGGGGAAACGTCTATAACTTTTTTCAGAGGAGTTGTGGGCAGCGTAGAAGGGCATATTCGGACTTTACCACGTTAGAAATGGTTGTAGAAAAGTATATTTTATTTGAAATGACCAGGCTGACTAATAGTATACTCTGTTTATCTTGAATTGTACAAAATACGGTCCGCCAATAGTCCTCAAATTGGCCCGCTAGTACCGTAGTGTACGTCCACGACGCGTTCTCGGCAGACCCGGGTGGCAGGCTGGGTGGCCGAGTGACGGCATTGACGAATCGATCACTACGGTACTAGCGAGCCAATTAGAGGACTATTGGCGAACCGTGTTTTGTGCAATTCAAGATAAACAGAGTATAGCTACCTTTTCAGATATTTCCACATTCGAATTTCAGACTTTCTTTGAAATATCAAGACCACACCATTCCATTCGATGATCCTAGTAGTAGCTTTACTATTTCAGGTGTCCTACTCCGCAGTATATTGAGGGTGCTCACTGTGAGACGGTGCGTTGTGCCAATAGTGCGCCGCTGCGGACGGAAACTAACGGAAGCTGGTGGTGCGATTGTTCGGGTAGTTCGTTTTATACGGGAAGGTTCTGCGAGGTGAGAGAGGAGTTTCAGCTTCAAAATTCGGGTAAAGTCACTATGAGTTCGTCTTTAAGGAGTTTACTGCTCCATACGCAGTATTTGCGATTCCATTGGGGTGCCTACTGCTTTTTGCCCTGTGCATAGCCGTGTGCCAGATGGATTTGTGTCCGCGTCGACGTCGAGCGAATCGCCATTTTCGACGTACTTCGAGCGAAGCTCATGGACCGACACGAGTTCGACGTCGAACTCCGACCCAAGCTCAGTCGAGATCCAGAGGCAGTCAGGCGACAGCTCATAGAGCGGCGGCTACCCAGGTAGATTTTTTCATTTGAAAAAGGTGTATTGAATTTAACATTTGTTTATAGGAACTTCTGATAACAGAAGATCGAGGGTTATGTCGGAGGGGTGTTGCTTATCCACAAGGAATTGTGGCGCCGTATGTGATTCGGCTTGACACAATACCTCATTTCAACCCGCATATGATAGGTGGGTATATACTTGGAGAACGTTCGTATTTAACAAAATAGCATGTTTTTCTTGATTCAGGTGGTGTAGAACCGATGCCTCCGACGAAGCCATTGGAGCCACCTCCTACGTACGAGCAGGCCGTTTTAGCCCCTCCGGCTCCTGAGCCGCCTAGCTATACGGAGACTGCAGATGAGGTGAGTAAAGAGAGAAGGGGTAAAAAAGTTACGAAAAAAAAGCGGTTGATGCGACGCTATGCAGGGAATGTAGCATTTTAGCACATTTGTATAAGATTTGGTTAGCGCTGGATTTCTTCATGGGTGGACCGTTGGATATCAGCAAATAGAAGGAAGGAGAACATACTCAGGGAGTCGGGGGGTTCTATTCGGCCACGATTGGCTTTCGACTAGTCTACAAAGCGGTTGGACAACGATATGGCCACGTAATTTCCTTGCGCCACGTGGCCTAATCGTCGTCCAAGTGAGAAGCACGTGGCGCCAATCATAGCCGTTCCACTCGGCCACGATACTCTTTCGATTCGACTACGATGAGTTTGGACGACGAACGAGCCGCAATGCACATGATTTAACACGCTGATCGATCGCTTGAGAACTGACCCGGCGCATGTCAGCCGCACTGCACGTATATTCTCAGAGAATCGGGGGTCCTATTCGGCCACGTTAGGCTTTCTATTCGGGTACCTAGTCGAGTTGAAAGGGACTTTTGCAGCAGCACGTGCTGCTCCGAGGAGCACGTGCCCAGTTCGATAGGACTACGTGGCGCAGAGAGACAAAACCCTTGCTGCACCCCCGATTTCCCTCGCTAAAGCACGTGGCCTGTTCAATAGGAGCACGTGGCCCAGATATGCAAAACCTTCTCCGAACCCCCGTGTCCCACGCAACAGCACGTGGCCTGTTCGATATGAGCACGTGGCGCTGGGGGCGGGCTCCCACACCTTCGATGGGAGCGGGTCCCCCCCCCCAACAAGGATACGGTCCAAGTCACGGACCGCAGTAGGGGATCACCCCCACAGCAGTCCGCGACAGGGACATCACCTTCGCCACGATCGACAGCGAGGGAGCTCCCCTCGCTGAGGGCCGTGGGGTAGACCCATTAGCGGTTCAAAAATCGCCCAAAAAGTGACTCGTAGTCACCTTCCAGGAGCGGCCCGAAAGGCGCACTGCGCTCTCTTTGGGCACGAGCCCCTTATATACGTGTTGTGCGGCTGACATGCGCCGGGTCAGTTCTGATGCGATCGATCAACGTGTTGTATCATGGGCATTGTGGCTCGTTCGTCGTCCAAACTCATCGTAGTCGAACCGAAAGAGTATCGTGGCCGAGTGGAACGGCTATGATTGGCGCCACGTGCTTCTCACTTGGACGACGATTAGGCCCCGTGGCGCAAGGAAATTACGTGGCCATATCGTCGTCCAATCGCCTTGTAGTCGAGTCGAAAGCCAATCGCGGCCGAATAGAACCCCCCGACTCCCTGAGTAAAAGACTAAAAGACGCAGACGATCCAGTTAAGAGTCCGCCCATCTTTGTATATTGACTTTCTCGGGAGCATCCGCAAAAGGCCTGCTGATATGTCTCTCTCTCTGACGGGATTCGTGATCGTTCTTAATGGGTGGTCAGGCTGCTTGACAATGTTAATAACCAGTTGCTGCGCTTGGAGTTGGCAGTGCTCCTTAACTGGCAGAAATCGGGCTTCAGCATGAAGATGCTCCTCTGGAGTGCTCTTTGCACACCCAGTGGCAATCCGAAGTGCAGAATTTTGAACTCGCTGCATCTTTGTCCACGATTAATCCGATATCATGTGCTGCCATACCGGTGCAGCGTACTCCAACGCCGGCTGCAATATTGCCTTGTAGGTGGTCAAAATTGTCTCCCTAAAACGTTAGAAAATGATATCCGGTTCTTATCGCGTATGATGCCTTCATGCTGTTTTTCTCAGTTGGGCTTTAGGTAAGGGTGCACTGTAGAGTATATCAAACGAATAAAAATGTTCGAATATTCGGATAATCGAGTTATTCGAATATTTGGTTATTCGGCCGAGTATTCGTTTTCCGAATATTCGTTGACATGCTCTAGTGCATCCACTAGGCAACTTTGAGGGTGTTCAGGAAAACTGTTCCGGATTTGGCTCAAAAATATCAGAACATAAAAATGAACGACATTTTTAAACTGTTGAAGCAGCGAAACGTTTTTGAATTTTTTTCATTTCCGAAGCGTGTTAAAAGCCTCATTATGAATGCTAAATTACGGCGAAATCTCGTCAAATCTCCAAATAACCTGAAAATAGCATGAAGTATGCCTCACATTCGCTCACAGTACTCATCCCACAGAAAATGGCCATCTTTTCGACAATATTTTCCGATTTTAGGAGGAATTTTTGGAAAAGTCCGTGGAAAGATCGGAAAAGCTAGAAATCCTCCTTACTCACAAAGGAAGTCTCTAGCCGCAACTCACTACGGCGAAAAATTTAGTACAAACTAAAAAGAAACATGAAAAGATGAAAGAAAAATCGATACTCAGTTCCAACTTTTCACGACGTCCCGATGACGTCCCGATGAATGTCAGCTGTTCGGCCGGTCAATGACGACATTTGGCAAAGCGCCAAAACTGACCGTATGATTGGGGTGTCGACCGCAACCGCACCGGCCGCCCTTTTCCACTCAGAAAAATCAAAACAACTTACTTGTAATATAAATGTAACTTACTTGAATGTCTCAAGTAACTTACATTTATAATACATGTAACATACACATATTACATGAAACATGCAGTTATATTTCATGTAACTTACATTTATATTACATGTAAGTTACACTTATGCTACATGTAACTTACATTTGAATTTTCACTATGGGTGGCCACCACGTGACGCAGACGACGCCCGACGCAGAGGGCGCGTCCCAGGCCACACACTACGCCAAGAGAATGCTGTGCAGGGCCTTCCCTGCTGGTATGGGGTCAAGTGCCTCAAACTTGGGTAATTGAACCAACAGCAACGCCAGTCGTATGGCTGACCCCGCGAGTGCGTCGTACATCAGCCTTGGAAATATCTTCTTGGCCGATTTAAGTTACTTGCGACTTATATTGTGCCATTTAAGTTACATGTAACATATCTGAGGCGCACTGCACGCAGTATCCTCTCAGAAATTGAAAATAATTTACTTGTAACATATCTAAGCTGATGTAAGTTACTTGCGACTTATCTCAAGTCATTTAAGTTACATGTAACATATCGGAGGCGCAGCGCACGCAGTATCCCACCGATATGTTACCTGTAACTTAAATGACCTGAGATAAGTCGCAAGTAACTTACATCGGCTCAGATATGTTACAAGTAACTTGTTTTCGGCCTTTTATTTTACAAGTAACTTGTTTTCATTTTTCTGAGCACTGCTGTGGGTTGTATCCCCTATTTCGGAGTCAATTTTACCGCCGTTGATCGCGTGCGTGCGCGAGCGTATGCATAAACAGAGGGTATATACACTGCGACGCATAAGTATGGCAACACCCATGAATTAGGCCTGTCGTATGTTGGATTGAGGTTTCGAATACTGGGGAGAGTTTCTGTGTTTTCTGATACGACAAAAACGATGGTTTACATGGTGTGACCCAAAATCACCCATTTTGCCTTTAGTTATAGCAAAAAGTTTGTATTTCGTACGACGCATAAGTATAGCAACACTTGAGAAACATGAAAATGCCTCGCGACGACCGTCTTATTTTACCACCTTCATGCGTAATTTTGTAATGGTGGTCTGAGATGATGCTATTCGTGCTTTTTCCCGGTGAACTTCGCCTGTCTCCTGACGAGAAAATCATGTTAGCTCCTTGGACTCTGATTCCGGTGGAATTCCAGCTAGCAAAGACGAACAACTCCATGTAGTTCCGAGTTCGTGCTGGATCCTAAAAAACGTTCAACGCCTGTGGTTGCCCACACGTCCTATGGAGCCTGAGAAACAATTCCAGCTAGACATTCCTCGACGAGATTTCATTGACATGGTATCAGCCCCAAGGACTCACTACGCACTGTCGCCGAGCTTCTCCGAAGATACCATTCCCCACTCCATTAATCAGTATGACAGCATTAAGGGCTCCGAAATGAAGCAATCTCATCGCTCAGAACAGTCTCACAAGGTTGCTAGGCTCGAGCCCGCGCGATCAAAAATGAACACAAACTAGGGGAGTGTGAGTGCTCCACGC
Source organism: Aplectana chamaeleonis (assembly GCA_029168955.1). NCBI lineage: Eukaryota > Metazoa > Nematoda > Chromadorea > Rhabditida > Cosmocercidae > Aplectana > Aplectana chamaeleonis. Next base: position 696,144 of record JAPDOI010000053.1, read on the forward strand.
AGCTAGGCGGCGTTTGCCAAATCGTGTGTAACGTCATTTTATTCGACGATGCCAAATTCGTTTTGAATGATTCTAATGGCACAATCTGACGAGTCCTCCTATATCGTCTGTCCGAATTGTAGGTGAAGAATATGCTCATGTTTGATCGCGCGGGCTTGAGTCTAGAAGGCTTGTGAAAATGTTCTGAGCGATGAGATTGCTTCAATTCGGTGTCCACAATGTTGTCATACTGACTAATGGAGTAGGGAATGGTTTCTTCGGAGATGCTCAGCGACAGTCCGTAGTGAGTCCCTGGGGCTGGCACCATGTCAGTGGGAACTCGTTGAGGAATGTCTAGCTGGAATTGTTTCTCAGGTTCCATAAGACGTGTGGGCCATCACAGGCGTTGAACGACTCATGATCCAGCATGAACTCGGAACTACATTTAGTTGGTCGTCTTTGCTAGCTGGAATTCCACCGGAATCAGAGTCCAAGGAGCTAACAAGACTTTCTCGTCAGGGGACAGGCGAAGTTCGCCAGCAAATTGCACGAATAGCATCACCTCAGACCAATATTACAAAACAAAACATGAATGTGGTACAATAAGGCGGTCGTCGCGAGGCATATTCATGTTTCTCAGGTGTTGCTATACTCACGCGTCGTACTAAATACAAACTTTTGCTACAACTAAAGGCGAAATGGGTGATTTTGAGTCATACTTTGTAAACCATCGTTTTCGTCGTAGCAGAAAACATTGAAACTTTCCCCAGTATTAGAAACCTCAACCCAACATACAATACCGTGCAAAAGTCTATTCGCGTGGCCTTTCGGTGAATAATGTTTTTATACGTATCTTGGCTTGCCGTTAGCGAAACTTGATGAAACTATGGTATGTTATGGGACATAACAATTCTTGCTTTACACATACACAAAATCGGGTTTTGAGCGCGCAGTTTTTAGAAATGGAATTTTTTAAACATTTTGTGGTAATATCTCAAATTAAGACTATTCCTTCAAAACATGACTTTTACAAATCCAAACCCGTATCAGTTATTCGCCATTCGGAGGTCTTTGGAACCGTTGTATAGCTTTGTGAGAGAATATTCTCTATCAGTCTCTATCGGAATTTTTCTGAAGACCGAAAATTGAACAGGTTGGAGCTAATTTTTGGAATTTCACCACTATAAAATTATTCATCCCTGAACCATTACATGATATGTGCTTCATAAGCTTTGGCAAAGTACAACTGGTACATAAATTTCGCTCTTTTTCGATAACGTCGAAGAGAGATACTTAACAGGTGCAATATCGCATTATTTTCTTTCGAATTTATTTCTGAAAAAAATTTGATGGAGATCAATATTTTACAAGGGTATACGACGGCTCTGAAGACCTTCGGATGGCGAATAACTGCTACGAGTTTGAAATTGTAATAGCCATGTTTTGAAGAAATAGTCCAAATTTTAGATAATACCACAAAATGTTAAACAAATTCCATATTTAAAAAAACTGCACGGTCAAAAACCAATTTTATGAATATGTAAAGCAAGGGTTGTAATGCCCCATAACATACCAAAGTTTCAACAAGTTTCGCTTAGGGCAAGCCAAGATACGTAAAAAAACATTATTTGCGGAAAGGCTACGCGAATAGACTTTTGCACGGTACTGTATGATAGGCCTAGTTCACGGGTGTCGCTATACTTATGCGCCGCAGTGTACCTACGGGGTGCTTAGAAAGGATGTCAACTCCATTCTCGGTTTGGAGGCAAGTAATTTCATGGATGGTCCTCAAGATATCAGTATGAGAAGGTGTCTGAGGAGAAAGAGGTCTTCGGGAGGTTCTTAAGGTGGCAAGTTCTGGAACGCGAGAATGTTTTTAGCTTTTGGACAGTCTGGGTTGGGATTAGGGAGGTCCACTTAGTGGTATGCAGTTTGTAACCGCGAAGAAGAGAGCTGTCTCTTGTGTAAAGTTAAGTTGTAGATTACCTGAACATCTTTCAGCGTGGTCCTCCGCCACCGCCACCTGATCAGCCTCCTCCTCCGAATCGTCAGCCACCTCCGCCTCCTTCACCTTCCTGATAGTTAACGTGCATGATTAAAATGCGGATCGATCGAGTAGTAAAACAGTGTTAAGCTTGTCGAATATTCGAAATTTTCAAGTGATATAGTATATCATACTTAGTACAAAGATTCCTCCCTATCATCCTCATGCATATCTCTTATGGCGTCAGTACATATTGTCATCAAAGTGTTGTGGAGACGCACGACACGCGTCGCGTGCATTGGTAGATTCGATACTTTCGATCATTGCCTGCCTTCAAAAGCATCATCATCATCATCATCATCTTGCTATAGTTCCAATTCACTGCGTCCACTTCTTGTCGCTTTATCATTCAGGGCATGTGGCTATGATTATACTTTGTCGCTTGCGACGCTGCCTTTGTCGCGCAGCTTCCGCAGAGTATAATTGTAGCCTCAAACAGATTTTTAGATGTTTTGTTTTGTTTTTCTAGAAAAATAACTATATAATGCAATATCCCACTGATAGGTGAGCTGATTTTTCTAGTCAGTGATTCTCGTCTAATCAGTGAGCGAGTACAGGGGGCGGGGCAAGGGGCGGAGCTCTGAGTGAAGCCCCCGCTTCGCCGCCTGTTTCTCGTTATCGATTTTCTATTGATGTCCTCTCATCGATTCCTGTACACATAATATCGCCTTTCAGTTCCATGCGCTTTCGGCTTCGATTTTTATACGATTTATTGGTTGATTGATTGATTCTGTGTGTTCGATTATTCTCGAAATAAATATTATTTGATTTGGTGGCGGTGTCGATAGATTGATACGTGAAGTCCTGTCTTAAAGTGATATATATTTGGCTGATATATATTTCTGTCGTCCAAACAATCGTTTTTAATGCAGAAGGTTTTTGTTTTGCATGAGGTTAGCGCAAAGTTATGCACAAAATGGATGTCGGCGAAATTTTTCTTTTCCGTCAGTTCACAAAGTTGTCCTTAGAAAGTCGTAATTCTCACGACTCTTGGTGCGAGCGGCGCGCGCGATGCTGCTCCCTCCGTCTGTCATGCGCTTTCTCGCTGTTTCTAACATCCGCTCCGCACCACCACGCGCAGAAACCATGAGAATTTCGCGGTTTTATAGCCTGTAACTAGCTCTGTTACAGTCCAACCCCACGAACATACTCTGTAGGTATCCGCATTAAAGTGATGCGAGAAATTTCTGGTCAGTGTTAGTCACAGTTTGACGTCTCTAATTCATTCCCTGAATCGAGGCTATGTAATGTGCTTCTCTGGGTCAATTTTCGGTCCGCAATTGCGTCTCGACACGCTTTGCGGCCGCGCGCTCTCGAGTCGGAAGAGTTTCCAGCGCCGCAGCCATCCATCAGAAAAATTAGATATGTTTGATAGAGATACCGCCGATATGTTGACTCTAGGTGGGTTTTGGAAACTGGAAACTAAACAAAATCGGAGAAAGCTGTATGAAAAAACCACATCGAGCCGGCTTTGGCGCTGGAAACTCGACTGACTCGAGCGCGTGCGGCCGCAAAGCGTGTCGAGACGCAATTGCGGACCGGAATTTGGGCTAGGAAAGCACAGTAAAGAAATAAAAGGTTGGCTTTGTACATACATATTAAAATGGGAGTGGACGAGTAACACTGCGGCACACACGCTGGGTTGAAATAGCGAAGCTAATGCATTTATTGGGCCTTTATGAGAGCGCTTACGCGGCTGCAAACATAAAAAATCAGCGAGTACTAGGAAATCCATTTGAAAGTGTCCATATTGAGGGGGCGGGGTTTTGCGAAAAGTAGGCGGAGACTACCTGTTTTAATAAGTCAAGTATGGCTCATATTCGGTATATTTGACTCCTGTTTCACGTTTTAACGTCGTGAGCGTTTTAGTGGAGTCCCAATGACCCTATTAACATCGTTATGCCAACGAATTTTGTGATTATGCCAGGGTTAGGCTCACGCTGTGATGGTCGCAGAGGAGGGCCGCAGCTTTGGGGATCGGGAATGGAGAGAACCGCAGCCCACGTCGGGCAGCTTGCCAAAGTATTTGAGTAAAATTTGTAAAAAAAATACATATAGAATAGAATTTTAATAAAGAATACATTGAAAGCTTGTTCAAAATATGAGAATAATAGTAACAATTAATTCCCAAATTATCAAACTTTGCTAAATTCTATCTGAAGATCACACTCATCTGAGGGCCGCAGAAATTTCCGGCCTGGGGGAGGGAGCTGCACCTTTCACGAACCTGTCACAGCGCCATGCCTTGCCCTGGTGCATATAGTTTCCGTTTTCGATTTAGTCTGAGGCCTAGGGCTTACTTCCCGCGACGGGCGACGCGACATAGTGTCTGTCATACATATCGAACGAAAATCGATATGGATCATATGCACTGTCGCTGTCGCGCGTCGCGGGATGTATGCACTAGCCCTAACGCATGGACCAGGCGGCTAGCCGTGCGGGGTTGGCGGCCTCAGTGGAGAATGGGGTATCGATTTGCGCGATGTGGTCAACCGTCGCAGCCTTGTCCATTCATCAGACTAAAATTATTACGCAAACTCTACTGTCTTCGAGTGAAGAGTTGTGTTCTCGGATGTTAAACCTAACTCGATTGGAAGATAACAGGCACAACTACGTTTGCTGATTGGCACTTGGTACCAGATTTCTTTAACAGCGCATTAGTGAGACGGCAGAGAACCACAAAAGTACAGCTGGCTGTCCACATTAGGGTTCTTCAATGGAATCTTTTTCGGAAAGAGTCGAGTTTTTTGGACTTCCTCAGCGATGAGGATTTTGTGGATAATAGAAGCACGCGGTAGCGACCTTTAGCGTTATGTACTGTTCTTATCGGAATGAAATTCCGGTCCGCGGTTGCGGACAACCGCTGTTGCGACACGCACACTTCGCGCAATCGTGCTGCGAGCACGCCTAATTGATTATCATCTTGCTGCGTGTTGCAACTGCGGTGAAAAACGAGGAAGACGCAACCAATCTGTCAGCGAAAAGTGGGGTCGTGGCACCGCAGGCTGCTTCATTCAAAATTAGCGTCAGTATGCATCTCTGAGTGTGCTCTGATCGATTTTATGGATTCGGGGGAGGCGGCAGATCAGGGGCCGCTCCCGACCATAAAGGGGTGGGTGGGCCGCGCTCCCGGGTAACTTATCCCAACTACGTGTCCAGTTTTTTTCGAGAAGGAGGTTCATATGTTTTCTCAAAACAATTCGATCCTCACGTAAACTCAGTTTTGTTTCAGGTTACCAGTTTTCTTCGTTGGAAATTTGTTGTATGTGTAGAGGAGAGCGGGCGGCGAAATGGTTACCACGGCTGACGCAATGTGGCGAAAAGTGCTATATTATAGACAACCGTATCCTGACAACTATTCTGGAGGCGATGAGGAATTCCTGAGTGAATTGAAGAAGAACTGTGAGTTTTTTGATTTCCAAGAGGCTTTAGCTGTGAAGAGAAGCGTGAAAACACATTGTCACGTGGAGCATCGTCAGACTTTTACGATGCGCCAGCCTACACATGTCAGAGAAACCAACGAGTTTCGGAAACTCTCATCTATCCTATAATATACATGTAGTAGTTAGATCCGCGGCCTGTTTCCTCAAGAAAAAAAAACGTGTAAATTCAATTGGCGGCTGGCGTGGCGGTTTAAATCTCAATCTCTGAGAATTGAAGCGCCGCGCCAGCCGCGGTTTGAATTTAAACGTTTTTTCTTGAGGACACAGGCCACGGACCTAACTATAGTTAGGTCCGTGGCTTGCCTCCACAGGAAAAAAATTATTTATATCTCACCCGCGGCTGGCGAGGGTGGTCGCGTGAGCCGACCCGCTAATCGTTTCAGGCCGAGAGAAGAGCGCAGCTGATTGGCTTACTATACCGCCAGCCGACGATGAGATTTAAACCGCCCGCGCCAGCCACGGGTGAGATTTAAATGTTTTTTTTTTCCTAAAGATGCAAGCCACGGACCTAACTGTATAGATAGGTCCGTGGTTTGTTTCCTCCAAAAAATATTTAAATCCCACCCGCGGCTTGCGCGGTGGTCGCGTGCGCCGGCCTGCTAATCGGTTCTGGTCGAGAGAAGGGCGCAGCTGATCAGCTTACCATGCCGTCAGCCGCCGTGAGAGTTGAACCGCACGCGTCAGCCGTGGGTGAGGTTCAAATGGTTTTTCTTGAGGAGGCAAGCCACGGACCTAATTGTATATATGTACGCTCTTTCAGTGTCTGCCGTCAAATACACCTACTGGGAAGCAGTTTTTGGTGTGGAGCGACTGGTATTCCATCTAAATTTGATAGTCCTACTATATATAATTTTTGAATATGTTGGTTTTACTTTTTCGCGATTTGCAACTTGCAGCCTACAAAGGCCATCCATCTACAATCTTTTCTTTTAAGGTCTTCATGAACGCGCTAAGCGCAGGTGTGCTGGCAGCGGGTCTTATTTCGACGAGTACACTTCTCTATGTGGTTTATGCGCTGATGCTCACCGAGACGAGGATCAATTTTACGGATCATTTTTATACGGTTGTGGTCTTGTTCCTTTTTGGATATGCGACTACGCCGGCGATAAGGTGAGTGGTTTTTTCTTGACAGGTAACTCGAACAAATGGAATGAAGATGTCGCCGAGTGAGGTTTTTCTCCAAAGCCTAAGCTGAGACCGGGTTTATACCTCTACCGCAGAGCGAGGCGATGGCATGAATTGAATGCGGATCGACGCGCGACGCGATATCAATCGATACTCGCCAATACGGTGTCGTCGCGTCGCGGTGGAAGTGTGAACCCGGCCTAAGACTGAAAACATAAGTCGGACCCCGTATTCGGGCCAATCCTGAAACCTCCATAGATCGGCAGAGAAAATCATTTGAAACTCTCAGTTTTTGCTTCATCCGTGGAGTCAATCATTCGATTACGGAATATTTATAAATCGATATTTGGAACATTTAGGGGAATGTAATTGATTTCAGAACGCTGACGGGTACAATTAGTACGGACACTATTTTTGCTCTTTCGTTTATTACTGCGCTGATCAGCTGTGTGTTTCACGACTACGGAATCAATGCGCCTATGTGAGTAGTTTGTGAGATCTAGCTTTCCCAGACTCCCTGGAGATCATGTGGACATGGTGGCCGCATTGGTGTCGTGCAATATCGCTTGTTCTCAGGCTGAAATTCAGGTTTTGAGCTTGTCAGGTCATAGTAAACCTTGAAATCAGTTCTCTAGATTTTCTGTACGAAGGCTCCGCGGCAAGAAACGGACTAGAACGCTGTATCCGTCGAGGGGTGGGTCGCTAAAGCAGGTGCTCGGCTCTATGTATAATTGCGAAAAAATTTCGAGGCTTTGTTAGTATTCTACGTTTGGCTGGGGTCATACCTGTCGCGATCAGCGACTGCGATAGTGCATATCAGGCATATCGATTTCCGGTCGATATTGATGGTAATATTGCGTCGCGTGGCTCGTCGCTGCAAGTATGATCCCGGCCTTTTGGAGTGAGTTTTATTTGCGTTTTACGCGTGCGTCTGCGCGCGGTAGCTGCGACTCCATCTTCTTCACACTTTCTCGCTTATTAGCCCTCTCTGTCCTCGCTTCGCATACGCACGCGATGCAACAAAGTAAATCTGGATCCGAAATGGATGATACTGTGCTTATCTGGGCCGAATTCCGGTCCGCAATCGCGTCTCGACACGCTTTGCAGCCGCACGCGCTCGAGTCAGTCGGGTTTCCAGCGCCAAAGCCGACTCGATGAGGCTTTTTTATACAATTACCTCCAATTTTTCTTGGATTCCCGTTTCCAAAACCCACGTGGAGTCAGCAGATCGGCGGCTGCGGCCCTGGAAGCTCTTCTGACTCGGGAGCGTGCGGCCGCAAAGCGTGTCGAGACGCAATTGCGGACGGGAATTCGGCCCAGATAAGCGCAGTATGTTATGTGGGAAAACTAGGGCGGGCGAACTCGGGAAGGGGCACTTTTTCTACTGATTTCGGGGAGTTTTCAGAATACTGGGGGCTTCTTGATGTTTTGAACGCATTTTCGCCTTCAGATTTCTCTGTAGAAAACGATCCGCATAGACGTTGTCTGGGAACTTTCTGGAAGTAAGTATGCGTAACCTAGTACTTATTTTAGTGTGTCATACCAATTATCAGTGAGTAGTGGCCTGAGTTCTGTGGTATTTCTGCTGTCGCGACTAGAGTCCAATGATCTCGCTTTTGTTATGCTCTCAATGGCATTCGCCCTGCATGCATTTTCACCGTTCGTCAGGTTAGTGAATTTTAATAGAACAGTACCATTTAGTTCTTGGTGAAAAAAATTAGCGCTTAGTGGTTACTGTGAGTGGCGATTACCGAGTTTGCGCCAACGCACAATAATACCTAGTGCATACATTGCCGCGAAAGGGGTCCAGGTTTCGCGAACCTCAAAATGGAAGATCGCGAAGCCCCGTAGTCCGCGGTAGGTTCAACTGTGAGAGTTTTGGCCGAGAAATAGTCGCGGAATGCCTGCTTTCTACGTGATAGCCGAGAAATAGCCAGGAAATAGATGAATACCGCCAAATAGCCGAGAATTAGTCGCTAAGTAATGCCTGCCGCGAAATAGGCGCTCAATCACGCTCGCCGCGACATAGGCGAGAAATAGTGCTCTCCAGGGAGGCATACCAGGTTGCTCAGTAAGTTTTGTCGTTCGATAAGAAAAACACAATTTTGTGGTTCGAAATACACTTTATTATTCAGTATATTCTCCCTGAACTTTAATACACTTGCTCTAACGATCCTCCAATCTGTGGATCCCATCCCTGAAGTGAGAATCCGAGAATCGGGAAGGTTTGCAAAATACGCTTCAACAGCCATTATGACCTCTTCATTTGATGAAAAACGCTTGCCACGCATGAATTTCCTGAGTTCTTGAAACAAATTGAAGTCGCTGGGGGCCAAATCTGGTGAATACGGTGGATGCTTCAACAATTCGAACTTTAATTCATGAATTTTAGCCATTGTTAAATCGCTCTTGTAACACGGTGCTATGTCCTGATGAAAAAGGGTTTTTTTTACGAATTTTTTCCTTCAATTGGTCCAAAAGGTTGCAATCAAATTCAAAATTAATTGTTTGACCAGTTTGTAAGTAATCCACAAACAAAATTCCTTTCGCATCCCAAAAACTGATGCCATAACCTTCTTGGCTGATCTCCGGACACGAACTCGTTTCGAAGCCGAACAACCAGGTTCACACCACTCTTTAGCCTCTTGTCTTGATTCAGGATCATGGTAATAGACCCTAGCCTCATCCATAGTGATATATCCACGCACAAAATCCACTTTATCCTTTTTAAAACACTCCAAATGTTGCTGAGAAAGTCGCATTCGAATGTGTTTTCGTTCCATTGTTAGAGAATGCGGCACCCTATGCACACAGCTTTCTAAAACCCGAAATTTCACTCAAAATATGGCTCACACTGCCTAATGAGATGTGCAGAGCTTCTATTGAATCTTTCTCAGTCAATCGACGATCTTCCAAAAGCATATCCTGTATTTTGGCTGATTTCTGGTGTTGATGCGCTTTTTGGACGTCCTTCACGTGGATCGTCTTCAAGGCTTGTACGACCACGTTTAAATTCAGCAACCCATCTTTCTTCTGTTCTAATTGTAGGTGAACAATCATTATACACTTTTAACATTCGTTCGTGAATTTCTTTTGGTGCTACACCTTCCAGAAATAAGAATTTTATCACTGCACAATAATCAATTTTTCCATTGCTGTGACACGGTGACACTAAATGGTTTGTGAACAAAGAATTAATTGACAGATTGAAATGAAACTTCACATACGTTCATATGAAGAGTGTATCAACAAAACAATGAATTTTTTGGGCTAGTAGCGCCCTCCCTTATCGAACTACAAAACTTATTGAACAGCCTGGTACCACGCTTGAGGCATGATTCCGATGTCAACACCGCCATCTGTCCAATTACCCAAGTTTGAGGTTCAGTTGACCGCAATATTAAGAGGACATGGTGCGGTTGCGGACTCACACGAAAACTACGGTAGAATCTGGCACTTTGCCAGATTTTGTCATCGATCGGCGCCACAGCTGATATTCTCGTGAGCAGAGAGACGACGGTTGGCGCCGATCGATGACGAAATCTGGCAAAGTTCCAGATTCTACCGTAATTTAGTGCGAGTCTGCAACCGCACCAAGTCCTTTTAACATTGCTGTCAACTGTACTTGGAGGCTCCGCCCAACCGCCTGCGGCCCCAAGATGGCGGCTCGAGAGGCCGACCGCGGCCGCGTCGCATGTCGGTGTGCCGGCCGCGTCTCGCTTATGTCTGTTAGTTCTTCTTTATTGCTCGGCTACTTCTCGGCCACTTCTCGAAAAACCTAGGAATAGCCCAACAGGGGCCGCTGTGGAGCCTGGTGGACTATTTTTGGGCTATCTGCCTGCCAAAACTCTTGAAGGTGGCTCGCCGCAGGTTTTTGGTAAATTTGCGGAGAATTTCAACTGATCAATAATCTCATATGGTTGTTTGAAGGAATCGACTCTTTGTACGGTGCGCTGCTATTTCTACAGGGCTCACTGTCGGGCTATCAATTTGCTCGACATATTTTCTATGGACTTTGTTTGTGGAGCTGTCAGTGATATGGATGATGTTTCAAATGTTCTTATTATTTGTTTGTCCTTTTATTTTAATTGTAAAACAGAAAAGCAAGCAGACTATTCATGGCCCGTGGGATGAGGCTATTCCACAGAAGGACTCCTGAGCATACCGCTTTCAATGTATTATTTAGGAAAAGTCTTCAAATTGTATATGAATTTGAGCAAATAGATATAGTCGACGCGGTGTCGATCGTTGGTTCGGAGTTTATGCCATGACGCTCAGTCTCTAGCTTTCCGAGTGGCATCGGGACAAAACTTGCCGTCGTGGGGTGTATAGGAACGACGGGGGAGAGCTACGCAGCGAAAACCGTGCCGCGCGAGGGCAGCGAAGGTGGTATTTTCAGAGTGGAGGAGCTGAGCAATCGCCGCCGCGTGCTGATTCGGCGATCAATACGTCGCGGGAGGAAAACGCACTTGATCATTTTTGTCGCTCGCGGCGCGTGCAGACATTTCTTCGCCATCCCAGAACCACGCCCACCACTTCTTCTCGCTCTCCGAGGCGGCTGTGCGAGATCCGCGGTGACGCCACTCTGAAAACACTTTGTCTTCCCGCGAGGTTTGTTTCTATAGGGGTCCTCAGAGTCGCAGCGACCGGCTATTTGTCGTCTAGCGTCAGTTCTGAGGCGGCGACAGATATTTTCGAACATTATTGTTGCGGCGTCGGTGGCCGCTTCTTGCAGGTGACGCGGTGTCGTTGCGCCGTCGAAACAGTGTGCGATGCCACCACGTCTACCTCTGCGCCGAGCCAGTCCCACCGTCGCCGAATGTAATCGATATTGCTGGGGCGTCGTCTATACTCCCGCCGTCGAGCGGCTCAGCGAAGGGCAATTCTATGAGGGGTCATTTACACTACCACCGCGGAGCGGCGCGGCGAGGTGAATTCGTGTAAAAATCATAGTGTCGGGCCACATGATAGACGCCGCCCAGCGGCAGAAACATCAACGACACCTAATATCGACCGTGTCGCTCGTTTCGCAGAAATGCGCTATTCCGCGCCGCTTGGCGACGGGAGTATAAACGATGCCTGGCGCGCGACAACTCTGCAGATCCCTTGTGTTTCAACAAAACACACCGAACCGATGAGGATTTCTGGATCGACTGTATCTACTGTTTCGGAGTGAAATTTATTTTCGTTCATCGCGTGCGTGTGTGCGCGTACGCTGCGTCTCCTTCTTCCCAAACTTTCTCACTGTACTTGTACGGGTGATTCTCACTATGTATTCTATGTGTATATTTTTCATGTTTTCTGATTCTCATTACATATAAAATCTAGTGCTGCACTTTCAACATGTATTTTTTAAATGTCCATGAAATGATGAAAATGTTTTCTACATGGTCTCGTCTTTGGGATGCCTTCTGAAAAGTCTACAGGGTAAGGAAATGTCGCAGTATACGCTTGATTTGGGTATCCGAAACGCTCGAGTATTAGAATATTCGGCTCATGGTTGTGAAATCTAAGGGTTTGTGAATTTTTAATTAATTTGGATTTTAAAATGTTAGCACAAGATGCTAAGTTGATGACAAAACGCTTGGCTACGAGCGAGATTGAACCAGCATTATCGCTGTTTGGGGGAGCGCTTGATCGCTCTGCACCTAGGAAGTCCCCACTTTCACTCAGATGCTAGGCTAACCTTCACCAAAGCTATTAAGCTGTAGTTAAGCAAAAAAAGGATGTAAAATTGTGTGAATTTCAAAAACTTTAATATTCAAAATAACCGACCATTTCAGTGTGAAAATACTGAGGAGTAGAAGTTTTCAGAAGATTACGGGAGATGTAAGGTAGCTCCAACATCGTTGCCGATGTGATTGAAAACGGACATTGAGTCCATGTTCAACATTTTAGATACCTCCCCCCATACCTTTCCTGGCGACTTGATGGTGGTGGAAGTCGTCTAACATGCCGAATTCTGTATATATTCAGATACAAATCCTCTTAGATGAAATAGATGTTCACTAAAAGTTTTGGGACTAAGGCCTACACTTGACATTTGCTTGTTTCACTTCACTCACCAACCCTGAGGTTTAGAGGCTTCAATCCCTTCTCGAGGTTGATATACCACGGGCCACCCATAACACATTAACCCTACAACACGTTTCCGTACTCAGGCAGTGGGGTGGACCGACCGCGTGGCACTGCGTACTAGCCGCGTGGCATTGCGTAATGATCGCGTCGCAATGCGTTTCCACCGCTGTTAGTATTCGAAAAGCGGTCGTACCGACCGCGTGGCAATGCGTACTGATCGCGTGGCAGTGCGTACCGACCGCGTGGCAAGACGTACCGACCGAGCGGCGATGTGTACTAACCGCGTGGCATTCCGTAGTGGCCGCGTGGTAATGCGTTTCGACTGCGCTAATCTGCCTGCCGACCGCTTGCGAATTGCGTTCCAAACGTCGCCTCGCCCATCTCGCGGTCGGTACGCAAATTTTCTGCCGTGGGTCCACCCCATTGTTTGAGTAGTCTATCACCCACTGACCACCCACGACGTTCAGTCGCTCCAAATTCCGCTCCACCACCCGTTCTCGCATTCGATAGTCTACGGATTTCATTCATGAAGTTTAGCCCCCTTCCCCTCTCTAAAGCTCGTGTCATAGTCGGCCGATGGGCTGTAGCCCGGTCTATATACAACTAATGCATTGCTCACTCAGGTCGAAAAGTCCCCCCGTTGTGGCCGGACTGAGCACGCCTGTCCCGTCCGTGCCCGTCGCGGTCGATACGTATGCAGTTCATTGCTTACTGAGGTGGAAAATCCTCCATTGTGGCCGGACTGAGCCATACGCAGTGCGCTTGAGTGTGTCCGCCGATTTACACTCAGCCGACTACTAGGAACGGGAGAGGACGGCGCAGTCCGGCCTTCAGCCCCTTAGTTGACATCTGTCGTATCACCCATGTTGCTTTATCGCTCCTCTCCACTTCCGTAGTTGGTACTCTTGGACCATACATGGAATTCGGTCAAGCAGTTCTCGTGAAGTCAGTTCGAATCAGACTGTCCGCCCATGCGGTCGGCGTGCATAAGCCTTTTTGGACGAGTCTTCTCAGACTACAAACACCAGACTGAGACATTTTGCACTAATCGTCTTATATTCCTGCTTATTGATTTACATGTTCGAAAACTGCCTTCGCGACTGCCGTACGATACGCATGCCAACCGCATGGGCGAACAGTCTCATTCAGAGAGACAATAGTTGATGTACCACTGGGAAACCATTATGCTTAGTTCCTCTAGCCATTCCCGTAGTTAATTTTTGGATGACCACTCATGAAGTTTAGTTCCTAGAGGCTGTTATCTTTACCTTGTGTTTTAGTGACCAATCATAAATTACTCAAAGAGATTGCGCAGTACAATGACGTTTCCCAACAGGGCCTGTATGAAAGTACGCTGAGATTCACCTATTTATCAAATGGAAAATGAAGACATCACTCCTAAATGTGTATGTGTTAGGTTACAAACACAAATAATCGAATATACCCGCGTGTTAGTTGAAGAAAAAAACTTAGTAAGAATCAATATACATACCATGCCGTCCAATAATTCCTGTCCGAAAATTTTTAAAATTCTATAATTTTCCTTAGAAGTGTTACAATATCAGGCAAGTGTAAGAACCTTCTAGAAGGTTCTCCAAAGTTCTACGCTAGGGGTATATAAGGCGCAGTCGCCGCGTCTAGCTACCAGTACAAGCTAAGATGGACCAAGGTCAAATTTGCACGTTCGTGTACTACGAGTGGCTGCTGGGCAACGACACGGGCACCGCGGTCGCCAACATCTGCAGAGCGTGCAAGGAGGATGCAGTGTCCCAACGCACAGTCAGCCGCTGGTTCAATCGTTTCGAGAGAGGCGACACGAGCCTCGAGGACAGGGAGCGCAGCGGGAGGCCTTCTACGGTGGATGATGACGAAGTCCGTCGCTGTATCAAGGAGAAGCCGGAAGCCACCACCCGTGAACTGGCGACGACGCTCGGCTGCAGCAAGTCCACCATCCACAATCGACTCAACTTACTCGGCCACCACAAAGTTCTGGCCCATTGGATCCCCCACCGTCTGACGGACGCCAACAAGCAGAGCCGCGTGGCCGTCTGCCAGTCCCTCCTCCTTCGTCCGCATCGCAAGGAGTTTCTCGAGGACTTGGTCACTGGGGATGAGAGCTGGGTTCTCTACGACAACGTCGCCCGCCGTGCCGTCTGGATCCCGCGCGGAGAAGAGCCGCCGACGACGCCGAAAGCCGACCTGCACCCGCTGAAGATCATGCTCTGCTGCTGGTGGGACACCAAGGGCATGCTGTACTTCGAGCTGCTCCAGCAAGGCAGGACGGTCACCGCCCCCATCTACACCGATCAGCTCGAGAAACTAGCCGCCGCCATCCGAGAAAAGGGTCCCCGATGGGCCTCGGTCCACCTGCTGCACGACAACGCGCGCCCCCACGTGGCGAAGGAGACCAGCAGAAGTTGGCGACGCTGGGCTGGAAGACGGTTGCCCATCCGCCGTATTCCCCGGACCTCGCCCCCTCCGACTACCACTTGTTCCGCCCGCTGAAGCACCATTTGGCCGGAAGAAAATTCACCAACTACGACAACCTCAAATCCGACATCACGGACTTCTTCGAGTCGCAGCCCCCGGAGTTAAGGGCGAAGGGCATCGGCGACCTGCCCAATCGATGGGCCACTGTTGTGGATAACTGTGGTGATTGTTTTGTTTCTAAACTTAGACTTGTTTTTCAATAAAGTATTATTAATGGTGAAATTTTCGGACAAGAATTATTGGACAACCTGGTACATGGAAAGGGCGGAGCTTAATTGTTCTGTGACAAAACGCCGTTAAAGTTGAGAGCGGTAGAATTTAGAATTCGAAACAATTTTCCTCCATCCTAGGCTCTTCGGTCTCACAGGGAAAGGTCATTTGCAGAAAAAGGCCATTCCAAACGAAACGCAATTTTTTAGGACCAAATTTTGACGACAAATTCGTACTCGACAATTCTAGCTGCGCTCCGCTTTTCTTGGCGGAGGTGTAGGCGATAGGTTGCGGATGGTAAACGAATTTACCCGACCATAATCCAAAGTAATAGCCCCGAGTCATATTCGTTTTCGGCGCCCTAAATTACCACTTTGTGCGATGTTTGAGCAGTAGCAGACTCCTGTGGTTCTTGGAGGTGCCGGAAATCGAAGATTTTTTGTTCGCTCGAAGGTTGACCAGGGGATTATCTGAGGCGCTAAACACGACTTTAAGGTCCATTTTTAATTCCAACGAAAACTAAGATACATTACGGTGGGCGTATGGTCTACAAACACCTATTCAGACAGTCGCCGCATTCCATGCGTGTCGAATATGCATACAACTCGAATGCAAGGCGGTTTCGAGCACAGTCAGGGGACGTGCCGCTAGGTAAGCACGTGCTCCTATTGTGCTTTAAGTTAGAGCACGTGCCCCAACAAGTATTACGCTCAATGCGTGCCTGACACACCTTCAACTCGATGAAAAAACGATTTACCAAAAAGGGAAGGCACGCGACGCACTCTTGATAAGGGGCTCAAATGTCGACAGCGTCGTCGGTTCGGTTACCCAAGTTTGCAGTACTTTGCTCTATAGCCGCTGGAGATCACGTCCGACAGCTGCCGACCCCAGGTAGTGCTCGACGAGCTTGCAGAGCCGCATTTCAGTGTGCCGGCCCCGTTGCGTGTCGATGTGCTGCTTCTGTAGCGCTTAACTACTTTGCAGCACGTGTTCCTGCGATTGAAGTTTGCAGCACATGCTTCTTCTTTGAGAGTTTGCGGCACGTGCTGCTGTTTGGAGCACGTACCCCTGCCATAGAGCCTTTCCATGGGTGTGGTCACTCGAATTGAATGCAGATTCGACAAGCATTGAATGCGGCAATTTTCTGAGTATAACTACGTTTGCAGAGACGGTGCGCAGCTTTAGTTCTTGAATACGAGTTTTTCGTCGAAAATTGATCCTGTAAAGTTGCATTTCGTAAGGGATGGCCACTTTCTCCAAATGACATTTCCTTGTTAGTTAATGTAGTTATTTTCCTATTAAGGTTAGGGGATATACACATTCATAGATCATTCTTCGTCATGTAAAGAGGGCAGCAAAACCAGCAAGATACTTATACGCGGCGGCAAACGAAGGCAAAGATCGCTTGTCTCATAACTACCGCTGTAGTGAAGTATAAACATGGTGTAAGAGATACTAAATGATATTGGAACACCTGTCCTTGACAAGGTTACTGGCAGGAAAGTCCATCGATCAAAGTGATCCATAAATTATGATGAAAAACTCTGGTGTAGCACTGGGCGCAGTTATTTGGGTTTATGCTTTGTCATGAAGTTGAGCTGTAGATGATGCGTGGTGTCCATGACCTGATCGTGGTTGAGTCCATGCTTCATCACATATCCTGTTCCACCTTTTATAGGCGCAACGGGTTTACCGCACGTTCGAAAACCGACCTGTAGAAGAAGACGTTGGACATTGTGAGGTACAAATCTTCTGAGTTGTAAGACGGTTCTTAGCTCGGAGCTGCCCGACAGTTCGGCTTACTCTGCCAGTCTGTGGGTCCGCATATGTTGCTGAGCGGGCCACTGCTGTTGCTTTATGGGCCACTGCTGTTGATGTCCGGGCTCCTCCAGCTCGCCAGGACAGCTACAACAGTGCCCCGGAGTTTGTGGGAAGAACCGAACTACCAGGCGGCTCCGATTACTGTTGGGTGCGGCTCGGAGCCGAGAGTCGCCCGAGCTGTTCGGCGATCTACCACGACGTCGCACAAAGTCGCGCGCTAACTGAGGCATTATTCGTTATCCTATAACGTTGAAATGGAAGCTGAATTTCTTGATACCATTGTCAACGGCAATAAGGTGAGTAGTCGATAAATAGGAGCAGTCCTTAGCGTGCTTAGGCCTTATGAGGTCCGATTCGGACCGCAACGCGCTTTCAACTTGAGTATGTTCATGACCCGCAGGAGATTACATGCTGCGGTTGTTAGCTCTTGGTCGTTTACAACACAGCTGCTGGCAGCGAATGCGCTTTTCTGCCGAGCGTACGTTATTCTCACAGCAGCACGTGCTCCTATTCTACGGGTATCGTTCCGGTGATGATGCGATGACGAGTTGAGTGCTGCAAAAGTTTGTGCTTCTGCAGCACGTGCTCATGTAACAGGACGACGTGCCGCTTCAGTAACAACGGGGCTGAGGCTAAAGTTTGCCTTTGTTCCTTAGGGAGCCCCTTCTTTAGAGGAATCAAATTCAGCCCCGGGTATTCGACAACAAGGTACTTCCCGTTTTGGCAGCGTCATGGTAGATCATCTGAACTGGTTCCGAATTGTCAAGAGTTTACCTTTTCATCAGCTGTTGAGAAAACGCTGAAGACATAGGTAGCCTCGTATCCCTTCTGGTTATTGATATCTTGTAGAAAGACGGAATCACAGTGCAGGCCAGTCCTCCTAGAACGGTCAAATGCCGGTTTTAAGTTTCTTGGTTAAGAACAACTATACTTCATGCGACGGGCGACGCGACCCATATCGACCGAAAATCGATAGCGATTGTTTACACTTCTTCGCGCCTCCCAGCGTCGGAAGTATGGCGTCGTTTATAGCTCCGTCGCCGAGCTTTGCTGAGAAGTGCATTCCCATGAGAGGTTGTTCACACCTCCGCCGCCGAGCGATGCGGAGAAATGCAACTCTATAACATGGATCACGGGGAGCGGCACGATCGATATTATTGCAATGCACTCCGCCGCTCAGCTCCGCTGTGGAACTATTAACGACGCATAAACTAGATCGTGCCGCGCCGCGTGATCAATATTTGGCATCGTCTATACTCGCGCCCCCCCCCCAAGCGGCGCAGCGCAATCCTATAATATTGATCACGTGACGCAGTATGATCGATATTATGCTACTGCACTTTGGGCTCGGATTGGTGGCAGGAGTATGATTGTCGCCTTCTAGGATTGCACTTCGCCGCGCCTCTCGGCGGTGGAAGTATAAACGACGCCTTAAAGTAAGCTAGAAATTCTCCAGTACTTGCTCATACCGATTACAGGTTCCGACCGGGATCGGCAAAACACATAGCGCACTTCCATGATTCGCTCCAGCCACCGACACGAAGGTGTCGATGATTTCTGTTAGTGGGGGACCTGAATGAAAAGGCACCTTCATTCTCAATCATTGTAAAATTCAATGTCCTCTCGTTCTTGGGGTCAGATTCCGGTCCGCGATTGCGTATTAAACGCTTTCCGGCCCACGCGTCTGAAGTCGGACGAGTTAGTGGGTGCGGCGCCGGAAACTCGTCCGATTCGAGATGCGTGCGTCCACAAAGCGTCGAATATACGCAATTGCGGACCGGAATCTGACCCCGAGAACGAAAGTACAACTCAGCATACAACCAACCAAGAATTTCTCGGGTGTCCACGCATTGTCCACCTAGAATGGCCTTTCGCGCTATGGGTGAACCCATCGAGTAGGCGACGATGTCCACTTGGGTGCCAGTGTACTGCCTGACAGCTATGATGAATGACCTGAAAACAGACTAGATAGACATGTGCATGCCCAAGGCCGGGGTCATACTCACCGGAATTAGCGACAGTGACAATGCATTCCATACATATCGATTTTTTAGTCGACATGGATGGTTAACATTGCGTAGCTTCGCTCGTCGCTGGGAGTATGAACGCCGTCTAGCAGTTTTCTCAAAGGACCAACCTGATCTGCTTCACGTAGGAACACTTCATGTCGACGAGTCCGATAGGTGTCGTGCCAGCGTCACCCCAGGTTGTCCCATATACCTCGGCTCCGGTATATCCTTGTTTGTAGAGGAAATGGATCATTGGCTGAGAGTTTCAAACTTATCATCAATAAGGGTACCAACAATAAGAAAAGATCAAAATATAAAGCATCGAAAAAAAAAGCAAAAAAAAGGAAAAAATGAGGTGAACATTCTCAGAAATCACTTAACGCACCATGAAACGTGTGATTTTGTTAGTGATTCCATGGATTATAATGACAGCCTGCTTTCTTGGCTTGTCATCGTTGTTGAGCTGAAAAAGAGCTTAGTTAAGATTCACAGCAGATAAAATGCGAAAAAGAGATAAAAGAATGAATGGGACTGGAACAGAACTGAAAAAGTAGATTAATTATCCGAATCTCATTTATAAACACATTTCATTGATTTGTCAGTTTTCAGCCGGGTCCACATTGATAAATAAGTGTTTGAGATTGGGACAGGGGCTCACTACACACTAGAGTGTTGGAACGAATATTTTTTTGAATATTCGAATAAACGAATAATTCGAATAATCCACTTCTTTGAATATTCGATTATTCGAATAAACGATTGCTCTACTTCTTTGAATATTCGATTATTTGAATAACCCGAATAATCCACTTCTTTGAATATTCGAATATTCGAATTATTCGAATAAACGAATATTTGGGCAACACTCTAGTGCGTACTATCCCATTCAATCCACTCAGGCAAACTTGCGGGGTCAACAACAGGTTGGTAGGTTGTCATCTCATAAACTGCACCCTCTTGACAACTCAAATCTTTTGTCAGCCTGAGAATTCAGGTGAAGGCCACCGGGAAAGTGGACGAATAGCATCATCTTGAACCAGTTCTATAAAAATACCCATGATTACAATGTGGCCGTTTTGGCGAGACACTTTCATGCTCCTCAAGTGTTGCTATACTTATGCGTCGCTCGAAATGTAAACTTTTCTCTATCACTAAAGGTTAAATGGGCATTTCTAGCGCTTTGACGAAATCCTACGAGCAGTTTAATGTGTTGTACATACTTGCTATAACTATCAATTAATGAGGTACTGAAGAATTGTGAGAAATTAGGAGTCATTATGCTAAGATGTTTGAAATGCAAAATCAGGGCAAAATGGAGGGCGATCTTGTCTAATATTCAAACTATTAATGCTGAATATTCGAATATTCGAAAGAACCGAACATTTAACTTCTTTGAATATTCGAATAAACGAATATTGCACTTCTTTGAATATTCGAATATTCGAATTATTCGAATATTCGAATATTATTCGAATAAACGAATATTCGGTCAACACTCTACTACACACCGAGGACCGAGGAAGGAGCTGTCTTGCCTTTTGCTATTCTAATTCCACTCGCGACCACATCGCTTGAATTTAGTAGCGTGGCATTTCAAACAGCGAAAACGGGACGACTTCTCCTCCTAGTTGTAGAGAGCCCCTATTCATTTGAGATTGAATCGATATTCAGAAATAACTGAGTAGAATAATAATTTACACATTCATGGATTTCAAGACTCAGCAGTACGAGGGTGACGGTTAAATTCGAATATAATGAAAAAAATAATAGAAAAAAAAAGACAATGAACCATGAAGAAAAGACGGCAAATCAAATTTCATGATAAAATAGCAACAAAGATTTTGATAAAGTAGGAAAAGAGTAAAATAAAAGTGGCAATCTACAAGGAATAAGTAAGACTCTTTTTCCGTAAATGATCAAATTATTATTGATTAATTGCCAAAAAAAAGAATCGAAAGAAAAAAAAAAGATTTTGAAATGCAATAGATTCGAAACGAACAACTTGTTTGGATTCTCGCACAGTCGCGGTAATCTATGCGAGCCGAATGTGCATTTATGCTTAGTATCCACTCGCAAAAAAAGGCTCTATCGCAGGTCACATGCTCCGAATAGCAGCACGTACTACACATCGATTCCGCGCCAACATAACATCGGCGTGGATCGGGAAGAGACTTTGCGTTCACTGTTGAAGGTTAGCGCAAACTCGGCGCACCTATCTCAGACGAAAATTTCGGACGGATCTCCCCCGCTGTTTTTGGGCGGGGGAGGTCCGAAATCCCTTGCGCGCGAGGTCCCCCGCGAGATTTTTGGGGCGGGGTTCACATCGGAACAACCGGGGGAGTAGAATCGGAGCTCCCGAGGGGTAGCGGCGTATTTTCCGTTGTTTTGCGTGCACGTACTGAACATATGACGCGACGTCATGCGGGAGAACTTTTCGGCTTTATTTATTCTCGTCCATTATTAACATCTTCTGTTATATCATTTGCATATTTGTGGTGATTGATTTGGCTTTGATTACTTACAGCACCCAACCCGCACAGAGAGATCACCCACCCACATTGAAGTTAGAAATGTTTACATCCCGATAGACCCCCCATACTAAAAATGAGACCCCCTTAAGACTTTAAGATTGCCAAATGTTCTCCGCCACCGCCCCCGTCATTTTCATTTTTTTTTTGGAGAACGTGGGCCAAGTAACCTGAAATTTCGCACCTGGGGGTAATCGGCCACGGAAACCCCAAAATAATTGTCAGAACTCACCATTTGCTCTCCTGGGTAACTAACGGGCGGTTCAAACCCAGAAACCGGCCTGTCAAGATTGGTTCATAAAAATTAAGGAGTTTTCGATATCAGACTTGTGATACCGTTATCAATCATTGTTGTCTTGAAGACTCCATATAAATACCTTGCTTTCTAGGGTGATGTACTCAAAACGCCCGAATCGAAAAAGGACGGCATAGCGGAAGCGATGTTTAGCGCGAGGCGAGTGTTCATACCATGTGCACAAATGATAAGAAAGCTTCGGAGGACATGCTTATTCGACTGCATCTCCATCAACGCCATCATGAACGTCACAGCAGCGGCTCTTCTAATGGTTCAACAAGAGAGGCATGGGACTTTCAGCAAAAAATATATGATGTGAGTTTAGTGTTCCTTGTCCAACTTTTCCACTGCTAATGACAATTTTCTTTACTGTTCCGCAAACGTGCATTACATATAGAATTCGGCCTTTGGATTCAACACCTCTTAGTGAAGCGTCGTTTTTTTTTAACGATCACTTTTCAGCACAAGGGCAAGAAACGAACGCAGAACGACAACGTGGAAGAAGCTGACCGCGGTTAAGGATCACGCCTGCTGTTTTGTTTTGTAGCCTTTCTTGTTTGTGAAAAATTATTTAGGCGAAATTTTCTAGCAGATATGGTCCCTTCAGACCTTTTTCAACGGTAAAAAGTAGGCGGAAGTATATCTCAAAGGACATCAGTACATTGAGTGTACCAACTATCTTATCAGAGAATTTCCATTTATTCAGGCGAAGCCTCCACCAATTGAAAAAAATAAAACACCCTGCAACATTGTCTGAAAATGCCTCAGAAAAAGGAAAACATTTCGTGAAATAGCGGCTAACAGCGGCCAAATCGCACCTCTGGATCCGTGTTTTATCGGTAACTTAACTCTTCAAGCCGACTTTTCCTGTTTTCAAGTCAGTGGAATTTTCGCTTGAATACAAGTTGAATCTCTAATAGTTATGTAGTCGGTGTTTTTATACCTCTGAAGGAGTTCCGAAGGATCTTTGACTCATCTTTTTCGGAACCTCATTTGTGGTCACTCTTTATCATCACGATTGCAGTTATTGACTCCATGGGTTGAATATGTTATTTCGTTTTCCTTTTGTAGTTATTCATTCTATGGGTCGGTTTTTGCAATGCCTAGAAAAAGGGGACAAAGGTGAGTTATCTTGGCGGACCAGTGGAGAAAAACTGTCGGTAAGTAGTACTCGGGAACGTTTTAAAACAGTTTCGGGGCAAGAAAATAGATCTGAGTGTCTTTCTTTTTTTGTTATTTGTTCTTGGAAATTATCCTAGAAACAGACGTTAATGGTCATCTGATCTCATTCTGGTTGTTGTTATTAGCTCCGTTAGTTAGAAATATCCCTTCGTTTTTTCACATGTTTGTTGAATAAAATATCTAAGTTTGTTTAACCTTGCAGTGTTTGCCAAAAAAAGGGATAAAAGTATGGCTGAAGGGGGTCGCATCGGCGGATCAGTCGAGGAAACGGTCGTAAGTAGTTTTGAAGAACGTTCCAGATCAGTTCCTAGGCAGGAAATGGGGATATGAATTCCTTTTTCCTTTCAAGGAATCTGAAGTGAGGTTGCGACTACCCCGATAATGAGAAAAAGGGGATCTCCCGAAAATGTAACGCGGTACGACCGCTTTTAGATCGACGACGAAGAAAGGGGGCCACCCCCGATAGTGTCGGGGGTGAACCGATCCCATGCGCAGAATGTGTAAAGGGGGGACACCCGAGTAAGTAACGCGGCTGCATTCCCTTTGAATCGCGACTCCCCCGCTGGTTTGGTCGGAGCTCGCGGGGTGGTGTGCCGCCGGAATATCCCCGTTTCCCCTCTCGCGAGGTCCGAAATTTTCGTCTGAGATGCTATAGCATATGGCACCGAGTTTGCGCCAACCTTCAACAGTGAACGCGAAGTCTCTTCACGATCCATGTCGATGTTAGCAGCACGCGCTACTATCACAGAAGGTCGTGGTGCAAAGGACAAAACAAAGGCAAATTCTGGGCAAATTTTGGGTTTTCCAAAAGTCCGGTTAGGTAGGTGGGGCTGGACTAGTTAAAGGCATCGTTCGCGCTAGAAAGTAAACTTCGGTGAGTCAAAAATGCAAGGCGACGAGATGGGAAGGGTTTTGAGATGAAGACCCACCACTAGTTCTAACCGGCCATCTAGCTTTTTGCCATAGAATGTTGATGTCAGAACCAGAGTTGTCCTTCGTGACTGACTATTTGGGGTGTTGATTCCAAATCCAAGAATCATTTCTCGTTTTTGAATGATCTCGACGTATTTGGCAAAGAACTTTCACCTAGAAGAGGAATTTCGATGTTCGATTGGTTTTTTAGGCGACATTCGTCTTGTTAACCATGCTACACACCGAAAAACACACAGAAAACCGAGGAAGGGGTTGTCTTGCCCTTTGCGGTTCTAATTCCACTCGCGAGCACTTCGCTTGAATTTAGTAGCGTGGCATCACAAACAGCGAAAACGGGACCTCCTGTGTGTAGAGAGCCCCTATCCATCTGAGATTGAATCGATATTCACAAATTAATAAGTAGATTAGTAATATACACATTCACGGATTTCAAGACTCAGCAGTACGAGGGTGATGGTTAAACTCGAATATGATGAAAAAATAATAGAGAAAAAAGACAATAAGGGGGAAAAGATGTTAAAACAAAAATTTATGATAAAATAGCGACAAAGATATTGATAAAATAGGAAAAAAGTAAAATAAAAGTGGCAAATTACAAGTAACAAGTAATACTCTTTTTTCGGTGAATAATCAAATTATTATTGATTAATTGCGGAAAAAAATTAAAAGAATCGAAAGAAAATTACGGGAAAAATAGACAGATTCGAAAGAAAAAGAATAGAAAGAAAAAAAGGATTTTGAAATTCAATAGATTTGAAATAAACAACTTGCTTGCATTCTCGCACACTCGGGGTAATCTATGCGTTCCGAATATGCATTTATACCTAGTATCCACTTGCAACAAAAGGCTCTATCGCAGGTCACATGCTCTGAATAGCAGCACGTGCTGCACATTGCTTTCGCGCCAACATAGCTGCACGTGCTACTATCGCAGTGGGTCATGATGCAAATGACTGAAGAAAGGCAATGTCTGGGCAGATTTTGGGTTTTCCAAAAGTCCGGTTAGGTAGGTGGGGCCGGTCTAGTTAAAGACATCGTTCGCGCTTAAAAACAATTTCCATATCTCAATCTCAATTCCAAGAATGAGCCCGGAAGACCATACCGGTAAACTTCGGCGAGTCAAAAACGCAAGGCGACGAGGTTGGAAGGGTTTTGAGATGAAGACCCACCACTAGTTCTAACCGGCCATCTAGCTTTTTGCCATAGAATGTTGGTGTCAGGACCAGAGTTCACCCGCGTCACTGACTATTTGGGGTGTTGATTCCAAATCCAAGAACCACTTCTTGTTTTTGAATGATCTCGACGTATTTTGCAAAGAACTTTCACCTAGAAGGGGAATTTCGACGTTTCAATGGTTTTTAAGGCGACATTCGAGATGCTAATACAGATATGTATGTAGATTCTGATCAAAACTTCTCCATGTGAGTATTTTCGAGTGCTGACCCGAATGTGAGATTCATTTGGCAATTTTTGAGATAATAAAGTCATCACACAGAACCGCCATTCATTTTACGACATGAATTAAATTTCTAGAGCTGTTAATCATTGAAAACTGACAAAAAATGAAGAAAATCGATGTAAACAAAGAAACAATCGGTTATATTCCTCGACATATGTACCCTCGATGCCCGAGCAGCTCGCAGGGAGGAGCTTAGGCTGCCTTGCGGCTAGTTTTGATAAGAGGTGAACGAGTGGCCGTGTAGTGTTCCAGCCCCAGCCCGGGCACCTGGCAATCGATGCGGTGATGGCCATCAGCATCCATTACCAGGTACCCGGGCTGGGGCCGGAACACCACATGGCCACTCGTTCACCTCTTATCAAAACGAGCCGCAACGCAGGCTAAAGCCCCATTCATAGCAGGTCGCTTCGACTAGTCGCGACACTGCCAACAGTTACAAAACCCATCGCGCCAACAGATCTTCCACCGAGTCGCGACGGTTTGGAACCGTTTGCAGATTCATTCGCGATCGCCGAGCGACTGGGGTATTTCATAGGTGTTCGAAGCGACCTGCTTGATTTTGTTAGGTCGCTTTCACTAAACGTGTCGCGCCCATGATGGAAGCGATTCGTCTAGTTGAAGCGACTAGTCCGCAATCTTTCGTCGCAACATTGCGTATGAGGCGGAAAATTGCAGACGTCACAGCTCGCTCGCATAAAATAAGGCATGTGAAAGGGAGAAAGGAGTATTCATCATACATTTACGGTGAGAGCCGTGAGAAAAAATGAGGCTACCGAAAAATACGTTTTATGTCGGCTTCGAGCAACTAGTAACTTTAGCTTTGGTTTTATGTTGCTGTTCAAGCAAATTCCAGTCCTTCCTCTTTTGAAACCAATTTTCTTCCGAAAGCTATGCGACTCTTTTAATTACAAGGTAAGAGCAACAATGTCAAAAAAATAAGAAGGAAGAAGAAAGAATAAAAAGAAAAAAGCTTTCTTTTCATACCCGCGGTGGGGTCCGCAATTGTCTGTCTTTTTTACGCAAAATTGCATCCGCCCGAGCGATTTGAAATCGCTTCGTCCTGCGACTACCGTCCACTTCAAGTCGAAGCGACTAGCTATGAATGGGGTTTAAGCTCTTTCCTGCAAGCTGCTCGGGCATTGAGGGTATACGATCGGTAGAGACAGCGGATCTTATGAACTAGTACAGTTGTACTGGAACGCCCAAGCCGCTAAAACTGTCGAAGAAACAGGCATAATGACCGCCTTTGAGCAAATGTTTATACTGAAGGGGCGTGGCTAGGAAAGAGTCCGGGCGGAGCTTTTGCGCTTTGGTGGCTCAAGATGGCTCAGATACGATCATTTGGCTGGTTTTAACGTCTTCAACGACACAGACGTTTCAGTAGAGGCCGTATGAGTCCGTCAGTGTTGCAAGGAAGGTTCGACAACAGAAACATTAACAATAACGGAGCTCACCTGACCGCCAAATGACGCATCCATGCCAAGATCTGTTCGCTCCAGTGTGGCGGCTATATTCACGCCATAGTTTTCATGTATAAATCTTCGAAAATGGGGCGTAAAATCTGCTCGTAGAAGTTGGACAGTCGTCAGAATAAGTAGGTGCAGCGGCCGCATAGTAGCGGCTCAGAAAAGTTGCAGGTTGAGATGAAAAGAGGATGATACAGTGTATAGATTGTGGAATGGGGTTGTGCCCAGCAAGATTAAATGGATCCTGAAAAAGGTAAAGTGTGGCACGAAACTCTGTGTGCGAGTCACAATCAAAGAAGAATCTGGTTGACAAAGAAGTACAAGGCAAGACAGACGATTAGAAGCAGCCGAAATCAGACAAAATCTTGTCCCAAATGAGCCAAACCTGTTTGGTATGCGTCACAAAGTCAAGAAAAAGGTTAAGGCTGGTTCAGTCTAAGGTCAGACTTCTGCGGAAGTGTAAAAATTGGGATTTGGGAAGGCAGGGTGCGATCAGGTGGAATTGGGTCTGTTTTTTCTTGTGATCAGATTAGAGCGAATTAGGCATGACGACGATTGCCCAAATGTGGGTGGCCATTGATCCGTGCTGCCTGTCTAGAACCTGATTGTTGGCGAAGCGAATCGTTAGCCGACGCCTAAGCCGCAAAGCGCAGCTTGCGGCGTTCCTCGCGTCGAAAACTAGCGGGATTCAGGTTGTTATATCATCGATTCCTCAAAGATTGCGGATAGTTGAAAGAGATATGGATAGCCTCAGAAGGAAGATCAAATGGCGTAGGCTATGGGATTGAGAATATTTCCTATCCCGAGTTACCCATAAAAGAGCGATTCTCGTTTCATGCATCGAACAGGATCATGACAAATCGAAGTGAAAGCAACGTTTACAACATGAAACTGCTTCTGAAACTGACTCATCGGATGAACATAACGCTTCATCTAACGGCCACATTTTCTCTTCTTGAGACTGAAACTCACAGAAACCTCAATTATGTAGTATGGACGTTTTCACTATCCGACCATGAAAGAAGAAAACCGTCTGAAAAGTCGAATGAGTAATGAGTTCTGAACTTGGAGAAGTGTCCACGGCCAAGACGGTTAGGGACGCTTGTTCAGGAATAGAAATCCCGACGGCGCTTCACCGGCTCCAGTGAAGGGTCACACGGTCGTCTGTCGCTAATTATCTTTACACTCTTTCATACTTTTGCCGCAGCGACAAATGCCGCTTTTTGAGTAACGCTGAAGCTACAGAGCTTTAGAACGCTAACAAGGGATTTTCGTGAGGAGAAAGTGGTCATTCCGAACGGAGTGCAACTCCATAAGATAAAGTTTTGACAAAACATCCGAATTTGACCTTCACATCTAAACGGTCCAACTTCGTTCATCTGCGGAAATCGCGGTTGAATACTGGAAAAATATATCAAAATTCCTCTCTGTGTTTTATGGCTCACAACCAGCGTCTAATAGAGCCTACAGCCTCGAGTTCCGAATTTTTCAGGTATCCTCGGTAATTATGCGCACGTCTGCGTGCATAAATAAATAAATAAATAAATAAATAAATAAATAAATAAATAAATAAATAAATAAATAAATAAATAAGTAAATAAATAAGTAAATAAATAAATAAATAATTAAATAAATAAATAAATAAATAAATAAATAATTAAATAAATAAATGAATAAATAAATAAATAAATAAATAAATAATGTTAGAACTTGAGAGATCGAAAAAACATGTTTTTGGATGTAAGAAGAGAGTTGACGTAATAATTTTAGTCTGATGATTGCAGGGTGCTGCAACAGTGGATCGTCGCGCGCGATCGAAACCCCGTCGGCCTGTGATGCCGCCAGCACCGCACGACCAGCCGCCTGGTCCATGTGTCAGACTAAATCGAACACGGAAACCATATCTAGTCTTGGGCAAAGCATCATAAACTCAGCTCAAAACTCTCTTCAAAGTAAGCGGAACTTCGAAATCACCTTTCGAGTATATAGTCTACAGCAATGGAAGTAAGACCTGGTGAGGTTGCGGATTCTTCTTAACATACTGTAGCCTGATAGTCTTATCAATCATTTTTTTCGAAATAACTAAAATTCGTCGGGGAGTTTCGGCTTCCGCTCTCACATTTTCACCTGTTTTCATTGCTTCCAAAGATGTGGTTGTATCGGTGAACATACAGACTCACACATCTATCAAAGCTGTTCCGGAAAAATGAGCGATACCACTAACAAACTACCGTATGTTAGGACGAGTCCGCAACCTCACCAGGTCCTACTAATATTGCTGTAGACTATACATTGGATCCGACTCACTCATTTTCGGATATCCATCCGAATGAGCCGGCATTTTCATGATTCAAAATCCGATTAACCGAAAACGTGTCAAAATCCGATTGATCCAAAATCCGATTCACCGACAGAAACGCCGAAATCCGCTTGATTCGAAATCTGAATCACCGAAATGTGCCATGAGTCGGATAACGATTTGAATACCGAATATCCGAAAAATATCATGATCCGAATCGGACAACGAGTCAGATATTGGTAGATTCGGCATGTCCTGTTACTCTAACAAGCGTACTGGCTATAAAACGGCGAAATTCACTTGGCTCCTACGCGTGCTGGTGCGTAGCGGAGGTTAGAGACAGTGAGAGAGCGTAGGACAGACGTTTTTAGAGGGTATCTGATGTCACGACTCCACACTCCAATCTACAGTGGCCATACAGGTGCGTAGTTAAGCAGACACCCAATGGCGCGCATCGTGAAATTTACGCGGCGTTTTTCTGCGCATCAGCAATGCAGATTTGGCGCATAATTGGCATTGATCCTCTTCGATTGAGTTGTCTGTGCGAGAATAGGGCCTTTCAGAGTGGCGTCGCTGCGAAATTCGTGACGTCGCTCTCCAAAGCGAGAGAAAGTGGTCGAAATTATTTCCAACGCGCGATATTGCTGGGCCGAAGCCTGACGCTGCCACTGTCGCTGTCGCGGGCCGAAGCTTGCAGCACACTACGACAGGGACAGGTTTGGTGCATACTTTCCGCGACCGCAACTGTGCATTTAGCAGTATCGATTTTCGGTCGATTTAGATGACAAGGATTATGTCGCGTCGTTCGTCACGGGCACTATGCCTCAAGGGTGGGAGCTCTACGACATACGGTCGCTGTCGCTGTGCAGAGCGACGCGACAGTGTGTCGCAAAAGTGTACCAAACCCCTTATGGCACATTGAAGGTATTATTGGCTCCCAAAAAACATGTGTATTGATCGAACGGGGAAACCTGTTTTAAGTGGATCAGACAGGAACGCACGGGTATTTACGAAATCGATGGGAAGGACTGATACTTATGATGCTTATTTATACTAATTTTTCAACATTACACTCATTTTGAAGAAATTGTTAAAAGTGATCACATCTGTTTGGTTCGCAAATATTCTAAGATGAAGATGATTATCAATGAGTTATTTTATCATAGTGAGGTAGAAAAGTCTTTTTTCTTTCGAGGGTTTTCGCCAAACTATCGAATTTCGATAGATTTTTTGAATTATACCATCTTGTATCCGACTGGATATCTGACTCGGATATTCGGATTCCAACTCACCGAAAAAAGGTCGTAATCCGAGTGATCCAAATTCCCAATCACCGAAAAAACATGATTTTCGGATTGATCCGAAGTCCGACTATCCGTTTAGTCTCCCTATCCGAATGAATCGGATTATCCGATGTTGCTATTTTGAATCTATCCGTTTGAGTCGGATATTCGCGACCTTTGATTTTTGAGTTATCCGAAATCCGAGTATCCGAATTTTTTTCGATTCGGATCCAATGTATACTTTCGAGTCTTTTGAAGCAAACAGATGATCCGTATTATCAGTGTTGCATGTCGATTTCTCCGAGGATGTTTACCCAATTTCTTTGTAACGAAATTCACTCGATCCAGCACGAGCTCCGGAGGAGATAGGACATTGTGAATGCCGCTTCTCAACTCCCATACGCCTTCTATGTTGATGTGCGCGCTCCTTCTGAGAACCATTTAAGATTCCAGAATCTTTGGGGTCATGTAATGGATAATTCGTAAAAAAGAGTCAAGTAAGTGCCTTTCTAATCTGCGTACCGTCGTGAAAACTGTCGATATTTGATGCGCCATTAAAAAAAAACTGGTTGGTTTCCCATCCCAGTAAGTCATTACATAGCGTCTAGGACAGCACCAAACCTCTCTTGCCTTCATAACCCCTGTCTCCTTGTCTCTGTTCTCGCTCTGCACACGTGCGCGAAGGAACCAAGTGAATGCCACTCCGAAGTACAACACACGCGCTAAGTTAAAAAAAAAACGGGGAGCATTCGCCAGAGTTGGCAAAAAAAACGACCGATGCATGTAACTTTTTTTTGAACGAGGAAGTTTTTGAATTCTGAAAACGTTGTTGTATTGACAGCTCGAATTCCTACATAATAATGTGCATTGTGAACGGAAGTTATCTAAAATCGCTTTTTTTTTCGACTGAAATCGTTTTTGCTGTCGTTTTACAAAAACGTCGCGCGCGGCAAAGAGCGGCGAAACTTTGAGCAGTAATTGTGTAGTTAATATTAGGCTGATCGAAAAGTGTTGGCAGCAAAACAAATTTATCCCAAGAAAAATCGGGAAAAGTGGGGTTGTTGCTGGTACACAGGTGCAACACCGAGAACCTTCTGGAAGCTTCCATGGTAGGGGTATATAAGGGCTCGAGCTCGTGTGGGACGGTAAACACAATGGATGTCACCCAACCTCAACTTGGATTACTTATCTTCTACGAGTGGCGTCGCGGCTTCGCGGCGTCCGAAGCCGTCATCGACATCAACGCTGCAATGGGCGAGAACAGCGTTTCCTACCGCACGGTGGCCCGTTGGATCTTCCGCTTCAAGGACGGAGATACGGACTTGGAAGACAAACAGACAAACTGCTGTGCTGCTTGTGGGACAAGCGCGGTATGCTCTACTACGAGTTGCACCCTCAAGGGAAGACGGTCAGCGCTGCCGTGTACTTACGCCGGTTGGAGGAATCGGCCATCGCCCTGTGAGAGAAGCGCCAGAGACGAGCCACGGTACACCTCCTTCACGATAATGCTCGACCCCACATCGCGAAGGAAACCCAATCCAAACTGCTGGAGCTGAACTGGCTAACGGAACCCCACCCGCCTTACTCTCCTGACCTTGCCCCTTCTGACTTCCACCTGTTTCGTCCCCTTGAGGCATTCCTGGCTAAAAATACTTTCGCTGATTATGATGCCATTGTGAAGGCTATTGATGACTTCTTCGATTCCCAGTCCCCTGCCTTGTGGGAGAAAGGGATCAATGACCTGCCTGACAGGTGGATCACTGTCATAGCTAATGAGGGAGACTATATTGTTGATTGAATTTTAAGTTAAAAAAGGAAACTAATAAATTTGAAAAATCTCAATAAAGTTGCCAAGACTTTTCGATCAGCCCAGCCTGATAGAAGAGCAATCTCTATGTCTCCATCGTGAATTAGATGAGAGTGGGGCTATCTCGAGATCTTGGCAGATTGAATTTCCGAAATCTTCCATTTATCGGTCTGGGGCTTTCGCAACAAAATTCGACTTTCGAGGAAGCTCCCGAGGGTGTTTAAAGGCAGCATACACACTCGTAAACGTGGTTGGGTTAACAACATGAATCGAACCGTATGGCTTACAACATACTGCCTACGCATTTTGAAGCGTCAAAAACGGCCCACAATGCCGTTATAGGAGTAGCAGGCTTGGCCCCGCCCGTATTTTCACGCCCCCTGTATTTGCCCTTTCCCTCTGAAGCAGGGTTGCTGTGTCATCTTCGCCGTCAGTGGCGTGTGTGGCTCACTTGTTAGGCAATCCACCAACAGTCCCGACGGTGAAGATGACCCAGAAACCTTGCGTTGGAGGAAAAGAGCAAATACAGGGGGCGGGAAAATACGGGCGATACCAAACTTTCAACTCCTTTAACGGCATTGTGGGTCATTTTGACGCTTTAAAATGCATAGGCGTTGTGTTCTGAGCCATACGATTCTACTTCCGTAATAATCTCAAATAGGTTTACGAGCGTGTTTGCCGCCTTTAACGAAGGATTTCGAAAATTCAATCTGCACAGATAGCCCCACTCTCATCCAATTCACGATGGAAACATAGAGATTGCTCTTCTATTAATTGCACAATTACTGCTCGAAGTTCCGCCGCACTTTGCCGCGCGCGACGTTTTTGTAAAACAACAGCAAAAACGTCTTCGTTCAAAAAAATCACATGCATCGGACGCTTTTTTGCCAAGTTTGGCAAATGCCCCCCGTTTTTGCAAAACTTAGCGTGGGTATTGTACTTCCTCATACTTCAGCGTTGATGTCGTTCCATCATCATTCTAATCCTTTACGTCATTTGAGTTTTTTACTGCCTAATATGACCTTGCGGTCAGGACATAGATCACAAACAGTATGTAGTCCCATTGGAAATTTCTCTTGCAGTTCTGGATGAATCACATATTTGCTTGAAAATTACACACACACGAAAACTGGAGATGCTCAGGGTTTCGGAGACATTTAGTCCAATTTTGTCGGTGGAATTTCCGTCTACTACGGAATTTTGAATCCGGTCGATGAAACTTTCGCTACGTCACCCGTATAAATTACGGACTTTTTTTTTGCCGCGAATGCGGAATGAAGGTGGAGGAATCTCTTCTTGATCGGGTCGTCTTCCCCACGGCCTGCGGCATCCCCGCGGACAAAAATGTCCTTGGGATGGTCTTCGTGAGATCGACTAAGGTTCACACTCCACGACCAGCCACATGGTGTCGTGTAATCACACCGTGAGATGATTGAACCAACGCTGTGTGAACAGCCTCCATGCTTTCAGCGTAGCCAGCGCGGGATGAGATCGCCGTTCAAAACGGGCTGTAACTAAAACCTTGAAGTCTCGCTATAGTTATGTCGAGAATTTACGAGTTTCGCGACAGCAAGATCAAACTTAGCCTTCACTTTTACGTAGCATATGCGCAGAATCTGCACTTTTGCACCGTCGAGGAAAGGATACGCGGACGTCGCTAAACGCGTGAATTCTCGCCTAGGGCGGCGTTCAGAGTTTATTCGGCAACGCGACGTTATAAGTGCCTACGTATCGATTAGGCGACTACGCGTCGCAGTGAAGTTCCGCGAAGAATCGGATTTCACGAGAAAATGATGATCGCTCCGCGTCGACCGCGTCGCGCGAAGGCACGCTGGTCGCTAGTTTTTTCAGAGTTTTTTTGTCAACATATTCAAATCTCATATAAAAAACAATAAAAAGAGCATATTTAAGACCACTTGCACTCAAACAAATACGAAAGAACTTTTGCTAACTTTTGTTGAAAATTGCTGCTGCCTGATTACGCGAAATTGCGTACGTACGCAATTGCGCGTAATCGCCCAGCGTCCACACCTGGATTCCCACTGACATGTACCATGGCGTCGCCCCGCGTGAACTCTGAACGGAGGCATCTTGGTATGTACCCATCGGCAGAGTAGCTATTATTCCAATGGTATACTTTTGCGAGACGCGGTCGCGTCGCTCTGCACAGCGACAGCGACCGTCTGTCGCGCAGCTCCCGCCTTTTAAACTTGTCGCTGTCGCAGTGCGCTGCACTCCGCACATTTACAGTGAACCAGCCCTCTACGACACGTCGCTGCAACGGTCACGCGACAACTGTTCCTACGACGGCCAGTGCCGTTGCTGCGATGCTGGTCCCGCCACGATTCGTGCTAAATGTCATGGCTGTCGCTCATGACAGCGACAAAGTATACCATTGACCTTAGCGAGGCGCACATTTCAATCGAAAATTGATATGTAAGCCTTGGCGCAGCCGCTCCATCAGCAAAGCATGGCTCCGGCTTTTTGTCGCAGATGCTCGCCTCGATCTTTCTGTACTCACTATTCGGAACTTCTTGGCAATCATAGGAGGGGAAACTGGCGAGAGCAAAACAACTTCTACGTCTGAAACAACTAATTTCGACGTATTGCATCAAATCCACCGAAATATGCGGATAGGGCGGAGGGTGAATGCTTTCTGAGATTTTCAAACGAAGTTTACCCAAAATTTTCGGAATTTGTGAAACTTCTCCACTGCTATCCTTTAGGACTTCCCTGCCCGAAAAACGTAGGAACATGAGGCACGATTCGCGCGTCTGATGCCCTTATGTCCGTCCTCCCACAGGTTGCCCTCTACTTGATGGACATTTCACATGAGTCGAGATTTCACTCAAAATATTTATATGCTGAACACTCTTCGATTACAATTAGCATCACTCACCAAGACAAATAGCATGAACATTGAAATCTTGTCAATATTTTCCAGAAATTTGATAGAAAATAAAAGTAGTGATAAAAACTATTTCAACTTGGCCACAACGCCGCACATTATGAAACCTAACACCAAGGCAATGTTTGACGAGGACGGGATTCCGGCGGCTGCAACAGCCATTCCAGCGTCGCGTTTGCGGATAACTGCTTCTAGTTCAACCTTAATTATCCAGTTGATAGAAAAAAAACAATTGTTGGCCCCAAATGGGTCAAGAAGTCTGGATATAGCAACATGACCCACTTTGGTGATGGCCGAATCACCCCACATGAATCGCTCATTGCACTTGTGACTGCCTCGACAACAGCATAGCCTTCCCTTTTTGTCCATATCCTCATCCTAAAAATCTCTAGTGTTCATGCCACTCATGATGGAACAATTATCGGATTTTTGGAAGGGAAGGGGGGTCTTAAAGATTACCGGAATTTTTAACAAGTTTTGTTCATCGTGGAGCGGGGTCGTAGCTTAAAGGCATGGTTCGCGCTGGAAATCAATCTTCATTTTTCAGGCTCAATTTCATGATTGAGCCCGGTATTCCTTGACTGGTAAAATTTGGCACGTCAAAAACGTTGGGCAATGAGGCTGGAAGGCGTCAAAGATGAAGATCCGCCACCAATGCTCACCAGTCATCTAGCACTTTTTTCTAGAATGTTGGTGCGACCGTAAGACAACATGAAAAATAGTTACGGCACGAACTTCAAATGCAGGAAAACTCCGAAAATGACAGTGACGAGGCCTCCAAGAGCAGAAAGTTTTCAAAAAAGGGTTTTGGCGCGAAATTCAAATCCGTATTTACAATGTGTTCCGATTGACTTTTCTTTACAAATAAAGGGTTTTCATGGGCCCCTTCGACATTTTCGTTCACTAGAGAGACCAAGCTACAGAAAAACATGAAAAAATAATATACGGTTTTCTGCGCGTACGATGCCTTTAAAGGCAGTGTCCACGATAAAAATCGCTTTCGATTTTCCACCAGAAAACGAAGGTTTAGAGTCTGGCTGTTTCATCAGTGAAGAAAGAATCATGAAAAATGCTGCGAAACATCCAAAATCAGGCCCCAATGCTAAAACTCAGCCGCGTTCGCGCTCCAATGCTAATGTAGAAGCGGACCAAACTGTTCATCGGAAAACTCAACCACGAGCGGAAGGGCTAGCGCGTGCGGAGTTCGGAGCCGTATGGAGCTCTTTCGGGCTCGTTTTCGCTGCTTCTTTCGACCCCAGTGTTCCAATGAAACCCTGAACTTTGGATTTTCGTCCAAAAATCGAGAACGAAACACATCGTGGACACTGCCTTTAAAGGAAGTGTCCACGATAAAAATCGTTTTACTGTTTCTCAGCCTATCTTGAAAACGGTCCCATGCTGATTTCAAAGATTTCTCTGAAATCGTACACGACCCTCTGGGAACGGAGTTATGGTCCCTCGAAAATTGAGCTAAGGAAACATGGTGGACGAGTTTTCCGAGGCTTGTAACTTCCGTCTTTTGCAGCCGATGCATGCGAGCTGGACTGAGTAAAGAGGGAAGTTGAGAATTAAGGAAGAACGGGGCTTTTGATCGAAAACCATCGCTCATATCACGATTTCAAGCTTTCATTCGTTCACTTCGGTGGGCGGGCAATGCGCTTTTGGGGTTTGCTTTGCGCTCGAAGTGGCAAATTCGGGCTCTTTTGGGGCTCTTCTTGGCTCGTTTTCATGCCTTCTTTCAACTTTAACGTTACAGAGTGTCCCTCCACTACCCATTCCTAGTGGAATTTCAAACACTTTTTTCATCGTGAACACTGCCTTTAACGGGAAGTCGGTGCAATTGCCTGTCCAACCCTGCCGTGGGTAGCCTTTAGACTGATAAGGTATCAACGTGGATTACCTGCGGGAGCTTGCGGGCCGACCATGGATAAACCTATATGTATAAACCGCGGGAGCTTGCAGGCTAACAGCGGAACTTTCTGGACTAGACACGGGAGCTTGCGGGTTGACCGTGGATGAATTCTGATAAACCGCGGGACCTTCTGAACTGACAGTGAAATCCTCAATATTGACGGCGGGACTTTATTGACTGAGCGCGGGAGCTTGCGGACTAATCGCGGAAGGTTATGGGCTGTTCGCCGGAACTTCTGGAGTGACCGCGGGAGCTTGCGGTTAGGCTGAGGTAGTTTAGGGATTGACCGCGAGCGGAAACCGGTTAGACCCATACCCATCCTGAAGGCGTCTGCTTTTAACACTAGGTCAGGTTTTCTCTTTGTTTGAGTATTATCCACTACCCCACATGGGCGGTCAGCGTTGCCGTACAGGGCGTTGAGGTGGACTTTACACTGGCCATAAGTGTTAGTTTCATGTGCTTCCTCATTCAAGCACACCCCAGAGGGTGGAGATGCAAAGAATTTGAAATGGCCACTTTTTTTACTGCAAAATCCGCTTTTAAACGTTACGGTGCTGCTCCATGATGAGCGTTGTCCTTGGCGGACACATGCATTTCTTAGGAATGATGGTTGCTGCACTATTGTTCATAATCCATGCAGTGTCCGCGCATCGGCCTCATTGAATATGCTATTTATCACTGAAAGGACAGACAGATAGGCCATTTTGGGAGAATGTATGTAGTGGATTCAGAG
Organism: Aplectana chamaeleonis; assembly: GCA_029168955.1. Classification (NCBI taxonomy): domain Eukaryota; kingdom Metazoa; phylum Nematoda; class Chromadorea; order Rhabditida; family Cosmocercidae; genus Aplectana; species Aplectana chamaeleonis. The sequence goes on from JAPDOI010000053.1 coordinate 734,148, forward strand.
TTTCGAGATTTTTCGGTAAACGATTTTTCGATAAACGCCAGGCTTGCAAGCCAACTTACCCGCAACTTCAGCGCAAATTACTTGAGGCTTTACGCAAGTTGCTGCATTAATCTCACGAGGAACTGACGTTTCCCTTTTTTGAGTGACGTCCATGCTTTTAGTGTAAACTGTGGTCATAATAAGTTAGTAGAGGATTACACGCAGCTTTATGGGTTTAGCTCCTTTAAAACGGGTTTTCCCGACGACTTACGACCCAACTTACCTGCAGCATGAGTGCAACGTACATGGAGGCTTCACGCAAGTTGCTGAGTTTATCTCACGAGTAACTGACTTTTCCCTCATTTTTCAAACGTACTGCAAAATTCAAGCTTGCACTTCATATAAATTATGGTCAGAAAAGTTACTAGAGTATTACTTGCAGCTCTGTAAGTTTATCTTCTTTGTACCTTGTTTTTAGCATTGCTTAATGTTGAATGAAAGTCCAGAGGTCACACTTATCGCAAACTTATCAGAAAACAAGCCATTGGTGGACTAAATATTGTAAAATATTCGAAGCTTGCGATAAGCTCTCGCTTGAGCTGCAAGTAACTTGTTCATAATTTGCTGAGACTGAATCCAAAACGCAATAATATACGTGAAGCGCGCATGGACTTTGTTTGAAGCTCTACGCAACTCACTGAACTCAATTCACAAGCAACTTATTCCTCACATGATTTCATGTTACATGCAAGTTATGCCTTCGTATGTAACAAAAAACAAGCTGCAGGCAAGGTAAACGCTATGAGTTACGTCTAGTTTTCAAAGAGCTTGCACTTAAGTTGCACGAAGCTTGTTTATGTATAGGCTCATGAGTTCGAGAGCCCAACGCATCAAGTAAGTTGCGTGAAGCCTTAAAGTAACTTGCTCGAAAATCTGTTAGTACACTTCACACAACATGTCGCAGTTATTTACCAAGTAACTATTTTTGCCGATTGTTTCTTGCTGTAAACGAGTTTATGGTTAACAAATTGGGGTAACATGTTAATGGCGAGATAAAAGTTGTAGTACTAGGGAACTTTCAAACAAGTTATTTGTAGCCGTCTCGTACCTTATTGCAAAACATGCTTCGTAGTCTCTTTCATGATTTAACGTTACTTAAAACTTCAAAGTATAGAACATAAAGTAAAGGAAAGCAAGGTAATTGTGAGATAAGTGGTGTAAGTTACATGAAGCTTACGAGTAACTTGCACCATAGTAACTGGTAGCCTGTTCGACAAGTTCTGAGTTGTCCTTCAAGTAACTTGCGCTAAGATTGCAGGTAACCTGTTCTTAATTTTTTGAGTCTGACAGCTGAGCGCCGGAAGCTGTGTGAAGCTTTCAAGCGACTTGCGCTAACGTTGCCGCTAGACTGCTCACAGTAAGTTACTCAATTTGCATTAACCCTTCACGTAACTTGTTTAGAGGATGATTGGGCAGCTTCAACTGTGTCTCTGATTGAGAAAAAGCCTGTACCTCAAATGTGAAGTCGAAACACATCGACTGAGTGCCGTTCACATAATCGACATCCCAGGTGATGTCGGAACATGACGGAAGTCCCACGAGACGTTCAGTATCCATCCAGTTCGTGTTGTTTTTGTACTTCTAGAATTCATTTCTGTGTGTTAGAGAAGGTTGACTGACGAACCCTATTTCTGACCTTGTATTGATCCTTGGAGATGTGATGTACAAGTGTCTTTCTTGAGCGACAGCCTCGATGAGCAGTGGTGAGGCCACCATCAATGTCCTGAATGAAATTGTTTTAGAGGAAAAGATATGGTGAAGTACACCTGTGATGGGTAACACCAACCGCACTGAGATAGGCAAAACACCACGGGTCGTCGCATGACTTGAACGTTTTCAGATCCTCATTCGGTTCCTCGATGGTGTTCGAGCATTGCTGCAAATCAACTGTTTATAGTCTGCGCAAAGTTCCTATCTGAGCAACAGAATTCTGCAAACTTATGTAACAACGAACCTGTCCAACGGCGTACTTTGGGGCTAGAGGAATGAAGCCCAGATTGCAGCCATCCTAGATTATTTGACTCAAAAAAAAACATGAAATGTTATGAATCGACGGAATAAATATGGCCATACTTCGCCTTCAAGAAAAATTATTTCAAAGGATTCTTTGCTGCCGTGGATAGATCCAAAAAAGCCATCCCGTATCACATATTGATAGGGAAGTAGGGCTTTTTGAGAAACATCTCGTTGTTAGGGTAAAGAAAATTTCTGCTTAGGAAAGTCATGCTGTCTTCAGCAGGTCGATAGGATATCATGCTGTTCTGTCGTTGAATTATGTAAAGGCTTTGTATTCACAGAAAACCATATTTTATTTTTTCTTATACAAATTCAAAAAACCGCGTCTCAAATAACCCAGCTATTCAGAAAACTCGAAAGTTTTATATAAAGATTAAGTTTTCACAGTTTTTTCTAGACTTCTGGCATCTTCTCTTCAGAAAATCGTAAAATATAATCTATAAATGCAACGTTCTGGTTTTCTACCGAGTAGGGTGACTTGAGACGCGGAATCCGGATTCGGGATTCAGCGTGAACCGCAATGTTCAAATTGTCGCAAAGTCTCGAAATTTAAAGGCATCGTTTGCGCTTAAAACCAATTTCCATTTTCAGGCTCAATTTCATGAATGAGCACGGTGGACCACGTCGGTGAAGTTTTGCGCGTCAAAAACGTGTGACTCTGAAGTTGGAGTGGTTCAAAATGACGATCCGTCACCAGTTTTCACTAGAGTATATCAAACGAATAAAACTTTTCGAATATTCGAATAAACGAATAATTCGGAAAATTGACTTCTCCGAATATTCGAATAAACGAATTATTCGAAAAATAGACTTCTACGAATACTCGAATAAACGAATTATTCGAAAATTTGACTTTTCGAATAATCGAATTATTCGAATGATTCGAATACGAATAATTCGAATATTCGACCAAAATCGCGAGTTTTCGAATAAGAATTACGGAACGAGTACGCATAATCAAACCACCGTTCGCGGCACTCCCAACTTTCTTGACCTTTTTTTTGTATAGTAATATATAGATCAAAGCTATGCCAATGTACTTACACGAAAAAGACGTTCCACATTATATCATAAGAGTATTCAAACTAGCATTTACCACTGTCTATGAGTAGTTGTTAAACGATACGATAAAATTCTCTGGATTTTCTAAACAATATCTATCAACAATATCTGAATTTCCTATCAGTTTAGGGTGCTATCTGAGCGGGGGGGGCACTGTTGTATCGCACATGACCACGCCCATTTTTCCGTGCCGCAATCATTCCTGATTTGTGCGGGGGAGGGAAAACCCGGGTAGGTGCTCAAATTTAGTGTGGCACAATAAAATGGGCGGGGCCAAGTGCATCCAGACATAGTGGCCCCCACCGCTAAGATAGCACCCAATTTGGTTGGAGACATTTCACCTCTGAAACGCAAAAATGGACATGTGCCGGAGACTTTAATTCTTATTTTTCTGAAATTATTCGTTTATTCGGCCGAATACTCGAATATTCGAATAAACGAATTATTCGAAAAATTGACTTTTCCGAATATTCGAATAAACGAAATCTTCGAAAAATTGACTTTTCCGAATATTCGAATAAACGAATTATTCGAAAAATTGACTTTTCCGAATATTCGAATTATTCGAATATTCGATTATTCGTTTATTCGGCCGAATATTCGTTTTCCGAATATTCGTTGACATAGTCTAGTTTTCACCCACCACCTGGCACAAGGAACAGAAGCGCCATCACAGGCGCAGATGATTCAGCATTTGAAATTTTCAATTCGGGAAATTCTAACATACAAACTTGCCCAATGGATACTTCTTTTTTTAGAATGAGTTCCAGTGAACGAAAGGCAAGAGAAATTCACCCACATAATAAGTTTAAAGCAAAAAATACATCTGACGTTTGTGAAAAAAACTTCCGACGTATTGCATCAGACACCCGAAATTGACGGAGGGGTAGGAAGTAAATAATTCAAGACGAAGAATTCAAGACATTTTTTTTGCGCATGTTGATGGTTTTGTAGAGCCTTCCCCCTCTTATTCTGCATGTCAGACAATCGCCTGCGCAAAAACATGAAAAAAATGAGATACGGTTTTTTGCGCGTACGATGGGTTTTACACTTTCCTATACTTGCGACGCGCGCTGTAAATCAATATCGGCCGGTTGGGGTAAGGACTGACAAAATCATTTTTCCATACCACATTTTCCATGATTCTGGTACGTATCAACCAGGTGGGTCTCAGCAGATTGGCTAGCTCTAAAATTTGACTGGACCATGCCTTCAAGCGCCCCGCTTGAAGGCGAGGTCCGGTGAAATTTCGACACTACCGGAATTCGGGTTGGACAGATTGAGCTAGCACAGCTGAACACCGTCTGGATGTTTCACAAACTGTGAGTTACTGCTTCTGGGGTAAATAGCCTTGAGGTCAAGAACTACGCTATTCACAGCGCGATAATCACGCCTAGAATAACCGATATTTACACTGAATTATTGAAGAATGCGTGGACGATGGCTAGCACATTGACCATGGACACACTTTTCTGACGCGGTCATTGGCGGAAATGGCTGGAATAACTCGAGGAAGATCGTTTTTATGAAGTTTATTGGAACTACCTGTAGCATGCGATCCGATTCACCGGGAAATCTCAGAATCGAAATTCTGGCCGGACCCTGCCATTTATGAAGCCTGTTTACTGTGAAAAGTGACTGTTGCTCTCAGAGATTTTCATGAGACACATCATATCGGACTGCTGTCGACAACGGATGAATAAAAAAGACGGGTGCCTATCTGATTCCCCATTCAGCCTTGACATAACGGCCGTCTGCGAACACTCAATGTGTCTGGTTGGTGCATCCGGCATGAATAATGACATCTTGTCAAAGCTGGACATAGAGTACGAAAAAAGAACAGCTTTTCATCATTCTCTCCAACTTTCTTGACTTAGGAAAAGCTTAGCCTGTACAAGTCTAAACATACCGCTTCATTACAACAGCATACTGTACTGTTTCCGCGCAGGAAGCAGCCGGTGCTCTTCTTGTTCTTCAACTGCTCCTGTCCAGCACAGAAACCGTCATCGTCACAATTGAATCGGCCATCGGTCTTATTGTGGAAGCACCAGCCCCAAATCTCATGTCCGCGGCACCAACCCTTCAAAAAGATTGAGTTTACTTTTGAAACGGAATGAGTCGTTTTTCTCAAAAGCACAGTACAGTTGAACTGCGCATTGCCATTAAAGGCACGGGACACCCAAAAAAATCAATTTTCGGATTTTATGCTTATCTTGGAGAGAGTCACACGCTGATCACAGCGGTATCTCTGGAATAGTCCACGACCCCCTTTAAACAGAGTTATAGCTCTTCAAATATGCTAAGGTTTTGAGGGTGAAAAATTGGTGGACGAGTTGTCTCAGGCCTGTATTTCTCTTCATTCGCAATCGTTGCGCGAAAGCGAGCCAGGATAAGGAGACAGTTCGGCAATGAAATGAAGAACGGCGCTTTGTTAAGAATTCATTCATCCATCCAGCCGATATCGAGGTCGAAAATCCGGAAGGGGGTCGGGCCTGTGGTGGTCGCTTATATCTCGCTTATTTGGAGAAATTGAGATCTCGCATTTGGCACGTGTTATACAGGAGTGGTCTTCTACACAATTACATGAAAATATCAAACTTCATATCTGAGGATGCACTGTGCCTTTAAGTGCACGCTGATTGCGAAAGCGTGCTGCGGCGCGGTTGCGAGTACATATCCTCAGACAGATCACCCGGGCGGTGGGATCACCGGGACACTAAAGGCAAAAACCGCTCGAGTGACCCCACATCCCTGTCTGAGAATACTCGCAACCGCGCCGCAGCACGCTTTCGCAACCAGCGTGCACTTTGCGATCTGAACGACAATGCGCAGTTGAACTGTACAGTCAGAGAGAAGTGATTTTCCAGAATTCCTTGTAAACTTAGAATGCACCGCAATGTGATACCCAAGGTAATTCCTGTATCGCTCGAAATTCCCTGACGAGGGATTTAAAGGCACAGTCCAACCTCAGAGGTAATTTTTGATATTTTGGCCCGATCGCCATATATAGCAACCCTGCCAAGCGCGAAATCTCGATTCGCTCAAATAAACGAGAAAAAGCTAGGAAAAAGTGGACCACGCCCCCTTGAAAGAAAAAAATGGGTAACACCCACTGGCAGGTTTCCGACCTCAATAGGGAAGAGACGCGCGAATGATTTTGTTCGAAATCTATGTTCTTCCTTTTGTTTTCGGTCTGGTTTTATATTGTGACCTGATTCAGAATGATTGCTGCGAATAACGAGAAAATACAGGCTCGAGACAACTCGTCCGAAAACTTCCAGCCGTTCAAAATTGAAATTTTTGAGGTGCCGTATAGTGAGTTCTGAGCGATTCTGAAGACACCATTGTGATCAGCGTGAAATTTTTCCTAAGATAAGCAGAAAAACGAAAAATCGATTTTGAGCTTGGACTGTGGCTTTAAAGGCAACGTCCACGAAAAGTTTTGTCAACATTTTCTTGCCGGAAGTCGAAAGCCTGCGTCTCATTGGAGCGATAAGGTCGAAGGAATGAAAAAAAAACGGGCTCGAAATAGCCACAATCGGCTCCGAAATCCGCTCGCGCTAGTCCTTTCTAATCAATCGATAATTATTTGATACACGTGAAGAAATTACTAGCGCGAGCGGATTTTGGAGCCAAGAAGGACTCTTACGGGCTCGTTTTTGCTCGTTCTTTACACCCTGTCGCTCGCTCCAATAAAACCGCGATGCCAAAAAAATGACGAAATTTATCGTTCAACTTCCTTTAAGACCTCCAATAAAGTTGTCTGAAATTCAAGAGGAAAATCCAGTGGACAACATTTCTGAATCTCGTGCCTCTTTTTCACGTCACCCATTGCCCGCCAGCTAGCCAAAATGGTAGGATAGAGATGTTAAGAGAGGAGAAGCTAAGCTGTCGATGGCAATCCGTCGCGAGTATACTTCGGCAACTGGAAATCTTCTTCGAACAATCGAGTGTTTCACTAAATCGATTTTTTTTTGGATTTTTGAATAAGAGACATTTCGACATACTCGATTTTCTAAGGGTTTTCAAACCATAGAATTTTCGACTAATTGGGTGTTTTTCTTGATTTTTCAATTAATTGAGTTTTCGACTTACTTGATTTTTCAAAACCTCTCGAAATCGGGTAATCGAACAACTCGATGTCGACTCTTTTAGTCGTATCAAGACTCGATGACTCGGCTCGACAAATACATACATGCAGTACCGTGCAAAAGTCTATTCGCCTGGAATTTCTGCGAATAACGTTCATGGGGCATCACAACCCTTGCTTTAAGCATACACAAAATTGGTTTTGAAGCATGCAGTCTTTAAATATGGATTTTATTCATCATTCTGTGGTATTATCTTAAATTAGCACTATTCCTTCAAAACATGACTACTACAATTCCAAACCCATAACAGTTATTCGCCACTCGAGGGTCTTCGGAACCGTTGTTTAACCTTATCAAAAATTGATCTCCTTTGAATTATTTTTTAGGAATAAATTCGGAAGAAAATCATGCGATATTGCACCTATTAAAGGCAGCAGACACGCCCAAAAATGATATCAATTTTATGAATTAAATTGAAGGTCTGAAGCTGTTAGTATTCAGAAATAACGAAAAAGACGAAAACAAATCGACGGAAATTAAGATATAACGGCACGTTCCATATTGGCCCAGAAATGGACGAGTTGTACGGCACTGGCTGAAATAGCGGAGCTAGCAACAAATTTGTTGGGGTAACGACGCTAATGTACTCGTACGGCCCTTTCTGGAACGCTTACGCCGTTAGAAGCCTAAAAAGTAATCTAAAGTGGCCGCAATCGAGCATTGAATACCCGTATGGAGTGGTGGAGCCCGTATCGATGGGCGGAGCAAGGATGATTTCGTGACTGACTACGGCTCAAATACGGTCATTTGGACTCGTTCTTAACGCTTGCAACTTCGTGAGGGCTCTTCTAGGGCCTGCACGACCCCACTAATGTAGTTATCTCAACAACTTTTTCGAGCGTGTCTGCTGCCTTTAAGTATCTCTTTTTGACGTTATCGAAAAAAAGCGAAATTTATGTTCCAGTTGTACTTTGTGAAAGCTTATAAAGCACATACTTTGTAATGGCGAAAATTATCTCCAACCTGTTCCATTCTTGGTCTTCACAGAAATTCTGATAGAGACTATTTTCTCAAAAAGCTATACAACGGTTCTGAAGACCTTCGAATGGCGAGTAAGTGCTATGGGTTTGGAATTGTAATACCATGTTTTGAAGGCACAGACCTAATTTAAGATAATATCACAAAATGATGAAAAAATTCCTTATTAAAAGGCACTGTTCGCGATAAAAATCGCTTTTCTGGTTTTTTGCCTATCTTGGAACCAGTCCCATTCTGATTCCAATGATGCTTCTTTAATCGTACAAGACCTTCTGGGAATGGAGTTATGGTCCCTCGAAAATTGAGCTAGGGAAAATGGTGGACGAGTTGTCCGAGGCTTGTAACTTCCGTCTTTTGCAGCCAATGTAGGCGAGCTGACCTGAGTAAAGAGAGAAGTTGAGAATGAAAGGAAGAACGGGGCTTTTGATCGGAAACCAAAACCTCAACTCACGATTCCGAGTGTTCCTTTGTTCACGTCGAGGGGTGGGAAGCGGCGGGACTTGCCCACAGCGGCGGGGTTTGCCCACTTTTCTAAGCCGTTTTGCGGCTCCTGGGTAGCTTTTCGTCCCGTTTTTTCGACGCTGTTCTGCTTCTGAGAGCCACGAGAAGCGTTTGTCATGAAAAATTCGAGGATGAAGTTTATCGCGAACAGTGCCTTTAAAAACTGTACGTTCAGAAACCAATTTTGTGTATGTATAAAGCAAGGATTTTGATGTCCCATAACATTCTAAAGTTTCATTAAGTTTCGCTTAGGGCAAGATAGGATATGTATGAAAACATCATTAGCGGGAATGCCCCGCTAATAGACTTTTGCACGATACCGTATGTCAACGACGGTTCGGAAACTCGCCTCGGGGCGTAACATTCTGTTTTCTATTAGGTTGATGCAAAAGTTTCCGGACTTTTCAAGACTTCGAACAAAAAACACTTATTTTAAAAACAAACAAGGCTCACGCAACAAATTGATTATCATCACATTCAAAGATCCTTCGCCACCGATTGCGTAGATCATGAATTACCGAGGCTAGAACTCTGGCTGTTTCGAATCGAAGTATTCTTCTAAGGCCATTTTGACACCGTCATCGTTAGGGAACTGTTTTCCATACAGGAAGTGCTGCATCGAGCGGAACAGACGGTAGTTGGAAGGGGCAAGATCTGGGCTATATGGAGGGTGAGGAAGTACTTTCCAGCCCAGGCCCCGTCGCCATGGATTGAACAGTGTTCGCCTCCTTCGCGACAAATCTAGGCCACACGTATCTCGGATAACCCTACAGAAACTGCTGGATCAGGGCTGGGAAGTTCTTCCTCACCCTCCATATACCCCAGATCTTGTTTCCTCCGACCTGTTCCGCTCGTTTCAGCACTTCCTGGATGGAAAACAGTTAACTAACGATGGTGAAGTCAAAATGGCCCTAGAAGATTACTTCGACTCGAAGCAGCCAGAGATCTACGCGTCGGGAATTCGTGATCTGCTCCATCGGTGGCGAAGGATCCTTGAATGTGATGGAAATTATTTTGTTGGGTGAGTCTCGTTTGTTTTTGAAATAAATTTTTTTATTCAAAATCATGAAAAGTCCGGAAACTTTTGCATCACTTCGAGGCGTGGCGGAACAAATCCCATCCAAATGTCTTTTTTTCGAAAGCGTACAGACCTTCCTCTAATCAGGTAGCGGTTTTTTACAGTCACATCTTCCCCCTCAGCGACTACTGAACAAGCTGTCTGCGACTCTAATGTACTTGGGGGCTTCACGCTAATCATTAAGTTTGTTTTTCAAGCAAAATGTTCTCCCATTAATTCTTTAAATTGCAAATTTTGAACGTGCATGTAACTCAAAAAAAGTCGCCAAAACAAGTTAATTGCGGGGTTAACAAAGTTGCGTTCAAGTTAATCCAGGATATTGAGTGACTCGTTCGGGAGTTGTTCAGTATTCAGCTTTCGAAAGAGTAGACTAATCTTCTTCAACAAGGCCCTGGGTGTCAATAATTCAGGCTCAAAATTTCCTAAAAGTCTCACAAGGGAAGTATACAGAGCGTAGGTTGGATCTGCCAAAACGACTAGTATCGTTAGTATCTCATCTGGCTCAATAGTAAAAATGCGCCGTATCCCGCCCCGAGCTGCAGGTTCAAAAAAGTTATGAGCATTTTTCGAGCTTCGCGGAGGCATCAGGCATTTTTTTTTGGAGTTTCGAAAAATTTTCTCGGATTTAGCTCAAAAGTTGTGTGTAGGGGTAATATAATGTGGAGAGCACGAATCTGGAGTCCATTTGTCGAAAATTTGAGGTTTACTGTAGGTTACGGTAGGTAGCATGTCATTTAGGGGACTAAGTCCATCTTAGTATTCTGAAAATCGACAAACGGACGTTAAATTCAAATTCTTCACCCCGAATGAGCGCCGTGTACAAATTTTGAGTAAAATGTGAGGGTTTGACCAAACTACCGTATACCCACCGTAATCTTGCGTAATCTGCAAAAAAACGATAAACTGACTCCAGATTCGTGTTCAGCACTCTAAATAACCCTCAGAGCATAATTTTGAGTCATATCTATCGTATCACTCCGAAAATCTCGATAGTGGCGTTTTCCCCTCGAAATTTTCCCCGGTTGGGAAGCTTCGAACGAAATTAGCCGAAAACTCTGGAAAATCGACGAATAAACCACAGATTCGTGATCAGCACCCCAAATGACCCCACTGGGAGAATATCAAGTCAAATCTGGAGCATTTCTCTAAAACGCTTCCAGAGCCCTCTAATCAGAATAAATAAACGCCCAACCGAAAATCCGTACAAGTCCAAAACGCTGTCAGTCTGGACACAGTTTGGAAAACGCGCCTTCACCCAAATTTGGCTCAGGAGGGTAATTTTGGGCTCTGAACACATTTTATGAGGTCCGTTCCCGAATTTTCAAAAGATTAATTCCCTTTTTGGAGGGTACAAAAAGCACAAAAAACTAACTTTTAAGGCTTGTAACTTCTTGGAACCTGCAGCTCGGGGCTGGATACTGCGCAGTTTTACTATTGAGCCACTAAAGATACTAACCATACTAGTCGTTTTGGAAGATGCGTTTACCACTCTGAACACTTTCCTTGTTAGAGATTTGCTGAAATGAACATTCTCAAAACATCGCGGAAGGAAAGGTCGATTTTAGAAATACTCAAAAAAAATTCAGAATAGACGCAAACACTTTTTCTAGAGCTTGTCTCGGGTGCTGGTTACAAATCTGAGGCTCAGTTGTCAATTCTTCAAAAGAGATTTTAGGTGATTTGGTTTACAGACCTTAGATTTCCTCATAATTATTCTATGGGGGTAATTTGGACAACTCAATACAAATCTGTGGTCCATTAATCAAATTTTCATGGATTACAGTATGTAACGGTGGGTATACGGTAGTTTGGTCGAAGTCTCAGATGTAGCTCAAAAATTTCCCTGTGGGGGTAATTTGGGGCGTCGAACGCGGATTCTAGGTTCATTTGTCGATTTAAAAAATTTAAGTCAGTTAATAGGCTCTGTGTTCAAGTACAAGCGGGGCTGGATAGCTTGCCAACAGGGAATCGCAGGATTTTAGACGAAAACCGAAATCTTCGAGGAATTTTTGTAATGAAGAACATTTTGTAGGTCGCGTGTGTTATGAAGAAAAAAATTAAACAAAAAGAGTTATGGAAAGGCCCGCCGAGTAGAAACTTCCTTATATAATTAGATCATGTGTGTAGGTGTATCCCTTTTAAAGCAGTATCGAGACGTGTAGTTACAAAACTTTTCAATAAAATGGAAAAGTCAATAAGATAAATTCATGAAAAAGCCGAATATTTCACCACACTACAGTGATGATCGCAAAAATTTCCCAATAAAGTCCTCGAATTGATAGGGGGATGCGAATCAGGGATGTGCGGCAATTGCCGTTTGCCGTTTGCCGTTTGTCGTTTGCCTGCCATTTTTGGGACTTTTTTGCCGTTTGTCGTTTGCCGAAATTGTTGTTATTTTTCCGGCAAAACTCGGCAAAACATGGGAAGGAAACGCCGCCTTTGCTCGCGGCTGTGTGGGCACTAGGGGTAGTCCGATTATCCGTTGTTCGCTCAAACGTTATCCGGGTTTTCGAGTTATCTGGGGTGTTAGTAAATCTGTTTGAAAACGCGAGTTAACTCGCGTTAAATTCGCGGTAAAACCGCGGTAAACTGCATCCAAACCCGAGCTTTTTGTTTGAAGATTTCCAGACATTGCTGAAACTACGCACTCGCATGCCACCTTATGAGATACCAGATAAGCATAGTGTAAAAAAATTCTCCAAAAAAATAGTCCATTCTGTCTTTTCTGGGAAAATATTGATTTAGAAAAAATTTTCTGAAGTTTTTTTGAACTTTTTTCAGCTCGCAGTAAATTCGCGCAAACCTTCTACTTAAAGGCAGATATCTCTTTAAAATCGGTTGTTGTGCTATTCTCATGGAAAGGTAGATCTGGCCATCACGAAAGTGAAAATACGTGAAAAATTGGAGAAAAAACGCTACGGAACAAGTTATTGCCTGGTGTCCTCCCGCCCCCATTTATCAAGATTTCTATGAAAGCCTATTTTGTTAACTTCTATTTTGCTTCTTAAGTAATTTCTGAGTACTCCTGGAGACTACTGACTATTTTAGCAGCGAAATCAAAGGCGGGTGGACAAGCATTAACGAAAATCTCGTTAAATAGGGGGCCGGCCGACACCGGTAATTAGCCTTTTAACTTTGTTTTTGAGCGTTTTACCCTCGAATTTCCGGGTTTTCCACGTATTTTTACGTTTGTGATGACCAAATCTACATAATCATGAAGAGAGCCCAAAAACGGTTTTTTTTCGCGAACCCGGCCTTTAACGCGAGCTGACAAAGAAATTGGAACTAGTGTGTGATTCGTTCATAATCTATTTCCATTTTCTCTGTCAGCTACCGTTATGTTGCAGTTTTGCGCGAACCCAACGCGAAATCACCACCCAGTTGTATTACGACTCATGTCATATGGGTTACTCGCAGTCGGTTCTAGTTTTGTCAGAGCGCGGCTACCGATCGCGGAGCCGCAGCGGCACCACCGTGGAGCCGTAGCGGCACAACCACGGAGCCGCAGCGGCACTATCGCTGGGCCACCACGACATTGCCGCTGCTACTCCGGGATAGTGCCTCTTTGGTGCCTGTAGGAGCCGAAGCCGCAGTGGCGATTTTTTGGATTTCCATGAGGTCCCTCTAAATCTTGTTTTAGTCCATCTGATGTCTTGAAATGAAACTATTCCCTTGAATTAGAAATATTAGAATGTTGACGTAAATATTGGAAAAAAAGGAAAAAAAGTAGAGCGGCACATGTTAATAACTTTTGGGCCAATCTAAGGGATGAGGTTTTTGCCGTTTGCCGATTGCCGTTTGCCGTTTGCCGGCCATTTTTGGGATTTTCTTGCCGATTGCCGTTTGCCGAAATCTCAAAATCGTTTGCCGCACATCCCTGATGCGAATCCTTCGAGACTCTCGCCGACGTCCTGCTGGACCCTGAGTCTGCCTACTGGAACCTGGGTAACTTTTAGAATAGCAAAAAACGGACCCCAGATTAGTGCTCAGCGTACCCAGCAACTCCCTCCCCCCGTCAGAAGTTCAGAGCCGGATCGAAAAAAATTCCCTGTGAATAATCTAAAATTTCCATGGCCTGGTGGGAAAGAACGTTAGCGAAGCAGTGAAAATGCTCTTCTCTGGAATCTCCACAGTCATCGGGGAAATTTCGATAACGGACTATGAATGTACTGTCACAAATCTACAACAGTGAAAAGTGGTTATCCAAATTGCAGTGGTGCGGGTAAAATAGTCCCCAGTATGTAGAGTCTGCCCGAACGAGACTGTTCGCCCATGCGGTCTTGCGTGCATGAAGTACGGCCGCTGCAAATGCGTTTTTTTTTGGATGAGCCTGTCCACACCGGCAGAAAACTGACGGAGACGTTGTACAATATTCGTCTTAAAATCCTGCTAAACCAGTTACAGGTAAAAACGTGCCTTCATGACAGCTGCTCGACAGGCACGCTGACGGCGTTGACACCGGACACTCTCATTCGGACAGACTTTAGATGTCTAGATGAAAATTCCCAAGAAAGATAAGTCATAAAATCTCACCTTCTGATCGTCTGCACAGTATCGGGCGCATGTGGTCGCGAAAATGGCAGCTAATATTAACGCTAAATACATACGAACCTGAAAAATTATGTAAAACCTGAAAAAAAAACATTGAAAAACTCTCCAAGACAGTCAAGCGTAGAAGTCTACTTACGGGGTAAAAGAAAGGATGGTGGGGTTTATAAGGTCTATTCGAATGAAGCTGTACTCCCACACCGTCAGCGTGCGTGCCCTGCAGTCGTAATGAAGGCATTTTGCGGACGAGGCTATCCACCATTGTCTAGGGACTGCTTTACCCACCCCGTGGAGATTTGGAAAACCATGTTGTAGTTGCTGTAGGTCTGTTTCAGTACATTGAAATTCCCTAAATAGCTCCTGGGGCTTCGAAAAAGTGCGTTTTCATTGCTTTACAGAAAGGTGAGGGTGCCCATCAGGAATTTTTTGGGGTGTTCGGAAAAAAATTCGTATTCGGCTCAAAACTCCCTACTGGGGGTTATTTAGGGCGCTGATTCCGAATCTGGGGTCTAATCTTCGCCAGACCTCAGGTTACTGTAGGTTACGGTAGGCATAATGCCTTTAAATTGGCATTACATAACTTGTCGAAATTTGAAAAATGGATCTCAAATTGGTGTTCAGCGTCTCAAATAACACACACAGACGAATTTAAGTCAAATCTGAGACTTTCACCGAGCCACCGTGTACCTACCGTTACAATCCAAAGAAAATCGATAAACTGACCACAGATTTGTGTTAGGCAGCCCAACTAACCCCTACGTGAAAGTGTTAGGAAGGTTTAATCGCGAAATTCTCGAAATCGTCAAAAATGGCGTTTGGCTAGCAAAATTTACCACATTCTGAAGCTTCGGGCCAAATTAGAAGAAATTTTTTCAAATATTGTGAAATGGGCCTTAGATTCGTAATCAGCACCCAAACCAGCCCCTGGAAAAAATGTTGTAAAGCTCAACCCCAGACATTTTTTTGAACGCCCTAAACATGCCATTCGTGTCACCTTTTTCTCTTCACAGAGCTATGAAAATGCCCACTTTTGGATATCTCCTGTAAATCTTTGAGGCATTCAGGGGCTTGGGAAACGGACCATCAGTGCTGTGTTCCATACTACAAGCATCAAAACTTGGTTTTATAAAAGCCTCCGGTAAGTGTAAGGTAAGCCATAGTGGAATACAGCTGACTGCGATATTGTTCACTATTTATCTGAGAATCCTGCTAATCGATTCACAGATTCTAGAAATATCTCCGAGAAGGCAGATTTTGATAATCTCCTTCATTAGAGATATCTAGCTCCTCAGAAACGCAGGAAACGGGGATATGGACTTGCGGTCTCAACAGCACTCACTCCTCGTTCTCGCGCGGTGAATCCTTTCTACTCAAGATGTATTTGAAGATCTAACCCGTTCGGTGGGCTCGATCAATCAATAATAAACCCATTGATTAAAGGTAACGATATGAATAGATCTCGGTGCTCACAAGGGAAGCACAATAAGTCCTAGTGACCTTTCCAAATGAAACGTAATTTTATACAATCATTTTCGGGTGAAAAGTCCGGTTATGCCCATCGCAGCTGCCTAGACCCACTCTGAAAAAAGTTATGAGCGTTTTCGAAGCTTCGCGGCAAGGACCCCATGGAATTTTTAGGGTGTTTTTAAATTCTTCTTCGAATTTTGCTGAAAACATGTATGTAGAGGTAATCTGGTGTGCTAAACACGAATATGGGGTTCGTTTGTGGAAACTTTAAGGTTTACTGTAGGTTACGGTAGATAACATGCCATTTATGTGGTAAAACCTACCTCAATATTCCGATAATCGGCAAATGGACATCGAATTCGTATTCAGCACCCCAAATAACCCCACATAGAAAAATTGAGACAAATCTGAGACTTCGACCAAACTACCGTATACCCACCGTAATCTACCGTAAGCTGTCAAAAATCGATAAACTGACATCAGATACATGTTCAGCACTCCAAATAACCCCCAGAGAAATAATTTGAGCATGATCTATAGTAGCACTCCGGAAATCATCAAAAGTTGCGATTTGCCAACAAATTCTCCCCCGATAGGAATCTGTGAACGAATACAATCGAAAACTTCGGAAAAGCGATAAATGAACCTCAGATTCGTGATCAGCACCGCAAATTACCCTCCAGAGCGAATTTTCGGCCAAATCTGGAATATTTTTCTAAAACGCTTCGAGAGCCGTCTAAGTGGGATAAATAAACGCCCAACCGAAAATCCGTACAAGTCCAAAACGCTCTTAGTCTGCGCAAAGTTTGGAAAATGTTCCTTCAATCAAACTTTGCTTAGTGGGGTAGTTTTGGGCGCTGAACACGATCATGAGGTCCGTTTCCGGATTTTCGTAAAAATAATGCGCTTTTTGGAGGGTACAATAGGTACGAAAACAAGGAAAAAATGCCTATAACTTTCTTCAGAGTGGGTCTAGGCAGCTGCGATGGGCATATTCGGACTTTTCGTCCGAAAATGGTACTAGAAAAGAAAAGTGCATTTCATTTGGAATGGTCACTATGACTTATTGTGGTTCCCTTATCAGCGTAGAACCTCATAAAATTTAGTGTTAGCTAATGGGCATATAGTTGCGGATTTCGGTCCCGAATACTCAATGCTAGTGGGTTGCTGCTTGTCATTGGAGAAGGAAACGAGCTTAGCGTGTGTTACAGTCAGGTCTTCAAGTTTTCGAGAAAAAAATAAAAGGATATTGAAGCAAATATAAAATTAATGCTGTACAGTCTCTTGCAGCGCCGTCCCGCTCTCACAGCGGCGACGGCAGATGCTGCGTGAGCTGTGCTGAGTGAGGGGATGTTTTGTGGGTGTGTTTGTGGAGGGTGGTGTGTTGCATTGAAAATGCAACAACTCTGCATGCATTTTCGATTTGAACGGTGTGTCTTCGCAGTGTTACTACGGATGATGACGGTTCCTCTTCAAGATGGAGAAGCTCGCCTGCATGGTTGCTTGTCAGCCTTGTTTGTGCTGTTGGCTGGTTGGATAGAGAGGATAGTGAAGTTGATGTGGGTCCGTGTGTGTCCTTGCCACTGTGTTGTGAGGTCTGTCATCAGCTGGAGTTATTCAAACCGATAGAAACTTTTGGATGTGCGAATATGTAGTATGTTGCTTTAAAGACATCGTCCACGGTAGTTTTCTACATATTACTCTGTTCCGGCACAAATGTGATCACCGTAATAAGTGCTTAATGTGTACGAAGTTTCGCGCCAAAAATTTTCCTAATGGCAGAGAACTCAAGAACTCGTTGTTGTCGCTTACATAGAACCCACAACTCCTCGCTGTCGTGACAAGGGAGGCAAAATAGGCAGCTGTTGTTACCTGGAAGCCTAATTTCATCACGTTTACTTGCTTCTGTTGTGACTTGCAGGTGACGGAGCATATTTCGCAACGTTTTGCACTTTCTGTTGTGGTGCGACGGGACAAGCCAATCGTAGACGTCTTGCTGCGTCACAGACGACAAGCTCACACACTCGCGGGGGTCGGTGGCCGGTTGAGAGGAGTTGAACAGGTAGCGTGCTGCCGCTCGAAACGAGAGTAGAGGCGGGCGAGGCCCGCAAATTCCCCCATTCATGCCGAGAACTCCGCATGTCAACCTCCCACCGATCCTACCATGTCACGTCACAGTTGACCCGTTCACACCGAAAACTCTGCCTATTCACCTCCCACCGATCACTCAGTGTGGCGTCACACCCACATGTTTACACCAAAGGCTTAGCCTGATCGTCTCCCACCGACCACCCACCACTCCTGCAGCCGCGGGCATCGGTGGTAGGTTGAGAGGCAGAATTTGCTATTCAACCTGGCACCGACGCCCGCCAGAGCGTCGATATCCCGTCTTTTGTCAGCCGTGAGAAGGCGAAACACCTCAAATTCCAGTGCAGCGTATACATTGTGGGCTGCCATTTCCGCGCTCTACACGAGAGAGTATCAGAGAAAAACAGTGCAGACACTGCAACATGTAGCCCCGAAAACTCCGCCAGTTATGAGAAATTACCAAGAAAACTTCGGCAGTTATGAGTCATGCCGAAACCTCCGTCGATCAGCCAGACTCGATCAATTTGATTGGGGAAGGGGCGTTTTAACCGGCCACCGATCCCCGCGATTGCCAGAGAGAGTGACGCAGACTGTCAGACACTCCGGCGCTCGACCTGCAGGTCGCCTCCATGTGACAACCACGATTTCCCGAGAATTACGGTCCATGTAATTTGAATAGGAAGCACCGACCGATGTGTGTGACCCAAATGAGAGTGCGCAAAGCGCCGCGTAAAGTGCGTGGAGTCCAATTGGGAAGGCGCCAAGACCCGGGAAAAGTGTGCGGGACCCAGATGGGGGTGCACCAAGCTTTGTAGAATGCGCGCGGGTCCAAACTGGAAGAGCGCCAAGCGCTGGGGAAATGTGTGGGACCGAAATGAGAAAGCGCAAAGCGCCGGGCAAAGTGTGTGGGGTCTAATTGGGAAGGCGCCAAGAGACCGGTAACCGTTGATCGCATAGTGTTCAGGACCTCATCGCGAGTGTGACGAATTCGTTGAGATTGGCTTCAAGGAGAGTCCACGAAGCGCAGAGGAAATGTGCGGGACTCAACTGGAAGAGCGCCAAGGGCTGAGGAATGTGCGGCACTCGGATGGAAGTTCGCCAAGCGCTGGCGAAAGTGCGGGACCCAACTGAGAGTGCGCAAAGCGCCGAGCAAATTGCGTGGGGTCCAATTGGGAAGGCGCCAAGACCCGGGAAAAGTGTGCGGGACCCAGATGGGGGTGCACCAAGCTTTGTAGAATGCGGGCGGGTCCAAACAGGAAGAGCGCCAAGCGCTGGGGAAATTGCGGGACCCAACTGAGAAAACGCAAAGCGCCGAGAAAAATGCGTGGGGTCTAATGGGAAGGCGGCAATAACCGAAAATAGTATGTGGGACCCAGATGGGGGTGCACCAACCTTTGTAGAATGCACGCGGGCCCAACAAGGACTGCACCCAGCGCTAGGGGAAGAACGGAACTCACATGGGAGTGCGCAAAGCGCTGGGGAAATGTGTGGGACCAGAATGACAAAGCGCAAAGCGCCGGGCAAAGTGCGTGGGGTCCAATTGGGAAGGCGCCAAGACCCGGAAAAAATTGTGCGGGACCCAGATGGGGGTGCACCAAGCTTTGTAGAATGCGGGCGGGTCCAAACTGGAAGAGCGCCAAGCGCAGCGGAAATGTCTGGGACCGAAATGAGAAAGCGCAAAGCGCCGGGCAAAGTGTGTGGGGTCCAATTGGGAAGGCGCCAAGAGACCGGTAACCGTTGATCGCATAGTGTTCAGGACCTCATCGCGAGTGTGACGAATTCGTTGAGATTGGCTTTAAGGAGAGTGCACGAAGCGCAGAGGAAATGTGCGGGACTCAACTGGAAGAGCGCCAAGGGCTGAGGAATGTGCGGGACCCGGATGGGAGTTAGGTAAGTGCCGGGGGAAGTTATTGGTGCCCACCAGGGAGTGCACCAAGCGCTAGAGAATGTGCGCCGGACCCAAATGGAGCGCGTCAAGCGCCGGGCAAAGTCCGTGCGTTCCATCTAGAAGTAAAGAACGTAGAGTGTGCCAAGCTCCGGAGAATGTGCGCGGGACCCAAACAGGACAACACCAAGCGCCGGGAAGGCGTGCGGGACTCCATTGGGAACTCGCAGGGCGCCGGGAATGATGCGGGACTCCATAATGAATGTGCAGGACGTCGTGGCGGTTGTGCCGCGCCTCACTTGAAGGGTTAAAAAATCCACCTATGTTTCAACGATCGCAATGCGAATCGCAGAGCGCAACCCACTACGGTCTGGTTTTGAGAGACTATAACAATTAATCTGTCAATTCGCAATGAGTTGATCATTCTATAGGTACGCCGCGAAGCGGCGTGAGTGTGTCACTTGTTTTTGTATAATTAATCCTAGTCTCGATCAGGTGCTCTGCCAAATGCGGGGATAACAAAAGGCTTCATATTCTCAATGAAAATAGCTCTCAAGCCGGATGCATCAGCGCGCAAAGCTTAGCTTTGTTGATTTGAGTTGGTTTTGACTTCGTTGCGACCTATACTTGTGCGGCAAACGATTTTGAGATTTCGGCAAACGGCAATCGGCAAGAAAATCCCAAAAACGGCCGGCAAACGGCAAAAAAACTTCATCTCTCAGATTGACCCAGTTATCCACATGTGCCGCTCTACTTTTTTTCTTTTTTCCAATATTAATGTCAACCTTCTAATAATTCTAATTCAAGTGAGTATTTCCATTTTAAGACATCAGATGAACAAAAAGAAGACATGTGGGACGTCATGGAAATAAAAAAGAATAGCCGCTGCGGCTTTGCGAGGGAGCGGCTTAGGCTCCTACAGGCACCGAAGCGGCACTATCGCGGAGTCGCACCGGCAATGGCTTGACGGCCCCTCGATATTGCCGCTGCGGCTCCGCGAGAGTGCCGCTGCGGCTCCGCGGTAGGGCTGCGGCGGCTCCGCGGTAGTGCAGCTGCGGCTCCGCGGTAGTGCCGTTGCGGCTCCGCCGTGGTGCCGCTACGGCTCCGCGGTAGTGCAGTTGCGGCTCCGCGTTGGCGCCGCTGCGGCTCCGCGGTGGGGCCTTTGCGGCTCCGCGCTCGGTGGCTGCGCTCTGTCAGAAATAGAACCGACCGAGTAACTCATACGAAATGAGTCATAATACACCAGGGTGGTGATCTCGCGTTAAAGGCAGTGTTCACGATGGATTTCACTTTCAATATCTCTACGGTTTACGGATGGTCTGGTGCCCGTTATAGCAAGGCATGCTCTAAAAAGACGCGAAAGCCGTGTTTCCTATTTTTTTCGATAGGCCCTCTCTTGTTTACGTTGATTTTTGAGCGTGGAGGAATTGACCGCTAAAAGGATGATACCTATCAGTGCAATGAAGCGATCAGCTCACTTATCAGCACTTCCTTCACTTGATCATTCCTGTAATCTGAGTCTTCATTTGCTCATTTCGAGGGGGCGGATCAGGGGCACCAGGCGTGTCTAGGGCACCAAAACTCTTGTTTGCAGCCGTTATTTTGCCGCTCCTGGGTCGTTTTCTACCGTTCTTTCGACACTGGGAGCCTGGCATCCTTCTCGCCTACCATTTCACTGTGGAAAGTCGACGAGGATGATCATCGTGAACGCTGCCTTTAAGTTCGCGCAAAACTGCATTTCAACGCGAGCTGACAGAGAAATTGAAAATAGTATATAAATAGAGAAAAAGCTGGATAGCTTTCGAAAAAATTCTCCGCAAGACTTTTTCGAAAGCTATCCATTTTTCCTCATTCACACGCTGTTTTCAATTTCTCTGTCAGCTCGCGTTGAAATGCACTTTTGCGCGAAATTAATGCGAGCTGAAGGAAGTTCAAAAAATCTTCAGAAAGCTTTTTTCTAAAGCAATATTTTTTCCAGAAAAGACAGAATGAACCATTATTTGGGGAATTTTTTTACATTGTGCGTATCTAATATCTCACAACGTGGGATGCGAGTGCGTAGTTTCAGCAATGTCCGATCCCGTCCTGAAAACCTTCAAATAAAAAGCTCGCGTTTAGCTGCAGTTTACCGCGAACCTACTGCGAGTTAGCTCATGTTTTCAAACCCATTTACCCCAGATAAGTCAAAACCGTGGGATAACGGTTAAGCGAACAACGGATAATCGGATTACCCCTAGTGCTTACATAGCCGCGAGCATAGGCGACGTTCCCTTTCAATGTTTTGCCGAGTTTTGCCGGAAAAATAACAAAAATTTCGGCAAACGACAAACGGCAAAAAAGTCCCAAAAATGGCCGGCAAACGACAAACGGCAATTGCCGCACATCCCTGATTCCCATAACCCATAAGAAACTGGGTTTGTTGTGTCAAATTCCAGTGAGCTCATCACCCAATCCAAAGTCTGCAAGTGGGTTTGGCCGTAGATCTGTAATAAATCACTGAAATCTTCGAATTTCAACCGAAAGCCAACGAAGTACCGTGAGGGTTGACAATTCGATCAGTTTGTTGACCAGTTACATCGCGGCCTATTGCGTACTCTGACCGCAGTCGTTCTGCGACCTAATCGCGGCTCACTGAGCGCGCCAAAGCGGCTTTCTCGCGGAGCCTCCGTGACGCTAGTGAGGGCCGCGGCACGATCGCGAAGCGGCCGCGGCTATTTCATGCCAAGATAAATTGGTTGAAAAGGTTTATCGAGGCCAAATTCCTATGCGGTTCGCGACAGTGACGCTTTGGCGCCTGTAGGCTGTCGTATAGCCGGCACAGTCGCGGCAATTCCTCCAAGAGATGGCGCCACAGTATAATGGCAACAGCGACGGCAACCTGTTCTGTACTGAGGCACGCGCTTCCTGAAATGGTTAAAGCTGCACCTACATTATGCAACAATTTTATTTTTTAAAATAAATTGTGTACATCATTCTCAATAATATAATAATAATAATGAACAAAAAATAGAACCTATGCGTATACAACATCTCAATTCCGATCCAATCAATCATCATCATATATGGTTGAGCATATGAGGTCACACAACAACTACAGCGCGAAACAACGAGGAGCAGTTGTGCGTTTCTCAGAGGAGAAGCGAGACAGACAGACAGATACGGAGAGAGAAGGAAATGCGAGAGAGAAGGAGTGAGTGAGAATGAGTGAGAGACGCAGGACGAAAGCGAGACGAGAGAAAGCGAAACAAATCAAAGTCTCAACTTCCACAATATGTATCACACTGGCTCTATTATAGAGAAGATGAGAAAAAATTAGAATAAAATCTTCAGCAGGAAAAAAAAACAAGACGCAGCGGGCAACTCTAGAATGAATACACAGTAAGGTGGCTGACGAACCCGTAGTACAAAGCGCCGGTATCGGGGGTGGGGGGGGGGGTCGGAACACACACACACACAAAAGTAAGTCTAGGGGGGAGGCCGGGCGTAGACCAGTCATTAGGCGGGGCGGGACGAGCGCGGCATTAGATTCACAGGATGCCCAGAAAGTTTTGTTACGATCAGTAGGTGGAAATTATTCCATGATGACTGAAAGACCTGAGAAAAGATTCTGGGACACCCTGTGGAAAAATATAAGATAAACAAGATTTTTTTAGTATATAGCAAAGTAAACAACTACTACAGCAACTACTAGCAGAGAGCAGGACAGCAATAGATCTCTTCGGAAAAATATCACACTTGGGGCGAAATGGGGTCATGTAGGGGGTGAATAGGGGGTGAACAGGGGGTGAATAGAGGCAAGGGACTGCGGGCGGCCGCGGACTCTCTGAGACACTACACACAGTATGCAAAAACAATGCAAACAATCAGGGAGGAGGGGAGAAAAGTGTTAGACGGTCAGCAAAAGGGAGCATTTAGTTGATGGTGGTGCCGGTGGGGGTGCAGGTGGTGCAGGTGCAGAATCTGAGGGCAGCAGCGATGAGGAGGCCGACGCCGCGGCCGACTGGCGTCATTGATAGTCGGGGCCAAAATCGGGGATATTCACATCACGATAGCCCTTCAACCAGTAGGTGGTCTGTCGTCCTTTGCCTTTCATCTCCACTTCACCTCGTAGCTCTAATCGGAAACCCGTGTCCTTGCTCAGGATCTCTTTCGTCACCGAGGAGACGTGGATTCGGAGCGCTGAAAAAGAAAACGATTCATAAACTTTTTCGCGAAGAACTTAGGTATATCCGGACGAGACTGTCCGCCCACGCGGTCAGCGTGCGTTTCGTGAGGCCGTCGCGGAAGCAATTTCGGACGGGTCCTACTGCGGTTGCAGACAGCTGATGACTGGGATATCATTCACTACCCGTCTGATATCCGTACTAATCGATTGAGAAATCTGAACAGTGCCTTCAAGACGGCAGCTCGACACGCACGCCGACCTCGTGGGCGAACAGTCTCCTTACTCTGAGAGTTTTTGCCGAGAAATAGCCGCGAAATGCCTGCTTGCCGCGTAATAGCTGCCAAATAATGCTCGCCGCGAAGTAGTCGCGAAATAGCCGAGAAATAGCCGCTAAATAATGCTCGCCGCAAAATAGCCGAGAAATAATGCTCTCCAGGCAGATATACGGAGCATTCCAGAGGCATAATTCAGATTTCAGCACCTCCGTCGGTTTAATTACCCAAGTTTGAGGTACGTGGACCTCGTTCAACCTCTGGAGG
Organism: Aplectana chamaeleonis; assembly: GCA_029168955.1. Lineage (NCBI taxonomy): Eukaryota > Metazoa > Nematoda > Chromadorea > Rhabditida > Cosmocercidae > Aplectana > Aplectana chamaeleonis. Next base: position 758,665 of record JAPDOI010000053.1, read on the forward strand.
CCCCGTCCAACCGCTGGTGGCTTCAGATGGTGGCTCGGCGAGCCGGCGATGGTTCGTCTTGGTTAATTTTGTTTACTTCTGAATATTTCTCGGTTATATCTCGGCTATTTCTCGGCTACTTCTGGCCCGTTTTATGAGAAGCCGAGAAATAGCCGCGGAATAGCCGGGAAATAGCTCACCAGGAGCCGCTGCGGGGCCTGGTGGGCTATTTCCCGGCTATTTCGCGGCCTAAACTCTCAGAATACACGAAATTTATTCAGAGATAGACGGCTCTCTCCCTATCCGTTTCGTTTCGTTCCGCCTCCGTCTCCCTCTCCCTCAGTCTCCCTCCCCCTTTCCTTCTCACCACCTCTCTTTCTCTACTCTATGTTCGCTTCCTACTCGCGCTTGTCCGGCTCTCCCTCTCTTTCAATCTGCATTTCATTCCTAGACATTTGTCTTCACACCACTCTCCCTAGCTCTCTAGCGCACTCCGTCTTTCTCTTCCTCTATCCCTTTATCCATCCTCTGCTTTCTAACCTCTCCCACTTCCCTCTTTCCCTGACTCTGCCGTTTCTTCTTTCTCATTGTCTTCTCCATACTAGCCTTCGTCCTGAGCAGTATCACTCCATCTATCTAACTTTCCCGGCCGTCTTTCGCTGGACCCCCTTTCTATTGGGCCACAGTTCCGTACTCTCCCTCTTTCCCGATATCTCGCAGCCTTCCTCATTCTACAGCGCTCATGTCTGCTACATTTTCTTCACTACCCTTTTCTCTCTCCTGATATCTACCTCTATCCTATACCCTATTCCCCTCTTTCTATCCTTGCTGGTTTCTACCACACCTCTTCCGCCTTCTGAATCCAATCACACAGTCTCGTTCCGTCGGTTCCCTATTTTGATGCACCTTCCTTCCCTTGCATCTGTTCCTACCTCGCTCTCTCTTTCTCTATCAACTCCCCCCTGCTCTCGCTCTCTCTTCCTCCCACTCTCTCTCTTATATCCCTATCAATCGCCCCTATCACTTCCTCCTTACTCTCGCACAGTATATCGCCTACCACGACTTTCGTTCGAGTCATCAACTGCCGAAGTCATCCCTTAGGCCTAGTGCATACTTCCCGCGACGGGCGACAGCGACAGTGTACATGAGCAATATCGACTTTCGGTCGATTTCTATGACAAATACTATGTCGCGTCGCCCGTCGCGCAAAGTATGCACTGGGCCTTATTAAAGGCCAGGCAGAGTGCACATACGGTGGGACCTGGCACGTGCTAGTACTGTATAATTTCGTAATGCGGCAGAGACGCAGATGGCGCAGACAGCCAAAGCCACACGCATCGATCAACACCATTCTTCTCGTCGTGGTGTGCGTCGTGCAGCTGCAGTTAAAATCTTCGCAGTCGAGTCCGAGCTCTCCTGCCTTCTACGGATGGATCGCCATGGTCAGTCAAGTGAGCCGTAGCTCATTGGCTGAACAGTATCTGACTGCAGTCATCGAATGGCCGAGGAGCCTGAATACACCAGGTTAGCTAACCGAACTGCCTAAGACGCAGACGTCCGAAGAGAGGAAAATGTCGCGGGGGCCGTTGCCTCTACCCCGCAGTCCCGGCGCTGTGAAGCAGTGAAGCAGGTCTCCTCGAAGTGACGCGGAGGAGAAATATGGTATACTTGTGACGCATACCTCTGATGAATATTGTGTGGCGATAATATGTGTCAGCTCGAACAGGACTTGGGCCTTAGTGTGTACGTCCCTTACCCGCAGTGGCAGTGTCGAATATGAGTGAGCACAGCGTGCACAGTCCTGTCGCAGATGTCCTCAGAGCGTGATGGGCGGTGTCTGTCACCAACAACGCCGATGCAAAATGCTCTCGACGGACGCGCACGTCGCGACATCTCCACATCTTCACCTCACTCCTTCGTGATGATTTCTTGCTCTTTATCCCCCATTTCTTGTACTCTATCCTACCTCTTACTCTCCCAACGCTAGCCCTCTCTCACATAATTTCTCGTGCATTTTTTCCTTTCTCTGACTATTTTCTTTCCTTCCTCCCTCATCCCCTTTGTTCTTCCCCTCTATCCCTTTCTTCTCTTCGTTACCTACATCTTGACTCACCTGCCATCATACTCTCTCCCCTCCCTCCCTCAAACAATGTCTCTCGCCCTTTCTGATCGCTCTCTTTCTTGATCTCTCCCGCCCTTTCGCTAATGTCATACTAACACCGAATTTCTGACTCTTGCGGAAAGGAGGACGAATTACGGAAAGGAGGGCGAACTAGAGGAAGCTCTATTCTGTTATATCTGCCCTCTTGCCTTTCCTACCTCTCACTTTTCACTCCCAGCTCCGCTGATTCCATCTTCTGCCTACCCTTCTTTGCTCTCTTCCTCGCTTTCGCCATCCCACTCTTCTCTTTAGCCTACTCTAGCCCATCCTTCTGTCAACCGCGCTCTCCTCCTCTTTTCATCCGGGATACAAACTTACGTAATCCATTCGACTCCATTCGACTCGACGTGTTCACCGTGTCGCCGAATAGACAGTACCGCGGCATCTTGGAACCCACAACTCCGGCCACCACGGAGCCGGAGTGCATACCGATCCTCAGCTTGAGCTGGTCGTTCGGTCGATGTCGAATCACAAAGTTTTTGACCTGAAATTATGGGCTCAAATCCGCTCTACTGGCGCATTAATCACCATTATGACCAGAGCTATACCCTGCGTGCCACAGGTATAGGTCAACCTGAAGTCAATACCCGAAGGAAGGTTACACAAACCTTGTGTAACAGCGCCAAGCTCATCTGCGCGATCTGTGATGCATGGTCGTCCCTTCGCTCCGGCAGACCAGATACCACCATGTAGGCGTCACCTAAAAGACATTGGATTCATTCGGGAAAAGTCGATAGTCACGAAAATGGGCGTAGCAACTGTTCACCTAGGACCAAACTTTACGGAAAAGTGGGCAGTATGCAAGTTTACTCATGGCCCTACCCATTAGTCTGCCATCGCAACCACGGGGTCCTACAGGTTTACGGAAACGACAAAATCAACGTGAACATGGAACGATAGTTATGAAAATGGGCGTGGCAACAGTTCGCCTGTGGTTGTCCAGCCCCCTACGACAAAATTTAAATCTGACACCCTAGAATTTTCGAACCGGGGCCAAGAGTTACGGAAAAAAGACCAGCGGGGCACTCGTCGCTCTCCTCGCCTTGAGATCAAAACCGTTGCCCTGAGCGTTAGGCACATGAATCGATAGTCACGAAAATGGGCGTACCTATTGTCTCCACTTTGTACACTTTGAAGTTGTCCACGACCCCGTCAAATGCCAGATACAGGTCATTGAGCAGTGTGACAACCTGAAGAAGATTTTTTTCAGATTTCTATAAAAATCAATGAAATCAATCGATAAACCGATTGAACAGACCTGCAGCGGTGTTGACGCGGATGACAGGGCGGTAAAGCCGACAATGTCCGAAAAATAGATCGTGACCGAGTCGTAAGATTCCGCCTGTACTGCTTTACCCGAGATCAGCTGAAAGTCATTCGGCGGTGATAGCGGCAGCAATCGGGGGCAATAGTCACGAAAAGTGGGCGGAGCGTACCTGATCGGCAATACTGGGCGGTAACAACTGGTGGAGTAGATCCTCGACTTTCTGCTTCTCTGCTAAATACTCTCGGGTTCGTTCCTCGACGAGACCCTCGAGATTTTTCGCGTACAACTCCAGACGCTTCAGAAGATTGTCGACCAAGTTGGATGTCTCGTTGTCCCTGAGAACGAATTGTTTTTGATTTTCAAGATTATGAATTCAATATTCTTCTTGAAAACTCACTTGTTCAACATTCGAACCGCTTTCCGAATCATTGAAATATCCGGTCGGTCATGGCCGTCTTCAGCCCATGAGCAACGCATCAATTCCAAAAGACTCTAAAAATTGGGGCCGTTTCGACCACGTGGGCGGAGCGTAACTGACAACTAATGTGATCGTATCTCAAATGACACCCTTGCCTGGTTGATCTCATCATCGGCGTCCAAACTGTCTGGAACGAATGGCCGAAACACGTCGTCTGGATTCGTCACCGTCTTCTTGACCCGTTGTATGATCTCTGCAAGCCATAAATCAATCAAAAATTGATAAACCCTCGCCAAAAAGCGGGCGCAACGCGTGCGCACACAAAAGGGTTTCCATCTGATATGGTTAGTATTCTATTAATGTACGCTCGCAGTGCTTGAGCGATTAAGAAATCCTCTCTGACGTGCTATGAAAGCGCGTGCGCATGATACCAAGTTCAACTTGCGTACGACCGCAGCGCGTATGCGCATTAGCGAGTCTAACCGGCGCGCAGATGCGGCCCGTTGGCAAATTAAGGAATCTGACCAGCGCGCGGTCGTACCCACGCACTTGACACAGCTTCACTGACGTGCAGACGCAGTGTCCATACGCTAACGAAACTTCCTATCCTGCGGTCGCAACGCTTGTACATGTCAGCGAGTTTGCCCCGCTTACAGTCACAGCGCGCTCACGTCAACACGTCTCACTAGCGTGCAGTTGCAGCGCGCGCATCAACGAGTCTCACTGGCATGCAGCCGCAGCGCTCCCATGTCACCAGGTCCCACTAGCTCGCAATCACAGCGCGCGCCTCAACAAGTTTAACTAGTGAGCAGCCGCGGCGCGCGGACTCTACCGCTTTAACTAACGTGTACGCAATTGAAATGAGATTACTAGCATGCAGTCGCAATGCGAGCGAGCATTCACGAGTCTCACTGGAGCGCGACCGCACTTCTACATGAGTTTGTATTTAAGAGTCAAAATGCCGATCTGGCCTATGTTACACAGAGATTTTTAAGCCCCAAATTTTCTTCTGTGTGCGGTAACGGGGAAAGCGCGCTTTGGCAAAGTTCCATTTGAAAGAAGAGGAGTGCGCGCTCTTATAGGGTCTAAATTCTACTTCGTAACTGCACCGCATTCTCAATAGCGTTCGGCTGCGATGCGAATGCATGGACGAGTATTCGCGAGATTATGTTTTCAAACGATCTGTATTTAAGGGCGCATGCCTCTCAGAACTTTCTCCCCTGCGCACGACCGCGACGCGTGTGAACTTCAGAGCACAAATTTGCTCACTGACGTGCGGCCGCGACGCGTGCGCATCGTACGCATCTGTATTGAGATCGTTATGCTGTCTAATCATGAAAATTTTCCAACAGTGGAGTAGCACGCGCACTTGAAAGATATTCATTAGGGTCTGCATGCCGATTCTTCCCGAGAAACTCTGCTAGCGAGCGGTCGCGACGCGTGCGCAAGCTGATCCTCTCTAGCTTTACATGGTTGAAATAATTTCCTTTGATGGCTGCGCGGACGATCAAAGCGCGTGCGCTTCCGCTATCTCCGCGAACAACTCATTCATGCATACGCGTATCGCGTCCGCACGCTTCAGCTGGTGAAAACCAAAAAAGACTTACCATATGGCGAGAGATTCTCGTTCTTGCACGGGAACACACCCTTTCGCCACAGGACCTCATGAAGAATGATGGCAAACGAGTAGATGTCGCCCTTCTGCGTACCCATTGGTGGCGGATTCGGGTTTCGCAGCAGTTCCGGCGCCGTCCACAACAGTTCTGAAACCATATTGACTTCATGGGATTGAGTGGGACAATCAGTCGTGACACTTACTCTTGTAGAAAGCGTGCTCTCCTATATCGTCGATGGTGTTCTCCTCCATCAAGTGCAGACCATGCAGGCCAAAATCGGTGACCTAGAAACGTAAAATCGTCACTAGATCATATTGCAGAGGAATCTACGGCCCATCCGCCGCGCAAAACATTCGTGTTCGGCAGGAAGCGGTTTTTCTCGAAAGGTTTAGCTAACCCGCGGCGTAAAAAAGTTCACAGAAGAGCCTGCGGCATAGGAGGATAAATGGGAGTCTGGGTCCGCATTACCTCTACTGATGCTACAAGCCATCAGTAATCGCGCCGCGGCGCCTCAAGGTCGATACGCGGTGCTTAAAAACTGCGCTTGACAAAATCTGTGACCCGTAAGGCGCGCTAAATACCTTTCTAAACGTTTCACTGTACATTCGCTAAGACGCCGCGGACCTATCGCTAGATCCGCGGCGTTCTGTAGGCCGTCACGCGGCGCTAAAAACCTGTTCTAAAAGAATATTCTGTCATTTCATGCCGCTATCTATCTCAACTAGACGGTCAGGGCCGCATGTTTAGTGTAAGGAGATTCCGCGGCTCTAATTGTGATGTCATAGCGGTCAGGTCCACGCCGTACTCCAGGCCCATTCTCGGCTCTGGAATCCTGCACTAAGAAAAATCCTATGGTCCGCCCCAGCACTGAATACCTTTACTGGACGGTCCGCAGCGCTTGTTCAGAAACGCGGCGAGTCAGCGGCTTGTCTGCGGCGCTGACGCTGGTGCAGGCGTCTAAAGGTCAATCCACGGCGCTTTCCAAGCTGCTCTAGGAGAAATGCGCGGGGCTCCAACCCTACCAACGGTTTTCGCAGCATTACCCGCGGCATATACCCGACCCGTTACCGACTCGGGGATATATCGTCTGTAAGTCGACCTCACATTACCCCTATACTTCTCTAAATGGAGATAGCCCACAGTTTCACCTCTGCCTCGGGTTAGGGCTCGAATGACCTGGACTGGGATTCATGAACACAGCCGGCTAGGTTTGGTTTTAGTTAGGGCAGAACCCCAGCGGTAGCCAAACCGCGAACCGGCATTCACAACCGCCCCATCGCGGTTGGGTGGTTAACCACTCCGCGGCCACGTACTTGCCACTCAATTGACGCCGAGAATCTCGATTGGAGAAAATCAATACTGGCACTGGGTCGGAATTTCGCGAACCCGTCACTGTTTTTATTGCACATGATTGTTAATTTTGTTTGCTTTTTGAATTCTTATTTTTGTCTACCTTGTGCTTTACCTTCTCCAATGGATCGCAGGCATTTGAAGGGATTTTTCTCAGCTTGGAGATGTTTTTTTTCCATTTTTAAGATTTTCATTTTTTCCTTTTTTTTCAACAGATCCTTTTTGGTTTTGTTTTAAGTACATAAAGTGGTTCTGCTTGCTCGCGATGAGCCGCGAACCTGCTGGTGACATTTTAAACCCCAATTTAGCTTTTTTTCTCGCATTGCTAGCCTTTTCAACTTGTTTTTTTTTCGAAACGCCCCTCTAATTTGTTTGTGTATTTCACATGTCTTAGGTGTTGCTGAAGGGATCATCTTGGTCCTCTCGATGAGTTTTTGACTTCAAGATCTCCGTTTGTCGTTTGAGTTTTTCCATACCATTTTTTTTGGTCAAAGAATCCCTTTTTTTCTCCTTGTCATTCTCACACAAGCTTACTGTCGCTCACAACAGGAGAGAACTAAAACGATCCCTTAGAAAAATCATATGGAAGAAGCTCAAAATGCAAGAGAAAAACAGAAGTTCGAACTAAAAACATCAAGAAGACCCAGGCTGATCACAGAACCATGTAAAAAACATTGACATTAAAAATCCAAGTGGGCGCTGCGGAAAAAAGTAAGAAGAAAAGTTGTAAATGCGAAAAAAATATCATGTGGATAAGACGAATCGGGTTTCAAAAAAGCACCACGAAACTCCAGGCTGACAAAAAGGGTGTATCACAGTACAAAACAAAGTTAGGGTTTTCCAAAAGAAAAATAACGAAAACGTGTACGAAAAGTAAGAGTGCTGGGAAAAAAATTCTGAAAATGAAGGAATTCGGAGCCGAAATGGGGGAGAAACCCCAGCGAAGAGCCTGTGGCTGATCGGTAAATGTTCAGCTTACGGAAGACAAGAATTAGAAACAAAAAGTGAAGGCAAAAAGAACAACGATGTGCGATAAAATAAAGAAGAGAGCGAGAGCAGGGAGGACACTACATAGAGATTTTAATTAGTCATAGGCAACATACATAAAACTTACAGATGAGGTTGATGATTCAGAGAATTTTCGTTGTTATCGAAAGGAACACATTATGGCTAGCGGGCCTATAATGTAGCAGTCAATAACGAGCGGCATTCCTGTATTTTCAGTTTGCCTCGAAGATATCAAGTTTTTATGCGTATTCGCAAAAGGTTTTGGAATAAATTGTGCTCATGGTCCATGTCAACAAAATGGAACTTTATTTTATTCAGATAACCTGTGAAAACCCTCGTTTGCGATTAACCAGATCGGTATTTCCTCGAGTCTCAGTGTTGTGCACTAATACAACACACTATCAATTCGACGACTACGCCGCGAAATCGCTGCCAGGGCTGGGCACACGTCCCGGCAAGGCGAATCTGAATATGCACCCCCCTTAGCTCGGTAATTTTTAGGCACCCCCTTATGGGAAATCAAAATCGGCTGTTTTCCGAATAGTTGGACAGCCATGATCTTCACTTCCTGATTTTGATGAACAAGAATATAAAAAAAGCACCAAATAGAGAATATTCCGAAAATGGCAACAAAAAAGGTAGTGTAATTTCTGAACTTCAAAACAACCCCATGAGGAAAATTTGTTAGTAAGACGGTAAGTTATGACAAAAGATAAAACATTTTTCAATACAAAACAATTGAACAATTACCAACAACAGAACTACTACTATTGCGATAATTAATGTTTCCTGTCGAATGTTTTCATAAACCTATGAAGGATTAGTTAATCTGTGTTTGATTGTTCTGATGTGGAAATCAGAACTATTTTGTGTTGTGGAACAATGTTAGGATTCATGTGATTCGTAGGGAGTAGAAAACCCGAGTTTTACCCTCCTAGAATGCCGCAATCCCTTAAAAATCGGCTTGCCGTGCGATACGGTGTTTGTACGCAGCTACACAGCGCACACGGGAATGGACGCGCACACAATATTAATAAAAAATGTATTTTATTACAGAACGGGGAGGAGAAAAGGATTGAAACTGAAGGAAATGGAAGGTGGTAAAGGTGGTCTATTCTGGATGTACCCATTTTAGAAATTTAATGTAAATAAACAAAGTTAGAGCGGGTGTAAATATTTAGCCGTGACAAGGTTCATTCAAACGAACCTAGTTGATCAAAACTAGCATTAAACTGAGAGCAAAGGATATTGTTAGAAAGAGGAGAATCTGGCAAACATTTTAGTTTCATTAGGATCGATTTTTAATGTGATTAAGAACCTTAAATCTCGTCCCAGTTTTACCCCGAAAACCGGGACAAAACCGGGACGAGTTTTAAGGTCCTTAAATCACATAGAATATCAAACCTGTTGCTATAAAAATGTTTGCCAGATTCTCCTCTTTCTCGCAATGCTCTTAGATCTCATGTTTATGGGTGTTTTTAATCAACTAGGTTCATTTGAATGAACCTTATCACGTCCGAAAAATTCACTCCGCTCCAACATAGTTTGTTTACATTAAATTTCTATGCTGTATACATTGAAAGAATCCTATTTCTGCCTGCTTCCATTTACTCCAGTTTCAATCATTTTCTCCGCCCCGTTCTGTAATAAAATACATTTTTTAATTAACATTGCGTGCGCGTCCACTCAAGTGCGCGTTGTGTAGCTGCGGACAAACACCATTTCTCACGGCTAGCCTAGTCTATGAGAGATTGCGGCATTCAGGGTGGATAAAACTCGGGTTTTTACGTTCAGGGTACTTCTCAATGAGGAGGACACGGTCATTCGCTACTTTCATAGTAACTTGCAGTCTTCAATTTTTACAGTTGGCTCTCTTCATAAGTCACATTCTCATGAATAAAAATCTGTTGACTAGTTGTGATGCTGACTGTGCTATCTGTACTTTTAAACTGTCGAAATAAATCCTAGCCTGCTCGGATGAGTCCGGGCAGTGTAAGCAGCGGAGCGGTCGGTCATGGCGAAGTATAACAGTGATAAGAAGATTTTGACATGATAAGCCCGATAAGCCTTGCTTCGACCGGCTCAAAATGAGCGACCTAGGCTATACATCAGTTCGCTAATCTTTTTTTGAACTTGAATGATAGTTTTTCTAGGCGCTGTCTTATTATATTTGCCTCGAATCGGTAGCCACCCGCGTAATCAATGAACGTTGCACCAAAGAAACATAACACCACATCAATCCTTACTTGCTACAAGATAACGGAGTAGTGTTTACTCCTTCATCGAAACAAACTTCGACAGCGATTATGAATTGTTGCGAACACAACCTGCATATCTATCAATAATTTGAATTCTATTAGTGTTCGACTCAAAAAGCGGGGAAGAAGATACATATGACAAATCAGAAGAATAGTGCGTATTATTTTTTTTCTGAAATTCGACAGAACATGCACTTCGTTCTCTTTTTTGGTGTTCGGTTTAGGCACCCCCCTTTGCCCTCTCTGCAACGTTTACGCTGCGATTCACCAAAGGCAAAGCACCGTTACGGGTAGGCTAGCGGAGGAAACCGGCATTCACGAAAATCCGGTTTGGTTGCGGCTAGGCTACGATTGGGCTACGCGTAACCGCACCTCGGAGCTGCGGTTAACCGCGGTTAGCAGCGGTTTCGCGGCTTAGTCGTCGAATTGATGGTGTGTTGTATTAGTGCACAACACTGAGGAAACGCACCTTTTGCGAATACGCATAAAAATTGATATCTTCGAGGCAAACTGAAAATACAGGAATGCCGCTCGTTATTTACTGCCACATTATAGGCCCGCTAGCCATAATGTGTTCTTATCGATAACAACGAAAATTCTCAGAATCATTAACCTCATCTCTGAGTTTTATGTATGTTGCCCATGACTCACTAAAATCTCTATGCCTGTCCTCCCTGCTCTCGCTCTCTTCTTTATTCTATAGCACATCGTTGTTCTTTTTGCCTCCATTTTTTGTTCCTAATTCTTGTCTTCCGTGCGCTGACCATTTACCGAGCAGCCACAGGCTCTTTGCTGGGGTTTCTCCCCTATTCCGGCTCCGAATCCCCTCATTTTCAGAATTGTTTCCTAGCACTTTTCGTACACGTTTTCGTTATTTTTCTTTTGAAAACCCTAACTTCGTTTGGTACTGTGATGCATGTTTTGGTTTTTTCCGCATTTTCAACTTTTTTTTTTTTTTTTTTTTTCGAAGCGCCCTCTTGGATTTCAAATGTTAATGTTTTTTACATGGTTCTGTGAGCAACCTGGGTTTTTTCGATGTTTTTAGTTCAAACTTGTTTTTCCCTTTGCATTTCGAGCTTTTTCCATATGATTTTTTTCTAAGGAGTCGTTTTATTATCCTCCTGTTGTGAGCGACAATAAGCTTGTGTGAGAATGACAAAAAAAAAAACAAAGAAGGGATTCTTAGACAAAAAAGAGATGGAAAAAACTCGGAACTCAAACGACAAACGGAGAACTTGAAGCCGAAAACTCATCGAAAGGTCGATGATGATCCCTGCAGCAACACTCTAAGCCATGTGAAACACACAAAAAGTAGAGGGGCGTTTCGAAAAAAAAGAAGTTGAAAAAGGCTAGTAATGCGAGAAAAAAAGCTGGTTGGGGTTAAAATTTCACCAGCAGATTCGCGGCTCATCGTGAGAGAGCAGCATCACTTTATGTACTTTCAAAAAACCAAAAAGGATTTTTCAAAAAAAGGAAAAAATGAAAAACTTGAAAATGGAAAAAACATATCCAAGTTGGGGAAAATCCCTTTAAATGCCTGCGATCCATTGAAGAAGGTAAAGCACAAGGTAGACAAAAATAAGAATTCAAAAAGCAAGCAAAATTAGCAATCATGTGCAACAAAAACAGTGACGGGATCGGGAAATTCCGACCCGAGTGCCAATATTGATTTTCTCCAATCGAGATTCTCGGCGTCAATTGAGTGGCAAGTACGTGGCCGCGGAATGGTTAGCCACCCAACCGCGATGGGGCGGTTGTGAATGCCGGTTCGCGGTTTGGCTACCGCTGGGGTTGCTGCCCTAACCAAACCCAAACCTAGCCGGCTGCGTTCATGAATCCCAGCCCTAATATGCACCCCCCTAAGGTTAACCGGGACGCGTGCCCAGCCCTGATCGCTGCTAACCGCGGCTAACCGCAGCTTCGAGGTGCGGTTAAGCGTAGCCCAATCGTAGCCCAGCCGTAACCAAACCGGATTTTTCGTGAATGCCGGTTTCCTCCGCTAGCCCAGCTGTAACCGTGGTTTGCCTTTCATGAATCCCAGCCCTGGTTAGACCGCGGATGGGTCGCGGGTGAACCGCCTGCAGAGTTTCGCACGCAAACGCCTGTAACAGAAACCTTTACCTTGAGCACGAAGCGGCTGTCCACTACGCAGTTCGAGGATTTCAACCGACCATGGGATCGAATCTCGCTATTGTGGAGGAAGTAGAGACCCTGCAATATCACAGAATGGGAATTATCAACCCACTCAAGAATAGAGTTTACCGCAATCTTAAAAAGCTACGGTTCGGTTGCGGTCGGCACACTAAAACTACGATGGAAAACCTGGAACTTTGCCAGATTTCGTTATAGATGACAGCACAGCTAATGTTAATGTTCTGGGAGTTACGGTTTTCTGTATCTTTTTTCTTGTTTGTTTCTGCTTTATTTTTGTTTCTGACTCTATGAATATTGCGAACAGGGACTTTTCTTTAAGCGTAAGTTTTTTTTGAAATTTTAAAGTAGAATTTTGTTTTAAAAAAGACACTACCGAGCCCTAAAAAACGGAGAATTCCCCTCAAACACTATGAAAAGCCCATACTTGCAAAACTAAAACGGTCAAAAAACAAAAACAGAGCAGAAACAAGCGTGAAAATAATAGAAAAACCGTAAATCACTCAGAGAATCAGCTGTGCGATCGATGACGAAATCTGAAAGAAGTACCACGTTCTCAACCGTAATTTTGGTGTGTCGACCGCAACCGCACCATAGCCTTTTAACAATGCGGGCGGCTAAGAACCACTCCTACCTTGACCAAATCGTGCAGCAGCGAGTACTTCATCATGTTGTCGAGTTTGATTTGGTCATTCTCCAGAATGTCCTCCAACGACCCTTTGGGGCAGTATTCCGTCACAATGCACCAATGAGGAGCGTCCAGACAGGCACCGGTGAATCTGAAGAAATTATGTATATGAAAATTTTTCGAAATTCCGGTAGACCCAGCTATGCAAGATACTGGAACAGAAGCTTTTGAATACTTCAGAAAACTTCGAAATTCTGTGATTTTTCGTGAGCGTACGATAGAAAAGTCGCAATTTTGCAGCATCTTGACTTTTTAGGAAGCTCTGTTGAGGGCTAAAAACTCCGGATAAAGAGTATATTTGCAAAGATACATTCTGGAACGTTTGCTAAATTAGCGAGAAGAATGAAGCTACGTCGAAATCTTATAATGCTCCGCCTTCTGTTCCTCGTCCACTGAAGACTAGATGTACACTTCCTAACCTCCCTAAAGCGATATTTTATATGAAGAATGTGTGGAATAGTGGGAGATACTTAAGAATGCAGGACTCGCTACACAAGGTGAGGAATGTTCTAATAGAGCATGTTATTGTGTCTAGACACACTCCCATCTGATTTCGCAAGAATTTAAATTATTCATAGATGTGCTCTAGAATATCATTTACACCAAGATGTTGGAGAAAAACAGAATACATATGGGTGGTCCGTAGAATGCTAACTTCAGGAACGAATGGAAAATAATCAACTTCACAGGTGTTTTATACGATATGAGGTTTAGAGACGTATTGATGAAGACTAAACTTTAAACGTGGTTCAAAGGCCATCAGCTAGGGAAGCTGCGTTACGGAGGACTAGACCTTAGGTCACGGATGGTCCGCAAAGTTTGGAGACGCAAAGTCAGACGAGGTCGAAAACAATTCCGATTCATGGGTGGTCCAACGACTATCTCGTAATCTCGTTATGAGATTTTGTTAGGGAAGTCTAAACATTATGAATATCATATGTCGGTCCAAATGATGCTGTCCGCTCGCGCGGTCGGCGTGCGTGTCGAGTGGCCGCCACAAAGGCATTCTTTGGACGAGCCTTACTACGGCTACAAACAGCCGACTGGAAAAATTTTCACTGTTGCTCTAGTGTTCCTGCTAATCGGTTCGCCAGTTCGAAAAATGCTGCACACGCACGCCGACCGCGTGGACGGACAATCTCTATCGGACTGACTGCACAGGAGAAAATTTGGAAAAGTTTTGTAGGTATTTTTTAATAAATTATTATTTGGAGCTGGTCGGGCAAAAAAATTCAGAATTTCGAATGCTTTTAGCATGTATTTACGACTACATGTTAGTAAACTTTTACACATCTCAACTTCTGGTCATCACAGAAGTGAAAATAATTTAAAAATTGGAGCAAAAACGGTCACGAACAAGTTATTGCTTACAAGGGCACCACAATAAGTCATAGTGACCATTCCAATTGAAATGTACTTTCCTAATCCCACTTTCGGACGAAAAGTCCGAATATGCTCATTGCAGCTACCTATTCCCACTCTGAAAGAAGTTATGAGCGTTTTTTTAAAGCTTCGCGGCAAGGTAAAGGTACCCCCCATGGAATTTTTGAGGTGTTTTTAATTTTTTTTTTCGGATTTTGCCAAAAACATGAATGTGGGGGTAATCTGGGGTGCTGAACACGAATCTGGGGCGGCATGCACGTACGCGGCGGGTTATGTTGAGGTTAGGCAGGGTTTGAAGCGTCGGCGCGTTTGATTATAGCGGCGCGAGGGCTAAAGGGGGGTTAGGCTAGCACTGAAAAATCCTTCCCTCGCAAACTCTACCTAGGAGGGTGGGGCAGCCGAAACCCCGTTGAAACCCCAACTATTAATCATCTCCAGCACTCGCACAGCAATCATGAAACGCGACGACGCTCCAAATCCTGCCTAACCCCAACCTAACCCGCCGCGTACGTGCATGCCGCCCCTGGGGTTCGCTTGTGGAAATTGTAAGGTTAACTGTAGGTTACGGTAGGTAACATGCCATTTAGGAGGCAAAACCTACCTCAATATTCCGATAATCGACAAATGGACATCAAATTCGTATTAAGCACCCAAACAACCCACACAGATAAACTTTGAGACAAATCTGAGACTTTGACCAAACTACCGTATACCCACCGTAATCTACCGTAAGCTGTCAAAAATCGATAAACTGACATCAGATTCGTGTTCAGCACTCCAAATAACCACCAGAGAAATAATTTGAGCATGATCTATAGCGGCACTCCGGAAATCGTCAAAAGTCGCGATTTGCCGTAAAATTCTCCCCCGATGGGAATCTGTGAACGAATACAGCCGAAAACTTCGGAAAATCGATAAATGAACCTCGGATTCGTGATCAGCACCCCAAATAATCCCCCAGAGCGAATTTTTAATCAAATCTGGAATATTTTCCAAAACGCTCCTCTAACTGGTATAAATAAACGCTCAACCGAAAATCCGTAAAAGTCCAAAACGCTGTTAGTCTGCGCAAAGTTCGGAAAATGTTCCTTCAACCAAACATCGCTTAGTGGGGTAGTTTTGGGCGCTGAACACGATAATGAGATCCGTTTCCGGATTCTCGTGAAAATAATGCACATTTTGGAGGGTACAATAGGTACGAAAATCAGAGAAAAAAATGCCTATGACTTTTTTCAGAGTGGGTCTAGGCAGCTGCCATGGGAATATTCGGACTTTTCGTCCGAAAATGGTTCTAGAAAAGTACATTCCATTTGGAATTGTCACTATGACTTATTGTGGATCCCATGTTAGTGTCCTCCCGCCCCTTATTATCGAGATTTGTGTGAAAGCCTATTTGCCGTCTTCTAACACCTTCCAAATTGATTGCTGAGCACTTCTAGAGACTACTGGCTACTTTCGGAGCAAAATAAAAGACGGGTAGACAAGAAATTCATTAAAATCTTGTTAATCGGAGGCTGGCCTACACCAGTAATTAGCCGTCCTGGCTTGTTTTAGTGAGTTTTCCCTGAAATTCTTTAATTTCTTCACTTATTTTTACTTTTGTAATTACCAGACTTACATTTTCATGAAGATAGCTCGAAATTTGTTTTTATCGTGAACCCTGCCTTCAACCTGAGGGTTTACAGAAGAAAGCGTGTAAGTACTCTTCAAAAATTTACAAAAAAAAACTGCGCCACAGTACCAGAAGTGAGCGAAACATACATATGATTTTAAGGAAGAAATTGGGAGCACTAATTCTATTTTGTGAATCTTAAAGACACAGTACACCCTCAGATATGAATGTTGAGATTTTCATGTAATTGTGTAGGAGACCCCTCCTGTATAACACGTGCCAAATGCGAGGTCTCAATTCCTCCAAATAAGCGAGATATAAGCGACCACCACGGGCCCGACCCCCTTCGCTCACAACCACAGGCTCGACCCCCTAACAGATTTTCGAACTCGATAGCGGCTCGATGGGTGGATGAATTCCAACAAGTCGTCGTTCTTCAGCCCATTGCCGGACTGTCTCAATATCCTGGCTTTCTCTCACGCAACGATTGCGAATGAAGAGAAATACAGGCCTGAGACAACTCGTCCACCATTTTTTCACCCTAAAAATCTAGACATCTTTGAAGAGCCAGAACTCTGTTCAAAAGGGGACTTGGACAATTTCAGAGGTACCACTGTGATCACCGTGTGACTCTCTCCAAGATAAGCATGGAATCTGAAAATTAATTTTTTGGGTGTCCTGTGCCTTTGAAGCCAAAAAACCGGAAATCGGAATTCTATTCTCTCAGGTTATTGGCGTCTAATGAATACCAGAGACTTTTAAGCCAGTGTTCACGACAAGGAACTGTATTCTAGCTTTCGATATTTTTGAGTACGCAAGTCCACTAAGTAGTCAGAAAAATGAAAACAAGTTACTTGTAACATAAAAGGCTGAAAACAACTTACTTGTAACATATCTGAGCCGATGTAAGTTACTTGCGACTTATCTCAGGTCATTTAAGTTACATGTAACATATCGGCCGGATACTGCGTGCGGTGCGCCTCCGATATGTTACATGTAACTTAAATGACCTGAGATAAGTCGCGCCTCCGATATGTTACATGTAACTTAAATGACCTGAGATAAGTCGCAAGTAACTTACAGGGGATGTACGACGCACTCGCGGGGTCGGGCTTACGACTGGCGTTGCTGTTGGTTCATGCACCCAGGTTTAAGGTACTTGACCCCACACCAGCACGACGGCCCCGCACAGCATTTTTTTTTGCGCAGTGTGTGGTTTGGGACGCGTTCTCTGCGTGGCGTGTCGTCTGCGTCACGTTACGGCCATCCATAGTGAAAATATAAGTGTAAGTTACATGTAACATAAGTGTAACTTACATGCAATATAAATTCAATTTACATGTAATATAAATGTATGTTACATGTAATATAAATGTAAGTTACTTGAGACATTCAAGTAAGTTACATTTATATTACAAGTAACTTGTTTTGATTTTTCTGAGTAAGGGTTAACAGGGAAAAGTCCCACTGAACAATCAAATACCGGAGATAAACTATTCAAGGAAATTTCTAAAATATTCGATTACGTCTGTTTGGTGTGGTTCAGGGGACTGGGGACAAAGCGTCCAACCTAAGGTCGGAAATAGTTTTACGCTTCAAAATTCCTCGGAAAGCTACTTTGTTTACTGTTTCTTGTATCCAACACTCGTTTAAAATGAGGTGGGCCAATGGAAACGCTTGTAGGGTTAGAATCTTTCGCGATAAATAATATTTGAAAAATTGACAACTGTTCCTCTGTTGAAACAAACGCAGGACAACTGTTATGTGCCGTGGGCGGGGTGTTCCAATGGGTCGGCTAGTCCACACGATTTTCACCCACTTTCTGGCCGTTTTTCGTCATATTTCCGTTCTTGCTCTTCTATAAGGGACCCAAAGCTCAGGTTTCCACCGAAGAAAGGGAAAATTTTTCGCTGTGAACACTGGCGAAATTACGGAATCCAACAATGCTCCAACGGGGTACTTGTTTAAAAAAGAATTGGTTCCTTCGGGTTCGTGATCTGAGCGAGGAAAAAAGACAGCGAGAGAGTATGAGGAAGAAAGAGAGGCAGCATACGCGCGCACACGCACGCTATGAACACAGGTTAATTTCGCTCCGGAATAGAGGGTAAGTTTGTGAAATGTGGACGAATTAGATTTGGAAATTCGCTTTAGGGGTTGTTTGGAGTGCTTAACGGGAATCTAAGGGGCGCTTGTAGACTCTTAATAGCCTACGGTAGGCTACGGTGGGTATGCGGTATTATGCCCTAATCATTCACTAATGGTTATGTGAACTAAACTTTTGATAAAACCAAAACTTTCGCGAATGCCATAGACGGAATACGTTCACGAAAAGATTAGAAATAGAAAAAAGTGAATTTTTTGAAAAATCTCTAAAAAAATTGGAAGACCCACCTGGTGATGTGATCGTGCTGGAGGTCTTTCATCTTCTTCAACTCCATCAACTGCGCCCTAGACAAGTCCAACTTCGGATATTTCTTCTGGTCGATATTCAGCTTTTTGATAGCCACCATTATGCCCTGAAAAGTTCCGCATCATTGGGATTTGTCTACCTAATTCCAAAAAAAAAGACTTGAATGAAGAAAAACCTTGTAGAATGCCGTTTTCGTGTAGATCTGACCGTTGTTCTGTGCAATCGTCTCACCGGAACCGCCACTCTGAAAATCCAATGATCAACAATAAAAATAAGGTTTTTAAAAAAATTCTAAAAAAAATACCTTGATAGAGCCAAAAAATGAGAGCTTTCGGTTCCGTAGGCTGAGACTTTTCTTTGCCGAGATGTCAAAATTGTCCTCCTCACCGCTGCTTTTCTTCTTGCATTCTACAATTTGACCATTTTTAAAGTTTGGTCACACTACTACTGTGCTTCTCTGAGCCAAATTCCGGTCCGCAATTGCGTCTCGACAAGCTTTGCGGCCGAGCGCTTTCGATTCGGAAGAGTTCCCAGCGGCGCAGCCGCCGATCTGCTGACTGTAGGTGGGTTTTGGAAATTGAAAAGTAAACGAAATTCGAGAAAACTGAATAAAAAAATCATATCGAGTCGGATTTGGCGCTGGAAACTCGACTGGCTCTAGCGCGTGCGGCCGCAGAGCGTGTCGAGACGCGATTCCGGACCGGAATTTGGTTCAGAGAAGCACAGTATAAACCATTAGTTGAACCTATAATTTTACCCGAAAGAGGAAATATCTCTGAAATCAGAGTTAAAGCTGAGAACGTACCCGAATCTCCAGAAGGCGATGAAATCCGTCGATCATTCGGCAATCGGAACTGCACTTCATTCATCGGTGAGCACTCGCCGGACTGAAAAAAATACGTATCACATCTATAGAAAGGGATCAGGGCGAGTATACTTCATGGGTAGTCCGGGAAGTGCCAATGACGGCGAGAAGTTAGGGGGTATAAACCTCATGGGTGGCAACTAGCGTAAATGTATAATAACAATTACAAGAACTGACCCTAAAAAAGGTAAACTTCTTGAGTAGAGCATACACTACGGAACGGGTTGAGGTAAATAATGAACGGAAAAATTCCGGGTGGGCACAAGGGATGTGCGGGTAAAGATTTCTAACTTGAAATAGAGAGGAAACTTTAGCCAGAAACGAAAAACGGATAGGCCAAAATGAGCCCATGGCGCTCCTCCTACTCTTCAAAATGATGGGAAACGCCAAGTGTAGGAAACGGATGTGCAAAAAGACCAAAAAACGCTATCATGGAAACATGAGAACTGGACATCCCTCGTGAACACACAAGTACAACAATTTCAAGAATGTGGTAAACCTCATGGGTGGTCTCTAGAATATCACATCGTGGATGAGATGGTTGGTGACTAAACTTCATGGGTGCTACCTAGATAATAGACTGCGAGCATAAATTCGAATGAGTATACTTCACGGGTAATACGTGCGAAATCAACCTTAGGAAGGAATTGAGCGAGTAAACTTCGAGGGTTGTCTACCGTGATTCTACTGCGGCAAGGGGTTGGCTAAAACTCAAGTTTATAAGTAATCCACACAGCACCGAAAGCGTACAAAGCTTCGATATGAGGAATGAACTTAATGGGTGGTCCTTTTGAGCTTCCAAAACAGGCTGGAAATTAAATGGATTGAACCTTATGGGGTCTCCAGGATGCCAACTGCGGGAATAGGCTCCAGTAGGTAAACTCCATGGGTGGTACGTAGAGTTTCAATTGTTCAAATGGGTTGGATAAAATCAAAATTGGCACGTAAGGCATCAACTGCGAAAAAAGCAGGATTCCACGGAACAAAGCTCATGGGTGGTCATTTTGAAGCAGGGTAAGGGAGCTAAACTTCATGGGAAGTCTCTGGGACATCAGCTACCGATAGTGATTGGGAACAAGTACTAAATGTCATGGGTGGTTTATGAGATATCAACCGCTGAGATGCGTTTGACGGAAGGAAGCTTCATGGGTGGTGCGCAAAATTTCAACTTTGCCGATGGATTAGATGAAGGTGGACTTCATGAAAAGTCCGCAAAACACAAACTACGGGAATAACTTTTAGCGGATGGACTTTACGGGTTCTTTAGAAAATATAAGTTGAGAAAATGGCTTCAGTGAGTGAATCTGATGGGCGGTCTCTAGCATGGCAACTATGCGAACGGGCTGGAGCAGCTCAACTTCTTGAAGTATGATATCAACTACGGGAAGATTGGAAGGGAGTAAACCTCATGGGTGGTTCCTAATTTGACGTGAATCGCACCTATCAAGTTTCCTCCTGCTCCTTAACTTTTATACGTACGAAAGAATAAAAGTGCAATTTTCAAGAGGTGCAACCTGCTTCAAAAACGCTCCAACAATCCCATTTCATACTGCTGATCTCGAATCTCACGCACAAGCACACTGCTGACTTACCTCAACCTCCTTGAGTGTGTTCGTGTGATTCCCGGTGATTCCACCGTTTTTATCCTGGTTTGGAGAGCTCTTCTTTCGCGTGAAGATACTGAACTTTCGGTCGATCATCGCCGAAATCTTCCGGGTGGCACCAGAACTGGATGAGCGCTAAAGTACATCATACTTGAGGGACTAATTCTAAGGGATAAGGCTGGAAAATCTATGCCACATCATATGGCCATTTGTGTACTTGGACACACTAACTACAGGAAAGAGATCTTGGATACACCAAAGCGGATATGTGGCCAGCTGATGGCTGCGGTTCCGTGGACAGCTACCCCCCTTCGAAAAAATTCAAACATTGACTCAGAAAAATGACAACAAGTAACTTGTAGCATGAAAGTCCGGAAACAAGTTACCTGCAACATATATTGGCCCATGTAAGTTACTTGCGGCTAAACTCAGTCCCTTCGGCCGCGATCATACTGTCAGCGACGAGCGAAGCGACGCATTGTTTACCCTCCATATCGACAGAAAAGCGATATACCACATATGCATTGTCGCTGTCGCTGATCGCGGGAAGCATGATCCCGGCCTTTAAGTTACATGTAACATATCGAAGAGATGCCGCGTGCTGCGCGTCTCTGATATGTTGCATGCAACTTGTATGACCCAAGATAGGCCGCAAGTAACCAAAAGCGGCCAAATTATGTTACAAGTAACTTGTTTTGAACAGTTTCAAAGATTTTTCTTCAAGAAATTTCCGTATAGCAGCGCTGCGAATGACGTCGGAAAAGATGCGGAACAAATGGGATGATAAATTTCAGGTATTACAAAAAAGGCCAAACAACTACGTTTTCTTTCAGACAGTGCAAAAGCTTCTTGATTTTGCAAGAAAAAAATTGATTATTGAAATATGTAAAAATGTCAACTTTCTGGGACGTTTCCATTCAAATACATACTAATGAAGTTCTGAATAGAATAATATTCGTGAAACTTATACGAAATTTCTAAACCAAAACCTGAATTCTTAGATATTCAATGCACTGAGGGAATCGATGCATTCGTAAACCAAAGCCCAGAACTCTAATTAAAGGAACACTTCCGACTGAAAACGCCGTTCCCAACAAAATTCATACCAGTTGATGTACTTCCGACGACGTTTTCAAATCTATGATTGCAGCTACTGAATACTTCTCTTAACCGAGTTATGGCGATTTTTTTCACTTGGGCGAGGAGGTACTCAGAAGTTTCGAATCAAGTTACTTGCGAGATATGCGGGCAAAATCAAGTTACTTGCGGCTTATCTGAGTTTTTTAAGTTACTTGCGAGGTTGGAACTTGCGAGTAACTTACATGGGCATAACCATGATACTTGTGACTTTTGAATGTCGCAAGTAACTTACACTGGCCCGTCAATCCTCGCAAGTGGATGGTCACGTCATAACTTGCTTAACACGTGTAGAGCCGGTATATAAGGCGCCTCACCTCACTCGAGTCCTCATTCGGCATTCCGATGCCGGCCCTAGAAGGCGACTTCAAGTCGCTCCCCGGAGGCCAGCTTATTTTTGACCACGGGGGGGATAGGGGTATCCTCTCGGCTAAGGGGGGGGGCGGTTTGGGGCGCGGTCCTCGGGGAGGGGGATTCCTGGCCGCAGACCTTGGCGAAGATTAGGCCCTTGTAGCGGATACAGGCGGGGCAGTCTCTGCCGTGGACCGCAACAATCACGCACCCCTGGTGCGTGATTGTCGCACACCAATGTCACCTGCATCTAAAGAGTAAGTTATATACTAAAAGTAAGTTACTTGTGACATAGAAGTTACATGAAGAATTCACGTAACTTACTCAAAAGTAACATTTAACTTGATTCAAAACTTCTGAGTAGAGGTCAGTTTTTGGGGTTTGCAGAAAAATTGTCTCGGATTTGGCTCAAACACAAAATTGAAGACGAATCCCGACATTTTGAGGCCAACTGTAAGTTATTATAAACATATTGCTACTTACGCCCTGTCCCAAACGAAATGGCAAGTGAAGAGCCCGAAGAAGCAGTGCTTCCTCTGCGGCAGGGAAAATCTTTCAAGATATGGATGACAGCTCGGAGGACACGAAGTCATCTCTTTTCGAATCACGGTAAGACATGCTACGTCCCAGGTTGTCCAATAATTCTTGTCCAAAAATTTCGAGGTTTTTAAATTTTTCAACTTTATTGAAAAACAAGTCTAATCAACAATATAATCACCACAGTTATCCACAACAGTGGCCCATCGATTGGGCAGGTCGCCGATGCCCTTCGCCCAGAACTCCGGGGGCTGCGACTCGAAGAAGTCCGCGATGTCGGATTTGAGGTTGTCGTAGTTGGTAAATTTTCTTCCGGCTAAATGGTGCTTCAGCGGGCGGAACAAGTGGTAGTCGGAGGGGCCGAGGTCCGGGGAATACGGCGGATGGGCAACCGTCTCCCAGACGAGCGTCGCCAACTTCTGCTGGGTCTCCTTCGCCACATGGGGGCGCGCGTTGTCGTGCAGCAGGTGGACCGATGCCCATTTGGGACGCTTTTCTCGGATGGCGGCGGTTAGTTTCTCGAGCTGATCGGTGTAGATGGAGGCGGTGACCGTCCTGCCTTGCGGGAGCAGGGGTAAGTACAGCATACCCTTGGTGTCCCACCAGCAGCAGAGCATGATCTTCAGCGGGTGCAGGTCGGCTTTCGGCGTCGTCGGCGGCTCTCACCCGCGCGGGATCCAGACGGCACGGCGGACGACGTTGTCGTAGAAGACCCACCTCTCATCCCCAGTGACCAGGTCTTCGAGAAACTCCTCGCGATGCGGACGAAGGAGGAGGGACTGGCAGACGGCCACGCGGCTCTGCCTGTTGGCGTCCGTCAGACGGTGGGGGATCCAACAGGCCATAACTTCGTGGTAGCCGAGTAAGTTGTGGATGGTGGACTTGCTGCAGCCGAGCGTCGTCGCCAGTTCACGGGTGGTGGCTTCCGGCTTCTCCTTGATACAGCGACGGACTTCTTCATCATCCACCGTAGAAGGCCTCCCGCTGTGCTCCCTGTCCTCGAGGCTCGTGTCGCCGCTCTCGAAACGATTGAACCAGCGGCTGACTGTGCGTTGGGACACTGCATCCTCCTTGCACGCTCTGCAGATGTTGGCGACCTCGGTGCCCGTGTCGTTGCCCAGCAGCCACTCGTAGTACACGAACGTACGAATTCGACCTTGGTCCATTTTAGCTTGTACTGGTAGCTAGACGCGGCGACTGCGCCTTATATACCCCTAGCGTAGAACTTTGGAGAACCTTCTAGAAGGTTCTTACACTTGGCTGATATTATAACACTTCTAAGGAAAACTATAGAATTTTGAAAATTTTCGGACAAGAATTATTGGACAACCTGGTATTTGCGTGCGCGGTGTCTTACCGTAATCCAAAAATTTCAGAGACGCAGAGTAAGCGCTGCTTCGTTGGACTCTTCGCTTGCCATCTCATTTGGTACAGGGCACAGCTGGCGCAGCCCGCATTACTACTTCGAAAATCGATAAATGGACCTTGATTTCAAGTTCAGGATCCAGAAAAATCTTTGGAAACCAAATTTGAGCCAGACCTGAAAAAAAATCTGAAACTGCTGAAAATTGCCTGGTGGGGTACCGTCCAACTGAGGAAACCTCCACAACTCAGTTCAGGGAGGTCCTTAGAAAAAAATTGAAATTTATTTTGTTTGAAACAGAGTTTTCCACCACCTGTCATTCCTTAGAAGTATATTTAGTACATTGTGGGAGCGAGTATTCGTTTTTTTCCCATAAAATCTAATATTTCGTTATGAATAATCCGCTCCTCTAGAGAGTTTGTTCACGACACCTACTCCTTACACATAGTTTTCAGGAAAAAATTGTGAAAATCAATTTAGAAAAAGTGGTCTTCTCACTCAAGTACACGTTTTGGAAAATAGATAGATATTATACAAAAAATGGTGCTCAGAAAAAAATCCATTTTCCTGGATTTTATCATTCAATTGCTACATTCAGAAAATTTTTGACACAAAAAAGACCAAATTACCGGGATACCACGGATACAGAAGCCACGAATGTGCATCTGGAAACGATTTCCTGCAATATTTTCGATTTTGTTTTTTGAAATTTCAATTCGTTCAATTTAAAAAGGGAAAATTTTGAATTCGGTGATTCTTTCAATAAAAGTCACAAATAGAGGTATTTTCACAAAAATGGAAAGTAAGAACACAGTAATACAGCTACAATGCAAAAAAGACCAAATATTAAAAAAAAATAATATGCGTACACTTGCTTTCAAAGCGAAATTCACTTGATTCCTCCGCGTGCGTATACAGAAAGATCAATACAGTGATAGAAAGGGGTGTTGAAGGAGGAAGCAGCGTGCGCGCGCACACGCCCGCTATGGATCCGAGGATTCTACGCTTCGAAATACCGTGAACGTATGTGAATGAACAGAGAAAAAACACGGAAAATTCTGATTTCGTCAAACCACTTCCATCAGCTGGCCCGCATCCCTAACCGAACCAACGCCGGAATGTGCATGATCATGCTTGAGCAACGATGTTTTTTTCAATTTTCCTGTCATTCAAAAACTTCAAATATAAACATTCTGAAGAGAAAAACGACACAAAAATTGAAAAAAAAACACCAGAAATAAAAGGAAAGAAGGAAACATAAACATTCCCTCATGCTCCACGCACACACACAAGAAGTACATGCACACACAAAGACAAGACACTGAGCGGAGAGCATTAAAGCCATAAAACCCCAATCGATAATCGATTGATTCCTTCATTCTACACTACTAACAATATAACTCAAAATCATGTCTATTTCTCCCCGGAACCGGGTTTATACTTCGACATGAGATGTTTTGAGTGTCGATAAGGGCATGGATATTCGCCAAAATCTTTCCTTCGCGTCGTAGTAGTATAAACGCGGCTGAACCAAAATTCAGCGCTACTGCTGCGCACTTATCGATCGATCTGAGCGCAACTAAAATCAATACTACATAGTGTAGGTGCTTGAAAGTGATGGTGCTTGTGGTGAAAAGTGCGTGGTGATTGATCATCATCATCATCCATAGTATCTCGCTACTGTACGCTACGCACAGACACAAAATCGATAGACCGCTACATACTACTATATAGATATACAGATCATATACATATGTATGGCTACGTAGCAAAAACGTACCAAACGCATTCGCATTGGCGCTAACGTGTCGTCATCGTACTGAAAATACCGCCCAAAAATATCTATCTACACAACAAGTTATCAAAATTTTGTTGCCAGACATATACAGAAAGAAAGAAAACCACCATAGTCAGAAAAACACTACATACTATACTTCGTCGCAGCGACAACCGCAGCGCGTGGTGAAGCGCTGCGCTCAGCGCTGCGGCGTAGTATAAACCAGACTTAGGACAGAATTTTTTCTACGGTGTGGCTCTAACAACCTACATGGTGTAGTGAGTGTATGCGAAAATGCAAAATAGCCACCTATGCACATCTGACTAACGCGGGATGCAATCAAGAGAAAAAAGGGAGAAAAGAAAAGAAAAATGACAAAAAAATTTAAATGTACGTGAACAGAAGAATAGTCAAAAATGCAAACAATGGTTACTACAACATTCTTCAACTACTACTGCTACACAACTACTATGTACGTCTGGACAACATCATCACCAAATATGCACACTGACACGCGCGCGCACCCGCACGCGCTACTGTGGAAAGCTGCCGCAACGTCGTTCATACTTTGTCACCGCGGTGATCCGCAGAGACTCAAAGGATACCATTTTAAAATCAATGCGCGCAACACTACGGAAGGAAGCAGCGTTTCGAGGTCAAGGCGTGGAATTTTGCAGAAAGTGGGCGGGGCTTCCGAATCATCGCGCAATGCGTGGCAAAAAAACGAACGAATCGCGCGGCGGAATTTAGCGTAGCTTCAGAATCATTGCGTCTAACGTCGTGAGAAGTTGTCGGGGCGTCAAAAAAATCGCTGGCAGCGTCGCGAAAAATGGGCGGGGCTTATCTTAAGAAGCGAATGAGACTTCAGAATGATTGCGCATGACAACTAGGAAGGGCGGGCTTCGGTATCTTTGCGCATCACGTCACGGAAATGGGTTGAACTCAGAATGGTCGCGTATCGATCACGCGGCGCGGCGCGATCGATAGTATAGGACTGCACGTTGCTGCGTCGCTCGGCGGCGGAAGTACGAATGACGCCTTCCGCGGCGGCAAATGGGTGGAGCTTCAGGACCATCACGCTTAACATCGTGGAAAATTGCCGAGGCGTCGAAACGATCACGCATAGCGTTGCGGAAAGTGGGCGAGGCTTTGGCCTAGTAAAGCGGAAAATGAGCAATGCTTGGAGCGCAGAGTGAAGGATGTCGCGAAAGAGCGCGTGATGTTAGAATCGTTGCCTGTAATGTTTTAATAGGTCTGCAGAGTTCAAGTCGCGGCGTTTCTCGCAGCGACGATCGTCGCGCCTTTGCTCACAGCGACAAAAAGCTTTGGATGATGCAATATCGATTACAGTCAGCGATAGGGGGCGATATGCGTGAAAACCGACTAGGGTGCACCGCAAATTATGAGGCCACGACGGCCCTGCGTCGCTGGCAGCGAGCGGCAATCGACACCGCGACGACAACGTTCAAAGATATTTTTTTTGCTGCGCGAGGCTTGACGCTCGGCGACCACTCTTCGACCGCTGCCACTCTGCAGACTCCTATAGTAGGCGGGTGACGCTTCAAAATCATCGCGCATGACGACATGAAAGGTGTACGGGGCGTCGCGCGCGGGACCAAGCGTATTATCGTTAAGCATGGGCGGGTCTTCATGGACCTCTCATAAGACCCAAAAAAGTGGGTGCTTTCCCACGCACCGCCCATTTTTCCCCATGTGAAATCGGTAAAATCGCAGCGGCGCAAAAAGGTAAGTGGGCGGAGCTTTAGAATCGCTTGAAACACGCGGTGAAAATGGGCACGGCCACGGTAGTGATGAGCGGCCATCGTAAAATCGAGACCTCAGAGAAAACCATTCTAGAAAAAGAGCGGAGCTTTGTGATCGTGGGGTACCTCATATTTGAAAAATAGGCGGGGCTTCAAAAATCGCGCTGATGACCTCCAAAGCTGCCTTTGTTAAAAGAAACGTCGCAGAAATCAGCTGGTGTGCAGCAGCGGCGCGTTAAATATCTTTAAAATGGGGGGATTGAGGCTTCGAGCTTATGGCCTCAAACGTTGCGCAAAGCGGGCACAGCGTCGGGTGAAAAGGGGCGATATGGCGAGAACATCCAGAATACGGGGTTGTTCATACTACTGCCGGCAAGCGGCGCGGCACAAGGCATTTCTGTAAGGGATCGTTTATACTCCCGCCGCCGAGCGCCGCGGCACGGTGCATTTCCGTAATGTTGATCACGCGGCGCGGCACAATATTATAGGGTTGCACTTAGCCGCGACGCTCGGCGGCGGAAGTATAAACGAACCCTAACACCGGTCACACGATGCGGCCCTACCAATATTAGCCGTCGTTTATACTTCCGCCACGCGGCGGCGCGACGCAGTGCAATCTTATAGCATTGATCGTACGGCGCCACGTGATCAATATGATGTATACACGACGGCTTATAGCACTTCGCCTCGCCGCACGGCGACGCAGGTATAAACGACGCCTAAGAGCGTGAAAAAATAGGCGGACAAATATTTGCTGATGCCTAAATAACCCCGCGTTGCTCATCTCGGAAAAGATGGCACATGTCCCCCCCCCCCTCTGAAGATGCTTCCTAACAGAAAGGAAAAATGTAGAATACATTCGTGCAGGTTACTCCACTATCGCGAAACCACCAAGCGAGAAAGTATGAACGCCCCTCAAGTACAGACATACGGGCGGAAATAGATCGCAAAATGGGGGGCGTGACAGCGGCAGCGGTGGGAGCGTGGCCGGTGCGCGTGCAATGCGCGTGCATTCTGCATTCCGAACTGCATACTGCTAGGTTGGGATAACTTTCTAGAGTTCACACTCACCTTGTCGCTGCTGACACTTCCGCGAGAATTCGAGCGCAGTAGCGGATCGGACTCGGGGAAATAGCCGCCGGACCGCTTCTTCTTCGCCTTCTTCTTCTCCTTCTTCTGCGATTCCTCGCCATCCAGCTCTTCCCATCGGATCTTCCACGACATCGCCGCCAGTTCTTGTTCAAGTTTGTAACGTCTGAATGGGAAAACACTAATAAGCGGACTTTTTCAAAGATTTTTTTCAGATATCTGAGAATCGCAGAGGTAAAAATTAGGACAAAAAGTAGATAAATTGCGATTTTTCGGAACAAATTCGCTCACCGCCAGAAGAAGACGAACAGCAAGGTGAGCAATAAAATGAGGCCTGCAGACGCTGCCAACAGGTACACATGGAGCGGATATCCCTAAAAACACAAAATGCTTTAAAATCGACTACAAAAAAAACTTTAAAACTTTGTTTCAAATTTCTTACGGAATTTAAAGTAAAAGCCAGAAAAAGGGAAAAAAAGGTAGAGAATTCAACATATGGTTCCGTATAGCTAAAATTATCGACGCTTGTCCGTCCGACCCACCGCGCGACTTTGCGGGAGCCGCGATGCGGCTGCGGTAAAAATACTGCGTAACAAACCTTGGGGCATTTGCTGTTATCGTAGCCACAGATTGGAGAATCCCTGGGTGGTTTGCCGCCTATCCAATGGAAATTTGTGACTTTTTTCAGCTCGTTGGACGCTCCCGAGTAGTATGCCACTTCCTGAAATGAGGAAAAATTGCAGACTTGGAAATATAGCAAGTAAAATGAGAAACTCTGAAAAAAAATCTTGAAATGACCAAGGCACAAGCTAAACACAGGAAAAAATCCTAAGAATCTCTCAAAAAATTGTAAATGAGAAAAAGTCTCACGAAATTTAGAGAAATTTTATGAATTCTTTGAAATATCCTAACTCTGTTTATACCGGACAGCGAAAGCTCATGGTCCGCCACTAGCCCTCTACTCCCCTCTACTACGGTAATCGACGCGTTCTCGGCCGACCCCGGTATGCATCGGCGACCGCGTAAGCGATCGATACACCACTGCAGCCACTGAAAACCCACCAGCTGGACGGGATTTGTGAAATCGTCGGAATCCGTGGTAATACACAAAACTGAGAGAAGAAAACTCCAAGGAAAGATCGAAATTCTTAAAATTAAATCAAGCATAGATTTTCTCAGAATGGAACATCTAAAAAATCGTAAAAATTATTGTACCACTAGGGAAATTCGGGATAGAAATCATTTTATTAAAACAAAAACAACAAAATATTCAAAATCCCAGCTATGTACAGTCGGCAGGGATCCTTGTGATTTTTCGCCTTCCTCACTTAGGTTTGGCGCAAACTCGGTGCACCTCTGTTTTAAAGCATATGACACCGAGTTTGCGTCAAACTTCAATGGAGATTGCAAAGTATCACTAGGCTCAATGCCGACTGTGCATACTATCTTTAGAGAAAGAAAACGTAAAAGAAAATCAGAAAAGTAACGCGAAATTCCCGAAAATAACGAAAAAGAACTACAAAAGGTGCGGAAAATTGCGGTGATGAGAATTCTTCAAAATAGAATCACTGCAATCAAAAATCCAATAATAAACAAAAACTCCAATGAGTGCCCAGATTTCCACTGTAACGCATTCAAAAGAAATATCACTAGATTCAGAGAAAAGTTCTCAAAACTTGCAAACAGAAATCCTATGGATCTTCGAGTCCAAGGAAGTTGATTGAAAAGAGAAAACTACGCGAAACTGTACAGTCGGAGGTCGGGATTCTGAAAGATCGAAACGCGCCCCAATAAGAAAATGGGGCGCGGTGTGGTGGCGCGACGTTTTCCGTGCGAGATTTTAGGCCACGTGGCTGTCATTCATTTTTTTGTTTCTCATCTCGGCGATGTCCTTAGGGTACTCATTTTTGACCCATGTCTCTTTCTTCTGCATTCATCATATGCCTGTCTTTATCTGGCTTATTGAAGACCGTTCAGTTCTTTTGCCTTATTTCAGAGCTGGCGAAGACAGTCTGAACGATCATTGTATAATTCCTGGGTAACAAATTTTTTTCTAGTTCATTATTGTGGCTGGTCAGTTCTTTTACTTGGTTCCGTGAAATGGCAAGAAACCCGCTACCCATTGTTTTCTTGCTTTTTCTTGCTGTTCCATCCGCAGGAGCGACTCAAGCAAAAAGCAGTCTTCTAATCACTTTCTCAGAGAGTCGGGGGTTCCTATTCGGGTACCTAGTCGAGTTGAAAGGAACTTTTGCAGCAGCACGTGCTGCTCCGAGGAGCACGTGGCCTGTTCGATAAGACTACGTGCCGCAGAAAGACAAAACCCTTGCTGCACCCCATTTCCCACGCTAAAGCACGTGGCCTGTTCAATAGGAGCACGAGGCCCAGACATGCAAAACCTTCTCCGAACCCCCGTTTCCCACGCAGCAGCACGTGGTCGACAGCGAGGGAGCTCCCCTCGCTGAGGACCGTGGGGAAGACCCCTTGGCGGTTTAAAAATCGTCCAGAGAATGACTCGTAGTGACCTTCCAGGAGCGGCCCGAAAGGCGCGCTGCGCTCTCTTTGGGATCGAGCCCCTTATATACGTGCTGTGCGGCTAACATGCGCCGGGTCAGTTCTGAAGCGATCGATCAACGTGTTCAATCATGGGGATTGTGGCTCGTTTCGTCGTCCAAACTCATCGTAGTCGAATCAAAAGCGTATCGTGGCCGAGTGGAGCGGCTATGATTGGCGCCACGTGCTTCTTACTTGGCCGACGATTAGGCCACGTGACGCAAGGGAATTAGGTGGCCATATCGTCGTCCAACCGCTTTGTTGTCGAGTCGAAAGCCTATCGTGGCCGAATAGAGCCCCCCGACTCCCTGAGTTATTGTAACTTTTCCTTTCTATCTTATCATCAACAAATCCACAGAACCACTAAACACACCCAAACTCTCACCACACCAAGAACCTTTCGAAAGCCAGCAGCACCAGAACTTTGCTTTATATTTCTCATATAACCTCGAAAAAACTTGATTAAAAGCTGGATATTGGAATGAAAATGAATAGAAAATCCGAGACTCACCACAAACTTGTCTACAGCCGGATCGAGATCTAACAGCGAATAGTCTGAGTACCGATCACCATTGGCATCGATCGATACATTACCCGTGATGCCTGAAGGAAGAATGTTATTTTGTGCCATGTCACACAATGTTGTGTCATCTGATGTCATGTCATTTCATGTTATATCACGTAATGATACGTTATGCCAGGTCATGCAAAAGGCGGGACAAATCTCACCGTCGAATGTTCGACCCCACATTTTACTGGTAATATTGTGGCCGTTTCTCGGATCCATACCGGCAGCTATGGTCTCGTTCAGAGCTATCGCATACAATAGAACCGCATCATAAAAGGCACTGATAAAGTTGTTCATCTGAAAAGTATTTCACTAATGATTTTTCAGAATCCGACATCGAAAGCAATGCAATGTGATGGGCAGTAGAGTAATCTGATGATTTAGGAGAATACACAAATTCAGTACTACGTCGATGTCACATCATGTTATATTAGGATATGTCATGTCTGTGTTATATAATGTCTATGCTATGTCAGTCTTGTCATCTCAACTCTTGTCAAGATTTGTCGTCTTATGTTCTCATATAATATGATTTCATGTGATGTCTTGTCATGACATCTTACTTTCTAATGTGCAGTCACAAGACACATGACGAAAAACCATATTACGTAATGAAACGTTTTGAAATGTTATGCTGCGTCACCTGATGTCGTATCGTGTTCTATTTAATACAATGTCGTGTAGATCGTTTTCCGGGCCAAATTCCGGTCCGCATTTGCAGACTACGGCTATTGCATCATGCAAGACGTGAGAATCGTGCTGGGACCACTGGGTCCCGGCACGATTCACCCTTCTCCCAGCACGATTGTCCGGTGTCGCATGATGCGACAGCCGTAGTCCGCAATCGCGGACCGGTGTTTGACTCAGAGAACGATAGTAGCACAAGTGTTATATTATGTTGAGTTGCGTTATGCTGTGTTGCGCTAGGTTATGCAATACTTTGTCATGTCATGTAATCCTATGTTACATAGCTGTACTATGTCACGGTATTTAATGCTAGATATGCTGCGCTATGTTTTTACATTTATATTTTATTTATTGGGTGCTATGCGTGAGGCACACGTCAGAAAACACAATACGTTAGTAATACACAGATTGAGCGCAAATATGAATAACTGATACATCATGAACTCCATTCCCTCACCGAACTTGCCATTAAAAACATCAACTTTTTTCGTAATGTTGTAATAATAATAAGGTATGTTTTGTTGTTGTTATGTTATGTTAAGTTATGGGATGTTATGTGTAATGCTGTGTTAAGCTATAATATGCTACAATGTTTGACTTACTTGCGCCTGACGCGATTATTCCGCATCTTCACCGAGGTGTGCCGTCCTAGCAGTCAGCCGCGTTCATTTGTCACGGTCCTCATCCACAATTTGAACACAATCCATCCATTGGTCGCTATTCCACTTCCTGCGAAGTAAAACCGCGCCTGATTTGCCACTCAATGCCGAGTGATTTCAAATTCTCCTTCACCACATCCGTCCAAAACTTCCGCCTACGTCCAGGCGGCCGTTTCCATACAGGGGCGGCATGCATGAACACGCTAACACGGGGTTTGAAAACCCCGTGTGTGGGGCCGTCCGTGCTGGACGTTCTCTCTCGCTCTTCCCTCCGCGCATGGATCTCAGCGCTCGTCGTTCACTCTCGCGCGCGGTGCGACACGATTCCCCTCACCCTTCTATTGCGTTCATGCATGCCGGTCCAGGACTCGGAAGCATACTTAGAGCGTGTTGAAGAAGATAATCTGGCGATCTTCTTGAAATATGCCTGAACAAGTGAGGACGACCTTCCGTTGCCGCTTGAGAAGGCGTTGGGAGATAGCGGCACATCCCTCGTGTCAAGCGTTGATGTAAGGTGTCGATTACGTTGTAGAGATCTTCGTTGTGGAACATCTGTGGCCAAAAATATCCAAGCGAACGCCTGAAAAGCTTTCTCTCCGTGCAATCCAACCTTTCCAACTGCGTCTTCAGCGCTGCCCACGTCTCCGATCCGAACATGATGATAGAGCGAATAGCGGATAGGTAGACGCGCAACTTGACTTCCTTCGCGATGGTGGTAGACAACAAACACTTGGTTAGAGAATTGAATGCAGACGTAGCTTTCGCACATCGTTGTCGAATATCCGCTGCATGACTACCATCGTTCTTCAGGAAACAGCCCAAATAACAGAAATCGTCCACCAGTTCGATACGTTGTCCGTCCACACAAACTCCAGTTGAAGGCCTCTGAGAGACCCACATCTGCTTGCATTTGTCGGGACGAAGACGAAGTCCATAGGCTGCGGCATACTTCGAAACGAGGTTCACAATCCTTTGCAGTTTTGCGTTGTTTTCAGCGAATAACACAATGTCGTCGGCGTACTCCAGGTCGACAAGGGAGCGTCCTGAAGGAGTTAGTATCACGTCCGCAGGAAACTGTTCTGCAACTCTACGCATGATGTCATCAACGGCGAAGTTGAAAAGAAAAGGTCCTGCAACGGCTCCTTGCCCTACTCCTGTTTTCACCTCCAAAGCTGATGTAAATTCGACAAGTGTACGAACTGCTGCTGTTGTTCCTTTGTTCATGTCCTCGATTGACCGAACATACTTTTCCGGGACTCCATCTGCTCGCAGAGCATTGAGCGATCGATCACGATGAGGAGAGTCGAACGCGGCTTCAAAGTCCAAAAAAGCAAGCTGTAATGGCTTCGAATACCGCTGCCACGATGCGGTTACTCTTCTCAATGCTAATCTTATGTTATGTTATGTTATGCTACTCTATGTTAAGCTATGTTATGCTGTTATGTTATGTTATGCTATGATCTGTTATGTTACGTTATGTTATGTTACATTGTGTTATGTTATGCTATACTACGCTATGTTATGCTACGTTACGTCATGACAGGTTAAGTAATGTTATGTTACGTTATATTATGCCATGTTATGTTATAGGAAAATGGCCAACAAGAAATCAAATGAAAAATAATAAAGTCAATTAATGAGAAAAAAAAACTAAAACAAGTAAGTGTAAAAAATAAATACATAAAACATGTCTTCAAACCTCATATTCCTTGCCAGTAATCCTTGAGTAGTCATATTTCTCCTCAGCTCTAATTTTCACCCGCGTCTCGAAATTTTTGTATTCTTCCAGGTCACTCCTGAAAAAAATCGCAGTAAAAACAGTATGGTGGTTAATTTATGACGGTAAAAGGAAACTTCAAGAAAAAAATCAATGTCAAATTTCTACATATTAAAAAATTTGAGCCACTTTCAGTGGAATTTATCGAAAGCTTAAATGCCCAAACATTTCTCTCAATCCTCCAACACTGACTGAGAACATCTACTTATTCACTTTTTGCAGCCCCGATTTCCCCGATTTTTTTAGCATCACCTTGACAGGAAAACATAAAATATTCCTTCCGCTCCTTCTAAAAAGCCCCGCCATTCATCAACTTTAATCCACCCGTCCAGCATGGGAGACTTTCAAATACTCCATCAAGCTGATGGACGGACACCGAGTTGGGTGTCCTTTTCTGTTGTTCACAATGGTCTGACATTTTCGGAGAAAGGCTGAATGCAGGGGAAAAAAGCAGGAAATCTGTGACATGCCAGCTTGAATAAAAATCGTGAACGGCTACTGTGGCTTTCCCGAAAAAATTGGTTTTCTGGAAGAATTTAGACAGCCGAAATTGCCCTTAGGACATGCAAAGTACATGAGCAGTTTCATGCTTAAAAGGCAATGATGCAGTCAACTTTATATGTGTTTTTCTGGCGATTATTCGGAGTTCTTGAATCTGAGGTCCGTTTATCGATTTTTGACAGCTTACGGTAGATTACGGTGGGTATACGGTAGTTTGGCCAAAGTCTCAGATTTGTCTCAAAGTTTCTATGTGGGGGTTATTTGGGGTGCTGAATACGAACTCAATGTCCATTTGTCGATTTTCGAGTTATTAAAGCAGGTTTTGTTTCCTAAATGGCAAGTCACCTACCGTAACCGACAGTAAACCTTAAAATTTTGGCAAGCAAGCTCCAGATTCGTGTCCAGCACCTCAGATTACCTCTACAGACATGTTCTTAGCAGATTCCGGAAATTAAAAAAAAACACCCTAAAAATTCCATGGGGGGAAATCTTACCTTGCCGCGAAGCTATAAAAACGCTCATAACTTCTTTCAAAGTGAGTCTAGGCAGCTGCGATGGGCATATTCGGACTTTACGTCCGAAAATAGTTCTACAAAAGTGCATTTCATTTGGAATGGTAAGTATGACTCATAGTACTACCCGTGTGAGTTTCATTAGTCAATTTTTCAAATCTGTGAACATGATTCCTGCTATGCTTACCAACGGGGGAAAATTTTAGGGGCAAAACACGACTTTTGACAACTTCCGGAATGCCATTGTAGATTTGGCTCAAAATTTGTCTGTAGGAGCTATTTAGGGTGCAGGAGTAGGAGTAGCCGCATGATTACGCCGGCTGGGGTAGTGACGCGCAACGTCGCACGCACGCGTCACAGTTTGAATTCGAATCGTGGCGCGTGCGTGCGGCGTGGCGCTTCCTAACCATCGCTGCTGCTGCATTCATGCATGTCACCCTACAACACGAATCTGACGTCCAATTAGCAATTTTCTAGATACGAGCATGCTGTCGGCGCGGATCGCACTGATACTTTGCGTTCCTTATGGTGCGTTGGCGCAAACCCGGCGCACGTAAGGTTTGACATATGCGCACCAAGTTTGCGCCAGCGCGCAACAAGGAACGCAAAGTATCAGTGCGATCTTGGGCAACTGTAAGTTACGGTGGGTATATGGTAGTTTGGTCAAAGTCTCAGATTTGACTCAAAATTCCTATGCGGGGGTTATTCGGGGTTCTGAATACGGATTTGATGCTCATTTGTCGATTTTCGAATTATTATGGGAGGTTTCGCTGCCTAATTGGCATGGTACCTAACGTAACCTACAGCGAATCAAATGATTTCTACAGACGCGATCGTCTTGAGCTTATAACTTGTTAGAACCAGCAGCTCGGGGCAGGATACTACACAATTTTACTATGGCGCCGAAGAGACACTAAAAATGTGATTTGTTTTCGCGGATGCACTTAACGCTCTTAGACGCTCCGTTGTGAGTAGCACTATTCACTAGTGTGTAAAATCGGGAAGTATGTAGTACGTCTAGTTAGGGCCGTGGCTTGCTCCCTCACAGAATAACACTTAAATTTCACCCACGGCTGGCGTGGCGCTCGCGTGCGCCGGCCCGCTAATCGATTCAACTCGAGAGAAGAGCGCAGCTGATCAGCTAACCATACCGCCAGCCGCCGGTGAGATTTAAATCGCCCGCGCCAGCCGCGGGTGAGATTAACATGTTTTTTTTTGCTCAGGAAAACAAGCCACGGAACCAATTGTATGTAGTTGGGGTTGGGAGAAGGTAGAATTACCGGAGAAACAGGACACTGAGTAAAATTTTGATATACTATGCGATTTTTACTAATAGATAGCTTGTTCAGAAGAAAATGGCCTACGAAAATTCAAAAAAAGGTTTATCTAGAAAACACGAGAATTGTTTTTTTTCTTCTGAGAATTCGGATATCTTCACGAGAAGATACGCTGATAAAATGTCACAAAAAATCACTGAATCGTATTTGAATATTACACGGAGAATTTGCAGAAATTTCCAAGTTTTTCCGAATCGAAGAGAGGGTGCGCATCTGGATCGACTCATTACTGGAAGAAGTTCGAAAAATGATTACCCGATCTATTCGCTTTTTCACTAGAATTTCAGAAAATCATTGATTTTTGATTTTTTCGTTACTTCTGAAAAACCCTGAAAATCAATAATCGACAAATTCATTCTATCGAAGATTTTGAAAAACCGCTATCCGATCTGTTCACTATTTTTCAGTTCTTCAGTTTTTTTTTCAGTTCTTGAAAAAAATTCGAAAAATGAATATTCGATTTACTCGCTTTATCACTTGGAAAGTTCCAGAAAATCAATATATATATATATATATTATTTGATTTGTTCGTTATCTTTAAAATCCTAATAACCAATATTCGGCAAATTCGTTCCATCGAAAATTTCAAAAAATCTATATTCGATTTGTTCATTATTTCGAAATTCTCGGGAAATCAATAACCAATTGATTTTTCTCATCGACATTTTTTACCAATAGATTCTCGATTACCTTCTTCGAAGATTCATTGATTGAAAGTTTTCTTCTCCTTTTTTT
This sequence comes from Aplectana chamaeleonis, assembly GCA_029168955.1. NCBI lineage: Eukaryota > Metazoa > Nematoda > Chromadorea > Rhabditida > Cosmocercidae > Aplectana > Aplectana chamaeleonis. The sequence continues at coordinate 796,778 of JAPDOI010000053.1, forward strand.
AGGAGTCCGGCTCGCTCTCCCGATCTCCGGACCACTGCTGTTGATGTTCGGGTGTCTTGGTGGAGCCCAGACAGCAACAGCAGCGACTGGTGAAGCAACAGCAGTAGCCCGGACACCAACAGAAGCCCACCCACAGGTTAGGAGAACAAGGCGAACTGTGAGGCGGCTCGGAGCCGATAATCGCCTGAATCGAATTCTGAGCTTTTGCGGCCTCTTGCAATAAACATTTGGAAATCGACAACTTTCTGACTTTTTTCATTCACTATACTCGCGAATAATCTGCTTTGAGAAAAATGTTCATTGGTGTAATCTCCAATCTGGAGATGGCTCAGATGGGCTTTATGGCCACTTGAAGTCCCTAGACAGACTGCCCTTTGGAGCACTCGGATTACTGGGAAATCCCTGAACATTTTTAATTAGCACACAAATCCAGCCAACAGCACTCAGGTGAATAGAATCAGCAGCAATAAAATTGCGACGCCGTCCAATTACTTAGGTTAGCCAGAGCAATTACATACCCTTGCCAGGAAAGGACACTTGGACAAAGTTGCCACTTCAGATGAAATATACGTTGCTATGGCTATTTTCTGACGCAGAACAAAATGCGCGCAATGAGGCGTTTTCGGTCCTTTCTTGATGATTTCTTCCATGTTTTTTCTGGATCTGAAAAATTACTCAAGATTCATGTGAGAAGGCAATAAAATGGTATAATAATTGCTGGGATTTAGCTCAAACAAAAGAGTTTGTGGTGAAATCTTGAGTGAGCCATATAGTGTACAATTACAGTGCACGGCTGCACAGCGCGGTATGTATGTGTACTATATGTATAACGATCTGGGAATCACATTTCGAACTTTTTTCGCTAAAAATCTGAACCCTTGCAAGCACTATAATGTTGAATAGCCCTCCGCTACGGAATCCTAAGTAACTTTGGAGGTCTGAAAAAAGTTGATTTTGATGAAAGTTATCAAAAAAAAAACGCGAAACACGCTCCCGCGCGCCTTCAGACCAAATTCATTGTGTATCTAGCAGAAATTCCGGAAAACTCGAAATGTGACCGAACCTTGCCTTTAATATTCTGAAAATCGACCTATGGACATCAAATTCATGTTCACCAACTTTTCACCCACGTTTCACCAACTTATGTCTACAGACAAGCTTTGAGCTAAATCTGAGACTTTGGCGAAACTACCGTATACCCATCGTAACCTATAGTTTCCCAAGATCGCACTGATACTTTGCGTTCCTTGTTGCGCGCTGGCGCAAACTTGGTGCGCAGATGTCATAACATACGTGCACCGGGTTTGCGCCAACGTACAGTAAGGAACGAAATTTATACGTGCTATCTGCGTCGACAGCACGTTGATATCTAGAAAATCGCTAACTGGACGTCCGATTCATGTTCTGGGGGGGGGCATGCGTGGATACAGGAGCGAGAGTCAGGCAGCGCCTGGCTCCACGCAGGTGCCACGATTCGAATTCAAATTGTGACGCGTGCGTGCGACGTTGCGCGTCACTACCCCAGGCGCCCCAATCATGCGTGCTACTCCTGCACCCTTAATAGCTCCTACAGACACAATTTGAGCCAAATCTACTATAGCGATCCGGAAATTGTCAGAAGTCGCGTTTTGCCCTTAGAATTTCCCCCCGTTGCGGACTGGAACGCTAACGTCGGACAGGGAACGAAATTCTCATGCCGTAAAATAGCGTGTATTGGTGTGTTGATTGCGTCCAACACTACTCATTCTACGACATCATAGAAAAAAATTTACAACAATGTTCTTTTAATTTGCCTGTACACGCCGAAACTCAGCCTAAATTGCAAATGCTTTGTCAATTTAATCTCCTTATACGTAAATTATCACATAACTTGAGGTTTTCTTCTAAAATGAAAGAAGAAAATCTAGAAATGGGTTTCCCGAGGTAGCAAAAATTTACATAATGTAGTGAAATGAGTAGTGTTGGACGCAATCGACACATCAAAACACGCTATTTTACGGCATGAGAATCTCGTTCCCTGTCCGACGTTAGTGTTCAGTCCGTTGGGGAGCTTCGAAGGAATCATGTTCACAGATTTGAAAAATTGACAAGTGTAACTCACAAGGGAACTACTATAAGTCATACTAACCATTCCAAATGAAATATACTTTTCTAGAACTATTTTCGGACGTAAAGTCCGAATATGCCCATCGCAGCTGCCTAGACCCACTTTGAAAGAATTTATGAGCGTTTTGATGCTTCGCGGCAAGGTAAGGAATTTTTAGGGTGTTTAAAAAAAATTTCGGATTTCGCTAAAAACATGTCCGTAGAGGTAATCTGGGGTGCTGAACACGAATTTGGAGTTCGCTTGCCGTAATTTTCATGTTTACTGTAGGTTACGGTAGGTAACATGCCATTTAGAAGGTAAAACCTACCTTAATAGTTTGAAAATCGACAAATGAGCATCGAATTCGTATTCAGCACCACAAATAACCCCCACCTAGAAACTTTGAGACAAATCTGAGACTTTGACCAAACTACTGTATACAGACCGTAATCTACCAGGAGCTGTCAAAAATCGATAAACTGGCATCAGATTCGTGTTGAGCACTCCAAATAACTCCCAGAAGAACGAATTTCAGCCAGATCTGTCGTCACATTCCGGAAATCGTCAAAAGTCGATTTTTCCGGCAATTTTTTCTGCTGGTGGGAAGCTTTGAACAAATTTAGTCGAAAACATTGGAAAAACGACAAATGAACCTCATATTCGTAATCAGGACCCCCAAATAACCCCCAGGGCGGATTTTAAGCCAAATCTGGAATATTTTTTTCAAACCCTTTCTGTACCCCGTAATTGATACATATAATTGAACGCTAACCGGAAATCCGTTCAAGTCCAAAACGCTTTCAGTCTGGGCAAGGTTCGGAAAATGTGCTTCCACGCAAACTCTGCCTATGAGGGTTGTTTTGGGCCTTGAACACGATTCTGGGGTCCGTTTCCGGATTTTCGTAAAATTAATGCGCTTCTTGGAGGGTACAATACGTGCGAAAATCGGGGAAAAAAACGCCTATAACCTTTTTCGGAGTGACTCTAGGCAGCTGCGAAGGACATATCCGAACTCTAAGTTGCAAAACGATTCTAGAAACCTGAATTTCGATCAAAATGGCAGGTTTGGCTATTAATAGTTTCCTTGTCAGATTCGTGATCAGCACTCCAAATAACCTCCCACTGAAACAATTTCAAGTCATATTTGGAACATTGCAACTCTCAACCAACTAGGTGGGGAAGGCCTATAACTCTACTCAAAGAGCCGTTTAGTAGCAACGAGGCGAAAATTTGAATGCTACGGCAGAAAATGGTCCCGGAAACGTATATTTCACTTTAAACAGCCACTTTGTCCAAGTATCCCTCCCTTGTTAAACACAGAAAAAAATGTACCTTTCCTCCGCCCAAGGGAGGACCTGGGAGGATAAGTCGTAAGCACAGACCGTAAGGTATGCTTACCTCCGAAGCGATATGGTCTTCAGCGCCCGATACGCCTCCTTCGCCTTCTCGTTCTCCTCGTGATTCGTCTCATTTGCCCGTACCCATGGTTTCGCCGCATGTGAACTGGAACTGGTCATATTATGGGTAAATAAAACTCAAAAAAAAATAAATCAAAAAAATTGAAAAAAAAAACCAAAATCCTATAAAAATGAAACAAACTGAAACTAACATTTTCAAAAAATTGTATTTTGTGTAAAACTTTCTCAAATTCTTCTCCTCAAGCCTCCCAGATGGGAAATTCCATCTCCCTACTTTTAGACCCAACTAAATCAATATAGCCCGGCCTCCGAATGCAGACGGCAGGCTGTCAGGTAGAGTTTGGTGGAATACTCCTCGCCGACGGGGCTTTTTTGATGATGAGCCTGCGCCAGCGAGAGGCCGGCCAGCCACCCATGAAGTTATCGACTAAATAATTTATATATGCTCTTTAAAAGACCACCACAGCCGCTCAGCTAGTGGGAAGACAAAGGCTAGAGCTAACCAGAACGGATAACTCTAGCATGAAGTTTTTTTTTTTCGAGAAAAAGTTCTTCATTAGTACGAAACCCCAATTTGACCACAAAAAACGAGTCATCCACAGTCCAATCGCGTGACAGGACCCGCTTGCCAGATATCCGGGGTCAACACTAGAATATTCAGAAAAAAACTGCCATTTTCCAATGAATCTTAGCCTCATCACGCCCTGCTTAGCTATTCCCGAACTCACTCGAACTTCAATTTTCAATGGCAAAATTATACTTTCCAGGCGATTTTCTGATCAACAAGTAGGCTACATACGTTTATAGTTAACTAACTTGTGGACAAAAATCCGGACTCACCCCGTAGAGACATCGATATTGATGAAGACGTACTCGCCTGACGTGGCCATGCCGAGTTCGTGAGCGGCAAGCATGATCTCGCGTACCGTGTCCGGCGAGGCGCATAGTATAATCACTGAAAAAAAAACCGATCGATTATCGATTTGATCGCTCAAAAATTTCAAAAAAAAAACTAAGAAAAATAATGGGGACAAAGTCAAGATCTGATGTCAAATCTGGGTATAGAACCATGTGCACAATCTTTTACAGAGAAGGCAAATAGTCACAAAAAGGGGCGTGGTCGATACCGAAGGTCGAAAGTCTCCTCGTCCACTTCAAAGTGTTAGCCAAAATTCCGAACTTTGGCAAGAAATTGCAGGAACAATACTGCCCTAAGCTGCAAATAAGGACGGATGAAAATATACCGTCATGACCACGCCCCCTTTTGTATCTAATGTCACCCAACAAACTGATAACTGCAAGAATGAAATTTCGTTAAAGCTTTTTTATTGAGGAATACAATTTGAATCACACTAGAAAACTCCAATAATCAATTATCCTCAACTAGAATGCATATTTTTGCTGTGATTTCTACAGGAAACCACAGACACGGACAACTACTACTTTTACGACAAAGTAATCAATATTTTGATCGAAACCCTCTAGCATAATGAACAATTTGAAAAATTCAGAAATGTTCGCGCATAACGTCCTCTATTTCACAACATTCCTGAGCAAGAATAAATGCGAATCGGACAACTGCCACTTTATTGTAGACTGTCAACTGCATTACTGAATTCCAATACCAATAACTCTCAATACGGAAATAAAAAAAAATTATAATAATATTAATGAAAGAATTGATTGATGTATTCAAATGGAACAGCAAATGCTGGAAACACAAACGGACAACTGTCACTAGCCTGGGCGTGGCTTGGTGAAGGTAGTGGCGGTTTTCGTGATAAGAAGGACTAAAATTGTTGTACATATGTATAAAGAGCCACAAACAAGGCAAAAAGAATTCATCTGTACACATTAGACAAATCACAGGTGCTACTAAGAGAAACCCAAATATTACCTACCATGCAAGGACAACTACTTTTTGTATGCGTGATCTGTGAAAATTCTCTTTTGACTGGGCGTTCATCATGCTAATGAATCAGTATCCCGATTTCCATGACAAGTTCAGAAGATTATGAGAATAATGGCATGCAGTTATCACATCTAAGCTCCGCCCTTTCCGTAACTCTAGCAGTCTAGATATTTTTTGAGGTACAATTTTTTGAGAAATAAAAAGAAAGCAGTATATCACTAGGAATGAGCGAAGTTTCAGGTGTACGTGAACGTCCTTCTCAGGGTTGGACAGCTACCACTTTGTATGGGCGTGGCCTCTAACCACCAGACAAATGACTGCGAAAACGAGCATATTTTCTAGGTTTTAAGACGAAAGGTAAATGAGCCAAGCCAATTCACAGCGAGTGAGAAATAGCACACAATTTATTCAACGATTGGACAACTACCACATTTCGTGGGCGTGGTCAGCAAAAGTCTGCGTGATTTCAGGAGCACAACCCACCATGAGTCCTGGTTCGGATTTTTAGCAAGCGTACTGGCGTACTACACGGTATAAAAAACAGTAGACTAAGAAATTATCAAGTGGAAGCCCCGCCCACTTCCGTAACTGATGCGCAACTGACACTATTCAGCTGAAATTTTCAAACAAAGAACTGAAAAATTCGAGCAAGACGGTAATTTTTATTAAAAACAATTTAATACGAAAAAAGAAAAGAAAACCATTCTGAAAAAGGACAACTACCACATATCAAGGTTTTCCGACCCGCCCACTTTTATGACCACTGGATGAATAAAAATTTTCAATTATTTGATTTTAACAATGGGGACAACCAGTGAGACCCTAAAAACGGGAGATTTGGCAATGAAAAACCAGAAAATAGTCCATTCACCAACAGGACAACTATCACATTTGATGGTGCTAGGCTTCGCCCACATTTCCCGAGAAAATAGTCCAGAACAAAATAACCTTTGCAGAACACTGTCATATTCAGGACAGCTGCCACTTTTATGAAAGTTTCTTTTCTAAAATTTGATTTTTTTCTGAGAGAGGTACCAGCGAAACTGTCTCGTAGCGCAGTTTGACTCAGACGATTCGGCCCCAAGCCGCACCGAATAGGAATCGGAGCCACCTGACAGTTCGGCTCGTTCTCCCAATCTCCGGGCTACTGCAGTTGCTGTTCGGGCCAACCGGAAGAGGCCGGATAGCAACAGCAGCGGCCCGGAAAGCAACACAAGTGGCCCGGACCGCAACAGGAGCCGACTCGCAGATTGGAAAAACGAGCCAAACTGTCAGGCGGCTCGGGGCCGACAGTCGCCTGAGGAATGACTCAACTTCAGAGTCAACTTGGCTTTTGTGAGGGTTGATAGTGTGACTCGGACATCAGGGTATCCACTGCTCTCTAGCGCCGCCCTCACGAGGGCATTACCCTACCCTACCATAGAACTTCCAGTGGAAGCAGCAGCTTCCATAATGCATTTCTGAGCCCTCCTTCCAGCCAAAATGTCAATCAAAAGTACATGTGGCTGACTGTGACAGATTTATGTCATGGATACCACACTGGCGAGTTTTTATACCAGCCAAGTAAGTCTCCTGAAGGCGAAATATGTGATTTGTCCTGTTCCTCAATCCCTCCAGGCTTCAGAACTTCCCGAATAGCCCCCTAAAAACATACAGAAGTCTAACAGGTCTTTCTGCTGAGGATCAGTTGTCCTGGCTCAGACGGATTCCCCGCAAATTCGATGGTTGGTTTTCAAAACTATTCCGGTGTGCGAACACATAGGCAACATGGACCACCGCAAAAAGAGGAAATTGTCGCCAACGTCTGCCAGCTGGGCGCCGCGTTTCAATTAATCTCTGGCGCTTTGTCTTGCTCCTGATGGGAAACTGGCCCGCCACCGTTCTCAGCCTCCATCACGATTGATGGTAGTGGAGACGACTCCATGAAGGATCACATACACATTTTTCAGTTTTCAGGCAGGCAATTCTGAATTCTGCCCTTAAATATTGCCAAAAGATACACAAATCTTCATAACCGGTCAACTGTTACATACATGCATGTCAACATTTTCCTTACTGTGCTTCTCGAGGCCGAATTCCGGTCCGCAGTTGCGTCTCGACACGCTTTGCGGCCGCACGCGCTCGAGTCGGTCCTGTTTCCAGCGCCAAAGCCGAATCGAGGTGGCTTTTTTATACAGTTTTTTCCAATTTATCAAGTTTCCAATTTCTAAAATCCACCTAGAGTCAACAGATCGGCGGCTGCGGCACTGGAAACTCTTTCGACTAGGGAGCGTGCGGTCGCGAAGCGTGTCGAGACGCGACTGCGGAACGGAATTTGGCCCCGAGGAGCACAGTAGCTGAAAGTTGAGCTGAGTCAACAAATGATGCGGAAAAAGCCAGTGTTCTATGAAATCGGTCCGAATGAGACTGTCCGCCCACGCGTTCGGCGTGCGTGTCAAGGCATTTTTCAGACTTGCGAATCGATAAGCAAAGATGTTGTACAAATATGTAGTGAATGATATCCCACTCAGAAGTCTGACATCGTGTAGATTTTTGTCAGAAAAATGCCTTAGCGTCTGTCGCTCGGCACGCACGACGACCGCAAAGGCAGACAGTCTCATTTGGACAGACTTCAACTCCGAAGTTAATTTGTAAGTACAGGTCAACTGTCACGAACTCGTAAAATTTTTAGCCAATAGTTGTGAGATAAAAAGATGATCCCGAATACGGCTATATCTTAATTATTGGCTGAAACCAAATGCTCTGAAACAGAGCGGTCAAAAATCACATCAGTCCGGTCATTTGTCACAAACTTTTAAACTAACTTTATCGGAAGTTGCGTTAAAAAACAAGTGGTCGGGACAATTACCATATATTTATAAATCTCTCGCTTCAAAAGTACAGAGAAGATGGAGTTAAACTGTCACACCAATGTGGTCAACTGCTACAAATTCGTGAATTCTCTCGATCTGCTTTGATCCGCACAATTCTCAAATTTTTGTGACTTCCTTCACGTCAACTGCCACAGGTGCACAAAATTCCTCGGTTGAAATTTGTGTGCTATACAAACGGACCGGACATTTATCACATTTTTATGAATCCATGAGGACATCTGTTACATGTATCAGACTCTCCCGTGCCAAGAAGCTATAGAGAAGTCTGATATTCCTGCCAACTGTCACAGAAATCCCAAATTTTTCTCAGTTTGAAACGGTTTCTCAAGTAAATAAACCGGACATTTGTCACATTTTCGTTATTTAAAAAAATGCTCGGTGATGGGACACTCTATTACTCTGGTCAACTGTCACAAAAATCTGAATTTTGTCAGCTATAACTGCTTTTACAAAAAACTAACAGGACAATTGTCACATTCTCATATGTATATTCGTAAAAATGTTCGGTTATGAGACATTCTTATAATCCGGTCAACTATCACAAAAATCTAAATTTCGTCAGCTAAAACTCCTAGGAACATATGTCACCTTTTTGAAATGCTGCTGCGCGAAGAATGAAAGACACTCTGGTAATTTGGTCAACTGTCACGAGAATCTCAATTTCCTCAGTTGAGAGCGGCTTTTGAAAAAAAAATAAACCGGAAATTTGTCAAGTTTCATAATTTTGCGAAAATATTCGGTTACGGAACACCTCAATGATTCGGTCAACTGTCACATAAATCTAAATTTTGGCTGCTGAGTGTAGCTTTTGATATGAATAAACAGGACAATTGTTACCTTTTCATGATTTTTGAAGAAGTGTTGTCACCTTTTTCAGATACCCCTCTGCGAAACCTTATAAGACACTCTTGTAATCCGGTCAACTGCCACAAAAAAATCTAAATTCAATCAGTTGAAAGTTGCTTTAGAAATTGATACTGGGACAACTGTCACATTTTCATGATTTCGCTAAAAATTTCGGTTATGGAACACTCCAATAATCCGCTCCACCGTCACATAAATCTAGGTTTTGTTAGCTGATGCCTTTCAAATAGGTAAACAAGACAACTGGTACATTTTCATGATTTCGTGAGAAGATTTGTTTCCTTTCTAGGGTATTCCAGGGCAAAATGCTACGGGACATTCTTGTAATCCGGTCAACTGCTACAAAACCTCAATTTCGTCAGTTGCTTTTGAAGCGAATAAACCGGGCAACTGTCACATTTTCATGATTTCGCAACAAAATTCGGTTATTGCGGTTAATTGTCACATAAGTCAAAATTCTGACGACCCAAAAAAGCTTTTGAAATAAATTAAAAGGTGAACTGTCCCATTTTCAAGACTTTGCAATACACATTAGCCATCTTTTCAAGGTATTGCTGTGCGAAAAGTTACGGGACACTAGCGATCCGGTCAACTACCACAAAAATTGAAATTTCGCAAGCGAGATTTTTATGAACAAACCGGGCAACTGTCACATTCTGGTGACTTCGTAAGAACATCTGTCATTTTCTTCATATGTTGCTGTACAAGAATGTTATAAGAATCAACTCTAATAATCCGATCAACTGTCACTTCATTGTTTCCATAAACCTCCTCAACCACAAAATGCGTCATGATTGAGTTATCAGGACAACTGTGCCGCGTGCTACACCCTCCTCGGCTGGCCGTATGAGTCCAAGAGGTTTCACGGGTGTGCGAGCGCTAGCAATTGCCTTTGCAAATGGAATTATCCCCTCCTGGGCTATTGGAAAGGGAAAAGAACCCCTCAGGGCCCAATAATATCTTCAAGGGTGAGCAGACATATTCCAAGAAAGAGAGTATCTACCGATAAATATCTTCCCAAAGAGTTGGACACTAAAACTTATCCCGAAATAACCATAATTCTTCACATTCCCATTGGCGTCACGTCGTTTCTCACATGAGAACGGCGTCATAAATAACTTTTTTTCGTCGTCCGCGTGCGTTCACTGCGCGTATCTAATTGATTAACGCCTTGTCTGATTACTGTAAGCCGGAAAGAGAAGACGAGGCCCATTCGCAGAGACCAAAAAAATGGTGGCCCAGTCGATACCCGCCGACTGGCCCTCAATTTTCTCCTCACATCGCGCATTCAATTCCCGGCCGATTATATGTGCGAGGAATGCTAGGTGACGTCATGACGTCATTGTCAGAATCGTCATCTGTCACTTCAAATTTCGCCACGGTTACGCTTTATGAAAGTGCCTCGGAAGGAGGCCAAATATAGGCTGTGAGCGCTAAAATTGTGTAATTTCACCAGGCTATACGTTCCAAGAAACTGTTGATAATCGATCATCTGCCACAGTTTCGCCTTAGGTCCGGACAATTATCACGAAATGTCATAATTTTGTGCAACAAACATTCTCATCAAGATCATAATTAATCCTAGAATCCTAAATGTTGACTCTATGCATTTAAAAATAGCCTCAACTGAGACAGCTATCACTGTTTTCTTCACTTTGATAAGTTTTCCTTGTATCAGTTGTCCAAGGAGCACACAAATGAAAAATGTTGAATTAATTCATATCCATGAAAAAATAATAATAAATTGAAATTCACAAATTATTACTGGCTAATAAACTCGACGTATCGGACAACTATCACAAACTCAAAATAAGCTCAATCAAAATTTCCGGATTACTTATATGATCCGGTCAACTGTCACAATCTCATGCCAATCCGTATGTTGGAAAATCTGCAATAAGGAAATCGCCTAAATAATTCTCGATATTCCCTTTTGAACTTCACCCTTAATCCTGACAACTGCCACAATTTTCACCTAAAAGTCTGTCTGAGGAAAAAAAACTGTTTTGAACAATGCAATAACCAGGGCAACTACCAGATTTTTGGAAAGTTGCTGACTAAAAAGTTTTTTTTTTCCATAATCGAGATGAGAGCGACAACTTGTCGAACACTTCCTCAGTGAAAGCGTTGCAGGATCTACTCATAATTAGGACAATTGTCATAATTCCGTAGAATTTTCTAGCGAAAACAGATGATTCAGGCCACCACCCACAAATGGGACAGCTGCCATTTTTTTCGAAAAGTACAACGCGCCTTTGAACTGTTTTGAACAATGCAATAACCAGGCAAACTACCAGATTCTCACAGTTGGGACATTTGTCACAATTTCACAAGATTCTGTGGACCAAAACACAGCAGAATGAGCCAATATTCAGGACAACTGTTACAAACTGAGCGAAACGTTCCAGAATACTCACTACCAGGACATCTGTTTTATTTCCCAAAATTTCCTGCACCAGAACGATTCAGAGAATGGAACACGCTCATTGTCGGACAATTACCCCTATGCTTCCAAACTTCTCCAAAAAAAAACTTCAGAATTATAAATACGACAACTGTTATGATTTGAACGAAACTTTCAGATTGTCGCTCAAAGTCAACACAAATGCTACATTTCAAGCATTAACTTTCAGGATATTCTGACCATCAAGACAACTGTTACAAACCGAGGAGAGCTTTTCAGAACACACATAATCTGCGAATTCGGACAACTGTCCCAATCTTTCGACACTTTCCGGAAAGAAATTCTAGCTGAGCTCACAATCAACTATCACAAAGTTTCCAAACCACAAAATAAAAAAAAACATTCCAGATTTCAGAGAATCTTCATAATCGGGACAACTGTCACAAATTTTCAGATCCCGCTAGAAATCGATGAATACGGCCAAACCCCACCCTTAACCCCTATAGAGTTGATCGTCGATTTGATGATTCTGAACCCAGGACAACTATCACTAACCCTGCAATCATAAAAATTTCTTGTACTGGAAAATCGTTTTAACCACTTTCATAACCCGCGGACAAATATCACAATATCAATGACTTATTTACTAATAAACGCTATTAGATCTCGGGGGAGCTGCCTGGGGGTGAGGGTGCCACGGGGTACCAAGGGAGTACTAGGCAACAACTCATTAACACTCACTCATACACACAGAGCCTACTCTAATAACTCCTGTCATAACCATAAACCTTAATAGGATGACGACAGATTTCCGAAATTCCCTGGACGAGTTGTCATGGAGCCCCGATGGATGACGTCTGTCACGATGAGGAGGACAATCATCTCATAAATTCCGAGGCCATAATGCATGCTGGCGTCCTCAACCGTTGAGCATAATGACATCTGAGAACGACCATCGCATCATCTTGCGATTGGAGCGCGAAAAGCCTCTCGATCCTTGCCCTGGGGCTTCTTCGACCGGTGTAGTATTAGCCTCGCGTGTAGGCCACTTCCTTCCTCCCCACCCACTTTGCGTATTCGTGTGTGTACAAATGGCGTGAATCTGACCCTCCTGCGCCGTCGAAACAATAGAAGACGTCAATATCCGGCTAGAAAACACACACACACACACGAGGCCTTCAGAATTAGTGATACAAATTCCCTTTCAGCTTTCCACCAGCCTAACCTCCCCTCCCCCCCCCCCCCGAGGCGACAACATCATCGCCGGGCAAAACAAAAACACACAGTAATTCATTCAGCACCAGATTCGCATACTACAGCTGAGTTTCTTCCGGGAAGGGTGATAGTGGCACAAGAAATAACCTAACCGGATAACTGTCACTTTTCTGGGTGTGGTTAGGCGAATCCAATGAGGTAAATTCGCGAATGAGAATTTAAAACGCAATCAGAAGCGGGCGATACACTCAGCAGCACAAACATGTAGAAAAATCGATAGCCGGAAAACCGGGCGGACAAATATCACTTTTAGGAATAGTAATTCACATGGCGGATTGATAACCCCTATCTTGAACCAGTATCATAAAGGCGCGGAATACTCAACGGTATAGACAGCTGAACATTCGATAACCGGGAAATCACACGGACAAATATCATTTTTGTGGGCGTGGCCCTGAACATATCATCTGTCATATATATCAGCATTATAAGCAGGTAGAAAAATCGAGAGTAGGGAAACTACACGGACAATTGTCACTTTTGTGCATACTACTTCAAGAAGACAGGTTGACGAAAGAAGCCTTCAACGGAAACAGAAGAAGGCGGTATGCTCAACAGTATAGACAGCTGAACATCCGATACCCGGAAAACTACACGGACAAATATCACTTTTGTGGGCGTGGCCCCGAGCATATCAGCTGTTTCTTATTATTTTATTAATCAGTTTTTTGTTTCAGTAGCGAACGAATAAATGAATAAGCAAATAGGTAAACATATATCAGCAATATAAGCAGGTACATAAATCGAGAGCCGATGAAATACACGGACAATTGTCACTTTTCCAAATTCTACTCCAATGGGGCAAACCGATGACTAAAAACCTTTAAACGGAACCGGAAGGGGGCGGTATACTCAACAATATAGGCCGCCGAGCAATCGAAAATCGGGAAACTATACGGACGAATATCACTTTTGTGGGCGTGGCCCTGATTATATCAGCTATCACTAGCTCCCTTTTTTCGCCCACAAATGGAACACCCCGTTCAATCTGACCTGTACTTTTTTCATGTGAAAGTTCACAAATCAACTGTGACCGAATAACTTGTGCATAGTTTTCTGGGCGTGGCGTCACAATAATAAATCCCAAGGTCTCTATCAGCTGGACAACTACCACACACAAACAATGATTGCATTATTTCTTCGGAATCGATGAATTACTCATTTTCGTGACTATTTGAGATTACTGAAAACAAGAATATACTTGAAACTGACCGCGCGGTAGGACAAATATCACTTTATAGGGCACGGCTTCATGTCCGGCCGTGCTATACTTATCAGCCGGACAACTACCACACATGGGCCAGGTGCCTTATTTTATCGGCCGATGAGAGAAGTTTCATGGCCAGTTGAAAATTTGAAAACGAGAAGTAGGATTTACCGTGGTCGGACAGCTGGCACTTTTATGGGCGTGGTTTCATGTATGTATAATCATACGCCTTTCTTCAGCTGGACAACTACCACACACAGACAGTGGTTGCATAATTTCTTAGAAATCGGTGAATCACTTTTTCCTGACAAACTGGGATTTTTAAAATGAGAATCTACTCGAAATCACTTGTGGCAGGGAGAAAGTCACTTTCTTGGGCGTGACTTCGTTTACGGCCTTGCATTCATCATCAGCCGGACAACTACCACTAAGAGGATAGATGCCCTGCTTTATCGATCGATGAGAGAAATTTCCGGGCATGTTGAAAAGTTGAGAGAGAAAACTACTCCAGAATACCTGCGTCAAGACAACTGCCACTTTTCTGGGTGTGACTCGATGTTAAAACTATCATTTGTAAACTACTAGGGGCATGTTCTACAGATGGGATGCTAGACTCATACTGCTACTTTTACAAATGTAAATCTAAGAAGACTGGATTCAGCGTGGTCGGACAGCTGGCACTTTTCTGGGCGTAGTGTGCCAGCTATTTTTCTAGTGTCTCCCCACCGCAAATACCATTATCGCAATTGTGACAAACTCAAATTTAGTGTTTTCTACACGCGAAATGACATGAACAGACAGGAGCACCGTGAACGCGTGACTAGCACTTTTCTGGGCGTGGTTTCATGTATGTATAATCATATGCCTTTCTTCAGCTGGACAACTATCCCACCCGCTGTGGTTGTATTATTTTTTAGAAATCGGTGAATCACTTTTTTTCCTGAAAAAAAGGGATTTTTAAAATGAGAATCTACTCGAAATCACTTGTGGCGGGGAGAATGTCACTTTCTTGGGCGTGATTTCGTGTACGGCCCTGCATTCATCATCAGCCGGACAACTACCACTAAGAGCATAGATGCCCCGCTTTATCGATCGATGAGAGAAATTTCGTGTCAAGTTGAAAGTTTGAGAACGAAAACTACTCCAGAATACCTGCGACAAGACAACTGCCACTTTTCTGGGCGTGACTTGATGTTAAAAATATCATTTCTACACAAGTAGGTGCATGTTTCAATGTCTATAAGTGGATACTAGACCCATACTGCTACTTTTACAAAAGTAAATCTAAGAAGACTGCATTTAGCGTGGTCAGACAGCTGGCACTTTTATGGGCGTAGTGTGCCCGCTACTTTTCCAGTGTCTCCCCACCATAAATACCGTTATCGCAACTGTGACAAACTTAAACTTAGTGTTTTCTGAACGCGAAATGACAGGAACAGAGTGGAGCACCGTGGAAGCATAACTAGCACTTTTCTGGGCGTGTTTTCATGTATGTATAATCATATGCCTTTCTTCAGCTGGACAACTACCACACACAGACAGTGGTTGCATTATTTCTTAGAAATCGGTGAATCACTTTTTTTTCTGACAAACTGGGATTTTTAAAATGAGAATCTACTCGAAATCACTTGTGGCAGGGAGAATGTCACTTTCTTGGGCGTGGCTTCGTGTACGGCCTTGCATTCATCATCAGCCGGACAACTACCACTAAGAGGATAGATGCCCTGCTTTATCGATCGATGAGAGAAATTTTCGGGCAAGTTGAAAAGTTGAGAACAAAAACTACTCCAGAATATCTGCGTCAAGACAACTGCCACTTTTCTGGGCGTGACTTGATGTTAAAACTATCATTTGTAAACTACTAGGTGCATGTTCTACAGATGGGATGCTAGACTCATACTGCTACTTCTAGTAGTGTAAATCTAAGAAGACTGCATTTAGCGTGGTCGGGCAGCTAATACTAATTATTGTGATTAGGACTCGACCTCTCCCCCCCCCCCCCAATTGGGCCCATAAACGTGCTCGCTTGACTCAATATGTTCCGAAATATGGAGGAAAATCAGCGACAGTCAGTCAGTCTGCTTTTTCCCATTGACTACCCATTCAGAACCAGTTTTCCACCTCTACAGAACCCTGAAGTGTCACAATTCCACAGTCCAACAAATCAACATCGTGTCAACAATTGGTCGAGAAAACTTGACGCTGCTGATTCATGGACAAGGCGAATCATCGCTTTCCCTGCCGTCCCTTCGCACCCCGGCAGTGTTCGGAGAGCAACGTGGGGCAATAGGAGCATCGCCTCTTTCCGAGTAAAGAGCAGCGGGCGGCGAGCCAGGCTTAATTGCGTCTAGCCAGCAGCAGTAGCGGCTTTCTAGCGATCTCCTGATTCGCGACGGCAAAATCGCGCACGCTCGAAGTGGTCAACAAAATAAAGCTATTTTATTTGCTTATCGCCATCCTCCGGGGATGATCATGCCGCCGGTCTTCAACGACTTGCAAAGTACGAATCTGCTCAGATTTGACCATAATTAGGAGGATGAGAAGGAAGAAAACTAAACAAAATCCTATGAAACCTTCTTGAAGATAACTCAAATTTATCTGCCACCATTAATCCCTAAAACAATGACAAGGGAATGCTCTGATACGATCGCCGAACCCAGCCATAAGGCTATGTTTTTCTGATCCGCTGTCATCTGCGCTCTCGAACAAATTCATTTTTAGCTGCCCAGACAATGAATAAGAAAGTTATGAGCCACTTTTCTTTTTGAAGAAGTCAAAGCGCGCAAAATAACGAGTGCTACCTGCGAGAAACGCAGCAAAGTCAGTAGCGCAGTGGTTAGCGACGCTGCCTCTCAGCCAATGGATCGCAAGTTCAATCCCGTTACAGTCAAAATTTTTGCAGTTGTAACAACTGTGAGGGCGTTTTTTTTTAAATGACAGTCTGTCGACCATACTGGATAAGAAGAGATAATTATTCGAAAGAAACAGCGAAAATTGAGAAAACAGAAAAAAATTGAAACAAAAACTCTTGACTCGGCAGCGGGAAGAGCGAAAATGATTGGAACGACAATAATAATTGACCAAAGCGGAAATCGGAAGGCTTAACCCATAGAAAATTAAATGACCGAACAAAGAAAATTTTTAAAAGCTCTATGGTCCGACAGCATTAGAAAAAAGCTCAAAGCGTAACTTTCTGACCTGCATACATACTTCCGTATTATGAAGGTTTTTTTTTCTCAAAAATCGGGAAGAAATCGATCGGAATTCGGAAATATTTAGGAGCATCTAACCGTTCGACAGAAATGAAAATTGGTGGTTCATTATGTGATTTTGCGATTTAAATCCTCATTTACCGCGTTTTTTTTTGAAAAACGGGAGACCGCAAGTATAGGAGTTGGAGAAAATACCACCCTTAAGACAGCATTAAAAATGGACTAATATAAAATTTCCTCATCTATTTCCCGATTTTAGCCGTTTTTTTTTCCTAAAAATCGGAAATCGGAAGGCCAAAACCATCGAAATTCGCGAGACTGGGAATCCGAAAATTTCGCAACACCTTTTCGGAAACTGGAAATCGTGAGCATCATACCGCTGAAAATCAGAAAATCCAATATTTAAAATTTTCAGAAGTTTATACCTTTCCACAGTTTTTCAAAGCTTTTTTCTCTACCAAAAATCCTCTCCTATGAAAGATATGATCGTAAAAATATACTCATAGCCTTTGGCCTACAAAAATATTACTGCAAAAATTTTTAACAGCGGACAAGATTGAACTTGCGAATCTCCGGCTGGAAAGTGGCAGCACTAACCACTGCGCCACCTAGGTTTGTAGAATGTCTTGGACCTCATGGAAAACGGATCATAACTCTCGCTTGTGGCCACATGGGCAGGTGAAAACGGCTTTATACGAGAGCCTGGACAACAGCGAATCAGAAAAACATAGTTGTGTGGATGAATCGGACATACGGGTTTGGTCCACTCGACTTTAGAGAAAATTCTCGTCTTGCGTTCCCATATTTTCCCTGATGCCGTTTGGCTCCTCTGCTCATCGGGGAGAGGCAGAAGGCAGAAGACAGAATGCTTCTGCCTTGCCCTTTCCTTCCGTGAGTGAAAAACATCTTCACGCGATGGCGAGACTCGGCGTCTATCAAATTGGCATAATTGACGCCTAATTGCGTTGTGTACGTGGTGAGAAACGTTTGCGCCTCATATAGACCAATAAACTCATGGACAGGCTCGTCAAACTCGATTTTTTTGTAATTTTTCTCCAAAAATGTCTGTCAGAAATCAGTCAACCCCTTCGTAGGAAGGCAATGAAGCGCGGACAACTTCGCCGAAGGGCAAGGAATTTTTTCTGGTTTTTGGCAATGGATATTTCCCCTTGGGGGCCGTTTGAATCGACACGCGAGAGTTTTCCGCGCACACGCGCACTGCTGATGTAATGTGGCGGAAGGCAACGTGCGCGAGACTTCGGGAGGCTGAGATCGATGCTGCCGACCAGAAATCTCAGCCTTGTTAGACGGATGACGGAGTAGATTAGCGCCAGCTTTCAAACGATGTGACCTAGAGGATATACTCTGTGGACAACAGGCAAAATAGTGACAAATGCCCACAAACTCGGGGGAAAACCTTTGAAATCCGCTTAAACCCCTGCGGCTCTACCCGAAGTGTGGCAGAATTCCAAGTGATGGCAGTGGCAGCGGAAACGGCATCGGACAGCCGAAGAGCGTCGTCTTCCTGTTTTCCACCATGAAAGATAGTGCGCTGACACATTCGAGGAGTCGCGCCGAGGGACCACTTTGGCCTCGCCGCCGGAATTCGAACAATGACGGACAGGAAAGGGCAAACTTTGCGAAGCCCGAGGCGTTTGTCTCTAGGGGCGTATTGAAAGTGCACTAACTATTGTTGACACCATGAAACGAGTAGGCAAAAAAATGGGTTTTGTATTCGAATACCTGCCTCTTAAAGGCAGCGTCCGCGCAGAAAACCACATCTGTGTTTTTCTTCTCAATCCAATGTATGAACCAAGTGGAGATAGTTGGCGAAGCTTGAGGTCTCAATGTTGCGTATTCATAATGCTATAGGCTCGTGAAAATCGCTCCGTGGTCTGAAAAGGCGTTTTCCCGGTCGATCATCTAACACGAGGAACAGAAACCACGACAGTCTTCGGCCGGCCGCGGAAATCCAATTTTCTAAATTCTTTATTCCGAAGAATCTTCGAGTTAAGACGTGGATATTGAAAGCCTCCTATTTTTAGATGATCATTGACAGCAGTAAAGCGAAAGGAATTGCGGAACCCAGAAAGTTAAGGGGGCTAAACCAATTCAGCCGTTCAAATTTTCGATATTTGTGTAATACACAAGACACACCGGACAGACGTGAGAAAAAGGAGGCTGAATGCTGCGAGATTTTCAAACGAGTTTTTCTCGGAAACTTGAGTGTTTTGGGTGGTCTCTTCATGATATATGACAACCTGGTAAGCCTACCTGCGCAAAATTGTGAAAAAAATAAACACGGTTTTTAGCGCGTACGCTGCCTTTAAGCGTCGTTTATACTTCCGCACCCAGGGAATCGACGAAGTGTGATCCTATAAGGCATTATTCACACTCACAATATCTCAGAAATGCACTGCGTCGTCCCGAGCGACGCGACGCGTTTTATTTCTGTAATAATGATCACGCGCCGCGGCACGGTCCATATTGTAGGATTGCACATCGCCACGCCGCTCGGCGATGGAAGCATAAACGAAACCTTATAAAAATGCATCTTGCCGCTAGGCGGAAGTAAAAATGACGCTTAATATCGATAGTGCAGCGCCACGTAATCGATATTAGGCGTCGTTCACACTCCCACCGCAGAGCCTCGCGACGCAGTGCATTTCTGTAATATTGATCACGCGCCGCGGCACAGTCGATATTATAGTCCTGCACATCGCCACGCCACTCGGCGGCAGAAGATTGAACGACGCTTTATATCGATCGCGCCACGCGGCTCGGCGACGGAAGCATAAACGACAGCTTGCAAAAATGCATCGCGCCGCTCGGCTGCATAAGAGGTCGTTTATACTTCTGCAGCTGAGCAGCGCGGTGAAGTGCAATCACACAATATCGATCGTCCCGCTTCGCGTGATCAACATTGTAGAAATGCACTGTGCCGCGCCGCTCGGCGGCGGAAGTATAAACGACCCCTAAGAATAAACGACGTTCAATATCGATCGTGCAGCGCCGCGCGATCAATATTAGGCGTTATATACACTTCCACTGTCAAGAGGCGCGGCTGATTGCATGTCTGTAATATTGATCACAGGCCGCGGCACAGTCGATAATATAGTCTTGCACATCGCCACGCCGCTTGGCGACGGAAGTATAGGCGACGCTCTATATCGATCGCGCCACGCCGAGTGATTAGTATTATCGAAATGCACTCAGAAAGTGAAGCGTAATTTTTGAAAAATTTTTAAAAATCAGACTGATTGAATTTTCAAATGCAAATGGCTATGTCTTGCATTCAAAAAGAGGTGTTTCGAATAAAGAATGTGAAAAGAGCAAATTTTAAAAAAAATGTAAAAAGTAATTCTAGCAAACTCAAGACCATACAGAAAAAGTAAAAATTATAAGTACATACAATAGTAATGAAAATGAGTTGAAAAACGATATTGTCTTAGAACATAATTTATCAAAAAAAAATCAATAGTTCTTTGTCAAATTATCGATCGAAAAATTGGATGAGCATTTCAATAGTCCGATAATCAGAAAAATAGAACTACATACAGGTTGTAGAAACGCCGAATCTTCAAAGTTCTTTCGCGTGCGGGCGCAGAGCGGAGGTAGGAGACAGCGAGAGAACATAAGACAGACGGAGAGAGCAGCATCGCGCGCACACGCAGCGCATTGAGTGATGGGAATTTCGATTTTTACAAGAGCGTACACATACAAAGGGGGTTTAATGAGAGATATCAGAATATTTACGCAGATGAAAGCATATTGAAAAACAAAGCCCTTAAGAAAAAAAACAAACTTCTTGACAAATAATAAAAAAAAATAGCAACAACAACCAGAAAAAATGATAATTTTATATGCATGCGTGGCGATGAAAAAACTTGAATCACAGATATAATACGTGAGAAGAAATGTGGTAATGCATTCTGATTCAACTAAAAAAAAATATGAAATTTTTCCAAATTTTCGAAGGAAAATATGATGAGAATGTCAAGAATTGAAAATAAATAGCTAACTTAATATATAAATGCAATACGTACAGAAACACTAACCCAGACAGACAAAATGAAAAAAAAAGTATAAAAAAGAAAAAGATCGGTGACTATTCATAAAAAAACTCATCATGAACATGAACATAGTGCCAACATAAAAATTAGACTATATCGAACGCGCCATGGATTTGAACCCGTGACCTCAATTCTCACTGCAGCGCCCACTGCCACTACGCCAACAGACCACAATGGGTCGAAAAACTGATTTTTACACAATTTTCATTCTTGATTCACTCCAACTGCTTATGAATACTATGCGTTTGCAATCATATATTATTAAACACCAATTCCCTATTGGGGTACAAACATCTATTCCCTCATTAGGTATGTGAGAGGTTTCAGAAACCATTTTCCGTAACCAATCAGCGTTCCTTCCGACTATTATGTACATACATAGCAGTCACAAGAGAAGCCTCCCAAAGCCACCTAGCCACCTCCTGATTGCGGAAACCACCATTTTCCTAGGCAATCAGAAGACGGACGTCATGTCTCGTCAAGTGACACTTAGGTGTCCCATACCCGCCGTCGGCTACCCGAACCCGCCTGATTAGGTTACTCCCAGTGTCATTTACGCTCAGCCATGCCCCTGGCCGACCCTATTAGCCACGGGGTACGGGAGGGTGCGGCTGTCCCCGTGTCCAAATGGCAAGTGCAGTCTTATTAAATGCAATTTGGTCATCTGATTGAAGGGGAACAGCAGCCGCATTGCCTTTAGGGCAAATCTCAGCCATGTATGCATGAAGTTTAGCGACAGCCAAAGTCAATTTGGGGCGACAATAGAAAAAAGATGCACAGGAGGCCCCTAAGGGTAAATCAAATCATCACAAAGTACACACACATACGTGGCTGTTTACCCGAAAAGAATGCACTCCCAGAAAAACTGCCTAAGAGCCCGAAATTATGTAAGAATTCTAAATGAAAAAAGACTACTAGACTCACTCAAAATGAAGTGAAATAAATTTTCAGAACATTTTTCTACATTTATTTACATTTTTATTGATTTTTTATGCATTTTTGTGCCATGGTCCATAACCGAGTTGTGCACAGAACGTAGGGTACCGACAGAACTCGAACCTGCCTCTTCTGCTTTGCGTGCAAGCACATTGTACACATAATTTTTGAAAAAAAATTCATAAAAAAACTACATATTTGCCATGTTTCTCTTCGAAAACCTTTTGCATTAGCATTTATAACACTCGCAAGAAGAAAATCAAATTTTAATTGCAAAATCTTGATGGGTTCCAGAACTTATCTGACGGTTTTGAAAAGAAAAAAATCTATATTTTTCAAAAAAAAAAGATGAAAAACAAATAAAAAGTCAGTCACAAAATTCATATTATAGCACTGTAATCAAAATATAGAAGGTTGAGAAATTTTCATCCCATCAAAAAATCCTAGCGCCAAAAAGAGGGTGCATACATAGTCATGCCGCGAAATACCTGTCCATCGCCCCGAAATAGTCCGGTAGCTTGCTCTGCAGGCTGTCCGCTTCTTCACGTTCAAGGAACATAAAAGGACGCTAGGAGCGGCAACGGTCGGATAAGGGGTCGTTTACACTTCCGCCGCCGAGCGATGCGGCAAAGTGCAATCCTATAATATTGATTGTCCCGCGCCGCCTGATCAGCATCATAGAATCGCACTCCGCCGCGCCGCTCGGTGACGGGAGCATAAACGACCTCTACACGGCCAAGCGTAGTCTGACGGCGAAAATTGCACGGCAATGATGGAGAATGAAGGGCAAGCACTAAACTGCGTAGCAGCCATCTATCTTTCAACATAGCGGCGCTGCTTCTGCCGCTCGACTATGCAGAGGTCTCAACAGGTAGAGAGCTCTAGCGGCAACAGACATGTGTTTCGGAGCGATGGCCAGGTTTTTCGGGACAAAGCTAGTCGTTTTGGTTGTCAACACGAATTAGTGCGCAAAATGATATTTTTCGAACAAAATTTCTGCGATTAAATCTCAAAAAATATATAAAAGATGATAGAAATATACATAACACTATACATTCATAAAAGTCGAGTAATATGTATTTTGCCCCGCAATAACAGTCTATTGCCCCGAAAGACCGCCCTATTGTACCGATATGTAGTTCTGCCTACTGCCCGTCTATTTTACGTCCAGGGTACGCAACAGGACGTCTAATGCGGAATGAAAGGAGGATACGGGCAGGCGGCTAAAAGGCTGAGAGCTCTAGCGGCAACAGGGATGTCTTTCGGAGCGATGGCCAGCTTTTTCGGGACGATGTGACGACAAACACCGCCAAAACCTTTGTACAAACCTATGACTTGAGTCTGCATTTCACACAAAACCTAGCTCAGCTCCAAGCCTTCCGGCATGAAAAATCGAGGGCTGGCTCTGCTCATTTTTTAAAGCTAAAAATAAGATGAAAAAACTCCCAAAAAAATTCCGTAGACGAAAGATGGGTTCATTGGGTACAACTTTCCCTAAGGAAAGCAAATTTTATCCGAAAACGGAAAACGGCCAAACCAAAAAAATAGTGAAAAGTAGAAAACGAACTCAAATTTGGGTCGAAAAGTTCATGTTTTCCAATTTTTTTTTTGCATTTTCTCCGAATTCCCCACAAATTTTTCGGAAATACAGCATGAGTTAAATGATTTAAGTCCGTCCGCAAAAGACTGTCCGCTCACGCGGTCTGCGTGCGTGTCAAACAGCCGCCAAGAAAGCAAATTTCGGACTTGGAAATTGATTAGCAGCAATATTTGAGGAATGATGAATAATATGTCCCAAACTGTTCTTTGCGGCCATGGGAATGCTCATACAAAATAATGACGCTCGACACGCACGCCGACCGCGTGGGCGGACACTCCCATTAGGGACAGATTTCAACCTAGCTCGCGTGACGCCTCGCGTGTTTCTATGTTCACTATGTGGGGTCTAAATGCTTCTAAAAACTGCGGAAAAAATGTTAGAAATTTCACATTTTTTCTTCACGTAAGATGTCCTAAACTGTTTCATAAACACGAAACGATTCTTAAACTTCCACGAGAGTCCCGTATTTAGTCCAAGACTATACGAGGCACTTCATCTCCATCATGCCGACTGCAAAATCCTTGCAGAAGCCGGCGACACGGACAAAAACCAATGAGCACCCGCGGCGGCAAGGACTCTGATGTGTGCAGGGAAGAAGGAGGATAATTTCGCCTCTAAGGCAGCGCCTAAGCCCATGCTCCTTCTTTTCGATGCAGGCAGGCAATTACATTCCCCTTCACCCCCCCTCCCATTCCATTTTGAACGATTACACATCGACTCTATGGGGCTGGATAGAGAGGAGGATATTGGGGTATGCTCACTGCACCCAACTATCCAATTCAGGGGGGGGGTGGCAGAAGTAAACTATCCGGTTTTCCCGGCGCTCTATGGACACCCAAATTTACCAGCGATTTCATGACCTGGCCGTAAACATCGAGGCAGATTGCCTCATAAACACATAAATTCGATTTTATTTACAGACGCGATTTTCGATCGGCATGACTTCTCATGCGCCATTTCTGCATTTTTGCGTCAGACACATTTCAATATCCCGCGGCTATATAACACAATAGTATGTTGTAGAAACCTAGACCACGTACAACTTGTGCAGAGAGAAATCAATAATCTCGTTGAATAAAATGAATAAAATGTCAGAAAAGCACATTCAGAAAATTTGAGTCCAATGCTAACATTTATAATGGAAATAATAGGAAAATAAACAGATAAATTGTATAATTTTTTCAAAGTTAGAAAACTAGAATTCAATACAGCCTTTAAGCATCTAAATATATAAATTGTCGGAAAGCAAGGACAAAAACAAGAAAAAATTATCGGAAAAAAATCATAATAAAAAATGAAAATAAACAAATATAAAAAATGAGCAAAACAGATAAAAACATAGAATGAATTAATAAATGGCTCTAAAATATGCAAAAAATGATGGGAAAAGAATGAAATATAACAAAAAACAGAAAAATCTCTAATATTACTCAAAAACTCACTAATTCAGATGCCCCCAAACTCACTCAAATACTAATATTTGGAGTCAAACTCACAAACAGTCAGATCAACAGACACAGGAACAAGATCAGTTACATATGAAATAAATTTTATATATTTTTCCAAATCACATTTCAATTTTATATATGGATTATTTCCATTTCGATATGAACTTTCCTTAATTTTTCATTTAATATTTTTTATAATTTTTGTATTTTTATTTATACTTTTTATATTTGTATATTTTCATATATTCAATCAATAGTTTTTTCCAATATAGAATTTTATTCTTTAATTCTTAGAACATCCGAGAGTTTCTCCGATCTTAAAAGTCAGAAGCCGTCATTCGATTTAAAAAATACACTTTAAAACAATGCCTATCACAAACTGACAAACAGACGAAATCAATTAAATATGTAATTCGAAAAAAGCGAAAAAAAAACAAATTCAAGTAAAATTTGAATTTTCGAAAATTATTCATTCGTTTATATTCAATAAATGAAGAAAATTTCAGAAAAGTTTAAAAGAATGAAATAAAACAACACGTGAAATTCAAGAAAAATCAATTCCAAAACGCACAAAAACAATTTTCCAAGAAATTTGTGAAAACTCATTTCATTATTAATTTATGAACATATATGTCGAAGGCCCATGTTTGCAACAAACTGAAAACTGGAACACAGTCTAGGTCAACTAAAGTCTGTCCGAATGAGACTGTCCGCCAACGCGGTCGGCGTGCGTGCCGAGCGGCCGTCGCCAAGACATTTCTATGACCTCTCAATCGATTATCATATACTTGAGACGCGTAGTGAACAATATCCCAGCCAGCTGTTGACAGTCATGGAAATGATCGTACGGAAAATGCCTCAGTGGCGGACGCTCGTGGCGCACGCCGACCGCATGGGCGGACAGTCTCATTCAGATAGAGGTCTTAAAAAAACCTAAAAAAATATATATATATATCGATTGTATTCAAAAAATCGATTCAGCTAAGGTTTATGAAAGCTGCTTTTTATGAGCTATAGCCGAATGTTTAGGTCCGAAAACTAGCGTCAAAAGATGCACATGACAAACTGATAACAAACAGACAAACAAATAAATCAAAAAATATTTGAAAAAAAATTTAAAATTAAAAAAAAAACGAAAATTCAGGGCTGCCAGACATTCTTTCAAAAGGGAATTTCAAGACGCGTCATTCTGATTATTGATTCATTCAACAAAAAAAACTAGCGTCAAATGCTCATGACAAACTGACAAACACACAAACAAAGTCCATTATATATGAAAAAAATGTCAGAAAAAAAAGGATTTAAGGCTACTCACTATTGCTGGACATTGAGACCTTCTTGAGCAGTTCAGAATATTTCCGTCTAGTGGCATTTTTCGTGGAGAACATATCAACATGCCAGGTGATCTCCTTCTGAATGCGATTTCGGATGGCAACCAGCGAGAAGTAGCACTCAGATCGGGGCAGACCCTTGCCACCCTCAATACCGGCCTCATCATTGAATATGAAGTAGATATGATGCCAGTCGAGGGATTTCGCTATGGAAAACATCAGATTCCCTAGCGTCCTATAGGTGCCCATCATCCTCGTCAGCAACGGAAACTCCTTCCTATCCCCGAGTTCATCCACAAGTCCGCTAGTGGTGAACACCGGCACACCTCCATGCCAGAAGGCGCTCATCCTCGCCACCGGTGCTAAGGCGTAGACATAGGCCATGCCCATGACTGCATCCACAGATCGGTTGCAGTAATGTTCAACCATGCGTTGCGGTGCTATGGCGTCACTCAGTTGGGTATCTTCATAGACCACCTTGAGCGAGTTCGTCGGCATCAGTTCATACTTCTCATAGACGTCCTCAATCGCCACATCAAACACCGGCCGGCTCTTGTCCAATGTGAGTTTGAACGGATTTCTGAATATGTGACCCTCATCCTTCGGCAGTCCGACGACAATATTGATGGGAAAACGAGGCGAATACTGCTGCTGCTGTGCCTTCACCACCGTCTCTGGTCTCCAGATGAGCACCGCCAACAGCAGGTCATATAGCATCACTACCAATGGCAGACGACATATTACGGGCAGTCAGAATGAAAAACTGTCATGGAGCCAGAAATATGGGGGGTCGATTTGGAATACGACGGGCAAAAGCGGCCGCAGCGGCAGCTAGCAGCCAGCCGAGAATGCGCAGGCGGAGCCCGAAACGCCGCGGGCCACGCCCACAATGCATACCCCAGCCAGCCGAGAGGCCGCCACAGTCATCGTCGCACTGGCACTATTTTCGTCTTGGGACCAATACCCGACAAGAGGCAAGTCATATATTTGTGACAAGTGATACTGGACAATTCTAACCCCCAGGGGCAAGTGTCCTTCATGTGTCGGACGCGATTTCTAGCCATTTCAAGTTGAAAACACGAAGGTTGCGACGATTCCTTCTGCGGCAGAACAATGATTTGACTATGTGTGATTGCCGACTTTACGCACCAAACATAACAAGTATGTTTTTCAAACTGCAACTATAAGTATGTTTTATAAATTACAATAAATATGTAACGAATATTTCAAGTATGTTTTACAAATTCCTCGAGCAGTAACTATTTTTGTTCGGGATTTTCGTTTTCTGCTTCCCGATTTTCGCACCTTTTTCCATTTTTTATGACAAAAACACTAGCTTAGGTTATTTTCAAAACGCTAAAGGGAGCTCTCACATTACAAATGGTTCCAAGACAGCTGCGTCGTGGGTGCCGTGAGAGCCTTGAAAAGCGCCGTGGGTGCCGTGAGTGCCGTGAGAGCCCTGGGAGACGCCGTAGGTGCCGTGAAAGCCCTGGGGGAACCTGTGGGTGCCGTGAGTGTCGTAAGGAGCGGCGTGAGAGTCTCTATGGCCCTTATTAGGAGCGCCAAGGATCCCAAGAGAGTCCTGAGGAAAGTCGTGGGTGCCGTGAGTGTAATAAGGAGCGTCGTAGGTGTCGTGATAAGCGATTTAGGTGCCGTGGGTGTCGTAAGAAGCGCCGTAAAGACCGTAAGGAGCGCCGTGGTTGCAGAGAGTGCCGTGAGCATCGCCGCGGCTGTTGTGAAAGGCGACGTGGATGCTGTGGCTCTTGTGAAAAGCGCCGTGGTTGCAGAGAGTGCCGTGAGCATCGCCGTGGTGGTTGCCAAAAGCGCCGTGGGCGCCGTGGGAATCGCCGTGGTTGTTCTGACGAGTGCCGTGGGTGCCATGAGAGCCCTGATAAGCGCCGCGGGTCCCTTGACTGTCGTAAAAAGCGTCGCGGGCGCCTTGAGTGTCGGAAGGAGCACCGTTAGTGCCGTGAGGGGCGCCATGGCTGCTGTGAAGAGCGCCGTGGGTGCAAGTGCCGTGAGGGGCGCCGTGGCTGCTGTGAAGAGCGCCGTGGGTGCAAGTGCCGTGAGGGGCGCCGTGGTTGTTGTCAAAAGCGCCGTGGGTGCCGTGAGAGCCCTGATAAGCGCAGCGGGTGCCTTGAGTATCGGAATGAGCACCGTTAGTGCCATGAGGGGCGACGTGGCTGCTGTGAAGAGCGCCGTGGACGCGAGTGCCGTGAGGGGCGCCGTGGTTGTTTTGAGGAGCGCCGTGGGCGCCGTGACAGCCCTGATAAGCGCAGCGGGTGCCTTGAGTATCGGAATGAGCACCGTTAGTGCCATGAGGGGCGACGTGGCTGCTGTGAAGAGCGCCGTGGACGCGAGTGCCGTGAGGGGCGCCGTGGTTGTTGTCAAAAGCGTCGCGGGTGCCCTGAGTGTCGGAAGGAGCACCGTTAGTGCCGTGAGAGGCGCCGTGGCTGCTGTGACGAGCGCCGTGGGTGCGAGTGCCGTGAGGGTCGCCGTGGTTGTTTTGAGGAGCGCCGTGGGCGCCGTGACAGCCCTGATAAGCGCAGCGGGTGCCTTGAGTATCGGAATGAGCACCGTTAGTGCCGTGAGGGGCGCCGTGGCTGCTGTGAAGAGCGCCGTGGGTGCGAGTGCCGTGAGGGTCGCCGTGGTTGTTGTCAAAAGCGTCGCGGGGGCCTTGAGTGTCGGAATGAGCACCGTTAGTGCCGTGAGGGGCGCCATGGCTGCTGTGAAGAGCGCCGTGGGTGCGAGTGCCGTGAGGGTCGCCGTGGTTGTTTTGAGGAGCGCCGTGGGCGCCGTGACAGCCCTGATAAGCGCAGCGGGTGCCTTGAGTATCGGAATGAGCACCGTTAGTGCCGTGAGGGGCGCCGTGGCTGCTGTGAAGAGCGCCGTGGATGCGAGTGCCGTGAGGGGCGCCGTGGTTGTTGTCAAAAGCGACATGGGTGCCGTGAGAATCGCCGTGGGTGCCGTGAGAGCTCTGAGTAGAGCCGTGCGTGCCGCTAGTATCGTAGGGAGCGCCGTGAGTGTTGTGAAAAGCGACTCAGGTGCCGTGACTGTCATGGTGCCGCGAGTGCAATGACGAGCGCCGCGGTTGCTGAGAGTGCAAAGCGCATTGCCGCGGCTGCTGTGGGGAGCGCCGTGAGTGCCGTGAGAAGCCAGAGGAACGCCGTGGGTGCCGTGAGAATCACCGTGGCCGTTCTGAGGAGCGCCGTGGGTGCCGCTGTTATCGTAGAGAGCGCCATTAATGTTGTGAAAAGCGACTAAGGCGCCGTGACTCTCATGGGTGCCGTGGGTGCCGCGAGGAGCTCCGTGTTTGCTGAGAGTGCAACGAGCATTGCCGTGGCTGCTGTGGGGAGTGCCGTGAGTGCCTTAAGAAGCCAGAGGAACGCCGTGGGTGCCGTGAGTGCGGTTATAAGTAATACCTTTTGATCTACCTCTCAAAAATCAAATTTCGCTCCCGTCAACCTTTCAGGAAGGATTCATCTCAGGTTACTGATTTCGAGAACCTACCATGATGCCGCGCGAAGTCGCGCAATCATCGGGTGTGCTGACACTAGATAGAAATGAAAATGTGTCTTTTTCCTAGATTCACATGTCGTGAGGATGCGAGGGGTCGCTTCGCTCGCGCGACGTCATGTTTGCCGCAAGCTGTGGTAGGCCCTCTAAACCAGCGCCCACTTTTTACGAAGGTTTTTTTCATACGAATCAGCCCATGCATCTTGTCGCCTAATAGTATGAATACGGAGTCAATACAGCGAATTGCTATACGACCTAATCAGACATTTTTCGAATACACTTCAGTTTTCGGAAAAAAAGTCCAAATCCGTCGCAAGGTAAGCGCAAAAATAACAGGCCAGAGGTAAATCTTCCGTTTTTTACGCCCACTACGGTAAGGTCTGCCCGAATGACACTGTCCGCCCACGCGGTCAGCGTGCGTGTCGAGCGGCCGTCGCGAGGGCATCTTTTGGGACGAGCCTCCCCACGGCTGCAAACATCCGACTGGGGTACTGCTCACTGTTCGTCTATTATTTCTGCTACTCGATTTACCAGTTCTGACAGAAAAAAACTTTGACGACAGCCACTCGACACGCACGCCGACCACGTGGGCGGGCACACTTATTCGGGCGGGCTTTACTTATGTGCCATGAATCATAAGATATCTATATCTGCGTATTTTCATATGGTTATGCAATTTCCTGAGCCTAATTATCGTAAAATTTTGTAATTGAAAGTTTTGAATTTCCGTGTGCGATGGCTTTCCACGGTAAATAGTGGCTTTCCGGGGCAAAAAAAAAGTTGCCTCAAGCCATAATGGCTGCAATTATCGCCAGCCAAATGGCACTCTCGTCTGCAATTCTTGCCGCAAAAAAAAACAACAAAAGGGTGACTTTGCTCACAAAGGGTAAGCGGTCGTTTTTTGAATTGGCCCAAAAGTATGCTTGCAACCTAATATCAATAGAAAATTAGAAAATCATGATCGGAACCGTCTTCCCAAGTTAACGAGCCTATAACCACCTTACTAAAAAATGAAGAAAAAAAATTAGCCGGTTTTCTTCTGCCTTTTGCGCGCCTCCAGTTGCCCTTTCCTTTCAGTCAATGATTAATCCAATTTACTCGTCCGTGACATGAGACAACTCGTCCAGATTGCGTGACCGTCGATTTCGCGCCGCTGGCGAATTCAATTACGGCACATCGAGCGACGACAAGGATAAACAGGACGTTGAGAAGCCGGGGGCATACCTTAAGAGAAGCTTCGTCTCCAGTAATTCAATTCCAATCCACCCCGGCTGGTTCCATGGAGGAAAAATAACAGCGGATTATTACGTTCTGGACCCGTGTTCATCTACGTGAAACCCAAGGGTTGAGGGTGAGACTTACCCGCACTTCCCCATAAACCAATCCCTGTGATGGTGCGCCACATGTTCGACTTCCATTCAGAATCATGCCAATACACCGACTCTGGAGGGATAGAAGGATTGTTGATCCATGGGCGAGAATCGTACCCTCGACCCCGTGCGTGACACTGGCGCCTCTTGCCACTGCTCTATACGCGCCCATTCACCGTATAGAGGTCACTGTTAATAAATGTTCCTATAACTGCCGTAGCTATACAGCAAAACACGGGAAATTGTTCAAATAACTTTTCCCATGAAAAATCGATATCGATGAAAACTTTTGTACAGACTACAGGCATATGCCCTAGTTCTGAGAGGTCGTTCCTTAGCATGCATGCGCGGAGCGAGGGGAAAGACAGCGAGGACGTGTGGAGTAGAACGAGACGCAGCATGCGCACGCACACGCACGCGATCGACAACATTAAATTTCAGTCCGAAATAGAGTATATGTACGCATTTCAACATGAATTTATTCCTGCAAACCCATTTTTCGAACTGAACGATTAATATCGTTTTTTTCTCAACTGGGATGAAATGCATCAATTTTATATGATGAATTCATTAAACAAAATTTTGAAAAAATCAATATTATAGGAAACGAAACGAGAATTCATGATTTGCATAAGATCCAGAAAAAAGACCTTCTTCTGCAAATCGAGCAGGATTTTTGATTATGATAATAGCATGTTTTCGGTAAACTATTATAAATTCAAATTCCTATTATGAAGTCTTCACTGGATATTCTTACAGAAAAATTGCAAAAAAATTATAACTAAATTGAAATATTGATTTTTCTCTGTAAAAAAATTGAATTTTTGTAAAAAAATCAATTAATGAAGATACATACTTTTACGTCATAACCACTGTATTACACTTGAATGCAGCCATACAAGCAAGCCGATTAGTTCGAAAATAAAGCCTCTTAAAGATAGACGTCTGTTTACCACCTGGACTCGGTCTCCTAAACCCACAGGCAAATCAATGTGTGAAAGGAATCTACAGAATTTTTTGCAATTTTTTGCACTCCACCGAAAATTCTGAAAAAAAAATATACGAAAAAAAAGTATTTGAAAATCAAACAAGAATTTGAATTTTTAAGTAAAAAATCTGAATACCTTCCCAAAATAGTTTCAATACGAGTCGTCGGAAATTTCTCATTTACATTTTACATTAACCTAACAGCATCTGAACAAAAAATTATGACGTGAAATGTATAATAAGTCCGCAATGGCACAAGAAACACTGATGTGGTAGTATAGGTGTTCTATAGCGCAACAAGAGGATGGATATTTATGAAACGAAAAAAAAATCTGGCGGGTTCAACCCCAAACCCAGGTTTAGTGAGATGATTGTTGAATTTTATAGCCCTGTAGGTGATCTAAAACGGACTAAACCTTACCCCACTGGGTTACTTCCTATACTCTAAACTACATACGTGGGCAGCCATTTGGACCACTCAAGTCGGTGTACTATGTATGTTTCAGCTGCTGAATAAGCCCTAATTAGACACTAAATGCACTTGACAGACCTAAATCCCCTGAACATTCAAGGAGAAATGGGGGTAGAGGATGAGTTTACGGTAGCATACTGTAACCAAAAGTTTCTAAAAAAACAAATTATTTTTTCCAGAATTTTTTATAGCTTGAGGGTTATTATCGCTTTAAAATTCTCTTCCTAGTTTTCAATGTTAGCCACATCTTGATTATATTTTAATCGAGGATCTATTATTAATTGCATAAATAGACAAATATTGTGCACAAAAAGCAAATGGTTCTCAGGAGAAGTTCAATAGAGAAAAAAAATCATGAAAAACATTGCTGATGAATTCACAATGACGCTAAATAGTTCCTGGTGCATAGAAAACTATGAATATTTATTTATTGAATTCTAAAAACTGAACAGACGCCATAAAGAGCCGTTCGAAAATTTCAAGGAAAAAAAAACAATTTTTTTCCCAAAAATTTGAAAAAAAAACCTATAAATTGTTCTAAAATTGCAGCAAAACTTCTCTCATTTGAAAAGCGCCAGTAAATTTCCTGAAAACTGCACAAATTTCAAAAAAAATTTCGCTAAAAAAAGCCGTGCCTGAATTTCTAGGGAAACATAAAATTTAGAGAAATTTTATATTTTTGTTCGATAACGGAATGCAATTTTCATGGCAGAAAAACCAAAAAATAACCTTGGGATCCACCAAAACATTAAAAAAAAACGGCTCCGGAACATCTTTTTATCCCCAATTTTCTTCGCTAATTTTTTTTCAGTTTTTTTACACATTTTTATTCTATGCTTAATACTATAGTAGAAATTCAAAAACCCACCATCTAGAAGGCAAATTTAGTTTATTCCTTCGCGTGCTTTTGCGTAGCGAGGGAAGAGACAGTGAGAAAAAGTGGGAGCGAAGGAGACGCAGTACGCGCGCGGAGACGCACGCGATCGACAGCATTGAATTTCATTCCAAAACAGAGTATAGGCTACAGATCCAGAAGCGAATGCTCGATTGCCAGAAAATCAGAATGTTTCTCTATTCTCTATTCATTTTTAATAGTTCCCTATTGCTTCCCCGAAAAAAAAACAGAAGAATAGAAATTATCTTTTCAGCGAATGCTCCTTAGTCCAACCAACTTCCGGTGGTGAAAGTCGCTGACCTTGGAGGGGATTACCCTTCATGACGGGTCCTGATGCGATTAAGGGTGGAATTCCGACGGCGATAAGGCGTCTTCCCCATCATCAATTATCACACGGAAATTGGTCAAACCGCACTTTTTCCAGAACTAAAAATTCAAAAATTGAAAAAAATCCAACCTTAATTAAATCAGACTATGCCGTGCCCCGTCTGCAATCACGGACTGCAGACTTTTTTAGGCCACAAATAATTGGATTGACTTCATTACACTATGAGGAAGTTGACAGATTGAAGGAACATTAAAAGGCATTTTTTTCGAAAAAAAAAACCTTCACAAAGGATACGGTGGGTAATACGGTAAGCGGAAAATCATGAATAATCTCTGCAATGTGCAATTTGATTTCCGAAGCAGCACTTTAGCAACTATGCATTTATGTGAATATGCTGTGCGCCAGGGTAATAAAATGTGAACAACCACATCATCAATTTTGTGCAAATGGGTTTGACAGACTGGTTTCCAACAAGATTCTGGGAGGAATGAGGAGTCAACCAGTTGATCAGGGTTTGTAGGTGGCAGAATATATTTTTTTAAAAATTTTGGATAATAAAAGAAAAAAATGGAAGCATTTTTTCTACACTCAGACGATGGGGATTTTCGTAATGCTGAAATATGAATTCACCCTACTGTGCTTATCTGGGCCAAACTTCAGTCCGCAATTGCGTCTCGACACGCGTTCGAGTCAGTCGGGTTTCCAGCGCCAAAGCCGACTCGATATGGCTTTTTTATACAATTTTCGCCAATTTTTCTTAGTTTCCAGTTTCCAAAACCCACCTAGAGTCAGCAGATCGCCGGCTGCGGCGCTGGAAGCTCTTCTGACTCGGAAGCGTGCGGCCGCAAAGCGTGTCGAGACGCAACTGCGGACCGGAATTTGGCCCAGATAAGCACACTAAGTACTGAAATTCAAAAAATAATGTGAAAAATTACTAGTAAAAAATCATTTCTATGAAAACATGTGAATAAGAACAATAATTGTGTATAGGGACAATGATTGTTGCTAGTGAAAGATAAAATATACGGATTTTTGAAAAACTGAAAATTTCCATTCTTACAATGTTATGAAAAATTATCTGATACTTTTGGATATACTATATATTTTCAATTAAAATTAATTAATTAAATTTGAATTTAATTTGGTATTTTTCATTTTATATTTATTTTTATTATATTTTAAAATATATTTTTAGAAAGAAAACATGTGAATAAGAACAATAATTAAGTGTAAGGACAATACTTGTTATCAGTGACAATTAAAATATATGGATTTTTAAAAACCGAGAATTTCCATTCTTACAATGTTATGAAAAATTATCTGATACTTTTGAATATACTATATACTTTCAATTAAAATTAATTACTTAAATTTGAATTTAATTTGGTATTTTTCATCTTATATTTATTTTTTATTATATTTTAAAATATATTTTTATAAAGAAAACATGTGAATAAAAACAATAATTGTGTGTAAGGACAATAATTGTTATCAGTGACAACTAAAATATACGAATTTTTAAAAAACCGAGAATTTCCATTTTTACAATGTTACGAAAAATTATTTGATACTTTCAGATATACTATATACTTTCAATCAAAACTAATTGATTTAATTTGAATTTTATTTGGTATTTTTCATTTTATATTTATTTTCTATTATATTTTAAAATATATTTTTAGAAAGAAAACATGTGAATAAGAACAATAATTGTGTGTAAGGACAATAATTGTTATCAGTGACAAATAACATATACGGATTTTTGAAAAACCGAGAATTTCCATTTTTACAATGTTACGAAAAATTATTTGATACTTTTAGATATACTATATACTTTCAAATTGAATTAACTAGTTTATTAGAATTTTATTCGGTATTTCTCATTTTGTATTCATTTTTTATTATATTTTAAAATATATTTTTAGAAAGAGGATTTCTCCGAAAAACATTCTTCGATGTCAGAATAATTGAAAACGATCAAGGGCAGAAATTGGATCCAGATTCGAAGACTCAAATACTTTGATTTCTTAAATAAACTGATTGATAGTAAATCTCGAAAGAATCTGATATTGGAAAAAGCATATAAAATATTTACCTCAAATTTAGCATAGCTAGTAGCTCAAAAAACTAGAAAAGAAAAAAAACTATAATTTTAAAAAGGACGTTTTTCAAAAAATTTACCTTTCAGAAGATCCTGAGAGAATCCGATACTCGAAAAAATCTCGTAAAATATGTACCTCAAATTTAATACATACCTTAGTCGCTCAAAAAAAGTATAGAAGAAAGAGTTGTAAATTTACACAAAAAAGTCCAGAAAAAATCACCTCTGCGCGTGTGTGAACTTCCTAGAATAGAATATTATCCTAGATATATCCTAGAATTTTGAAAAAAAGAACAAAATTCAGTTTTAAAATCTTTGAAAAATATTTTTTCAAAGATTCTTACAGTTCCGTACTTCGAATAATATGCATAGATTGTGAAAAGAAAAATCGAAAAAAAATGATTGAGAGAAATGAGAAAAAAAAACAAATGAAAAAATCGCAATTGCATACATATGTATATACATCTTCTTCATTTTTTTTGAATCACAAAAAATTTAGATAAGAAAAAAAAACAAATCACAGAAAAATTGGAAAAAAAAAATTTAATCTTCAATTTTTTCTCAGATATTTTTAAACCAAGAACAAATGTAGTTCCGCATACATTTCACAGGCAACATGGTATTAATGTGGAAATTTGAACAAAAAATCGAATTTCAAGTATTTTTTTGAAACTTTTGCTCTGAAAACCTTATCACCAACCTGTTATCATATTAAATTCAGAAGAAGAATGCTTTAGGAAAGTGAAGGTGAATAGAATTCAAATATCACAAGGTAGCCGAGTTGAACGCAAGACTCAGATGCCAGGCAGGACTCGAACCTGCATTGCACGCTTTCCGTGCGAGAGTGTTACCATTACACCACCGACACTCCGCTTCCAAACACATTTTAATGACATTTTTACCAGGGAAACTCCACAGTTCTGCATAAAAGTATTGGAAAAAGACATACTGGAAAAAAATTTCGCCATTACTTTCGAAGAAAAATTTTGGTACACATACTAAAGTTGATTTTTTTTCTGAAAAAGCGCTTTTGAAGAATGCAAATTCGTATTCACATGATTAGGGAGAAATAAAACACCATTTTATTCAATTGAAAGAAAAAACATTTTAACATATTTTCTTGAAAATCTAATTAGAGAACCTTATTGTTGTCTTTCGATCAATAGCAGGGTCATGGTCGTTTACACTTCCGCCGCGGCGCGGCGCGGTGAGGTGCATTTCAACCATATCGACCAAGCGGCCCAGCATGATCAATAATATAGAATTGCACTTGCTCGGCGGCAGGAGTATAAATGTCGCGCAGCTCGGCGGCAGGAGTATAATCGATTCTTGAGGCATGCGCTGTGATCAGCCCGTGAGAGGTGCGGCCCATCGGTTCAAGTTGAAAGCTTGTGCGAACCCCAGGTGGCTCTAGAGGGTAACCTTCAAATGAGTATATAACTTTGCAGAATTTGATGATCCAGTTAACCTATTCTTGATAAACATTTCGCATCCCCAGATAATTTACTATTTTTGACTGGAGGGACCTGCGGCCCCCCACCCTTCCCATCGGCCAAAGCTGCGGCCCCCTCTGTGATCATCACCGCGTAAGTCTAACCTTGAGGAAAAATTTCTCGATTTCTATGAATTTGAAATAAACGCAATTGACTTTCAGTGAGCATTGGTCCCACATTTACTTTTTCCACAGAGTTTCGGAAGCAGATTTCCAGGGACCATTGAGCACCTCATTATTCAACCGGGAAGTAACCGTCTTTGTTTCTTCTTCTTCTTCTTCTTCTTCTTCTTCCTAGGCGAGCTATAAGGAGGTTTCGAATGGAGCAAGCATGTATTCAATTTCCTTACGAAAAATCCCATTCTCAGCGTGAGGCCGCTCAGGCCACGAAAACACGGGCGCATCACAGATCTGGGCTGTGGACCTAGTAGAAAACATTTTACTGTGGGGGGGGGAGGGAGTTGGATTAGCCAAAAACTCTCCAGGGGCAGGAATCATCAAGGATAAACCTATGGGTCAAGGGTAACCATGAATGCAAAGCATAGGGAAGTGTAGAGACACCGCGTAAGACCCATGCCCTCAGGGTACGGGTTTATCATTTGTTTAGTCTGTGAATCCAGATGAAAATTCGATATCTCCATCCCGATAGTTTACTGTTGACAATTGCAGCCTCTCTTCCTGTTGATGAACTGTGATCACTTCTGGCCGTTGCCGTCGGGTGGCAGGTGCTATCGATTCCATTAGGAAGACTGTTTTCAATAGCGGAAAGAGAAACAGACGCTTTAACACCTTCTCTCGATCGGGGATAGGGACTTCTAGAGTTTCCATGGAATTTCATAGATCCACTACGACTTGGCTTCAATGGAGTTTGATAGATCCACAACGACATGAAGACACTTGTAACCAAATCTAGGTTGGCCCACTCTAAAGAAGATTAAAGGCAGTGTCCATCGTAAATTTCGTCTTCGTTTTTGTGCTAAAAATCAAAAGATCGGGATTTCATTGGAGCGATGGGGTCGAAGGAACGAACAAAAACGAACCCGGAAGAGCCCTTATTGACTCCGAAATCCGCTCGCGCTAGTCCCTTCCTCGCGAGTATCAAATACGTATCGACTGACTAAAAAGGCTTAACACGAACGGATTTCAGAGCCGATGAGGGCACTTTCAGGCCTGTTTTTGTTCGTTCTTTGGACACTAGCGCTCCAATGAGACCCAGGCCTTTCGAATTCCAACGCAAAAAACGATGACAGAATTGATCGTGGACACTGCCTTTAAAGGCAGCATACACGCTCAAAAATGATATCAATTTTATGGAATGAATCGAAGGTCTGAAGCTGTTAATATTCAGAGATAACGAAAAAACCGGAAAAAATCAACTGAAATGAAGACATAACGGTTCGTTCTACATTGGCCCAGAAGTGGACGAGTTTTACTGCATTGACTGAAATAGCGGAGCTAGCGGTAAATTTGTTGGGATAACGACGCTAATGTATACGTACGACCCTTTCTGGAACGCTTAAGACGTTAGAAGCGTAAAAAACGAGCCGAAATTACCGTGATCGAGCATTGAACATTGGTATTGAGGGGCGGAGCCCGTATCGGTGGGCGGAGAAAGGATGACTTTCTGATTCAATACGGCTCAAATACGGTCATTCTAACTCGTTTTCAACTCTCCCAACTTCGTGAGGGCTTTTCTAGGGCCCGTACAACCCCACTAATGTAGTTATCTCAGCAACTTTTGCGAGCGTGTATGCTGCCTTTAAAGGCACAGAACACGCTCGAAAAAGTTGTTGAGATATTTACATTAGTGGGGTCGTGCAGGCCCTAGAAGAGCCCTAACGAAGTTGCGAGCATTAAAAACGAGTGCAGATGACCGTATTTGAGCCGTAAACAGTCACGAAATCATCCTTGCTCCGCCCATCGATACGGACTCCGCCCCTCCATACAGGTATTCAATGCTCTATTGCAGCCACTTTAGATTACTTTTTAGGCTTCTAACGGCGTAAGCGTTCCAGAAAGGGCCGTACGAGTACATTAGCGTCGTTATCCCAACAAATTTGTTGCTAGCTCCGCTATTTCAGCCAGTGCCGTACAACTCGTCCATTTCTGGGCCAATATAGAACGTACCGTTATATCTTGATTTCCGTCGATTTGTTTTCGCCTTTTTCGTTATTTCTGAATACTAACAGCTTCAGACCTTCAGTTTATTCCATAAAATTGATATCATTTTTGAGCGTGTCTGCTGCCTTTAAAGGCACAGAACACCCAAAAAATTAATTTTCAGATTTCATGCTTATCTTGGAGAGAGTCACACGCTGATCACAGTGATATCTCTAAAATCGTCTAAGACCCTCTTTGAACAGAGTTACGGCTCTTCAAAATGTCTAGATTTTGAGGGTGAAAAATTGGTGGACGAGTTTTCTCAAGCCTGTATTTCTCTTCATTCGCAATCGTTGCGCGAGAGCGAGCCAGGATAAGGCGATAGCCCAGCAATGGTCTGAAGAACGAAGACTTGTTGGAATTCATCCATCCATCCAGCCGATATCGAGGTCGAAAATCCGGAAGGGGGTCGGGCCTGCGGTGGTCGCTTATATCTCGCTTATTTGGAGGAATTGAGATCTCGCATCTGGCACGTGTTATACAGGAGGGGTCTTCTACACAATTACTTGAAAATCTCAAAATTTATATCTGAGGATGTACTGTGCCTTTAAAGGCAGTGTTCACGATAAAAGTAGTTTTTCTGTTTTTTCGCCTATCTTGACAACGGTCCCATGCTGATTTCAATGATGTCCCTGTAATCGCACAAGACCTCTGGAAACAAAGTTATTTATGGCCCCTTAAAATTCAGCTAGGGAAGCATTGTGGACGAGTTGTCAGAGGCTTGTAACTCCCGTTTTTTGTAACCGGTGTGTGCGAGCTGACCTGAGTAAAGAGAGAAGTTGAGAATAAAGGGAAGAACGGGGCTTTTGATCGGAAACCATCTCTCATCTAACCATGAATTCAGGGAAACTGTTACAGGACGTGGGCGGAGTAGCCCAATGGGTTGGCTGGCCCACGAGATTTTCACCCACTTACCGGCCGTTTTTCGTCGCACTTCCGTTCTTAATCTTCTAAGAGGACCCAAAGCTTACGTTTTAGCCAAAAAACGCGCAACTTTTTCTTCGTGAACACTGCCTTTAAAGGCACAGTCCAACCTCAAAATCGTTTTTTCTGTTTTTCTGTCCATCTTAAAACGGTCTCACACTGATTCCAATGATGTCTTTGGAATCGTACAAGACCCCTTAAAGGCAGTGTTCACGATAGAAATCGTTTTTCTGTTTTTCCGCCTATCTTGAAAACGGCCCCATGGTGATTCCAATGATATCTCTGAAATCGCACAAGACCTTCAGTGAACGGAGTTATGGTCCCTCAAATATTGAGCTAAGGAAACATGGTGGACGAGTTGTCCGAGGCTTGTAACTTCCGTCTTTTGCAGCCGATGTATGCGAGC
The DNA here is from genome assembly GCA_029168955.1 of Aplectana chamaeleonis. Lineage (NCBI taxonomy): Eukaryota > Metazoa > Nematoda > Chromadorea > Rhabditida > Cosmocercidae > Aplectana > Aplectana chamaeleonis. Next base: position 838,068 of record JAPDOI010000053.1, read on the forward strand.
TGGCCTGAGTAGAGAGAGAGAGTAGTGAGAATGAAGGGAAGAACGGGCTATTGATCGGAAACCATCGCTCATCTCACAAGCTCGAGCATTCATTTGTTCACGTCGGTGGGCGTGGAAAGTGCATTTGGGGTGTGACGAGCTGACGGGTGTTCAACTTTGGGGCCGTAGGGGACCGTTCCGAGCTCATTTTTTCTCAATTTTTTCAACGTTAGGGTTCCGCTAGGCCCCGCAGCTGCCGATCTCCACCAAAAAATCAGACATGGTTTTTATCGTGGACACTGCCTTTAAGAGCGAAGTTATGGCCCCTCAAAAATTACGCTACGGAAGCATGGTGGGCAAGTTGTCCGAGGCTCGTAACTTCCGTCATTTGCAAGCGATGTATGCGAACCGACCTAAAAAAAAGAAAGAGGCTGAAGGGAAGAACGGGGCTACTGGTCGGGGACTATCGCCCATCTCGCCGCTGTTGAGCTCGAAAGATCGTAAAAGGGGCGTGCTAAAGTGGCTTCCTGGTATGGGCGCCCCAGGGTGGCTTCCCCCTATATCTCGCTTATTCGGAGGAATTGAGAGCTCGCATTTGGCAGGGGCTATAACGGGTGGGTGAACTTCACAATTATGCGGAAATCTCAGATTTCGTCCCTGAGCTTAGACTGTGCCTTCAAGCAAGTGATCTTTGATGCATGTTCAAACCGTCGTCGGAGTCTGTTACACAGACTTTTCGCGGGATTTTATGAGGTTTTCGTACGGCTTATCACGTCTCTCAAGAAGCTGCCAGTGAAAGCTGAAGAGGGGAGGGAGATCAGCAGAGAGTCATTAAAAGTATGGTGGTGTTGAAGTTCCTCGGGCACGGAAATGCACTTTATGTACCTATCAAGGGAAATCCTTTCGGTCAAAGTGGCCATTCCAAATGAAATAAGCTTTTCTAGAACAATTTTCAAACGCAGAGTCCGCATATGCCTTTCGCAGCTGCCTATACTCACTCTGAAAGAGGAGTTAGAGGCATTTTTCCCTGATTTCCTTCACTGCTGTACCTTCAAAAGCGCGCAGTTATCTATCGAAAATCCTAAAACTGACTTCATAATCATGCTCAGCGCTCAAAAAAAAACCCCGGGCAAAACTTGGGTGAATGCGCATTATCCGAACTTTGCACAGACTGATGCCGTTCTCCACTGGCACGGATCCACTGACGGCACCTACGTCGCTTCTCACGACATGCACGGCACTCTTCACGGCACTTTACGCAACCACGGCGTCCCTCACGGCACTCACGGCGCTCCTCAAGGAACTGATGACCCCACGGCAGTCACGGGTTACGCTCCTGAAGGCACTCAAGTCACCCATCGAGTTTCTCACGGAACTGATGCTCCCCCGGCAGGCGCTCTTCACGGCACTCACGGAGCTCACTGCACCTATGTCGCATCTCACGACACTCCTTACGACGACCACGGCACCCACGGAGCTCCTCAGGGCTCTCAAAGCTCCCACGGCGCTCATTACTGCACTCACGGCGCCCACTGCACATATGGCACCTACGCCGCTTCACACGACACCCACGGCGCTTCTCAGAGCTTTACGGCACACCACGGCGCTTTCCACAGCAGTCACCGATGTCGTCAAGGCACTTTCCGCAACCACGGGGTCCCTCACGGCACCCACGGTCGCCACTGCGCTCATCGCTGCACTCTCGGCGCTCCTCAAGACATCCTAGTATCCAAGGTGCCCTTCATGACGCTCGCTAGGATACGGATTGCGCGACGAGTGGCGAAAAAAGTGTACGGCGAGTAGTAACAGTTACGAGGGCTGCCCAACGCTAATTTGGTGATTCCGCTGAAGCTGCCTTGAGGCCAAGTTAACTTGACTGGGAGTCTTTCTTGTGCTTTTTCATAGGAATTTCCTGAGACTACAAGCGACACGCGCCCTGATTCAGCACGAAATCTAGAAAATCAAAATATCGGCTGACTCCTTCCTCTAACAAAAGAAGAAATGATGATTTTCCATTTTCTAAATGAATACGGTAGGTGTACGGTAGCATGAAATTGAAAGGAAAAATCTTCAATGAATAATCCATTTATGTATATGTTGGGGTTCAAATATCCTGCTCAAGAATCTTCAGGATGCTGAAAGACGCGGCGACGGCGTCGGCGCCGACGCGGCTTCAATTAGAGTCACGAATAGACCGACGAAAGGCGCCGCTCAATTGAGTTTACTATCTCGCCACGGCTACATTTTCACTTCAGAAGCCGAAAAGGAATACCGCAAAAGGCGGATTCTCCGACGGGGGGTGGTCGGAATGAATGTTCAAAAAGTTCTCGGATGAAGCTATATTTTTAGATGTTTCACTCGAGGAATGCTTACAGCCATTGTTTAAGAAAAAAATTCTGTAAAGAAATAATTCTGAACTGGAAAACATGAAATGGACTGGGTAGAAGTGTGAACCAGCGTGTTTTGCACGTCATTCCTTAGCATTCCATCAGGTTTCAGATAATACGGTGGGATTGCAGCGTTTCTAATTTTAAGGTTTAGATAAAATTTGACATGTACAGAATTAGTGTCAAATAGATAGAGCTGCATCCGGTGGACCCCATGTATAGGTTTTGCAAGCGATGCATCTTTACTTCTAGAGAAAATAGCCTCTACATGAGTTAAGGAGTAAGGTACTCACAAATGGACAAGCCCGGCACGGTATCGATGTTTCCGCGACACCCTTGGCAATCATCAGGTCTATTACGGCACCCACGGCACTCCTCAGGTCCATTAGGGCACCCACGGCGGTCCTCACGGCACCCACGGCGATTCTCACAACAGCCACGGTGATCCTCACGGCACTCATCACTGCACTTACGGCGCCTCCTGCACCCATGGCACCCACAGCGCTCCTTACAACAACCACGGCGCTCCTCAGGGCTCTCACGGTACCCACGACGCTCCTAGTGAGAGCCACGGCAATCCTCACAGCACTCTCTGCAACCACGCCACGGCGACCCTCACGGCACCCACGGCGCTCAGCACTGGGCTCACGGCGCCCCTGAAGGCACTCATGGCACCCAGCGCGTTCCTCACGGAACTTACAGCCCCCACGGCACCCAAGACACTCCTCTGGTCTATTACGGCAGCCATGACGGTACTCACGGCACCCACGGCGATTCTCACAACAGCCACGGTGATCCTCGCGGCACTCTCTGCAGACACGGCACCCCTCACGGCACTCACGGCACCCCTTCACCCATGGCACCCTGGGCACTCCTTAAGACAACCACGGCGCTCCTCAGGGCTCTCAAGGTACCCACGACAGTCCAAGCAAGAACCACGGCGAACCTCACAGCACTCTCTGCAACCACGCCACAGCGACCCTCAGGGCACCCATGGCGCTCAGCACTGTGCTCACGGCGCCCCTGAAGGCACTCATGGCACTCAGCGCGTTCCTCATGGAACTGACAGCGCTCACGACACCCACGGCTGGGGCTCTTCGTGGCACCCACAGAGCTCTTCGCAACATCCACGGCAATCCTCACAGCGCTCTCCTCATATACGGCGCCCTCACGGCACCCACGGCGCTCCTCGGGGCTCTCACGATATCCAAGACGCTCCTCGCAACAGCCGTGGTAATCCTCACAGCACGCTCCACAACCACTGTGCCCCTCACGACACACACACGGCGTTCATCACTGCACTCATGACGCCCACGGCACTCACGGCACCTGAGTAGCTTCTCACCACGCCCTTGGCTTTCCTTACGGCACTCACGGTATCCTCGGCCTTCTCAGGGCTCCAATGGTACCCACAACGCTCCTTGCAACAGCCACGGGGGACAAGGGCTCTCTACACACCGAGAGAGAAGTAGTCCCGCCTTTTCGGCTCTAATTCGACTCGGTACCACTATGCTTGCATTGAGTAGCGTGACTTTTCGAACTGCGAAAACGGGAAAAATTCCCCTTCGGTGAGTAGAGAGCCCCTGTCCCCAGCCACGGCGATCCTCATGACACTTTCCGCAACCACGGCACCCACGGTTCTCATCTCCACACTCACGGCGCTCAAGGCACTCACCGCACCCACCGCATCCCTCACGGAGCTAATGGCCCCCACGGCACCCATTGCTGGCGCTCTCCACGGCACCCGCGGCGCTCCTCACACTAGTCACGGTGCTCTACAGGGCTCTCGCGGCATCCACGGCGCCCCTCACAACAGCCACGGCAATCTTCAAGGCACTTCCCTCAACCACGGCACCCACGGCTTTCAGCTTCGCACTTACGGCGCTCCGGAAGGCAATCGCGGCACCCAGCGCGTTTCCACCGGAACTGATGGCCTCCACGGCTGGCGCTCTCCACGGCACCCGCGGCGCTCCTCACACTAGTCACGGCGCTTTACAGGGCTCTCGCGGCACCCACGGCGCCCCTCACAACAGCCACGGCAACCTTCAAGGCACTTTCCTCAACCACGGCACCCACGGCTTTCAGCTTCGCACTCACGGCGCTCCGGAAGGCAATCGCGGCACCCAGCGCGTTTCCACCGGAACTGATGGCATACACGGCTGGCGCTCTCCACGGCACCCGCGGCGCTCCTCACACTAGTCACGGCGCTCTACAGGGCTCCAACAGCCACGGCAACCTTCAAGGCACTTTCCTCAACCACGGCACCCACGGCTTTCAGCTTCGCACTCACGGCGCTCCGGAAGGCACTCGCGGCACCCGCAGCATTCATGAAGCTCGCTAGAAGCCAGATCAAGCGGCGAGTAGTAAAAAAAGAGAATATGACGGATAATAGCAAGGACGGCTAACCAATCAAAAAACTTGAAATTTCGGTTGGATCCTTCCTCTATCAAAAGAAAAATGATGATTTTTCATTTTCAAAAAGAATACGGTAGGAAGTATGTACGGTAGCATAAATTTGAGAAAAAAACCAAATCTCCAATAAATAATCCATGTATGTATATGTAATGATATGATACGAGAGTCCTTACTCGTACATATGTGTATTGTAAATAATTAATGTTCACATGTGAACAGATAACAGAGTCATCTCGAAAGTCATCAATCAAAAATGATTACATGTTTTGCCAGACGGAAAACACATGTAGACTGACACAGATGTCCATCGAGAAAACACACTATTCAACGGGAAACTTCATGCTTCACTCTTCTGCTCCAGCCGCCTGCATGACGAGGGACATCTAGTTTCCAGGGATTTCCCAGGGAACCATTTTCTAAAAGTTGGATTTTAGACAGATCAGCTCATTTAGCTATGCATGCAGGAAGATAGGTCCAGGGTCTTGTGAATACTGAAAATGGCTCATAAGGACAACAACGGTCAACTGTTCTTTGCGAAATGAGGAACAGATGGCATGCACCTGCAATGCTAATCAGGGTAAGGTTTTCACCCGTTATGGTTGTTGAAAGTCCTACAGATGTTTTTTGCTTATAAGAATGTTTTTTTCCTGGATTTTCCATAAACTAGAGATGGTACTGTGCTTCTTTGGGCCGAATTCCGGTCCACAATTGCGTCTTGACACGCTTTGCGACCGCACGCGCTCAGGTCAGTCGAGTTTCCAGCGCCGAAGCCGACCCGATTTGGCTTTTTTATACAGTACTCTCCAATTTTTCAAAGTTTCCAGTTTCCGAAACCCACATACAAGAGTCAACAGATCGGCGACTGCGGCGCTGGAAACTCTTCCGACTTGGAAGCGTGCGGCCGCAAAGCGTGTCGAGACGCAATTGCGGACCGGAATTTGCCCCAGAGAATCACAGTTAATTTCAAATAGCGCTTGGAAAATAAGAGTTTGATAAACAATTAGATAACTCTGATCTAAACAAAGAACAAATCCAATCTATCAATTTAGTCATCAATTTTAGACGCGTAATACAGTTCATTTTGATTGAGCTATATTTTATAGATTGATCCATTTTTTATCAGTGAATCACTCTTTATTATAATTTATATCGGATTTATTAGATTAATAAGGATTTTTCGCGCAAAAACGAAAATGTATAGAAAATCGGTTTTGGATTGGTAGACAAAACATCACGGTTTTCTGGAACTTTGAACAGACTTTTTTTCATTGCAAAATTCAAAAATTTTATATAAATGTGAACCAAAATTTTAGATAAGGATAGAAACTAAATAATTTTACAGAAAATCCAAACAATTAATATCTGCATAATGATTCAATTCAATTAATTCAAACAGCGAACAATCGATTTTATTTGCAATACGCTTCATTTTTTTTGAACTTATGAATGAATTAGTAGGAGACGTTATCAACGACTTTTTTTAATATTGTCCGGATTTTTTTCGTTTTTTTTTGTTTTTTTTTATTAATTTCCTAACCTGCCAATTTCACCTGCTACAATGTTTTTCCTTTTTTTATATAACGTTTTTTTATAGTGACGTTTCTTCAGAAATTATGGTTATTCAATTTTTTTTTTTATTTTGAATTCAACTACATGTAACATTTTGTTAATTTAATCCCGATTACATAATATTGTTTTTTTTTCTGAATTGAAAAAAATTAAAGAATTTTGAGAAAAAGGGGCTCGAGAAAAATGAAAGCGCATGAAAGTAAAAAGTCTTGTTTTCGGCCTTCCTTATTGTTGCTTATTTTGATTTTAGGCAATTTCGAATTTTTTTTTGAAAAAAAAGCTCATTCAATCATTTTTCATCATCAATTAATTCAGATTAGTTTTTTTTTCGCGGGCTAAGACACAGTACTCTACCGTATTCAAATACACAAGAGCTGTCGTTCTCTGGGCCCAATTCCGGTCCGTATTTGCGGACTACGGCTATTGCATCATGAGAATCGTGCCGGGACCTTCTCTCAGCACGATTATCACGTGTTGCATGATGCAACAGCTGTAGTCCACAATTGCGGACCAGAATTTGGTGCGGAGAACGATCGTATGTGTATGTTAAATGTGAATCTGCATACCCATCCATGTACACAAAGATATATACAATTAGGGGAGGCAGAAGCAGCAACCGGACGGCGAAAATTCGCATTTTCGTAGGAAATCGCGTTATGCCTGTTGAAAGCCACGGCAGGCCACCACATCGAGACAAAAACTTCAGTCAGGGGGATTGAGAGACAAGCTAGGGAGGAATTCAAACCCAGAGTTTACCATCGCGCTACGCTCCAAATCGCGCGCTGTCATGAAGTATAAACTGCACATCCAATCGGCATGAGTCACCGAATGACTAATCGTGGGCGAAATGACAAAAATATTTTTCGCCGGTTTTCGGCAAATGTTTGGTGCAATACAGATCTCATCACTGATCATGCGCCACAATGGAAATGTCCCCTCTCCACACAGCTATAAAATCGCCTTCCCAATAGTGTTGTTGCAGATGGAACGACGCTTTTTATGACGGTAATGTTTTCGTCCAACCGGCAGAAACCCGTCGAAATTTGAAAAGCCTCTAGTGACACTATTCGGGGACATTTTTATTTGTTGGCACTGGAGAGGTGACATTTTCCCATCTTTTTTTTCCTGATGAAAGGGCCAGTTATAGCGCTTAAGGTTCATTTTCCATTTTTTTATTTAAAAAAAAAAGACTTCAGAATTTTTTTTTCAAGTTTCTGAAGGTTCTCGGCATATGTTTTCAGAAATGAAAAAATTATACGGATATGGGAAATCTAGCACAATTTCACATGGGATTTTCAGGACTCTAGAAGATCTCTCATGCGGTTTTGAAATTTTCGGCGACTTCTAAGGATTTCCAGAAAATGGTCCCGAATGTACTATAATCCCTAGCGATTGGAACCATAATAGGGTGTTTTCAGAAAAAAATTGCTGGTCTTAAGGTCCTCCGAATTTTCGCGTCCCAAGATACTCAGAATTCCCAGAAAATGACCCTAATTTATCTTAATCTTATCTCTGAGATACTCAGAGTTTTCGGATCTCAAGATTCTCAGGATTTCCAGAACATGGCCCAAATTTTCCAGGATTCGAGGTGTTTGGCAGCCTTACCGAGTTTTTTTCATAGAAAAATTGCTGGTCTTAAGATCCTCTGATTTTCGGTCTCAAGATACACAGGGTTTCCCAAAAATATCCAGAAGTTTCCATAATCTCAGGCGCTTGGAAGCTTTACGCAGTAGTTAGAGAAAAAATCTGGTCTTAAGATCCTCAGAATTTTCGGGTCTCAAGATTCTCAGAATTTCTAGAAAATGGCCGGAATTTTCCGTAATCCCAAGCGCTTAGAAGCTTTAGACAGTAGTTAGAAAAAATTCTGGTCTCAAAATTCTCAGAATTTTCGGATCTCAAGATTCTCAGAATTTCCAGAATATGGCCCGAATTTTCCAGGATTCGAGGTGTTTGGCAGCCTTACAGGGATTTCTTCTTAGAAAAATTGCTGGTCTGAAGATTCTCTGAATTTTCGGCCTCAAGATACACAGGATTTCCCGAAAATTTCCATAAGTTTCCATAATCCGGGGCGCTTAGAAGCTTTCCACGGTAGTTCAAAAAAAAATTGCTGGTCTTAAGATTCCCTGAATTTTGAGTCTCAAGATTCCCAGGATTTCCAGGAAATGGCCCGAATTTCCCAGGATCCGGAATGTTTGGCAGCCTTATATGGTATTTTCAGAAAAAAAATCGGATCTCAAGATTCTCAGATTTTCCAGTCTCTAAATTTCTAAGGATTTGAAAAAAAATTGCCGATTTCTACATAATCTAAACGCTCTGCTTCAATTTCGGGTTTTTAAGCTTTGCGAAATGCCTAAAAACGAGACTGAGAATGAAAATTTTTTTTTGGTTAACTTCCGGATGCTCAAGAAGGTTTATAAAAGTTTTCTAGGTCTTCAGAGCTTTTTTTTTTCAGGGAATTACTTAGTTTCTTAAAAATCCCGAATCTGCAAAAAAAACTTTTAGAAAAACCTGGGTTTTCTCAATTTCCTTTGGTGAGTTTTCCCAGTAGTTTAAGTCCCATTTTGCTCGGATTTCAAGAGTTTCAAGTTCCTATGTTCCCGAAAAATGCTTGCCTTTGACTCAAAAAGTTTTCTAAGAAAACTGAACTTTAGTAGCGAAATTGAATGGGGATTCTGACCAACCTCTCAATAATTTTAGAGCTTTTTTTAACAGTTTCCCGACATGAAAGACTTATTTTTTTTCTGGAAATAGTAAAAAAAAACAATTTCTTCAACAGGTCATTTTCGAAAAAATTATTCAAATCCTTCACTTTCCACCATGTAAAATTTTTTTTTTGCAGTTTCTTCTAGTATTACAGACTTTATTTAGAGATTCCCATAGAATTTTCAAGCAACGTTCCCACACAGAATTCGAATATTTTCGGAGATTAAGTTTCAAGATTTTCGGCAAATTTTTTAAAATCTCGAAAAAAAAATTCCACATAAACTTCCCTTCTTATCCCCTTTTTATTTTCGAAGAGAAAAAATATCAACTAGCCGCCTTACAAATTTTTCATACACTCATCACTTCAACTTCTTTAGATGAAAAAAAAATCTAATTAGAAATACAATTATAGATACAAAAAACGCATTCAAGTATTATATACATATGAAACTATGAAACATACATAACGATAATTTAAAAGTCAATACAAATGAAAAGATAAAAATCGAGACATAAGATTGAATATAAATACAAAATAAATGCCATTATCGAGGCAGATATAGATACATATAACTATGAACAAACATTTTCTTATTCAATAAATCTAAATAAATTACATACTGAATATAAGAAGAAAAATATATAAATAACATTAAAATATAATTATATACATAATATAATTATATAAAAATATATGCTAAAAATCTTATAGGATACATAATAATAAAAAATACTATCATATGTAATATTCAAACATAAATCAATAGAAAACCACAATAGCACTTAATAATAAATTTTAAATAATATAATAAAAAATAATATTAATCTAATAAAATAAATATATAATTCATAATAATGATATGTACATTAACTGCTTTATGACACTCAGTCAACCTTTTCATCCCAAAACCTGAACTAAATTTGAACTCTGCTAATGCGAAATAAAAATTGATACATAATATAATAATATTAAAATTAATGATAAAAATCTAACAAGATAAATATTAATAAAAATACTATCATATATGATAATCAAACACAGATCAAAAGAAAACCACAATAGCATTTAATAATATTTTTTAAATAATAATATGAAATAATTTTGATATAATAAATAGATATATATATAATCAATAATGATGATATACTGTGCTTCTCTGGTCCGAATTCCGGTCCGCTATTGCGTCTCGACACGCTTTGCGGCCGCACGCGCTCGAGTCAGTCGGGTTTCCAGCACCAAAGCCGACTCGATGTGGCCTTTTTATACAATTCTCTTCAATTTGTCTTAGTTTCCAGTTTCGAAAACCCACCTAGGGTCATCAGATCAGCGGCTGCGGCGCGGGAAGCTCTTTCGACTCGTGAGCGTGCGGCCGCAAAGCGTGTGGAGACGCAATTGCGGACCGGAATTTGGCCCCGATAAGCACAATACACATTAACTGCTTTATGGATATATTACATGACTTCTACATTGAATGACATAAGAATAACTCTTCTAAGCTACATTTAACCAAAGAGAATCCCTTGAGACGCACTTTCACCTCTACCAACTCTCTAACTACCAATCAATCAATGATTTTCATCCTGTCACCTGACCATCAACCGAAAAAGTGGCCTCAGATCTAACTGGTTACTATTGCCAGTTGTTGTTCGCTCACATGACACTCACATTTCTAAAAAGGAAACTTTTCTTCTGTCAAAATCGATAAAAAAGGCAGAATTTTTCAGAGGGTAACTTTATCTACTAGAGTATATCAAACGAATTAAAATTTTTGAATATTCGAATAAACGAATAATTCTAAAAATTGACTCTTTCGAATATTCGAATAAACGAATTATTCGAAAAACCGACATCTCCGAATATTCGAATAAACGAATTATTCGAAAAATTGACTTCTCCGAATATTCGAATAAACGAATTATTCGCAAATTTGACTTTTCGAATAATCGAATTAACGAATTATTCGAAAATTTGACTTTCCCGAATAATAGAATTATTCGAATGTTTCGAATACGAATAATTCGAATATCCGACTAAAATCGCGAGTATTCGAATTAGAAGTACGGGCCGACTCTGAGAGAAATTGCCGCTGCGGCTTCGCGATAGTGCCGCTTCGGAGCCTACAGACACTGAAGCGGCACTATCGCGGATCCGCGCCGGCACTACCGCGGAGCCGGCGCGGCTCTAACGCGGAGCCGCTGCGGTACTATCACGGCAATGTCGAGGCTCAAGGTACGGCAACAAAACCGTCTGATCCCGGATCAGGTGCGGTACTATCGCGGAACTATCACGGCACAGTCGAGGTTTGCGGTACTTTCCCGGAACTGACACAGCGCTTTTTCTCAGAGGAGTACGCATAATCAAATCACCGTTCGCGGCACTACCGACTTTCTTGACCTTTTTTGTATGGTAAAATGTAGATCAAAGCTATGCCAATGTACTTCCACGAAAAAGACATTTCACATTATATCATAAAAAGTATTCAAACCAACATCTATCACTGTCTATAGTTGTGAAACGATACGATCAAAATCTCTGGATTTTCTAAAATATCTACCAGCAATATCCAAATTTCTTATCAGTTTGCGGTGCTATCTAAGCAGGAGGGGGCACTGTTGTATCGCACCTGGCCACGCCCATTTTTCCGTGCTGCAATCCTGGTTTTGGCAGGGAAGGGAGAACCCGGGTGATGCTCAAATAACATGTGCTGGAGACTCCGTTTCCTATTTTTCTGGAATTATTCTTTTATTCGGCCAAATAGTGGAATATTGAACCGTTCGAATATTCGAATAAACGAATAACTCGAAAAATTGACTTTTCCAAATATTCGAATAAACGAATTATTCGAAAAATTGACTTAACCGAATAATCGAATAATTCGAATATTCGTTTATTCGGCCGATTAGTCGTTTTCCGAAAATTCGTTGATATACTCTACTACATATCTACCATCTGATGCTTAAGAAAAACATGTGCAGATTTAGTAACTTTTACGCGTTTTGGACCATTCAGAGCCCAACCTAGGATGATAAATCCCTCGTACCCCCACTGATAATTTCCTAGGTCGTTCGTCATATTTACACTTCCACAGCCGTTAACTGCTCTTCTCTGTCTGGCGCTGGCTGCCCTTTTTCGTCCGTTGACATTGAGAACCCATAAACGAGTTTAGTGCAACTCTATCAGAACGAATACACCGTATCACTACAGTAAAAACGGCCGGTCTCACGACGACCCAAATCTATCACTGACTCTAAGAAAAACTTGTGAAAATGTCATATGGCTCTGAAGAACTTTTGCAATCCTTGCTAACACTCATTATATACAAATCAGAACACAATTTTCTCACTTATCTAAAAATTTTCTTTTTTAGGAATGAGAGAAATACTGTGCTTCTCTGCGCCAAATTCCGGTCCGCAAATGCGTCTCGACACGCTTTACGGCCGCACGCGCTCGAGTCAGTCGAGTTTCCAACGCCACAGCCGACTCGATATGGCTTTTTTATACAGTTACCTTCAATTTTGTTTAGTTTCCAGTTTCTAAAACCCACCTAGAAATAAGAGATCGGCGGCTGCGGCACTGGAAACTCTCCCTACTCGAAAGCGCGCGGCCGCAAAGCGTGTCGAGACGCAATTGCGGACCGGGATTCGGCCCAGAGAAGCACAGTATTTCTTGATCCGAAAAAAAATTTTAAAATCGTAAAAAATTAACATTAATCGTCCACCAACCGGAATTTCTTTGAGTTTCTTCAGCATTTCATGAAATCGACTTTCGTTTCTTTAATGATTTTTTTTCAAAAATAAGATGAAGAAAAGATTTGATGAAAACGTTCTCAGGAAAAAAATTAAATGTTGTCTTAAACAAAACATAAAATTTTGTTCATTTTAATTGTTTAATTAATCTTCAAATGAATAAGAAAGATCAATCTGAATGAATTCCTTAACAAATCTCTGAATTGAAAAAAATTACAAAAAAGTTCTGAACACAATTACACTCTGAAAGGTAAAACCTGGACAACTTTTTCAATAAACTTTAACTGAAGAAAACACCAGAAGCAGTTTTCTTTGGGGATTATCTATCAAGCTTCTAAACTTGAGCGAAAAAAACGAGGAAAAACATTTTTTCATAGATTTTCTTCTAAGACTGGGCCCTCAGATTTTTTTTTGTTAAAAATTTTCAATCTATTCAGGATGATGTTCAAGAAAAACACGTACAAAACCGAAAGTGAAGGTACTGAAAAAAATCAGAAAAAAAAAGCTGATTTTCCCAATGATTCGCACAATTCTTGAAAGATTCAAGCCACTCAATTTTTTTTTCGAAATTTCTAGAAATCTGAAGAAAAGAGGTAAGATAATTTCAAATGATTTTCTGAACAAATTTCCGAACTTGTTATTTTATATTATGAAATAGCAGAAAAAAAGGAAAAAAAGAATAAAAAAAAATCAAAAATCAAGAAATATGTATGGATTTTTTCAAGTCAGTCAATATATAATATAACTATTTAGTTTTCTAGTTAAAAACTTAATTCATACGCAATTCCTTAAACGAAAGCCACCTAATCTGCTTTCACCGCAGATCTTTCGAGATTTTTCAAGAAAAAACCTAAAGACAGCTTTCTATACGATTTTTTTTTGCGAAAATTTCTGAACTTTAAAGGAAAACCGAATAATGAAAACGATTTCATATACATTTTTTTCGAACAAAATCTGGACGGCATCCAAAAAAATAGGTACAAATACAAAAGGAGAAATGTCTCCAATTCAGATTTTTTCACAAAATTTTATGAATTTAAAGGCAGTGGTCGCGATCAAATATGTTTGTCGTCTTTTTCTCTCTAAACCCTTTTATGGGTCTCGAGTAGTAGGATCTATGAGAAAAAATCGCAAAAAAACGCTGTTCTGGGCCAAATTTGAAGCCTGAACTTTCTAGTCTTTTGATGGTGGACGAGCATACCCCACATCATCGGCATCGATGATCTCTAATATCAAGAACATCAGCTGGCTTGAAATCGAATTTCAATCAATGAACCTCCGGATTTATGTACACATCTAGTCAAAAACATTGACTGAAGTGCTTACTTTCATTGTTCAACTGTTTTGATAGGCAAATTTGCATCTATTTCTTCCGATGATTTTGGACTGCTTGGCATGAGACTGTGATCTTTCTGTGCACGTGTGCACGAACTGAAAATTTAGGGTCTTAATAACTTTAATTCTAGCCCGTTTTTCACCGCGCTACCTTCATAGTTTTTGAGCTGTTTTTGATCTAAGCTGATTTTTATATTTTTTTCGATAACGTTTTTCATCGTGACCACTGCCTTTAAGAAAAATATGAGATTTTCTTACTCGATTTCCTTTTCGAAGTTTTCTGAGTTGAGAAAACCAGAAAAAAAATTTCAGAGAAATTTCTGCAAGAACTGGGACCTCCACAATAATTTTTCAGTTGTTTCTAGAAATCGGAAAAAAAATGAAACAGTAAGCTCGTTTTTTTTTGTCAACCAATTTCTGGAAAAAAAAACACAATATTCAAATATAATTTTCCCAACAGCAGGTAACTGCTCATATCTTTAGAATCACATTCCCTGAAAAATCTTCAAAAAAAAAAACGAAAAGCAGATAGTCAAAAGGTTGATTATACTGTATACTACTTGGCGACACTATGCGACCGAAAGCTTACTGAAGTTCAGATAAAGTAGCCCGAAAAAAGGTTTCCTCACCCGACACATCTCGGAGAACCCCGTAAAAAGCTGGTCAAATAAAATAACTTTTCAGAACAGAAATAGTCTATATACAGCTGAGCCAAAACTTTGGTGACATTCAAGCTGCAATTGAGTTGGTCCTACCCGTTTGGGTTTGGAGGAGCGTTGAGACCCTACGATGGTCAAGGTGTCTATCCAGTTAAATACAAACCTTAGGGATTACGGTTGATCAACCGTGACCCTTCACTCAGTCCAGGATGTCCCCTCAGTCCAAACCAGGGATAAGTGGAAATCTTTTTCTGAATTTCGGAAATCGGAACGACCTTTTCAAATTCGGAAATCGGAAACACGTTCATTGAAATGCTTAACCCTGCAAAGAATCTTGAGCTCATCATTCCTTATTGAATAATTTTCATCTAAATACAAATAACCTTGGCTTTGCCAAAAAGTAAAGACGAATTTCGAACTTGAATTTGGCGCCCAAAATAACCCCCTAGGGATTTGGCAAGGAAAACTGGGAAAAATTCTAAACTCATGGGTATTCCCGACTTTTCCGCAATTTCAGGTTTTTTTCGGAAATCGGAAGTCTAAAAATCATCGGAAATCGGAATTCCGCTCATCCCTGGTCCTAACTCTTCCCTCTAAAAACAATTCTCTCCTCCCAACCTCCAGTGCAATCCATTACCCCGTGCGTAAGATGTATATCACTCTTCAAAGAGTCTACTTATGCATGATTCTTCCTACCTCCCTCGAAGATAGGATAATTATTATTCATGAAAAGTCTTCTAAGTTACCCTGTATCGACCGACGTAACTGCTCTGGCCAGTGTGCACTTCCCGCTCCATAGTGATGTCATTTGTAGTAGTCGAAGAACCCTCTTTAAGTGAGCATTGTGAGCCCTATAAGAACTCCTCCCACGAAATATCACTCACGGATTATTCAAAACTGCTGTTATTCACCTAATAAGCTATTACTGCTGTACGCGCTTAGGTTAGCGAATTATACGGAATGACATTTATACTATATATAGAAATCTGCCTTAACACCGTATGCACCACATAAAAAAAAGCTTCTATAATGGCAAATTCCAAGAATATAATTTTTTTCGGTACCGATTCAGCGAACCTACCAAATACGTCTCTATAAATTCCAGTGGTTAGTAAATGCCCACTACAATGAAATTCAGGAGTTTCAACATGTTCGCTGCAGATTGCATGTGTTGACACGGTGATATCACATTCCAAAGCAAAATGCTGTGCTTCTCTGGGCCATATTCTGGTCCGCAATTGCGTCTCGACACGCTTTGCGGCCGCGCGCTTCCGATTCGGAAAAGTTTCCAGCGCCTCAGTCTCCGATCTGTTGACTCTATGTGGGCTTTAGAAACTGGGAACTTGAAAAAAATCAGAGAAAACTGCATAAAAAAGCCACATCGAGTCGTCTTTGGCCCTGGAAACTCGACTGACTCGAACGCGTGCGGCCGCAAAGCGTGTCGAAACGCAACTGCGGACCGGAATTTGACCCAGAGAAGCACAATATACGTAATCCCTGTTCCAAACCTGTCAAAACATGCAATCTACCGTGAACGTGTTAAAATTTGCAATTTTCTCTGTTATGGCAATTTGCTATCGTTTAGAACTCGTAATCCACTACAAACTCCAATCAGATCCACTTTAAATTCCCTTCAAAACTATCTTGGCTGATGAATGAGTGAAGTTTTTAATAATTTGCATGTTTTCGCAATATTTTCTCAGGACTTTTGAATATTTTTGAGCTTTTGCGGACACTAGTCGAGAAAAATCTTTCAAGGCGACTTCAAAAAATTCAAATTTCGCAGATTATTAGGCTAAAATAGCCGAAATCTCTCTCATGAAATTTTAGAAAACTCTAAAATTCCAACGTTTCTAGCACGTGTTTATGAGTTTCTATGAGATTATAAATCTCCATAACGACCTAAGGGCGCGTTAGAAAACACAATCTTCACGAAACTTTGAGCTAAAACAGCCACAATTTCCCTCACGAAATTTAATTTTTTTTTCGAAATTTCGTAAGTGTCTAGCACGTTTTTTTTTTCGAGTTTCCATAGGATTTTTGACCACTTCCATGTTTTCGCCGCCACTAGTCGATGAATTCTTCGAAGATACTTCTGAAAACACGGATCTCACAAAATTTCAAGTGTAAATAGCAGCTAAAGTCTGTCCAAATCAGCCCACGCGGTCGGCGTGCGTGTCGAGCGGTCGTAGTGAAGGCAATTATCGGACGAACCCACCTATGGCTGCAGACAGCTGACAGAGATGTTTTTCCATCATTCGTCTAGGATTCCAGCTGATCAATTTACCGATTCGAGAAGAATACTCGCAACGGCCGCTCGACACGTACGCCGACCGCGTGGGCGGACAATCTCAATCGGAGGGACTTAGGTTCCCCCATGAATCTGGAAAAAGTTCAAAATTTTGCACGTTTTTTCAGAGGTCACCACGAGGTTTTCGGAACACCCTTGAGCACCAGCAAAGACCAGTCAAAAAGTCTTTCAGACGGACTCCTGGAAACACAAATTTCAGAGAACTTTGGGCTAAATTACCAGCACATTCTCTGCACATTATTTTTTGGAAATTTTGAAATTCGCACGTTTTTAGCACGCTTTTCCAAGTCTCCATGAACCTTTCAGATTTCGCCGACACTAGTCCAAAAATCTTTCGAAGACGCCTGAAAACACGAAATCCGCAAAAATCCTAGCTAAAAATTGCACCAACTTCCTCTAGGACATTTAAAAAAAAACTAGAAATTTGCATATTTTTGGCACGCTTCTTCAACCAAAGTAGCGGCAAACCCCCGTTCGTCCGTCCGGCATGGAAGTTTTCTTGGCTATCAACTTTTTCTGAAACTCATTATGGTGGAGGCGCTCTAATGAAAATTCCAAGCAGTGAAAGCAATCGGCCCCGGAGAAAATTGGATTGCTTTGTCTGGTCTCAAATTAGAATTTCCGACGTCATTTCGAAAAAAAAAACACTCGTTGTAAACGCTATACATTAAAATTTTCACCACACTGTCCAGCTTTTATATTTTTGGGAATTTGGAGAGATTTAATGGAAATTTTCAGGATTTCAATGGGAAACCTTCAGATGAACCCCTAACGCCTCCCGCTCCTGCAAAATGCCTGCCACTCACGTCAGTCAGTATACGTCAGTTGCAGAATGTCAAAATAGACCGACAGAACCTGACGACGATTACGAGGCAGAACTGCCGGCGGAGGCCTCGTTTGTGGTCGTATTTACCCTACTAACCGGGTAAACAGCCACTACTCATAGTATGCACATATACACATAATAAGGAATGCCACAGCTGTACCCAATGGCATGTTAATATCTACTAGTAGTAGCAACACCAAATTCTCAACGATCCTAGGCCATGATGAATAAGGCCAGCATTTTGAAGCGGACGGATCGCGAGCGGCTTGGCTACACCTATCGCGCACGGAAATCGGGTTAACCACGTCCAAGCACCAAAGTTCGATGGTTCGTAAAATGTTTTTGAAGCGTGATATTGAAGCGTACCGATAGCGGACTGTAAGCACAAAAGCGGACCAATAGGACTGCAACATCCGAATACGAACACTTCGAGAAAAATCTCTCCCATTGATGTATTTGAAGATTATATTACAGCGCACCGTTCGTGGACTATGAGCGATTCGCACGCAACACAAAATCGGACCAATAGCCCTCCGAAATCCAACCTGAAGAACTTCTGGAAAACCTCTGATCAGAGGTTTTCTACAGCGTGTTATTATAGCGTACCCGTTGCGGACTGTGAGCGGCTCGCCCCCTGCACAAGTTCGGCCATGGAGCACCCCGACGTCCGACTAAATACAAGTGATTTGGAAAAAAACCTCTCCCATAAGATGGTTTTGGAACGTGATATCGAAACGCCCCAGACGCGGACTGTTAGCGGTTCGCCCGCAGCGCAAGAGCGGACCGATAGCCTCCCAAAATACGATTTTAATAACTTTCATAACATCTGATCAGGTGTTTCGTGGAACGTTTGATTATAGCGTATCGGTAGCGGACCGTGAGCGGTTCGCCCGCAGCCAGAAAATGGGCCAATAGAGCACCAATATCAGACTAATTTCGAGTAATTTGAAAAAAACCTCTCTAAACAGATAATTTTGAAGCGTAATATCGAAACGCACCAGTCGCGGACTGTTAGCGGTTCGCCCGCAGCGTAAAAGCCGACCAACAGCGCTCCAATTCCAAATATAAAATGATTTCAAAGAATTCTCTCATCGAATAGTTTTGCAGCATGATATCAGAAAACGCACCTGTCGCTGACTGTGAACGGTTCGCCCGCAGCACAAAAGCGGACCAATGGCGCTCCGATTTTGAACTATGTGAAATAATTTGAAGGAAAACCCTCCCATCAGATGTTTTTAAAGCGTGAAATCAGAGCTTACCGGTGGCGGACCGTTAGCGGTCCTGCCGCAGCACAAAAGCGAGCCAATCGCTGTCCAGAATCCAACCTCTTCAACATTCAAGAAACCTCTGAACCTCTATCTTCTGAGACTTCTCTGAAGCGGAGCATTGCCGCGGACTTAAGGTGGCCTTTGACCGGACAAATCGCGGCAGAAACGCGGACCAACTCGCTGCCTTGAACACCAATCATGATAAGTCTTTGAAAACCCAAAGATGCTTACTCATCATGAACTCTAATTCGGGTCAACCGCGCCCCATGAAAATTAAACCGGGTTGTGGTCTCAATGCACGAAATTGGGAAGGCTGACCCGTCATTTGCAGTTCGAAACTTGTGGTCACGAGTGGAATAAGAAGCGGAAGTACAGGACAAATCCTCCATTTTTGTTCACTGAGACTACAACACATTGGACCTTATAGGGTTTTTTTTTCAAAGAAGTTTTCTATATCCGGAAAATCTCTAGCGGCGGAGCGAGAACGGAAAAATCGCGGCACGAAATAGGGTCGGTTACGGTTCAAAGTCAGACTACTGTGCTTCCCTAGGCCAAATTCCGGTCCGCAATTGCGTCTCGACACGCTTTCCGGCCGCGCGCTTTCAAATCGGAAGAGCTTCCAGCGCCGCAGCCGCCGATCTGTTGACTCTAGGTGGGTTTTGGAGACTGGAAACCGAACAAAACTGGAGAAAACTGTATAGAAAAGGCCGATCGAGCCGGCTTTGTCGCTGGAAACTCATTTGACTCGAGCGCGGGCGGCCGCAAAGCGTGTCGAGACGCAATTGCGGACCGGAATTTGGCTCAGATAAGCACAGTACATTGACTCCCACAATGCTTTCAACTTTATTTTTCCCAGAGAAAAACTGGACGTACGCATTGGAGCGGACTTCATGCGGGTAAATCGCGGCAGAAGAGCGGAAAAATTCTTCGCCACAACCTGTAATCATGAGAGTACAATATACTTTATAGGATTCAAAAGACAGCCACGTATTTGTGCGGACTGGTTGCGGACCACGGACGGACACGTCTCGCCAGATTTTTTTATTTTGTTCGAAAATAAATGAAAACGAAATTTCTGAACCGTCCTATTCACAGCTCAAACGCAGTTTAGTAAAGGCCCGAAATCAGATTTTATGGACCTTCAGAAAGTCTCCTTTGTTTGATAAATCTCAACGGCTGGGGGCTTTGAGTAGACTAATTGCGGACTACGGGCGGACCAGTCATGGTGGAAAAACTGGATAGGACTACATTGACATCCTAAAAGCGTCATTCATCTAGAATCTTGTACAACAGGGCACAGTAATAGACTAATCACAGACGGATTAGCCGCGGCAGAAAAACGGAGAAGTAGCGGCTCCAAAAACCGGAAATCGGAGTCCGGCGACTTCTCGAGTGTTCTTCGTTGTTTTCAAGTTCTCAGGAACGTCATACTCGGATTTCTTCAACGGAAATATTCTCAAGTTCCTACCAAACTTCTAAATCAAAACTAAATTGAACAGAAAAACCAGAAATTTTCTGAAGGTTAGTCACGCCTCAAGCCAAAAATGTCATCAGAATTCCCTTCCACGGATCTGAAATCCCTCCCCAATCACGCCATAGGCATTTAATTATGCCCCTCACACACTCATACATACACTCATGGATAATTGGTTATGCAGCGGCCGGCGTCCTTCCGTCCGCGCTTCATCATTATCAACCAGACATCGCATATGGGAGTTTCACTCAGCTCATTTTGCCTCGCGTGCAAGCAATAATTAGAGGAAGATTCGAAAATAATGCCTAGAAACCCGCTCTACATGGCAAAATAATAGTCCATAATTGTGCGGCAAAAATATGGTGACACGACAAAATCCCTACAAGTCCCTTTCAAAATCAACATCCTTTCCTTTACCAAGGTTGTTTTCAGATTTTTGAGCCACACTCAGTCTGTGAGATTCTCACGTTTCAGCTGCGTGAAAATCCCAAGAAATATCCACCGCGGCCTCGGCAGTGGCAAAATCAGCTGATTGACACCTGCCGTTGGCGCGGCAGACATGCAGATTGATGCGTTTTTCAATGCTATGCTGCACAAACAACACATTGAGTCGCGAAAAATCTGCAAAAAATCCACATCTCACTTCCTTGAAGAGCTGAATTCGCTCGAAAAACAAAGAATTTTCGAAAATTTGGTTCTTTTCTGCTTCAGAAAAAACTCAGAAAGCAAAAAAGAACACTCAGGAACCTTGAAAAATCAAAATTCAGAGCGCCGTTGACCAAATTTTTCCGATCATAGGTCGCTATCGTTTGCTGAGCGCGGTTCTTCCGCTTCCAAGCCGCGTTCGGTCCGCCTATTGTCGACAAGTTCGGTACAATATTCGCTCTTGTCAACGAGACAAATCATTCAGAAACTCTGAAATAAAATTGAATTTTGGAGCGCGGATGGTCCGCACTACAGTTACGAATGGTCCGCGTCAACAAAGTTGTTCCATCAGATTTTCAGGAATGAAATAGGCACCCGAACTAGCTATTCTGAAAAAAATAAGATCTGAAGTTAGAACCGCGCTTCATCCGCGTTGCTGCCGCGATAACTCCGGATATAGTCCACGATTAGCTAAACATACATTTCCAACCTGTTCAAAAACTAGCAGGGATTGGAGTTGGACCACGATTGATCGGCATTTTCAAGCAATACTAGTACTTGAAAGCGGGTCATTTTTAAAGTCCGCCGATCGCACGCAAGTCAGCCCACAGGCTGCGACCTGCCGAATTCAATCCATTTTTTGGGATACTCTTCGAGCAAAATGAACCTTACTAACTGAACAATTAAGAAAAAAAAGGTACAACTTACACAATACACAATTACTACGAAAAAAAAGGTAATTTTGAATAGTGATGAGTGCGATAAAAGTTTGAATTTCTGAATCCGGAATCACGTTCAAAAAGCCGAAATCGGAATTCGGAAGTCGGAACAGCATAGGAAAACTCGGAAATCGGAACGAGCTGAAAATTTCACCTTATTCTATATAGACATTCAACGACACTTATGCTCGAGGAAGTGCTGTGCTCATCTGGGCCAAATTCCGGTCCGCAGTTGCGTCTCGACACGCTTTGCGGCCGCACGCGCTGGAGTCAGTCGAAATTTCAGCGCCAAAGCCGACTCGATATGGCTTCTTTATACAGTTTTCTCCAATTTTGTTTACTTTCCAGTTTCTAAAACCAACCTAGAGTCAACAGATAGGCGGCCGCGGCGCTGGAAACTCTTTAGGCTCGGGAGCGTGCGGCCGCAAAGCGTTTTGAGACGCAATCGCGGACCGAAATTTGGCCAAGAGAAGCACGTTATTTCATATTGTGTTAACTCGGTCCCCGCGTGCGTATGCGGTGCGATGAGAGAGACGAGGACACAGTGGGTTGGAGAAAAGGAGAGAAGTGCACGCGCGCATACGTATGCGAACAGATGATTAATTGGGTTCCAAGCGAGATAAACAATTTGAATCGTTTTCGCATTCTTTTCCGGTTTCCGCACCTATTTTTCGGAAATCGGATTTCCTAGGATACCTGCGGAAATCGAAATTCCGCTCATCCCTGTTCGGAAGTGGGAGAGGAAGGAGGACTACAGACCCGAATTTCGGCCGCGGTGGGCTCAAGTATGGTCCGCGGCCGGTCCCCTTTTCCGGCCATGCGCTATAATCCTAATTCTCTATGATCCTTAATATTTCGTGTATTACCATTCTTCGTCCCATGCAAATTTTTAGAAATCCGCAAAATATTATTCCAAGGATTACGATGAGAATTCAAATAACCTAGCTGATTGAAAGTTCAAAAGGGTTATTGGATTGCCACCGCGGTAAACTACTCGTGTTTTGACACGTTCGAACCGGACTCTGCTGCGAAAACTTGACGAGCATGTGGAAAACACGTAGGACACAGTTAACGCGTTGAAATTCCACTTTTTGACGGCGGTGGCAATTTGATAACAGTTTGGAACTTATAATCGAAATATATTTTCCACTGAAAATCGGAAAAGAAACTCAATTTCAGATGATATTTGGCGAGGTGACTCTAGTAAATCTTCGATGATGTATGAGACCTCAAATATCGACGGGTGTTTTCCAACAACCGGGTGACGGGAGAGTTCTCATGTCAGTCATCAGTCAGGCTACGGAGGCTGTTTAGTGCTAGAATGTGCTATTTCTACGGTGTTTCTCTGAAATTCCGACGTGGGTGGAGGATGTCTCAATAATTTCGCCTCACCTTCAACTTCTCCCAGGTTAATGAAACCTCCCTATCGAGGCCCCGGCAGCTTCAACCCTAACTACTTGAGCACTTTTTCTCCCTAAGATTACCATGGTAACCATTCACATACTGCATACCTGTTATGATACCATAAAGACCCCGCTCAAGTATGTACTTAATTGTGTAAATTATTACTTACATATGTCAGACTCTGCGGCGGTGATTCGATATAAATCCAAAGTTACTCCTTTAGACAGATGAATATGAAAGTACAAATTCATTAGCAGGAAAGCCGACACGCATGGGTAAACCTGCAGCTATACTAGTCTCATAGTCGGAAAACGATCCGTGAGAGACCTTTCAGCAAGTGCAATCCGGACAAAAGCGGATTTTTTCTTTCTTATACAATAGAAAGACACTGACAAAATATGACTTATATCAGCTGACAAAAAAACTTTCATACTAAATGCACACTTGAATATTTAAAAAATTCATGTTGAAGATTTGGAGAAAATATTTCAAAATTCCATGAAATATTGACTGAACAGCAATTTTCAAACAGTTTCTTACAATGGTCACTTTGGCCACCGTCCGCGGTCAGCTCGGGTTACCAAAAGTTGAAAATTCGAAGAAAAATTACAGAAAATACGCTTTCAAATGCAATGAAACAATGATTTTAGATTTTTCTGAGCTCTCGAATTCCAAGCCTCCACCTCCAGTCACAGCCCGGTGTAAGCCCGCGATAGGTCCGCAATGGGACCGCGACAAGACCGCTTTCAAATTTCGCATCAATTGACTGACTACACTGAAAAATTCAGATTCTGTATAAAAACTTGAAAATTACGAAAACCAGTCTTAAGAACGATGCTGTCCTACTTTTTCAACGCGAACGATTTCCGTGCTTGATCGCGAGGAGCACGCTCAAAAAAATTCCGCCCCTGTCGAGCATCCATCAGGAAAAAAACCTATCGACATTTCTCGGTAAATTATTCAGACTTCGGCTATGGAGCGCTACTAGTCCGATTTTCGGTCGCGGTCGATCCGGCAATAGTACGCGGGCAGTCCGCTACGAAAAAGTAGCATGAATTTAAAAGAATCGAAAAAACTCGTTGCCAGTAAAAAGTGATTGTTTGAATACTCCAACTTAAGAGACGATATAACCTCGGTTTCTCAGAATTTTCTTAGCCTGATTTTGAGCCGCGGCCGCTCCGGCGACAGTCCGCGAGTAGTCCGCTCCCAAAACATGATTTAATACACATTTTAAGTCACAAGAATCGTTGCATCGTTTCATATGAGAAGAAAAGTTTTCTCTTAAATAATCTACTTCGAGAGGGATTTGAAAATGGCCACTAGCCTGATTGTGGGTCACGGCCCATGCGACAATGGACCTCGGTAAGCCCGCTTCCGAATGCATCTTCAAATTACATTTAATTATGTACATGTTAAGATTACTTTTTGAATACTCTTTTTTGCGGGACAATCAAGGTCGCGCTTGTCAGAGTTTTTCCAAGTCTTATTCCCACCCGCGGTCGGGCCGGCAACAGTCCGCGAACAGTCCGCTTCCAATGACATCTTCGATTTGAATTCAACTAGGGAAAATATCTTTTTTTGAAGTACTTCAATTCAAGGACAACATGAGGTGAGCTTCTCAGAGCTTTCCTATCCTGATTTCTAGCCGCGGCCCACCCGGCAATAGTCCGCGGTCAGTCCGCCTATAGTGTTATTTTAGGTCTTTCTCACTCCAAATATAAAATTCTGCAATTCTGTTGAATTTTCACAAAATATGAAAAACTGTTGCGGCCGGCTAATTGCGATTGGGACGCGGGCTGAGATCGGCTCTTCCGCGGCTCGCAAGACCACAACCCGCGGTCTGGTCTATGTTCGAGTTTCAACCTTAGTCAGCTCGCCGCTTTTGTTTTTCGTTTCTCAATTTTTAAAATTTTAATTTCAAATTTAATTGTTTTTTAAATTGCATTTCTTATTCTATGCGTTTTCTGATATAAAAAATACTTGAGGTGATACATTCAGGCGGACTGACAGCGGACTAAGGCCGAAGCGGCCGCGCCCCTACATCGGGCTCAGTCCATGAAGGGAGAATTCACTAGCAGCCTAAGCTAACAAGTGCAAGCTCGACTTACTAGACCTAATCGGTTGGATTACTGCAGTAGCTTACAAGTTCACAATTCTTAGAGCACATTCGAAAAGATATGTTCGGGCAGCAGTCCACAGACCCGATCAGCAGAAGCCTCAACAAAATGCTGAATTCCAGTGGTTAGAAAATAGACACCATTGTGAAATTCAGGTGTTTCAACACGTTCGTAGCAGATTGCATGTTTGAACATGTTTGGACCATAATCGTGGTGCCAACGAGTCAACACACAAAATCCATCGGAAACGTGTTAAAACACCAAAATTTCACTGTGGTGGCAATTTTCTAACCACTGGAATTTCTAATCTTGTTGACCCTTTCCATAAAACGAATCCCGAATCCATGCAAAATCGCCTGAAAAACGACCAGCACGGAAGTTCATCAGCGTCCATTCCGGTTTTGACCCCCACATCCTCTTTTGCTCTGCAGAATTCTTCAATTAAGCCATTTTGTTGACAAGGCGAGCCGGCAAACGGGCAGCCAATGCCGTCACTATCGCGAATACATATAGCCTTTCCTTAATGAGATAGATGCCCTTTTTAGTCATCTATGATGTCAACCTTCTGAAAGTTCAGGTTTCATGAGTGCTAATTGGATAGATCCTGAGTCAGATTGCTCTCCTATTACCCACACATTACCTATAAAGACAAACTAGAACAAATTCTATATCGACATGAGAACAAAAAACAGACAGAACCAGAAAGTATTCGGGCGAGCCGAAGACCAAATGCGGGCGAAACAGCACCCACCCGCGATTCGTCCGCCATGGGCTCGGCATCAGCGCGCATTGGAGGCAATACCGGACCGTCCGCGAGCCAACAGTCGGCTAGTCCCGATGTTGAATGGCCACGTAAGTGCTTCACACATAAAAGTTCAACTGTACCCCCTTGGTTGCCCGCTATCCGCCCGCTATCTCAAATTTTGTCAGCAATCAACCCGGCACGTTCGTCACTGCCCGCGACCGATGAGTAGATAGATATACGGCCAGGACCGGCTCGGAAAGATCACCATACCCTGCAATTCGCCCGCCATGTATCCGCGATCAGCCCGGTAAGGCTATGAGCGCCCTCGGTTCGCCCGGCTGTCCGAAAAGGTAAAATCGCCAATAAATAACCCCTAGCTAGCATTAATAGACAAACAAAATTTTCTAACATTATTAGACAAAAAAAACTTTTTTCCAGAATCTGATTCTAAAAAAAGTTATTTTTATACTTGTGGCTTTCAATACATTATCAATAACACAATGGACGGATTATTCTTGAGAATAAATAGTTTGAAAATAAAGGAATACGCATAATATTACAATTTAACAATTGATTTGCTTTCTATATTTGTATCTGGTTTCATTATACTCATTACTTGTTTATTTACTCATCTACTCATCTGTTTACCAACACATTTAGTCATTTGGTCTTTTTTCTTTACTATGGTCTTTTCTATGTATCCCACTCTTCATGTCATAAACTTTATGTTTGCTTACCAAATTTTTAAACTATTTTCCCAGTTGTATTTTTCATTATTTGATTGTTCAAATGAAAGTGCATTCAGGTCAGTTTCTTGCCTCCTCAAGGAAAAAAACATTCAAATCTCACCCGCGGCTGGCTCGGGCGGATTAGATCTCGTTGGCGGCTGGCGGTATGGTAAGCTGACCAGCTACGCTCTTCTCTCGGCCTGAGTCGATTAGCGGGCCGGCGCACGCAACCGCCGCGCCAGCCGCGGGTGAGATTTGAATTTTTCTCTTGGGGAGGCAAGCTACGGTCCTAACCATATGTCTACTATTTTTTTCAAATTTTCCAAATTCTTTTTTTTTCATTTTGTGTTTCCATTCAAATTGTATATATTTCTCTTTTTTACATTGTTCAAATACACTGCTAATGGCTATAATTCCACAATAACTACATGAAAAGAACAATAATCAATAAGTTCAGAAAAAAATAATGCAAAATAGGTATGAATTTATCAATTACAATTTATTCATCTATTTATCAATATTTAAATTTATTCATTAGAATTTTTGTTTTTTTACGAATTGTCAAACTAATTTCATTTTTGATTTCAATATATTTATTTATTTTTGCTATTTTCATCTCGAATTTGATTGCGAATTGTTTCATTTATTTACCAGTTATCTGCCTATTCACCATACCATTTCCACTTTTTTGTTTTGTTTGTGTTTATTTTCTACACATTTCTTTCATTTTTTTCTACTTAATTCTTCTTCCATTTTAACTTTTAACATTCCTATGAATTTGTAATTTTAGGACTTGAATTTTTTTTTCAAGTTCAACCCATTAATCATTGATTTTTTCGGCTTGGCATACCCCTTTCCGGACTTACCCCCAGCCAGTTCGTCCCAGCGAGGAGGGAACCTGATGCTCCTTCTAGGCCTCCCCTTCAAAACCTCTTACACTTTACTTGCCATTTACCGAACAGCTCCCCCTCTCCCCCTAATCTATTTTTGAAGACAGAAAAAGGAGAAAGAATTCTTGGAAAATAGTATTGCATGGCTCAAAAGGGCATATGGACTTCACTGAAGTGCCGCGGAAGTCGTATTCCAATGGGAATAACTAATATTTTTGCATTATTTTTCCAATTAAAATGTGGAAATGGCGCTAAAAAATGAATAAAAAACAAATAAAAAATTAATGGAACAGTGCCCTACATATATACAATTATTACGGTTTTAGTGCAACTCTCAACTTAGACCAGAAGACAGCAACTAGAGCAGCCCAAATCGTCTCAAATTTTGAAAATTCAGAAAAAAAATCGGAAAAAATCAAAGTTCCAATAGAAAAAATGCATCTGAGGGAAAAATTCGAATCCTCTGCGCACCAGGAGAGACTAATGGCGTAAACGCAGCGGATTTAGGCTGGGATCATACTTACCGCGACGCGCGACAACGACAATGCATACCAAACATATCGGGTTTAGGTCGATATTGATGGTAAACATTGCCTCGCGTCGCTCGTCGCAGCAAGTATGATCCCGGCCTTAGAGGCATGGTATACTTTGGCGACACACTGTCGCGTCGCTCTGCACAGCGACAGCGACCGCCTCCCGCCCTTCAAGGCCTATAGTATACTTTGTCGCTGTAATGAGCGACAGGCATGCAATCTAACACGAATCGTGGCGGGACCCGCATCGGAGCAACGGCAACGGTAGTCGTAGGAACAGATGTCGCGTGTGCGTCGCAGCGACGTGTCGCGGAGGGCTGACATACTGCAAATGTGCCATAGCCTGTCGCTACCACTGTCGCTGTCGCTGTGCAGTGCACTGCGACAGCGACAGATTTTAAGGACGCGAGGCGGTCGCTGTCGCTGTGCAGAGCGACGCGACCGTGTGTCGCAAAAGTATATCATACCCCTTAGGCCTAGTGCATACTTCCCTCGACGGGCGACGCGACATAGTGTTTGCTATACAAATCGACCAAAAATCGATATTGCTGATATGCACTGTCGCCGTCGCGGGAAGTATGCACTAGGCCTTACGCAACGCGCGTCGCGTCTAGACGACCAGCTTGTTCCTAGCTCCTCCTTTTTTCGTGTACTGAGTCCGCAAGCTGCTACAGTACACCTACCGTACCCTACAGCAACCCTCATTAACCCTCTTGACGATTCTTAGCCTAAACATCAAGAATCATCAAAATACGATATCCTAGTCTAGAGTGGAAAACAGGAAAAACACTCATGTGAAACTCTGAAACCCAATATTATACTGAGTAAAGCTCTAGTCTCCCACGAGGATATGATTTTTGATGAGTGGTATACACAATTATATTTACATAGTAATAATCGAAATTTGTGAAAACTCCCCTGCCCTGTAATTCTACCCTCCGGGTTTTGCACACACACATTCACAGATTTCCCATATGCACTTTTAATTGAGATTCATAGAAAGCCAGAACCCGGCTTGAGTATTGAATCAGGCTATAAATAACGCCTTTCTTCCTACGGCCTTCCTTCCCCTTGCCCCACATTCTTGCACTCCAGCCGGAAACGGATAGGCACAATAATACATATGCCTAACTGCTATGTGTATTTCCATACATGGAGCGCTGCAGAGAGCGAATTCAATACCCTAGAAAGGATGTTTTTCCCAGAAAAGTTCATTCACCTAATGCACCTCTCACATCACTTTTCACTCAGGAAAATAGCGGAAAGTTTATGAGCAGCTGCAAAAGTCGTTATTACTCGAGCATGCACTTTAGTGAAGAACATGAAGTGCACACATAAACCTTTTCAACTGATGTCTAGCCACGGAAGGCTTCACAACTTCGGATATCATTGATAATATAGCATGATAATACAGTGCGTTCAGAAAGTATAGGGACACCCCCGAAAATCGAGGTTTCCAGTAAAACTTTGTGTTTAATAATCAATACTGTTCATCAATGAATTCAGCATCATGGAAAACCTATGTTTGATTATTTATATAACACTTGTGAAATTTTGCAAGATTTTATCTCAACTTTTAAAATTTTTCGCCGTTCAGAATGTAAAGGGACACCCTTCGAAAATTCAGATTTCATGCCCATCTTGGAGAGAGTCACACGCTGATCACAGCGGTATCTCTGAAATCGTCCAAGACCCCTTTTGAACAGAGTTATGGCTCTTCAAAGATGCCTAGATTTTCAGGGTGAAAAATTGGTGGACGAGTTGTCTCAGACCTGTATTTCTCTTCATTCGCAATCGTTGCGTGAGAAAAAGGCGTAGACAGTTCGGAAATGGAAGGAAGAACGACGACTTGTTGGAATTCATCCATCCATCGAGCCGCTGTCGAGTTCGAAAATCTGTTAGGGGGTCCGGCCTGTGGTAGTGAGCGAAGGAGGTCGGGCCTGTGGTGGTCGCTTATATCTCGCTTATTTAAAGGAAATGAGATCTCGCATTTGGCACACGTTATACAGGAGGGGTCTTCTACAAAATTATATGAAAATCTCAAAATTCATATCTGAGGGTGTACTGTGCCTTTGAAGCGACGTCGCGCCTGCGGTAGCACAAGTTGCTACCGATGAGCGCTTGATTTTAATGCGAAAAATGCTCAGAGCAACCGCACTTCAAGTCCACTTCTCACCCTATGATCCTAAATGCGACCCCTACGCTCTACTAATTTACACCAAGAACGCACAAACACACTGAATACAATGAGACCCCCACATATTCTTCGCTTTTAATTCATTAATGTTGAAAACGACTTCTGAGTCTAACTCAAATTCGTTGACATCTCGAAGAGCTACGACCCTAACAATATGTCCCCGTGAGCAAGTCAAATCAATTATTGATTTTTAGAAATATCGATTGGATAAAATTTTCAAATGAATTGAATCTCACTACATTTATAATGAACAAAAATTCATACAGAGGTGAGAATTTTCACATATATTCATAAATGCGACACCCGAGCTCCACTTAGTTACTTACACCAAGAAGATATGTACACACATGATACAATGTGACCCCCACACATATACTCCGCTTCAAGTTGTTGAATGTTGATTACGACCCTGAGCGTAACTCACTTTAGTTCAGATCTGGAGTAGCTACGACCCCCCAGAATGCTTCATTTTAAGCCTACAAAAACCACCACGACCCTTAGGGGTCGTTTACAATTCTGCCGCCGAACGGCGCGGCAAAGTGCATTACTACAATATCGATCGTGCGGCGCCGAGTGATCAATACCATAGGATTGCACTGTGCCGCGCCGCCCCGCGGCCGGTGTATAAACGACCCCTTACGCGCTCACTGCTGGAGTTTCTAAGAATGTGAGTGCGCCCGCTACGTCTACCTCAGCTTGAATTATATCCATGTTAGCTACGACCCCTCACCAATGGTTTGATTCACAGCTCACGACACTCAGTACGACCCTAAATAATCCACACTTTTAGCCCTAAATGCTCAATACGACCCCAATGACTTGTTCATCAGAGTACCTAGGCAGGGCAGCCACGATCCTCGAAAGCTGTATTCCATTGCCGCTAAAGCTCAATACGACCCCTACATTAATTATGCAGCAGGTAATTGAATGTCGAGTAACACTTCAATGATTTTTCGCAGCACTTGAATGACGAATACGACCCCTACTCCTGATATACTCTGAATTCTATTCTGATCAGGTACGACCCCTCACGATTGTTTAGTTTCGATGTCGGCCATATCCAATACGACCCCTACTGACTTTTGGCCCTAGGATGTTGGGAGGGATCCCGAGCTAACCTATGTGCACATGCAGACTAGCTATGACCCCCCTAAAACGCACCTTAAAATGCGCTAAACTAAAGAAGACCCCTCCTTAATACCCACCTTCAACCCTACGATGCTGAATACGACCCCTACGCTTAGCTCATCTCCGTCTATGTGCAGAGTAGCTACGAACCCCGTGAATGTATCATTTTGTTGTCTATAAGCTGCAATAGACCCCACATCATCTCGTACTCTCGTACTAGGATGACAAATGCGACCCCCATCCGGTTTAGATCAATCACCTTAGTCCCTGTTCAGGTAAGCTACGACCCCTACAAACACTGCATTGTATTGTACAGGTAGATCAGTGCGACCCCTGAATAGTCTTCTTCTTCTTCTTCAGATTCCTGAACAAGACCCCCATCGCTCGATTCACTTTAGTCCCTACGACGGTTAGCTAAACCACCATAAACCAAAATGATCGCCCAAAAAAAATTATGCAAATCTGCTGTGCAAGGCATTTATGCCCAAAGCTTCAAAATGTTGAACACGACACCTACACCTAACCTAAAAGATTAATAGAATTCTTTCGTGCCATTAATCTTCAACTTTATGCTAGGATGTGCCAGAATGTGACATATCTAAAGTCTATCCGAATGACACCGTCCGCCTATGCAGTCGGCGAGCGTGTCGAAAGGCCGTCGCGTAGGCATTTTTTTGGACAAGTCTTTTCACGAATGGCACACAGCTGACTAGGATATTGTTCAGTATGCGCTTCGGAATCAAACTAATCGATTTACAGGTCTGAAAACCGCTCCACACGCACGCCGCCTGCGTGGGCGGACAGTCTCGTCCGAACAAAATTCAACCGCTTTCCTCACGATATTTGACCATATATATGTTCATATAACAACAACATTTCTCATACTAAGGCTCAGTCAGACCCTCCGACTTCATCCATTCCACCCAGCCTCTGTTGATTTCCTGTAAAATTCAGTCCTTCTCCTTAAGAAAGGCACTTCCCCCCTCCCCACAAAAAAGCGCTAATTCAGGCGACGGCGGCGTTTTTCATTCTGCAATCCCATTTCCCATGGAAGAACGCGCCCCACGACAACAGTGAGCTGCTAAGGCAGCGTGGCTCATTTCTTCTTCCATGTGGCTCATTATTGGCTTCTCTTCATCCACGACGCCAGTGAGGCGCTTGGATAGCCTCCCGGGCTCAGCCCTCGGAACACAAAGAAAATGAGCTAATCAGATCGTAAGCCGCATGCCAGCACCACTGCCATCACAACAAGGTGTCAGTACACAGTCATAATGATATCTCCAAACAAAACTTTTGTAAAACAGATGCCTTATCCCCTGAGAGTAGCAAAATTTTCGATGAAGAGCAGGACGTCATGTGCAAGCTGCAAAGATTTATGACCCCTCCCGACCCACACTCAGAATACGAAATCACCCTGAAAAACTCAAAGGGACGCCCTAAGTACCGAATTTTACTGCGGCTCTTCTATGACCCCATTAGTAACCCTTCTTGATACAGCTCGGCTGTCACAGAATAGGCTTCAATTTATAGACTGTTTTACGACCCCCTTTAATAGGAACTTTAATGATACAACCCACTTGAATAGCCGCTTTAGTATCTCAAGAAAGTCAGCCGCTAACCCACATAAAAACTTTCGATCTTGTTGCCAAGAATATTGAGTATGAGCTTCAGATTCATGAGCCCTCTACACACGATCCCCAAGATTTCGAACACAACCCCATACGCCCAACACATTTTCGTTTATTGGCAGGTGAATCACGCTTGATTTCTTTTGAATACAAGAATTGCCACGACCCCTATACTTTCTTTGGCTTTCGCCGTGTGAGGTCTTAAAGGCAGTGTTCACGATGAAAAAAGTTTTCGAAATTCCACTAGGATTGGGTAGTGGAGGGACACTCTGTAACGTTAACGTCGAAAGAACGCATGAAAACGAGCCAGGAAGAGCCCCAAAAGAGTCCGAAGTTGCAACTTCGAGCGCATTGAAAACCCCAAAAGCGCATCACACGCCCACCGACGTGAACACATGAATGCTCGAGATCGTGAGATGAGCGATGATTTTCAATCAATAGCCCCGTTCTTCCCTTCATTCTCAACTTCTCTCTTTACTCAGGTCAGCTCGCATAGATCGGCTGCAAAAGACGGAAGTTACAAGCCTCGGACAACTCGTCCACCATGTTTCCATAGCTCAATCTCTGAGGGACCATACCTGCGTTCACAGAAGGTCTTATGGGATTTCGGAGACACTATTGGAATCAGCATGGGGCCGTTTTCAAGATAGGGGGAAAAACAGAAAAAAGATTTTCATCGTGAACACTGCCTTTAAATACGACCCTCCGCAAGAATCAGCTTGATATCTGTGCACATAAAATACGACCTCCCACGAACTCTTCGTTTTACTACCAAAAGGATTCGATATGACCACTAAATGCATATTTCGTTGCGCTCAAGGATGTTAGCTGTTAAAAGCGACCCCTCCGCCTAACTAATCTGGGTCCCTACACGGTTAAGCCACGACGCCTAAGCCACGAGCGATTCCCTGCTTTGACGATAAAGATACCTACGACCCCTGAAATTCATGTCCTAGATTGTTGATGCAGTCGCAAGGCCTAAGCCCCCAATCTATACACAGCTTTTACTAGATGACAATGCTCTTCACAAACGCTTTTTTCAATCACATTGAGATTCCAGACGACCTCTCCGTGAAACCAGATTGCCCTCTCGCAGCGATACGACCTCTAAATTCAACTAAAAACACATTTCATTCGTGATTTACGACCCTTGAAGGCATAGAACACCCAGATATTCATTTTTCAGTTTCCATGCTTATCTTGGAGAGAGTCAGACGCTGATCACAGTGGTATCTCTGGATTCGTCCAAGACCCCTTTGAACAGAGTTATGGCTCCTCGAAGATGTCTATATTTTGTGTGCGAAAAATTGGTGGACGAGTTGTCTCGGGCCTGTATTTCTCTTCATTCACAATCGTTGCGCGAGAGCGAGCCAGGAGACAGAAATAGTCCGGCAGTGGACTGAAGAATTAAGACTGTTGAGAATTCATCCATCCATCTAGCCGCTATCGAGTTCCAAAATCTGGTAGGGAGTCGGGCCTGTGGTGGTCGCTTATGTCTCGCTTATTTGGAGGAATCGAGATCTCGCACTTGGCACGTGTTATATGGGAGTGGTCTACTCCACAATCCAATAAAAATCACAAATTTCATGTCTGAGGATGTACTGTACCCTTAGCCCCCGATCACTTCATTCCTATGTTAGCGTAAGACCCCTCAGCAATCATTATTTGATGCTCTGAAACATTTGATGCGACCCCTGCATAGTCCTTATTCACCCATGTTGCCAAACACCACCCCTACGATTGCTCACAAAAACACAGCTTCTCTACCTTGATTGCAGCCTCCACTACTATGAAATACGTCAAATACGAAGCCTCCTCGACTACTGTCACAAGGCAAAAATACGACCCCTTCTTCAGGCCTGCCCAATCAATAATTTAATTTCTGTATCCACAACCTAAAAGATGGCCGCAAAAACGGATACAGATATGACGAGTGGTTCATACCATTTCTCACGCCGCTAAACCTGCGACCCCTACTCCTCATCAACTCTAGACCCAAGCAGCGGGGTACGACCCCTACAACCCCATCCCAACGTATCACCATTCGCAAACTGACATAGCATACCACGTAATAATTTATCGTCAACTACCCAATATGCGACACCTGCAACGCAACAGGCAAAAGGCAAATTACGACCTCCTACTGCAACAAACGACCCAAGTGACCAGGGGTCGTATTCGCCAACAACCCGTCGAGGGTAGTCGAAGGGAAGCGGAAGGGATGATACCGCGCGCGGCAGAGGAGCAGATCAACCTATCTTACACCATGTAAGATGAAAATGCAAACTGTGTTACGTATCGATATCACTGCAAAAAGATAAAGATTCCATCGCGAAGCGGCCATTTTTCAGCTATGCTATTCGAAAAATTCCGGCGGTCGCGAGGGAAGCCAAGGGAGGCGAGAGGTGGCCGTGGAGCGCGCGTTTTGTACTGAAATTTCACCTCATTTACCCTTCGACTACCCGGCGGGTACCCGGCGGGTTATTGGCGAATATGACCCCAGATATAAACAAGGACTAACCCCTACAGGCAGATCAAATTTTCTCACTATTTCGTTGTACACCATAACTAAAACAACTTCTCAGTAGTTTCAGGTTGTCTTATATGGATCCGTGTACCGACACATTTCGTTTTATACGACAAAAGATTTGCGGCCCCTACTCCTTTTCAACTCTGGACTCAAGCAGAGATAAACGACCTCAACGACTCCATCACAACAGATCACCATTCGCAAAATTGACATTAATACCACGGAATACTCTCACTTTATCGTAAATTGCGACCCCTACGACAAAACGGACAAAAGACGAAGTACGACCTCTTACCGCAATGAACGACCCATATGACCATCCCTAAACTACGACCCCTAGCGTCAGTTCAAATTTTCTGAGTATTTCCCGTGAACCACTTTTCTCAAATTTTCTAAATGTCTTATATGGGTCGGTGGATCGACACATTTAATTTTCCAACGATGCAACATTTGCGACCCCTATTCCGATGAACTCTGAACGTGAACCGCAATTACTGTGCTTCTCTGGGTATAATCCCGGTCCGCAATTGCGTCTCGACACGCATTGCGGCCGCACGCCCCCGAGTTGGAAGTGTTTCCGCAGTCGCCGATCTGCTGACTGTAGGTGGGTGTTGGGAACCAGAAACTAGAAAAAATTGGAGAAAACTATTTAAAAAAGCAACACTGGGTGGGCTTCGCCGCTGAAAACTCGATGGACTCGAGCGCGTGCGGCCGCAAGGCGTGTCGAGACGCGATTGCGGACCGGAATCTGGCCCTGAGAAGCAGAGTACAACCCCTACGTGACCATTACAGAAACCGCCAGTCTCGCAGTAACATTACAATCCACGTAAGAGATTCTCTTTACCTGCACCTACGTCCGTTACTACCCTTATGACCTAAATGTACGAAATGTACGACCCCTTCCACCAATTCACTTCTATATAGACTACAAGCCTTTGAATCTATGCATGTATGTGTTGTATCTAGTTTGATTGGCTGTGACGACTTCCTGCCAGATTCTTGATCGTCTACACCCCGGAACTGTTTCCAGCGGCGCTACATATTGATCATCACCCCTCCCCACTCTCATTTCGCCTTCAAAGCGAACATGAGCCATAATAACGACAAACACAGCATCGCACATGTATCAATATGTAATAGACAGATGCATATCAATGAAAAAACCCGAGAGCAAATCCAGCTGTCCCATGAATTTGAAGGGATGAAAAGATATCCATGTGGGCCATGAATATGGTGACAAAGTTCTGAAAGCAGATTTAGTCGAAAATTTCACTCACTTCCCCTTATTTTTGGATACGACAAAATCAGGGATATGCATATGCGTGTATTAATATGTCTGCATGGTGGTTGCAACGGCTCGTTAAGTGGCTAATCCGCTTATCTCACATCACAGCGCTCGAAAAACAACACCAGCGAAGGTCTGTTTTCAATCATCGAAAAGCAAGAAGGCACACACAGGAAGCACGAAAAAACTGTGGTCGTAAACAAACAAACATCACAGCCACAGAGAAATAGTGGAAGCAATCTGACAACGTTTTTTTCGTGGAATTTTCGTTATTTTTTATTTTTGTGAGCAATGCGCTGCGCTGCTCAGCGGCAAAGGTATAAACGATTCCTTAGTGCTATTGCCACATCGCGGTAGGTTTTCTGAGCTAGTGATACGGAAAAAATCCTCATTATGCCTATTCATATACAATTGGGACTATTAGTACCATTGATCAAGTTGTGCGATAATTAGTGCATGAGAACCGCAGAAAAAATCAATTTACAAAAAAATCTATGAATATTTTCATGACAATAATATGAAAAAAAATCTAGAAAAAAATCTGTGAAAAATTCTTCTACGTGTTTTTCTACCCATATTCATTCAAAAAAGGCTATATTTTATTCATATTTATCGAGAAAGACGTGAGGATATACAAAAAAAAATGAAATTATCCTGAAGTCGATCAACTTCATTGACTTTCACAGAGAAATCTTTGAAGTTCTCTTTACTAAAAAGCAGGGAGAATCCATGGGGAGAGACCAGGATGGCTTCAAAATAGATTTCATCGGATATCGCGATTCCCAGGCGATTTGAACAATGGGGCCCTTGTGAGGCGACGACGAATTTCTCGCGGGCGATAGCTGGGCGAAAATAGGATCCTGGATGAATCGCCCCATGGGATCCATGCTGTACCCCATAATAGAACATAATCGCCTCACAACATTCGCATACTGGGAGCCCACTTGTTAAAGGGCTCCACGCGATTTTTTTTTCGGAGTACAAAAAGAAATTAGGGCTTGAATTTTCCATCAGTACAATACACCTAACTCCTAGAAATCCTCACTTTTCAACTTTCTCTGCAATTTTTTTCTGAATATTCTAAGAAATAAAATTATATTTCTAAAGCTGGGAAGGTTGATAAAGAAAATATTAATATCATGAATTATAATCCATAATTCGAAAACAAAAACTTTTTCGCAAACTTTTTTTTCGCAAAATAAAAGACTCAGAAAAAAATTCGAAAAATTTGTTGTGGGCCGTAAAAATTTGGATGCCTCGCAAAAATTTCATCAAAACAACTGAGAAAATTTGTAAGCTCTCGTTCATCGTTTTCTATTACTTGATCGTAATAAATTTACATTCAAAAAATATGGCACAAAAATCTGTTATTTTTCTTCAAAAAGAATTTTCAAGAAAATAATTGAATATGGTGACTAAAAATTACCTTATAACAGACACTTCGAAGTGCATGATATTTACAAATTTCTTAGGAAAATAACAAAATTTTGGAGAAAAAATAGTGAGTTATTAATATTAATCCCAAACAATATCGATCGCGCCGCGCCGCGTGCATGTGCGACAGCATGAACGACGCCTGTAATGCGAGAAAACGTCGCCACATGCATTTTGACCAAAACCTACGAGCTCTATTATAATTACTGATGATTTATTACATTTCTATCAATGTTATCAATACCAATAGATAATTCCACGTAAATATTCAATATTTATTCTTTGAAAAAAAACTACAACAAATTTTCATACAACCCAAAGAACTGTTTTTGGGTTTGGTGAGAAAATCGATGTTTGATTTGTGAAGAATATCGCATGAATGAATTCTCCAAATGTATCGAATCAGCGATACCACCATGTAATAAGCCGAAAATTCATCAACCGCACTTGCGTGTTTTTGGTCTTATGCTCCCTAGTTGAACTATAATTCTTAGCTAGCTTCATATGAGATACATGTCGCGTCCCATCAACGGCTCTGCAATAGTGCCGCTCCGCTGCCTGTAAGCACTATCGCGGAGCCGCAGCGGCAATTTGTCTCAGAGGCTATTCTAGTTAATGA
This sequence comes from Aplectana chamaeleonis, assembly GCA_029168955.1. Lineage (NCBI taxonomy): Eukaryota > Metazoa > Nematoda > Chromadorea > Rhabditida > Cosmocercidae > Aplectana > Aplectana chamaeleonis. The sequence goes on from JAPDOI010000053.1 coordinate 877,343, forward strand.
TAATTTAAGATCTTTAGCGAAGTTTATAGTGCTCTATTTAAAAAATAATAATCTTATATTAATATCCAATTCTAAAACCCACCTAGAGTACAACAGATCGGCGGCTGCGGCGCTGGGAACTGTTTATCGATTGGGTGAGAAAATCGATTAGTGATTTTTTAAGAATATTGCATGAATATACTTTCCAAATAAATTGAATCAGCGATCTCACTATATAATAAACCATAAACTCATATACAGACAAAAATTTTAACGTGATCAGGACCTTTTGTTCACGTTAAATATTACGAAAACCATTCAAACAAAACAATCAAAATAAATGTCACCCGGACCAGAAAAACTTCCTTCAAGCTGAAATAATTTTTATAAGGGATCCTCTTAAGACCTATAGTCGCTTTTTTACTTCCATGTCACTTTTTGCAGGCTTCCCACCAGCCTATCAGCCCGTCCAGCTAGTGTTATCAAACAATCGCCCCCCGCTAGTTGCTGACCGATCAAGTCACACACACACATACATATAGCGCTAGTGTTTTTCGTTGCCTTCCACCCATTTTCGCACGCGAAAACTATCGATTATTCATGGGGGGGGCTGAAACTAGAAAATATTGGTTCAAAATATGTCACCATGACACTCTCCCTGTGGATTTGTCTATTAAAACACACCCCGGGGGCAACAGCTGACAGTGTGAACCCGCGACAGGATCGATCCAATGGGGGCACATAATTATTCAAACGGGGCTTAGGCTTACGAGGTGTTTAAATCGGTCCCGAAAAACAACACAACCCAAGTCTTCCTCTTGTCGGGCGGATTAATTACCCCTCCCGCAACAAAACACAACTTCAGCCGCTAAACTCAATCCGCCCCGACACACACAAACAGGCGCTAGGTCGACACCCATCCAACAAATAGAACTTGATGTTGTTAGGCAAATCGGTAAATGGATTGAACCGCTAGAGAGAGAGAGGAAAAAAAAGGCGTTTAAACAAGGTCAGACAGACCGTTGTCCAGGACCTCGACAAAACTACGTCCCTACCTGGAGATCGAAATTTTTGAAAATGTTCGAAACTTTTACGTCCCTTCAGGTTCTGAAATTTTTTTTCACGGTTTTTCTGGTCAAAAATTTAAAAAAAACATTTTTCAATTCAATTTCTTAAAAATAATTACTGCACTCCCTATCCGACTGATTAGCCTCGGGGAGTGTAGTTTTGACTTGATCTTCGCTATGGAGCCACAACATCCTCAGGCGATTCTCGGCCCCGAGCCGCCTGACAGTTCGGCTCGTTCTTTAAATCTGCGAGTCGGCTTCTGTTGCTGTCCGGGCCACTGCTGCTGCTTTTCTGGCCACCGCTGCTGCTGCTCGGGCTGCTCCAGTTCGCCCGAACAGCAACAGCGGTGGCCCGGAGGTTGGGAGAACGAGCCGAACTGTCAGGCGGCTCCGATTGCTGTTCCATGCGTCTCGGGGCCGAGAATCGCCTGTCTGTATTGAGAAAAGAGTTATTTAAATTGTGACACAGCCTCACAAGATACAATATGAAAAATCGACGCATTTTTATGGAGTTTTTGTGAAAACAATGGCTGAAAGCAGTATCAAATAGCCGGTACCGGCAGAAGTCTACATTTTGACGAATAATGAACCTCCAACTACTCAGACATTTGGATTGGCGGACCGTCGGCACTCGCTCGGCGAGAAAAAAACCATTCCCAGTGTCGGACAGCAATTAGCCGGCGGTCCGCCAGGACGTTGGCCGACCGCTGGCAGTCTCTTGGCTAATTCCTAGCAGCCCGCTGTTGAGCAATCATTTGCCAGCGGTCCGCCAGTCTCTTGGCAGACCGATGAGCCGAGGTGGGTCCCTCACCGCAGATCGTTGCGTAGGAGATCGCCTACGCAACGGTCCCCTCAGCTGCCAAAAATATGCTAGCCTATGTAGAGTGACTTCAGGTCACCTTCCAGGGCCGGCATCAAACTGTCGAGCGAACACTCATTGGAATGAATCGCCTTATATACCGCCTCGGCTTATCATTGAAATCAGAGATCAAACTATAACATGTTAAAACATGAATAGTCGTCAACTCTCTCGAGTGCCAGCCATGAGACGACTCAGTGCCAAGCGAAGGCTAATGGGCGGTTAGGCGCCAGCCGAGTGCCGACTGATGGATAACTGTGTTTTGGTTTGCTTGCCCTTGCCAGCTGAATGCAATTTATCACGCAGCTTTCAAGCAACTGGCACATTTTCGCCAGCGGTCCGCCGCTAGCTCTAATTGAGATGCCAAGGATGAGCCAGCCGTCGCCCCCGTAATTGCCAATTGCCAGCTGAATGCCTGTCATCCCCCAGCTGTTAGGCAACTGGCAGATATTCGCCAGCCGTCCGTTGCTGGCATTCAATGACATGCCGAGTGTATGCCAACTGTTGGCCTCGTGATTGCCATTGGCCAGCTAAATGCCAGCTATCCCCCAGCTGTTGAGCAACTGGCGAATTTTCGCCGGCGGTCCGCTGCTCCCAATGTCTGAGTAGGTTTGCCTCGAGACCTCCGAGCGGGTGGAACCCTTGTGTGGGTGCGTAAACCTTCACACGTACAAAAAAGTTCGATTCCCAACTAGTATTGCTCAACCAGAAGGGGTGCGAGCGCGGGTGGGAGAGGGGGTGTCACCGGCGGTGGTTTTGCAGGCACTGCACTACGCCAGACGCAAATTGGCATTGGAGCGCGATATTTTTCGACGGCTCGCCGCAGTGGTAAATTGAACCCATTGCTCCGGAATGCTCTAAACTGAGCAGTTTTCCAGCGAGATCGTGGTAGTTAGTAGAAGATAGGCCAAGAATAAAAATTTTACCTTTGGGATATCGAATTGCTTTTTCGAAAAAAAAATTGGCGTTGTCCAATTTCTGTCGAAAGCGTGGTTATGGAAAACGGTAAAAAGGGGTTTTAGGCGATTGTCTTCGTGATTTTAAGGTCTCGAAAGGGGTGTTAGGTATCAGTTTGTGGGGAATTTCATGGCGAATCTAATTTTTTTTTCAGAATTTTGAAAATCTGAAATTTCATGGGGGGACGTACGTTGTCCAATTTTCTAAGTGAAGAATTTAAGCGGTAATAGGCCCGAATAATGAATGTAACTCGTCTAAAAATTTGTTGTATGTGCTGAAAATTTGAATAGTGCCTAAAATATGTCTATTACATCGTTATGTAGAGATACTTTCCACAAATGTACTGTTGTGGTGCTATACTATTGCTCTCTTTGATCTTTGTGTTGCTATTACAATATGTACTGTGTTTATCTGGGCCGAATTACGGTCCGCAATCGCGTCTCGACACGCTTTGCGACCGCACGCGCTCGAGTCAGTCGGATTTCCAGCGCCAAAGCCAACTCGATGTGGCTTTTTTATACAATTTTCTCCAACTTTTCTTAGTTTCCAGTTTCCAAAACCCACCTAGAGTCAGCAGATCGGGAATAAGCGGTCGCAAAGCATCTCGAGACGCAATTGCGGACCAGAATTTGGCCCAGATGAGCACAGTAAGACAACCATGTCCGAACCCCTCGTCTCAAGACTTATTTCCTTCACAGAAAGAGAAACGAGACTGAAAACACCCCCGATTCCGTATAGTTTTGGCCCAAAGTTTTTACGTCCCCCCCCCAAGAAAAAGACTCTACATTCCGAAAAAGTTTACGTCCCCCCAAAGGGCACCTTCGAAGAAGCTGGCTTGGAAAGGAAAGTCATCATTCGAGTACTGCCGTCGTAACAACGCCAGTGGTGAGGAGTTTCTTAGGCTCTACCCTCCTCGAATGAGGACCCTAGGAAATTCTAAGGATATTCTTTTGAGCATTGTTTCCTTTCCGTATTACCCACTTTGCTTCTGTTATTGCGTCTACTTTCTACGCCTGTATATTTCTTGTTTGTTAGGTCATAAACCTATTTGTTGATTTCGGTGTCTGGCATGCTTTTTAAGGTATTCGCACCCCCTCTATACTTTTGACTCTGCACAGAAATCTTTCCGTCCCTGCACTTCACCTCTACCAGTCCCCCAGGGGAAATCAGTCCCAATCGCAAACCCATTTCTTACTGTTCACAGAGCGAGAAAAGCTGCCGCCTCCATTCCACTTAGCGAATCCATGCCATATTAGGCCTATCTATCCATTATTTGCCCTGAGGAGTGGAGGGGGTGGATAGAGCTTATGTACTTTGCGAGTTTAATCTCAACATCAGAGCGCTACCACAGAACGCCAAGTTTTGTTTGCATTAACCAAAAAACTTGATCACGAGTTCTGCTAATGAATTTCAATAACCCTTGCCATACCAAATATGTATGCACTTAGGCTTTGCATTTGATTAACTGAACAAATTGTGTGGGAAAAAAACTCCAGAATCCCCTTCAACAAGGGCCTAAAACTTCATTGGAATCGATTGTACCACGAAAAATCTCTGAAAACTCCACTTACAAGGCAAAAAGTCCTAGAACCTCCCAGATTACCCTACATCTCAGAAAAATCAAAACAAGTTACTTGTAATAAAAATGTAACTTACTTGAATGTCTCAAGTAGCTTACATTCATATTACATGTAACATACATTTATACTACATGTAATTTAAATTTATATTGCATGTAAGTTACACTTATGTTACATGTAACATACATTCATATTTTCACTATGGGTGGCCTTCACGTGACGCAGACGACACGCGACGCAGAGCACGCGTCTCAGACCACACACTACGCAAAAAAATGCTGTGCGGAGTCTTCCCTGCTGGATTGGGGTCAAGTACCTCAAACTTGGGTAATTGACCCAACAGCAACGCCAGTCGTAAGCATGAGCCCGCGAGTGCGTTGTACATCCCCCTTGAAAATATCTTCTCGGCCGATTTAAGTTACTTGCGACTTATATTGTCCCATTTAAGTTACATGTAACATATCGGAGGCGCACTGCACACAGTATACTCTCAGAAATTGAAAACAAGTTACTTGTAACATATCTGAGCCGATGCAAGTTACTTGAGACCTATCTCAGGCCATTTAAGATACATGTAACATATCGGAGGCGCACCGCACGCAATACCCCGCCGATATATTACATGTAACCTAAATGACCTGAGATAAGTCGCAAGCAACTTACATCGGCTCAGATATGTTACAAGTAACTTGTTTTCTGACTTTTATGTTACAAGTAACTTGATTTAATATTTCTGAGATGGCCTTAAAACTTTTGACTTACCCAGCGCATAGAGGGCAAAATACGGACAAGGCGAGGGCGTTAACTGAGCGATTACCTCCTACCAGGAGATTCGCAGGTCTTCTGTGATGATGATAATCTCTTTTTTTTTGAGGGAAAATTTCACATATTTTGTTTTATTTTAGAGAATTGATTTTTTATCGATTACGCCTCGGATTGAGTCTGAATTCTCTAAAAACCTCTCAAAAGTGGATTTACTGAGACCCATTCATCGGGCGGATAGCCAGCCAAATCCAGGTAGACTGCGGGCAATGAGAAAAATTACAGGGAAACCTGAGGGCGATTTTAAAAATAGAGCTCATTGCTGCAGATTTTATCGATTTTTCCCAAAAAAAAATATCCACGAATATTACAATAATGCCACAGTAATTTCCGAAAATTCACAGAAAAGCTTTGAACTACTATATTACAACGTTACTCATTGTCAGAGATAGAGAAGTAATCAGAATAGAATTTGATGTTCACTTGGATAAAAAAGTTAATCAAGAAACTTTAGATTGCATCGACTCCGGAAGGAAAAGCGAGCGGACTGCTGTCTTTTTGCCGGCAGGGCGAGTTCCGCCCGCCATACGCCCGCCAGAAGCCAGCGATCCACCTGTCGGTAGTCAGCTATCCGCCACCAATAGTCAGCGGTACACCAGCTTGTAGCCGATGATCCCCCTCACTTCCCCCAGTAGCCAACGATCCGCTCACAGAGACCACAAGAAGACGAGATTCGACCGCAGAGGCTGTGGAAGGCGGCGATTCACCCGCAAATTGCTGGCAATCTGCCCGCCGAAGCCTTAATAGGCAGCAGTCCGCCCGCATCTACTGTTCGAAGACGTCGACAACAAAATGGAGCGGACGGATCGCAGACGATCCCCGGGCAATCTGTAGGCAACTTCCGGACGTTTGGCAAATACTGATTTTGCCAGCAAATATGTACTACCAGAAGGCTGCAGCAAATTCCAGAAAATCTTCGATAAATGGAATTTTTGAAAACATGTGATCTTATGATATACAAATTTGGATATGGCCAGAACATGCCCATATTTCTCTCCGAAACCCCTCTACTTCTACATGTATAACCCATTGCCAGAAACTCTATGTATCTCTATCCATCTCTCCCCGCACCCTTCAAAAACCCAATCACCCCATTCACCACTGCTACACAGCAGCTCCCATCTGGTATGAATGGCGGAAACACAATCCAAAGCTTCAGGCGCTGAAAAACAAAATCCCGGCTCGCGTTCTCGTTTGACGACGCCGCGACAACTGATCACTGCATGTACTTTGTGTCAGTTGTCCCCATTTGTCTGTCGGGTAGATCCTCTCCAGTCCTAGATTTTCCATAGCGGCAAGGGCTCAAAAGCACACATCAGTCGTGTCATTCCGACACACAAACAAGATGCCTCATTTTTCCCGGCTCACGCTAGTAAACAACGTGTGTTTGGGATTTATGAGCCCATTTAGCCCTCAGGGCAAACCTTTTACGGCCCAGGAGGAGACAACAGCGCAGGGCAACATATAAGGTCTTTATCCGCCCGGTCCTCCTCGTTCCACGCTCTTCTTGTATCGGGCTTCTCTGGGCCCATTTCCAGTCCGCAATTGCGTCTTTACACGCTTTGCGCCCGCACGCTCCCGAGTCGGAAGAGTTTCCAGCGCTGCAGCCGCCGATCTGTTGACGACTCTAGGTGGGTTTTGGAATCTGAAAACTAAAAAAATTGCAGAAAACTGTATAAAAAAGCCACATCAAGTCGGCTTTGGCGATGGGAACTCGACCGACGCGAGCGCGTGCGGCCGCAATGCGTGTCCAGACGCGATTGCTAGCCGGGATTTGGCCCAGAGAAGCACAGTACTCTCATAGTAAAATCCCAGAAAAACCAGAAAGCGACCTTGCGCAAGACCCCCTCCACTTTCTTCGGCCCTTATACGACCATTGGAGTAGGGCAGAGTTGATTATGGCCGCCGTATGACGTCAGGGTACGACCCTTACTCTTCAGAAGGGTCAGAACCCATGTATTACCCATAAACAATAAAATTATATTGATTCCTATGATATGATCGCGACCCCTTCGAAATACCTGGCGCGATACTAAATTGCAATTCAGTGGAAATACTACGACCTCACGTCGGAAAATACGACCCCTCCCTGTGAAAGACGTTATTTCAAACCCTATGCAACCTAGCAGCCAGAACATTCAGAAGGGTCTCCACGTAGTGATGAAGCCTAATGCGATGTATGACTTACTTCAAAAGGAACACTAAGACCTCCAACAAAAAAATGTATCACATTTATCTGGAGTATACCGAAGAAAATCTTGTGCAATCTATCCCCCCAAAAAGTGTAGGGGTCAACCTGCTCGACATATATCTATTGAAGTTGAGAAAGTTTCTGGGAAAAAAATCAATTGGGAAACTTATTGCTAGATGAGAATACACGACTCACAGTTTAAAAAAACGGCTCACCTCTCTAAAAGACAGCAACAGGAACACTGAATGACCCCTATTCGGGAATTATAAAAGGAAAGCCTATGCGATCCCTCACCTATTCGGATCTGAGAGACATTCAGGGAGCAAATGGTTGCCACCTCCTCCACCCTTTGTGCCTAGCGCTATAAATCATTGCACTCCGTAGAGAAAAGCATGACCCCCCCTCGCAGTTGAAGGATGCGATACACGTCCTTAGAGGACACTAGGAACACAATGCACGACCCCCTAGTCTGAACTGGATAGCGCGACCACCTCAATTAGAGAAATTAGAAAAACCTTCACAAAACAGGCACGACCCATTCATCTGTCTACATAGCCCTCAAAAGGAGATTTGGTCGCAGCCATATATCACTGCATCTTGATGAGAATATCACGACCCCCCCAGTCGAGAAGTGCGGTACATGTCTTTAGAGAACACTGGGAACACTTTGCACGACCCCTACTCTGTACTGGATATGAGCACGACCACCAGAATCAGAAAATTGAGAAAGACCTTCATAGAACAGGTACAACCCCTTTACCTTCCCAGATACCCCTAAAAAATGATTTGATAGCATCTATTTATCACTGCATCTTGAAGAGAACAGCATGATCCCCCCACTCGAAGGATGCGATACACTTTCTTAGAGGACACTAGGAACACTTTGCACGACCCCTCGTCTGTGCTGCAAAATAGCATGACCACCAGAATCAGAAAATTGATAAAGACTTCCAAAGAACAGATACGACCCCTTCATCTGACCCCTCAAAACTAGATATACTGGCACTAGGACACGGTTGGCATGCGACAATTATGACGACCCCCAGTCTAATATTACAAAATTTCCACAATTTTTTTTTGAGTGATGTTCAAGGGACAGATAAAATCCCTTTCATCTAAAATCTAAGTGAGTGTTCATGATAATAACGTCAGCATGGATAGTGAAGAAACTTCGCGTTCACTGTTGAAGGTTGGCCCAGACTTGCTGCCATATGCTATAACATAGGTGCACCGAGTTTGCGCCAACCTTCGACAGTGAGCGCAAAGTCTCTTCACGATCCATGCCGATATTATATAGTACGACCCCTACGCCGAAACTAGTGACCCAACTTCTTAAAAGACACCATGGTGAACCTTGTGCGACCCCTCACCCAAAAAGGATATCTTCATGAATATGGTTTCAGTGAGTACGAACCCTTCGATCCAAGGTGTCTGTTTGGACTTGGACTAGCGCAATACTTGCTAGATTAATACGACCCCTGCCGGAATGGCGACCCCTGCCTGCACATTAACAGCAACCAATACGTGACCATTCTCTTTCAAGTCTAACACAATCCGAGGAGGAGAAACCAGACAATTTTTTCAAGCAACAGGTGATTTCTTCTTTGAATGTACTAGTGTAACACTTCCTCATCATTCTAGCTGGACAACTGCTCCTCCAAACATCTGATAGAACTTTCCGTTTTCTGATCCCTCAAGAATTTTATGTATGCTTCAGTGCACTGGCGCCGCCAGGGAGGAGGGAATTCCATCGAAACAAAATCTCCGTCACGCTTCTTCCCCCCAAAAAAAACCAAATCAAGCATGGGAAAACTCGCCCTTGTACGAGATCACACACGCCATTTCGCTTCATTTCAGGCATACATGCATTCTACATAGTTTGGACGTCAACGATCGTGAAGATGTTTGGGCCGACGTCAGTTTAGAGCAGCCACATGCACACACACACACACACCACTCGAACCAAACGAGCCAATGTTTATCGCCTCTCCTCACCCTGCCCAACGGCTCCCCCGCCGTCCCCAGTGTCCATTGATGAGGAAAATTTCAACGGGGCGTGGAAGAACAACAACGACACACCAAACACAATCAAACCGCGTTGGCTGCTCTTAAGAGAATTCAGAGATCGCCGAAAATGGCATTCTGAAAAGGTCTTCTTCATCATCCCGTAGGAAAACATCACGGTCGCCAGGTTCCTTAGAGGACAAAGTTTCCCGCGGACCGTCAACGATTCCAGTGTAATTTAAATTCTACACGATTCAGCCGGAAACTGAACTTTTTGACTTCGAGAGAGACAAAAACACGTCTTGGGACCACCCATGAAGTTTAGTCTACTTCAATAAAGCGCAGTTTAGATAGGAATAAACTTCATGGCCGGTTCTCCTAACTGATACTAATATTGATCACCCATAAGGTTCAGGTCCCTATATTACTTTCCGTAACTGATATCATTGGGACCACCCATGAAGTTCAGTCCTCTCTCTTTCGTTTCGTAGATTATCATGTTGGGAATCACCAAAACTGGAGAAGTTTAGTACTTCCCAACACGTTTTCATAGCTAATCCGTTTACAGACCACCTATGAAGTTCGGCTCTTCATAGCTGACCACCAATGAAGTATGCCTCTCTCCAACCCGCTCCCCTGGCTGCTACTCTGATGTACCATCCAAGAAGCGCGGTATTCTCCGTTTTCTTGGAATACAATTCAGAAGACCACCCATGAAGTTTAGTCCTCTTCAATCAAGCACTTTTTAGAGAGTAATAAACCTCATGGCTGGTTCTAGTAGTTGATACTCATCTTGGTCACCCATGGGGTTCAGGTCTCTAATAGTTTCTGTAGTTGATATCATTGGGACCACCCATGAAACTCAGTCCTCTCTGACTCGTTTCGTAGATTATAATCTTGGGGACCACCCATGAAGTTTGGTCCTTCTCAACCAGTTTTCATAGCTGATCATTTTACGGACCACCTATGAAGTTGAGTACTTCACAGCTGATTTCCTCATTGAACCGCCTCTCTCCAACCCGTTCTCATGGCTGTTTCCCTTAGAAAGGACCCACAAAGTACTATGTCCTCCGTTTTCCCCGAGTTCAAATCTTGAAGACCACCCATGAAGTTTGATCCTCTTCTACCGTTCAGACTTTCGACCTCTGGAGACTGCCCTTCCCATTCCCGCTTTTGATATCCTGCAGTCCAAAAATGACATTTAACAATCTCCACTCCTTTCTCGTGACCTGAATGTACTCTCGATGACCACCTATGAAGTTTAGTCCTCTTCAACCTAGTCTCACAGCTGATATTCTTGTAAACCACCTTTGAAGTTTAGTCCTCTACAACAAGTTTACATACACAGATAAGACTCCTGGAACCACCCTTGAGATGTATGTATCCGCCCCGGTTTCGTTAACAATGGTTCTGGAAACCACCCATGAAATTAGGCCTTCTTCATCACTTCCCGGAGGTAATATTCTCCAAGACCACCCATGAAGTCTACTACTGTCCAACACCTTTCCATAGACCACATTCTTGAAAACCACTCTTTAGGCTTTGTCTTCTCCACTCCCTTCTTGAGGCTAGAAATATCGCCCATGAGCTTTAGCCCTCTCCAATCCGTCCTTGGTATTCTGAACACAACCCATGCTGTTTACCTATTTTCCCAACCAGTATTCGATGTCATAAAGGCCACGCGCAGGGTCAAACGGTTACTGACCCGCGGGACAAAGTAGGAGGTAGGATGCCGAAAAAGATTTTAAAAATTTTCAAAAATTCGGAACAAAAGCGTAAAAAAATTAAGGTGAAAAAAAAGAAACGCTCCCAAGACTCGTCAGCAGGGTAAGAAATTTTTTTGGAAATTACAAAATTTAATTTTTTTCAGAAACCTTCGAAGCCAAAATTCCCCAAAAAAATATTGTATCTATGAGGGAAATAAGGATTTTTTGAACTTATTCAAAAAATTAGATCACCAAGAGGCAGCTAACTCCGCCGGTATCCGGAACAACAGTCTGCTAGAAATTAGCTATGCAGGAAGTTCTCCACCGGCTTCAAGCTTGGTATCTACGGACCACTTACACAAATTAATATTTTCCTTTCCCAAATGGTACCTGTTATCCTGTAGACCACCCATGAAATTTATTTCACTCCAAACCGTTCCCGAAGTCAATATTCAGCTCTTTCAAACCCATTCTTGAAGTTATCCATTAATCGGCACGATCAAGTTTTCATTTCAATTCGGATTCATAGTCACATGACCACCCTTGAATTTTAGTCCTAGCCTTGGGAAATGGAGATTTCATAAAAAAACAGAACATATCCGAAGTTGAGAGAACTCTCAGCTAATGGAATGCTATTAGGCGAAATAATCGTGAATTTTTTCCCAAAACCAATTTACAGCACACGGAACCGTTGACATTGAAGAGTGAAAGGGCCCTCACAGGGAAGGAAAAACGAAATCCAGGAAGTACACTTCCCCTCTATCAGGACAGAAACGTTTTTTCCTCGTTAGAAAGCCGTCTTCCCTCATTGGAAAATCTCTAATGCAATAGCCATTCTCGCTACATCTGATTAAGCAAAAGGTGACAAAAAACGCGCAATCCGGCGGAAATAGGATGTGACAGGCAAGCCAAGTGTTCTGCAAACAGAGAAAAATGCCCTCATCAGCTAATGAGAAAAGCTGAGGGAAATTTATAAGATTACTGTAACAGGCTTACAGTAATCTATTTTCAGATTACTGTAACAGGCTTACAGGAATATAACTAGGGAATGACAACTGGACGAAAACGCCGTTTTCAACGAAATTCATACCAAATAATGTACTTCCAATAACATTTTCAAGTCCATGTTCGTAGCTGCTCAAGATTTCTCTAAACCGAGTTGAATGGGTTTCCTCCGTTGGGCGCTAAGGTAAGGATGCTGAACACAGAATTGAGGTCCAATTATCGATTTTCATTTTAAGCCCAACATTTTCAGTGCTCAGGAAAATTATTTCGTATTTGGCTCAAAACTCTTTCCTGGAGGTTATTCGGTGTCCTAAACACGAACATTGAGTCCATTTTCCGATTTCCGGGAAATTTTGTTTGTTTTGATGAGTTCCGAGATGTCACAATAGATTTGCCTTCCTGTTAAGGTCATTCAGAGTCCTCGTCTCGAAGCTTAAGTCCGTTTATCGATTTTTTGCTAAATTACGATAAGTTACGGTAGGTATACGGTAGTTTGAAAAATGTCTCAGATTTGGCTAAAAACTTCTTTGCGGGGGTAATCTGCGGGTGCTGAACACGAATTTGGGGTCCATTTATTGATTTTCAAAGTGCAAGGGTAGGTTACGCCAACTAAGACCTAGTGCATACTTTGCGCGATGGACGGCGCGACACAGTGTGTCATTGAAATCGACCGAAAGTCAATATTGCTAGTATGCACTGCCGCTGCCGCGCGTCGCGGGAAGTATGCACTAGGCCTAAATAGCATTATATCTACCGCAACTATACAACGGATCACCCATGACTTTCGGTCCGCCGCTAAAACCACACATGAGATTTAGTGGGCCGCAATTACTTCCTTAGTTTATTGTGCTTATCTGGGCCAAATTCCGATCTGCAATTGCGTCTCGACAAGCTTTGCGACCGCACGCGCTGGAGTCAGTCGAGTTTCCAGCGCAAAAGCCGACTCGATTTGGCTTTCTTGGACAGTTTTCTCCAATTTCGTTTACTTTCCAGTTTCTAAAACCCACCTAGAGTAATCAGATCGGCGGCTGCTGCGCTGGAAGCTCTTCCGACTCGAATGCGCGCGGCCGCAAAGCGTGTCGAGACGCGATTGCGGACCGCAATTTGGCCCAGAGAAGCACATTAGATCGATGTTAGCAAACATTAACAAAAGAAATTTTTAATAAAGATAATTTTACAAAAAAAAACTTCAATGAACTACTTAATAAAACAAAAAACTTTTGTCATTGAGTATAAAAAAGTGAATTCAAATTTGAATAAAGAGCAGTTTTAAACTTACAATTTAGGAAGAAACTGAAGTTATAGGGAAAAATTTTTAATATTGAAACAGAAATAGAAACAATTCAAATTCCAGAAATGACAAAAAGTTGACCATGATGAGTTTTAAAATTTTGTATCTTCTTCTGTACATAAGAAAGAATATACTGATAACTAGTTTTAGATCATTGAATGCATTTATATGTAATTAGGTCCGTGGCTTGCCTCCTCAAGAAAAACATTTTAATCCCACCCGCGGCTGGCGCTGCAGTCGCTTGCGCCGGCCCGCTAAACGATTCAGGCTGAGAGAAGAGCTCAGCTGATCAGCTTACCATACCGCCAGCTGCCGGTGAGATTTGAATCGCCCGCGCCAGCCGCGGGTGAGATTTAAATGTTTTTTCCTGAGGAAGCAAGCCACGGACGTAACTGCACAAAATGAAATAATGAACTTTCGTCACAGAGTATAAAGAGGTGAATTTAAATTTAAATAAAAAGCTGTTTTATTTAGGAAGAAACTGAAATTATAGGGAAAAAGTTCTTATATTGAAACAGATATAGAAACAATTAGCTGAGCAATGCAGAGCGGGGTGCCAGTAGTGTAATGGTAACATTCTCGCCCGGTAAGCGATGCAATTCGGGTTCGATTCCTGCCTGACACCTAGGTTTTCTATTCAACTCAGCAACCTTGTGATATCTTGTGATCATCTACCATTCCATAGAAATAGAAACAATTCAAATTCCAAAATGGAAATAATTTGACGATGTTGAGTCTTCGAATTTTGTATCTTCCTCTGTACGCATGAAAAAATATACTGATAAATAGTTTTAGATCATTGAATGCTTTTATATGTAGTTAGGTCCGTGGCTTGCCTCTTCAGGAAAAAACATTTTAATCCCACCCGCGGCTGGCGCTGCAGTCGCTTGCGCCGGCCCGCTCATCGATTCAGGCTGAGAGAAGAGCTCAGCTGATCAGCTTACCATACCGCCATCCGCCGGTGAGATTTAAATCGCCCGCGTCAGCCGCGGGTGAGATTTAAATGCTTTTTCACTATAAATTTTCGAAATCCATATTGCCCTAGTCCATAGCCTCCTCCCAACTGGCAGTCAGCTTTCGTGATGTAACACTGCCTTCTCTACCCGCCACCCTATGATGAAGAAAGATCTCTGGAAATGCACTGAAGGAATGATGTGAAACCCTACGTTCAGCTGGACAACAACTTTTTTCGGAAAATTCCGAGGAACTGCTGATTTCATTAGGAGTTTACATATCTGCGCCAAATTATGTACACTGAAATCTCTCCAGGGGAAAAGCAAAAAAAAACGGAACCCATTGCCAGTACACTCTCGCTGCTTCCACAGGCAGACATTGCGAGGGGAAAGAAACCGAACGCCCAGCAAGCCAGTAAGCCAATTTAAAACCTCATTACCATGCCTATTAGAGCCCTCTTACCGCACAAGTCACATGAACAGCTACCCCCAAACTGGCCAGATTACAGACTTGCTAGGGAATCACATTTGGTCGAAAAAGCCAATTCCAACGAAATTCATACCAACTGATGTACTCCCAATGACGCTCTTAAATCCATGTTTGTAGCTGCTAGGGACTTTTCTTAACAGAGTTATGGAAAATTTATTTAGTTAGGTGGAAAGGTAAAGGAAGACCAACCTATCACGTATGTTTAAGACGTTCAGAAAATTCTTCGGACTTAGCTCAAAACTTACTCCTGGAGGTTGTCCGAGGTCCTGTACACGAACACGGGGTCCGTTTCTCGATTCTCTGCAGCTTACTCTGAGAGTTTTGGCCGCGAAATAGCCCAACAGGCTCCGCAGCGGCTCCTGGTAGGCTATTTCCAGGCTATTTTGCGGCTATTTCTCGGCTTATCACGGAGCGGACAAGAAGTAGCCGAAAAATAGCCGAGATATAACCGAGAAATATTCAGAATTAAACAAAATTAACCAAGACGCAACCGTCGCCGGCTCGCCGAGCCACCATATGGGGCCGCCAGCGGTTGGGCGAGGCCTCCAGAGACTGAGCGAGGTCCAAGTGCCTCAAACCTGGGTAACTGAACCCGACGGAGGTGCTGACATCTGAATCATGCCTCTGAAATGCTCCGTATACCTACCCGGAGAGCATTATTTCTCGGCTATTTCGCGGTGAGCATTATTTGGCGGCTATTTTGCGGCGAGCATTATACAGCGGATATTTCTCGGCTATTTCGCGGCGAGTATTATTTGGTGACTATTACGCGGCAAGCAGGCATTTCGCGGCTATTTCTCGGCAAAAACTCTCAGAGTACTTGTAGGTTACGGTGTATATAATGCTCACGTAACCAACAATAGAAATTAAAAAATCGATAAATGGACCGTAACCTCACATTGTGTTCAGCGCCCCCCATAGCCTGCCTAAAGAAGTGGGCTCCAACCAAACTACCGTACAACCACCGTAACCCACCGCAATCTATTAAAAATCGATACACTTTTGTGGTAAACACTTCGACTAACCTTCATAGGCAAGCTTCGCGGGAATAAGAAGTCACAATTCGCCCTTAGTGGAAGTCTCCTAGCCAATTTAGACATTAAAAGCTGCGGTACGCTCCCTTTTGGTTGGAGGACCGACATTCCTACCGCTATCCACCCGCCAGCACTCAGCGATTCGCCCGGCAGTAGTCAGCGATTCGTCCGCTAGCAGTCAACGACTCGCCCGCCAGTATGCGCTTCACCCGTCGGTAGTCAGCCTTCTGCCCGTCAGTAGTTAGCGATTCGCCCGCCAGTGGTCAGCGAACCGCCCGCTAACTGCCAGCGATCCGCCCGCAGAGATCGCAAAAGGCAGCGATCTGCCCGACGAGGAAACAATGGAAGACGATCAGCCTGCAACTTGCTGGCGTACTTTACGCCGAGACCTTGGAAGTATACAATGCTTCTCTGGGCCAAATTCCGGTCCGCAAATGCGTCTCGACACGCTTTGCGGCCGCACGCGCTCGACTCGGTCGAGTTTTCAGCGCCAAAATCAATTCGATGTGGCTTTTTTAAACAGTTTTCTCCAATTTTTTAAAAAGATTCTAGTACCCAAAACCCAATCTAGAGTCAACAGAACTTCCGCCTCGGGAGCGTGCGGCTGCGAAGCAAGTCGATACACAATTGCGGACCAGAATTTGACCCATAGAAGCACAGTAATTGTACAATTTCAACAAAAAAGTCGAGCGAACAAAATAATGAAAATTTCCCGTTCGAAAATTCTTCGAACAAAAAAGATTAAAAAATTTCTTTCGGAAAAAAAATCGAACGAACAAACTTTGAAAAAATCGTTCGACAAATTTTCTAACGAACGAAAACGAGCGAAAAAAACATTGAAATCTTTTAGAAAATTTCCATTCGTGTACAACTATAAATACTTGAAAGGCAGTGGTCCGCCCGCAACTGTTGTTCGAAAAACCTGTCAAGGTTAATAGAAAATCAACAATTGGGGCTTGATTTCGTGTTAAAACCCTGTTCAACCTCCCGAGAAAAGTTTTGAGCTGAATACGAATATCTGGACGTCCCAAAAATCGTCTTATAGCGAGAAATGTCTTGACCTTCGCGCCCAGCTGGGGAAACCCCCCGTAAGGGGTCGTTTACACTTCCGCGGCGGCGCTGCACAACGCATTGCTGTCAGAGGTCGTTTATACTCCCGCCGCCGAGCGGCGCGGCGAAGTGCAATCCTACAATATCGATCGTGCAGCACGGCATAATCAATATTACAGAAATGCACTGTGCCGCGCCGCTGCTCGGCGAATGTATAAACAACGCCTAATATTGATCACGCGGCGCGGTGCGATCGATATTATGGGATCGCACTTCGCCGAGCCGCTCGGCGGCGGAAGTATAAACGACCCCTAACTCATTTCAGAGAAGCTTTTAGCAGCTAAAAACATAGATTCGATAAAAAATCATTGTGAGTACACTTACCGAGAAGAACTTCGATGAAAATAACGTTTTCAACCAGTTGCGATTCCCTAATTAGACTTAAATACGACCCCTCCGGCAATCTGGTGTCCGGAAAAATGTGCAACGATTTGTGACAACAGGAAGGCTCTATAAATGGGCTATCAGATTGGGTGAGAAAAGTCTGCTTAACCCTAATCCCTATGAGTTTTTAGAGGGCAGATCCAGGGGTTCAGGACGCAAGACGGACATCCACGGCACGTCAAGTAACAAGCCTCATTTGCATCCGCCGCCCAAAAGTGGCTTTCACACGCCTCAATTATCCCTCTATCCCAAACTTATCGTCTCAAAAGGGTTATTAACTAAGGATATTAAGAATTTTACCGGTATTAGCCGGCTCAACCCTGTAGTTTTCCCGTTGTAACCTCTTAATCCTCGCTTCTTCAGACTATTTCGACATCCAAAACAGATTTTTCTGTGCCAGAGGTTGCTTTCCTGCAAAATCTGGACCACACAAAACGGACAGAGTTCACAAAATCCATTGCAAAGTCCACTAATTCCTTTGAAAATCGGAGAAAAATTCAAATAGAATATTTAAGAATTTATTAAAATGAACATCGCCTTGGTGGAAAAATCACTAAAAATGGAAGATCCACTTAAAATTTTTTAAATGTTCAATATTTCCCTCACAATTTCAGTGTACATTCATAAAGGGGTCGTCACAGGTAACAATATTGCCAGTGCAATTTCGAAATCAATCAATATCCCTTAAAAAACAAAACAAACTAGTGCATTCCTGGTCATTCTTTCCAGTGCCTGCGGCTGGCACCGGCTTCATGGCTCTCCCACGGGAAATCAATACGGAAACGAAAATCAGAAAACACGAAAAAAATGTATTCGATAACAAGCATGTTGAAGTCACAGTACGAGTGGCAGCTGAGAGAACAAGACACCAGAAATCAACAAACGAATGGAATAATCGAAAAACATGTACTTTTTCCGCCTCAGGGGAAATTACTGAATTACTCAGACACACCTGTTGGATTTTACTCAGTAATGAAGATTATTCAAATATGAATTTCTACTCAAATTACAGTGATATATGCGCATAGTTGTAAAGCAAAATATAGATACAAACCACATTGATCTTGTAAAACTCACTAAGGAATTCCTATTGAAAATCGATTACTAAGTAGGCGAAAATTTAACAAAATCCATAGGTAATTCAAGACGATTCACAGAAAAAAGTGAGACCATATATGAAAAAGAAAGGTGAAGAAAAAAATATCTGGAAAAGCTGGCTTTGCCTCATTGGACATCTAGTACTTCGCCCCCGTAAACATGGAATACTGGAGAAAGCAAAAAAAAACAACACAAAATTCCCGAAAAATGCGTACGGTAGGGAAAGCAATCGGAATTTTCAAAAAGAGCGGAGATTTCAAAAGGACATCTAGCGCGACCAGTTATCACACAACTTAAAAATTGAAGAAAAACTATCAAAGAGCACTTACAAGGGAACCACAATAAGTCATAGTGACCATTCCAAATGAAATGTACACTTCTAGAACCATTTCTGGACGAAAAGTCCGAATATGCCTATCGCAGCTCCCTAGACCGACTCTGAAAAAAGTTATGAGCGTTTTTTAAAGCCTCGCGGCAAGGTAAGGGTACCCCCCATGGAATTTTTAGGGTGTTTTTAAATTTTTCTCCGGATTTTGCTGAAAACATGTACGTAGGGGTAATCTGGGGTGCTGAACACGAATCTGGGGTTCGCTTCTAAAAAATTTGAGGTTTACTGTAGGTTACGGCAGGTAACATGCCATTTAGAGGGCAAAACCTACCTCAATATTCCGATAATCGACAAATGGACATCGAATTCGTATTCAGCACCCCAAATGACCACCACATAGAAACTTTGAGACAAATCTGAGACATTGACTAAACTACCGTATACCCACCGTAAACTGCCAAAAATCCATAAACCGACATCAGATTCGTGTTGAGCACCCCAAATAACCCCCAGAGAAATAATTTGAGCATAATCTATTGCAGCACTCCGGAAATCGTCAAAAGTCGCGATTCGCCATCAAATTCTCCCCCGATGGGAATCTGTGAACGAATACAGCCGAAAACTTCGGAAAATCGATAAATGAACCTCAGATTCGTGATGAGCACCCCAAGTAACCCCCCCCCCAGAGCGAGTTTTCAGTCAAATCTTGAATATTTTTTTTGAAAACGCTTCGAGAGCCCTCTAATTGGTAAAAATAAACGCCCAACCGAAAATCCGTACAAGTCCAAAACGCTGTTAGTCTGCGCAAAGTTTGGAAAATGTTCCTTCACCCAAACTTCGCTTAGTAGGGTAGTTTTGGGCGCTGAACACGATTATCAGGTCCGTTTCCGGAATTGCGTAAGAATAATGCGCTTTTTGGAAGGTACAATAGGTACGAAAATCACAGAAAGAACGCTCATAACTTCTTTCAGGGTGGGTCTAGGCAGCTGCGATGGGCATATTGGGACTTTTCGTCCAAAAATGGTTCTAAGAAAGTATGTACATTTCATTTGGCATGGTCACTATGACTTATTGTGGTTTCCTTGTTAGTGAAAACTAATGTTTTCCATTCGTCACGATTAATGTCTACACACAAGAACTGTAGTCCAATAATTTTTCGGGGAAATCAGAAAAGATAAATATTGAAACAAAAAATAAAAAATGAAAGCAAAAAAAAAACTCAAACAAAAACCGCGATGTCATGCGGCTTTTTCAGGGGAAATGACTATAAAATTCGAATTATTGTTATTCACTGTTTCGAAGTGAAATTTACTGTCGTTGATCGCGTGCGTGTGCGCGCATATGCTGCGTCTCCCTTCCCCCCACACTTTCTCGCTGATCGCACCCTCGCTCCGCACAAGTACGAGAAGGAACAAACAAAATTTGCCTCCGAAATGGAGGATATGCACCAGGTTAACACGACACCTGTCCTCCTTCTACAGAAATCATTATTCCAAGTTCATAATATGTATTCACACAAATTAGATCCGTCTGAAGATTCCGAAAAAAGATCCGTTCAAAAAATCGATAAAAAATGATCAAGAAGAGGTGGAGGTGGACAGTTGTAATGAAAAACATAAAGATAAATCTCAAGGAAATGATAAAACCAATGTTTTCCATGATGGACATCTATCACTACTCGTTCAATGCAAAAACAATTTAACAACAAAGTAGTTCTTTCATGGATCTGATTACATTTTTCTGTTCAAAATCGATAAAATATAATCGACAATGAAAGATAAGCTTTCTATAGAACATCTACAACTATGATTTCTATTGAAACTAATGTATTAAAGTGAATAATTAAATCTTTCCATGTACAAGTCTTTAGAATTTCAAATATTTTTGGTGAAAAATCGATAAAAATATTGAGTAAAATTAGAGAACGACACGAATTGGCGACGAAAACTTGAGTAAATGTAAAAACACGGCAACTGAATAATTGGCAAAAAATTTAAAATTTTCATGCCAAGATCTAGCTCTACTCATTCGATGGGAAATACGTTCTCTAAGAGTTTTGGCCGAGAAATAGCCTCAAAATAGCCGAGAAATAGCCGCTAAGTAATGCTCGCCGCAAAATAGCCGCGAAAAAGCCGAGAAATAATGCTCTCCTAGTAGATATACGGAGCATCCCAGAGGCATGATCCAGATGTCAGCACCTCCGTCGGTTCAATTACCCAAGTTTGAGGTACTTGGACCTCGTTCAGCCTCGCCGAGCCACCATCTGATGCCGCCAGCCAACCGCTGGCGGCATCAGATGGTGGCTCGGCGAGCCGGCGTGGGTTGCGTCTTGCCTAATTTTGTTTACTTCTGAATATTTCTCGGTTATATCTCGGCTATTTCTCGGCTACTTCAGGTCCGTTCCGTTAGAATCTGAGAAATAGCCCAACAGGAGCCGCTGCGGAGCCTATTGGGCTATTTCCCGGCTATTTCGCTAGCAAAACTCTCAGAGTTGGAATAAAAGCGAAATCGGACCGAATCTGATTGTATATCTCTGCCAGAAAATCGATAAAAGTAATCAATAAATACTGAAACAACTAAATACCGGATACGTAGCGCCAAAAACAGGAAAGTGGAGATTTATAAAAATAAACTTCTGAATGAATAGACATTTTCCATCATAGACATCTACCACGATTCGCCCCATGTATGAACACTTCGGAGACAATCAATACTAGTTTACAGAAAGCATTAAGAGTTGGGAAAAGAAAGTACTAACATGAAAAAAAATATTCAAAATTGGGACATCTATCTCTATTCGTATCATTTACATTAATATTTTGATTACATATTATTTTTATGAAATATTCGTGTTTCAAGTGTTTATGATTTTCACGAGAAGACACGCTC
Organism: Aplectana chamaeleonis; assembly: GCA_029168955.1. NCBI lineage: Eukaryota > Metazoa > Nematoda > Chromadorea > Rhabditida > Cosmocercidae > Aplectana > Aplectana chamaeleonis. Next base: position 899,090 of record JAPDOI010000053.1, read on the forward strand.
CCGCAAAAAAAAATCAATCAATATCACAAAAATGAAGGAAAATCACACTAAGCGAAAAAAATAGAAAAAAGGAGAACAACTATTGGGAAAAAATGCGAAGTCCAAACAAAATAAAAAATATTAAAATAAAAACATACTATCGTTACCTGGACCAAATTGCAGTCTGCATTTGCGGACTACGGCTATTTCATCATGCGACACGTGAGAATCGTGCTGGGACCACAATTTCCGGCACAATTCTCCTTTCTCCGAGCGTGATTATCACGTGTCGCATGATGCAACAGCCGCAGTCCGCAATCGCGGACCGGAATTTGGCTCAGAGAACGATAGTATAATAAATAAAAAATACAAGAAAATAATTAACAATCCTTATAGTATATAAAAAAACAGAAAATATAGTATATAAAACAATAAATATAATATATAAAAAGATTTGATACTAAATATAATAATTAATAAAATAATAATAATAATAATAACAGAAGTAACAACATAAAATAATACCACTAGCCAATCTATAAAAAAACCCGTGGATAACAAAATATTTTCCAGAGGTTCTGCTCGAGATTTTTTCAAATCGAAAACCTATAAAATAATCAATACCGGAATAAATATGTGATCGGTCCGATTCTGCTCATTTCATTCTCTTATCAAAAACGATAAAATGACCAACGAAGGAACGAAAAATGGAGAATAGCGTTATAAAAATTAGGAAGAAAAACGACTTTTGATTAGGCAAGGTTGAAAACCTGAATAAATAAAGATAAACTATCTTTTTGCGTTCAATAAATCAAAAAAAAACATCTGGAAAAAGAGAGAAAACTCTCTAAAGATACGTAAATCTACCACTTATCGATCTATGGAACTTTCTGCCCAAAAACTCTATAAAACAATCGATATTCATACAACAAGCTGCAGAAAACGTCACAAGTCCAGTAAAAAAAAAGAAAAAAAATGGAGAGAAAACCCGAATGTTTCGAAAAATCATCGGCGGGGAACGCGGAACTTTGACATCAAATCAGATAACACGCGTCAAATCACATGACACACATAGCGCGAGAAAACGGAAGTCGAGAGAAAAAATATAGAAAATTGTATGAAAATTCAATGAAAAAAAGAAAAAATAGAAAAAAACAAGGAAAACTTCACCCACCATTGGTCTCCATCGACACCTCGGCCAGCCATTGTCGGGTGGTTTCTCTGGTTCGGGGCAGTTCCTCGTCGAAGGGGAATGAGGGGGTGTTCAGCTGCCATTCCCGCTTGAATACCTTACTCTTCTCTGTGAAATAGTTCTTAATAGCATAGAGTGAGAAGTAGCAATGTGATGAGCTGACATCAGACTCCTGAGCTTCACCATCCTTCGGGGGTTTGTTGACGGCCCGCTTCTTGTCGTGGTAGAAGAACATCATTTTCAGGTAGTTCAGACTGATGGACGACTGATTTCTGCCTGCTAGCTGCTGTACAATGTCGGTGGGATCTTGATAGGCAATCAGCTGATACATGGATACGGCCAGTTGTCGATAGCTGCCCTGCATGCGGGTAAGGAATGGGTAACTCTTCTTCATGTTCAGTACACTAGGCATGCCGGCAGTGGTAAGCACCGGCACGCCTCCATTAAGTCCGGCAGAGACCTTAGTCACAGTGGCTAGACCGTAACTATCCGCGAAGCCCAAGATTGCATCCAGTCGATGTTCACAATAGGCCTGGACCATGCCCACGGTGGCATATCGTTCAGCCAGGTTCGTATCCTCCCAATATCTATCATCATGGAAGGTGAGGTTCACCCATCCGGGTGGCATCCTTCCGGACTTCACCACATCCTCCACCGCTATGTCAATCACCGGCCTCGCCCTCTCAATGGTCAGTCCAAATTTGTCGTTATTCGATTCCTTCGCCGGCAGCACCACAAGGATGTTGTAGGGCAGTTGATGACCTCTAGACGTGGATGTCGTCGTAACCGCAGCATCTGTGATGATGGTGAGTCGCAACAGCACCCATCCGACCAGTAGCAGCCACCTAGTAAATCTGAGCATAGCCTCATAGATGCTTCTGCTTCTGCTGCATAGGATATACCTCAGACAAGAAATAGGAATGGAGAAGAATAGCGGGGTAGACACTTCTGCGGGACACTTCCGTCAGGCAAAAAACCTTCAACGGGCACTTTCAGGGTTTTGATGGGGACAAACACAGACGCAACAGGGAGCAACGGGGGGCAACACACACACGTGTGTGTGTGTATGTGTGGTTGACTGCGTGTCTGCCTTCACCCACAGCTAGCAGCCTGTGTGTGTGGCGTGATGGGAGGCTGATGGGTGGAGTCCGGGGGGTAGACGCTGGCGTGTCTGCACGCCAGCCTGCAATGAACCCCCCGGCGGCTTTGGACGCCGCGGCGACTGCGACGGCCGGCTGGTCCAAAGGTACATTCTTGCGACGGACGGCAGCGCTCCCCCCGTTATTGATATCTCTCATCAACACGTATACACAGGCAACTACCCGGCTACACGTAGCTGCATCGTAGAGATCAAAGATCGGACAATTAGCACAATTTTAGGGTGTGCACTTGTAACCAAGTGACAAATCTACTTATTTGAACCAGGGGAATTATGTAACTATATAGAGTAAGAAGTCTTAGATAGGACAGACATCATTCAGTCCTAGACTTCATCCGAGTAATCCAGCTGATAAAAAAGTTCCAAAGGTTAGCGTTTTGCCACCGCGGTGAATTTCTCGAATTTCAACACGTTTCTCGCATGTTTTCATCCCGTTTAATGAGTTCCAAATAACTGCTGTGTTTGACAAACGCGTCAAAACAGGAAATCAGGTGCAAAGATGTTAAAACACTGGTAATCTTCTGCGGTGGCAAAAAACTAATCTCAAGAACTTTTCGATTTCGATTTATTTGGAATTGGTTGTACACGTTTTTTTTCCTCGATTACCCTATTCATTCTGGTACTTAATCTATTCCCTTTTCAAATATTAAAAAGTAGTTTTCTTGGTAAAAAAGCATTTTCTAGTTGTTGATGCTTTTATTTGCGGAATTAAGTCCAAGAAGTAGAGATTAATAAGAAAACGTTTCCACAAACCCTTAAAACTCCGGATAAAAATCTCTAAAAAACTCTTAAGTGTTTGATTACGCCTGTTTGGTGTGTTTGGCGCACTGCGGAATTTCGAAATTCCGAAGGCGGAAACGCTTCAAACTTCTTGGGTTACCGACTTTCCTTTCTAACTCTTTAAGAACGAAGTTCGCGACAAAAAAACTGTTCTACTTTTTGATGTTTCTGAGTAGGAAAGTCCACTGAGTAGAGGTTAATAGGGGAAAGTTTCCACAGAACTCTAAGATATCAGAGAAAAACTGTTCAAATAAACATCGGAAACGTTTTTACGCCTATTCGGTGTGCTACAGGACCCTGCAGACAAAAAGTCCAACCCGACGTCGGAAAGGGTTTCACGCTTTGAAAGCCTTGAGTAATCGACTATGAAAACAAACAGTATTATAGTTTTCAATGTTTTTGTTTGTGTAAGTCCACGAAGTAAAGAACTAAAGTCATACTGAAATACGCCTGTTTGATGTGTCTCGGGCTGCAGACAAAGCGTCAAACCCAACATCGGAAATGGTTTCGCTCCTCAAAATTCTTATGTAAGCGCCTTTGTTCTTTGTTTCTTGTACCAAAAACTCTTTGAAAATAAGATGGACCAATATACATGCTTGGATGTGAGGATTTTCTGCCATAAGGAATATACGAAAATCCGGCAACTGTTCCTCTGATGAAGCAAACGCAGGACATCTGTTGTATGACATGGGCGGGGTGACCTAATTTGGTCGGCAAGTCCACGAGATTTTCATCTTGGTCCTGGCCGTTTTTCGTCGTACTTTCGTCTTTACTCTTTTTAAATGCAGTGTTCACGATAGGAATCGTTTTTCTGCTTATCCACTCATCTTGAAGACGGTCCCTCGCTGATTCCAATGATGTTTTTGGAGTCGTACAAGACCTTCTAGGAACGGAGTTATGGTCCCTCATAAATTGAGCTAGGGAAGCATGGTGGACGAGTTGTCCGAGGCTTGTAACTTCCGTCTTTTGCAGCCGATGTATGCGAGCTGACCTGAGTAAAGAGAAAAGTTGGGAATAAAGGGAAGAACGGGGTTATTGATCGGAAACCATCGCTCATCTCACAATCTCGAGCATTCATTTGTTCACGTCGGTGGGCGTGGAAAGTGCATCTGGGGTAAGACGAGCTGACGGGTGTTTAACTTAGGGGCCGTAGGGGACCATTCCGAGCTCATTTTTCTTAGTTTTTTCAATTTTAGGGTTGCGCTAGGCCCCACAGCTGCCGATCTCCACCCAAAAAAACAGACATGGTTTTTATCGTGGACACTGCCTTTACACACATTCAAGCCTTACGTTTTTGCCAAGAAACGGCCAACTTTTTTTTATGATGAACCCCTCAAATTTCCGAGAGTAAACTGTCAATCAAACTCTGAAATGTCCAAATACGTCTGTTTGGTGTGTTTGATGCAATGCTGAATTTCGAAAATCCAAACGCCGGAAATGGTTTTGAGCTTCGAACTTGTTGAAATAGCGGCTCTGTTTTAGCGTTTTCTAACCCAAATCTTTAAAGGCAGTGTCTTCGATTAAAACGCTGCGCGTTTTTTTTTTTCAGCAAAAACGTAAGTTTTGGGTCCCTCTAAAGAGAGTAAGAACGGAAGTTCTTACTCTTTTAGGAGAGAAAAACGGCCAGGAAGTGAGTGAAAATCTTGTGGACCAGCCGAACAATTGGATCATCCCGCCCACGCCATATGACAGTTGTCCTGCGTTTTTTCTTCACCGGAGGAACAGTTGTCGAATTTTCGAATATTCTTTATCGCGAAAGATTCTAACAACCCTGCATGCGCATTGGCGCATCTTATTTTTCAAACGTTTCTGGTTCAACAAGTAAGAAACAAAGCCAATCGTCTAAGAAATTGGGATCGCAAATGATTACCGACGTCAGGTTAGACGCTTTGTCTGCAGTATCCCGAAAACACCAAACAGCCGTAATTGAATATTTTCAGAGTTTTTCTGAACAGTTTCACTCCTTAAACTTCTTAAAGGCACCCAAAGCTTACGTTTTTGCCAAGAAACGGCCAACTTTTTCTATTACGAACCCCTCAAATTTCCGAGAGTAAACTGTCAACAAAACTCTGAAATGTCCAAATACGTCTGTTTGGTGTGTTAGGTGCAATACGGGATTTCGAAAATCCAAACGCCGGAAATGGTTTTGAGCTTCGAACTTCTTGGAATAGCGGTTTTATTTCTGTGTGCGTGAAAATCTTGTGGAATAGCCGAGCGATTGGATCACACCGTCCACGTCATATGACAGTTGTCCTGCGTATTTTTTTAACCCGAGGAGCAGTTGCCGGATTTTCAAATATGCTTTATCGCGAAAGATTCTAACATCCCTGAATGTGCATCGGTCCTTCTTATTTTTAAAACGTTCTTGGTTCAGCAAATAGAAAACAGAGTCAATTACCTAAGAAATTTGGATCGCAGATCATTACGACGTTAGGTTTGACGCTTTGTCTGCAGTCTCTCGAAATACCAAACAGGCGTAATTAAAGATTTTTCAATTAAATATTGTTTCCCTAAACAGTTTTTCTCAGATAGTTGAGAGTTTTGCGGAGACTTTTCCCCACTATTTATCCATCACTTCGAAGACTTAACTAAAAACATCGAGAACCAGAATACGGTTTTTTGATCGTGAACACCGACTTTAGAATTAAGGTGGTTCCAAATCACATGCTTGGAAAAATTTGGGCAACTGTTCCTCAGAGTCGATAACTGTTATATGGGTGAGGTGATCCAATGGATTCGCCGGATTCACGAGAATTTCATCCACTTCCTGGCCGTTTTTCGTCGTACTTCCGGTCTCACTGTTCTTAGAGGGACCCATAGCTTACGTTCCAGCCTTAAAAACCTGGCAACCTTTCCATCGTGAACGCTTGGATGTAAGAATCTTACGGAATGACAAATAGTAAAAAAAAATCGGCGACTGTGCCTTAGGGTCGACGGCTGTTATATGACGTGGACGGGGTGATCCAATGGGACGGCAGGTCTACGAGATTTTCACCTTGGTCATGGCCGTTTTTCGTCGTACTTCCGTCATTACTCTTCTTAAACACACACAAAGCTTACGTTTTTGCCAAGAAACGGCCAACTTTTTTTTATTATGAACCTTGACTTCAAAGTAGCAAAAACGTAAGGTTTGGGTCCCTCTAAAGAGAGTTAGAACCGAAGTTCTTACTCTTTTAAGAGGGAAAAACGACAAGAAAGTGCGTGAAAATCTTCTGAACCAGCCGAGCTATTGGATCACCTCGCCCACGTCATATGACAGCTGCGCTGCGTATTTTTCTCATCCGAGGAGCAGTTGCCGAATTTCGAATATTCTTTATCGCGAAAGATTCTAACATCCCTGCATGTGCATTGGCCCGTAGCATTTTGAAACAATTTTCTGTACATGGAACAAAAAAAAACAAATTTCCGATATATAAGAATTTTGAAGCGCAAAATCATTTCCGACGTTGGGTTCGAAGCCTTGTCTGCAGTCTCACGAAACACACCGAACAAGCCTAAATGAATATTTCAGAGTTCTATTTGAGCAGTTTCCTTCGGTAATTGGGAGTTCTGTGTGGACTTTCCTGTATTAACCTCTACTTCGTGGACTTACCTACTCAACACATCGAAAACCAGAATGCGGGTTTTTCATGCGAACACTTTCTTTAAAACTAGGATGGTTTCAAGTCACATGCTCGCATGTTAGAATCCTTCGAGATTAAGAGCATTCAAAAACTTGGCAACTGTTCCTGTGGTGAAACAAACGCAGGACAACTGTTACATGACGTGGGCGGGGTGTTTAGTAGGTCAGCTGGTCCAGGGGATTTTCACCCACTTCCTGACCGTTTTTTGTCGTATTTCCGGTCTTACTCTTTTTAGAGAGACCCAAACCTTACGTTTCCTAAAAAAGGGCAAATTTTTTTTATCGTCAACACTGCCTTTACGAAAATCCCATAAGTCCAGGAAATTATACGACAACCCAGTGCACACATATTAGGCCCACACTAATCGACACTAATGGAAGGAAGAGGAGAAAAACTCATCTCTCGTCTTGATGCCGTCTAAAGGACATTTTTATGTCTTTACTTCAAGTACAGACGTGAGGTCTGAAATCTGTTGCAGCTTTATAGTTGAATGTCCCACCATAGAAGACCATAACTTTTCAACAACAAAAAAAAGCAATTATGTATGTTCAAATGTGGGGAAGTACGTGCGTTTCTCAAGGAAAACTGTCATTCCGAACTCAGAACTACAAAATTATTCAATGTCTAATCCTCTCACATTCAACTAAGCAATCTTGCATAGCAGCGTACTTTGAAGTGTGACAGATAATCTTTCTTCAATCCCGGTGTGCGTTCTTTGAACGCGAAATTAATTTGAATTGATGAATTTGGGATAAATCTACTCGAGTTATTATTTACCTAATGACTAAAGAAAGGTTAGATAAGCAGGAAAGGACAGTGTGACTATGTGCTCTGGACGAGGTTCAACCAGTTCATTCGCAAGCGTATCCATGTTTTCAGCATTCGTTGAAAAAGTTACCTAGGGTTAAAAGCACTAATCTGGGATTCGTTACCCAATTACTGGAGAAGTTTAACAGGGTGCTAGTTCTCGGAAGATTAAGGTGAGTATATCGTCCTTCTCCCAATTTGGAATTGAAGCAAATTATGGTATTAGCAGGTGCTGACTGATTTAAAGAACCGACCACGATGGATGTGTTTGGATGATTGATTTTGTCAAGGGTATACGCTTAGTCTGGAGAGTGAGCCATGCATGTTGGTGTCTCCGACTGCTCTATCAAATGATACGAAATTATCCATAGGAGCCTTTACTAGGAGCTGGACCCTAGTTACGGGTCTGCTCTATAAGCTTACTCGAAAGAGTGAGCCATGCATGACGAGGATTTGTGAATTTCTCACTTAAAATAACCTGAGCACAAATATATTTTTGGCGGAAACAAAAAAAAAACAGAATTTGTTATTATAGTCACCGAAGTGATTGACTTGGAGTGCTCTGTATGCCTACTTTCGAGAGTGAACCACGCACTTCAATATCCTACCAGCTTCTGGCCCAAAGTTCCTTCACTTTAAGACAATTTTGCCCTGCCATCAAAGTCTAGGTTTTTTCAGGCTATTCTCATTGCAACTAATGTGAATGATTGTGTAGAGTCTATATGCTTCGTTTGGGGAGCGAGCCGTGTGTGACAGAATATTGCATATCCCCAGCCTGATAATCTATCAAGGGAAGAATCGAAGTGAAGTTCGAACCTCGGGCCTAATTTGAACCTTGAGGTGATGTGAAACGAATGACTGATTGCGTCGGGCCCATAGGCTTCGTTAACGAGTGAGCCATGCAGGTCTATGCTCTTAACAGTGAGCAGACGTGAATATAAGCAGTGAATCGAATCTTGCGTCTACAGTTGTGTGATTCAAGCGATTGAGTATGTCGATTCCATTAGCTTATTCAAGAGAGTGAGCCATGCATGCCAACGCTGTGAACAGTTCTGCACCTGACTAGAAGATAGGCAATAAATCAAATCCCTTGTCTGAAATATAGTGATCGAAGCGATTGATTATGTCGATTCGATGAGCTCAGATCAGAGAGTGAGCCATGCATGTCAACGCCGTGAACATCTCCTGCCTTTGGATTTCTCAGGTGCGTCTGAATTCAGCTGGAAATCAAACCCCGAGCGCTTTTTGACCAAATGAGCTCTAGGATCTAGTAAAAAAACCAGTTAGGTCTCCCAATCATTCTGGTCATAATTAGGCTCTCTAATTACAGCCACAGACAGAGACGGCCAGCTTTTTTGTTTTGGCCAGCCTCATCGTAAAATTTGATGTGCACCAGTGTTTTCCCCCAGGTTTGGGTTGCTCCCTAACATTCTGCTAGTGCTGTTTAGCTTTCTTTCAAGGACTCAACACCACAGTACCCAAAGAGGGATGAATACCCGGGCTTTCAGTTGTTTTTTACACCTAACGACCGTCGCACGACACGTGCATTAGTAATTTATGATATCGCATATACCTTCCTACATATATATGCATTCGCATACGTCAGTCGCCAAACTACCCCTCAGGCCAACTGGAAGGAAAGAGGGGGTCTAACGTGGCTATTGATTGCTGCTGACCTTTGAAGATAAGGGTTTGCACAGAAAGGTGAACCATTGCTCTTAGCTTGTAATGGAAATGACAGACTAATCAACTGGCTGTCTACCTCTCATTCATTTCATTCGTTCGCCTGCTAAAGTGGACATTCAATGGAAAAGTCGGGGAAAAAAAAAGTAAGATTGATCGTTCCTGACTCGGAAGCCCTGTGGAGGCAGAATTTTCCTTTCGCAAACGAATCCGCGGGTAACAAAAACCTTGAAGCAGAAACGACAAATTTGGTTCAGATTCACCACCTCAGGCATATGTACTTCTGAGAGAAGAATGCGTAGTTTAGACATCAGATAAATTAAGGTTCGACTTTCTGCCCGATTGAGCCTCTGCTGAAGGAACAAGGAGCTTCTGAAGTACATGGAATCGCATGCATGTCTCACTTTTTAAATTGAGCATGTGAAGCCAACACAATCAATCACTTAGGTCTCAACACCAGTAGGTACTAGGAAACTCTGGACGATCCCAACCAACCACTTGAGTCACAATACAAATAGGCATGGCTCACTTTTCCAGCCAAGCATACGACCACTGTAGAATCAATCACTTAGGATGCAACAGAGCTAGTCGGATCTGGCTTCTGTCAATAGTCGCCGCGTTGGAAAGTCGTCGATAATGTCCATGAAACCGACATGCATGGCTCACTCTTAGAACTGAGCGTGTAGTCCCCACACAATCAATCGCTTGAGCTGCAGTACTGCCGGTCTTATAGTCTTTGTCAAAGGATCACATGGAAGAAGGTTAACGAAGGACATGGCGGACTCTCCCAACTATGCGCAAAGAACCTACTCAATTCATCACTTCCGTTGCAATAGTCACAGAAAACTCCAAAATGAGAAGACCACGAGAACTGGTCTTCTACTGAAAGTCCGTTCGGCTAGAAATGTCGGTGACATCATCATGCATGGCTCACTCCTCAAGCCAAGCATATGACCACTGTAGAATCAATCACTTAGGATGCAACAGAGCTAATCGAATCTGGCTTCTGCCAAAAGTCGCCGCTCTGTAAAGTCGTGGATATTCTTCATGAAATCGACATACATGGCTCACTCCTAGAACTAAGCGTATAGTCTCCACACAATCAATCGCTTGAGCTGCAGTACTGCCGGTCTTATAGTCTTTGCGGAAGGACCACATGGATGAAGGTTAACGAAGGAAATGGCGGACTCCATCCAACTATGCGCACCGAACCTACTCAATTCATAACTTCCGTTCCCATAGTCACAGAAAACTCCAAAATGAGAAGACCACGAGAACTGGTCTTCTACTGACAGTCCGTTAGGCTAGAAATGTCGGTGACATCATCATGCATGGCTCACTCCTCAAGCCAAGCATATGACCACTGTAGAATCAATCACTTAGGATGCAACAGAGCTAATCGAATCTGGCTTCTGCCAAAAGTCGCCGCTCTGTAAAGTCGTGGATATTCTTCATGAAATCGACATACATGGCTCACTCCTAGAACTAAGCGTATAGTCTCCACACAATCAATCGCTTGAGCTGCAGTACTGCCGGTCTTATAGTCTTTGCGGAAGGACCACATGGATGAAGGTTAACGAAGGACATGGCGGACTCTCCCAACTATGCGCACCGAACCTACTCAATTCATCACTTCCGTTCCCATAGTCACAGAAAACTCCAAAATGAGAAGACCACGAGAACTGGTCTTCTACTGACAGTCCGTTAGGCTAGAAATGTCGGTGACATCATCATACATGGCTCTTGAGCCTTTTGAATCGGCCTGCATGGCGCACTCTCCCAGGTTAGCATAGAGACTCTGCTAAACCAATCATTTGGGCCAAAAATTTATCAGGACCAATTGAAACCGAACTAGAATTTTTTGCTGAATCTCGCCTCTACGAAATAATCATGCTATAAACGCCTGTATGGCTCACCACTTCAACTCACCACCTTGTTAGAGGTGATTGATTCCCCCTGCTGGCAAGGTCCGTATGGCTTACTACAGCAACTAAGCACGTAGGCCGAACAGAATCAATCCCGTAGGCGAGCATTTCTGTATAGGTTGAGAAAATACTACCTGTAGCAAAATCGAATTTTTATCACTGACGAAAAGCTGCCAGGCTAGAAATGTCTAATGTGTGGATTGATAGGTATGGCTCGCCCCTCTAACTAGGCATACAGCCTCTGCTGAGTCAATCAGCTGATTTTATTGCAGAGAAACCCCATCCTTCCACGACTTTTGACCTTTCTGTCATCCAAACTCTCTTTCAAGTGCCGATGACAGACCAAAGTCGAATAAATAGCCGCCTGCGGGATTCCATAAGTGGCAGAGGGAGGGGGCAGCAGCGCCTCGGGACAAACTCATCGTCATGCTAGCGCCCTGAAAGGTGAAAGACCACGAGAATCTCGCGCCAGTCGGCCACTGGCATCATTCCCTGCTCTTTCTCGGGGAGCCAGATTGAATAACTCAATTAGTAGCAATCCCACGGCCTACACTTTTTAGCAGCAAAAAGTCTCTGGTCAGGTGATATGCATGCAAACTTTCGGTCATTTTTCATCCCAAGAGAGCAAAAATCTAGCGATGCGCTACTGTTTATCCTTTTTTTCGGCTTTTGATGAGCTGTCTGTTGGCCCTAGTTGTAATCCACTGTTTTTTGCAAGATTCACTTTTTTCTGAGGATTACAACGCGGAAATCAGCCCAGCAAAAAGTACTCTTGAGCAAACATTACACTTGACGTTGTCTGGTGTTTGCCTTTCAGAACGATTAGACTAGGCAGCAGGTATGATTCACAATCACAAATCCATTCTTTTCTTATCAGGGTTTGTACTTCGGTTAGCGGTTTCTAGAGCTAAAGTTTGGATTTTTCTAGCGAAACACCTTCGCCATACATTTTGTCAGCTAGAAGTCGGTAGAGTTCTGAGAATCCCTAAGATTTCCATTGACAATTAGAATTATTCTTATCACTTAAAATTTTCTGAGAACAGTAGGGGAAAATGATTAAAGAGACAATGGTAAAAATATTTTACAAGTTAACATGGAGATTGCAGAAATGTGGACCTATACAAAAATTGAATTTTTTATATTTTTTTTCTTTTTTTTCCAGAGAGGAAGACTTCCTAGATCTCCCCAAATCCGGCGTTATAGCATATGAAGCTTCCTAAAAAAACTGGATCTTTATATAGCAGCATAAAATCCGAACAGAAAAAATTTCTGATAGAATATCTGTGAAAAAATAAATAAAATCTATTCAAAAATACTTCTACATAAAAAAACGCCCAAGTCATCAATATGCATTTATTTATTCATTTATTTATTTATTTATTCGTTTTGTAGACGCGGAATAATCCCACGTGATACAAAAAAACACTGAAAAAAAGGACAAAAAACTAGCTCAGCATGCATGGCTTACTCTCCAAGGCAGGCATATAGACCTCACCCAATCAATCACTTCGGTTCCGAAACCGGAATAGCAAAACACAAAAATAGATTTCCATTAATATACAGGCCCTGCTGAATGGTTTTCTGCCCTAGCGTGTTCGTACATCGTCATGCATGGCTCACTACTCAAGTCAAGCATACAGCCACTACAGAATCAATCATTTGAGTTACAACACGTATATGTAAGAACTGAATTGTTCTTCAGAGATAAATGACTTCAGCCCATGCTAGAACTTCACCAGGCAAGAAATTCTCTATTCAATAGCAAGCATGGCTCATTCCTGGTTATGAGCATACAAGCCACACACAATCAATCACTTGGATACAAAATGCGAGTGCAGAACTAACACTTCGAAGCTGATTTCCAGCCGAAACCACGGTTTCCTTAGAAAAGTCACCCAGGTAAAATCGCCAAAGACGTAGGCACGCATGGCTCAACTCTCAACTTAGGCATACAGCTACTACAGAAACAATCACCCGGGTAACAACATCTATTTACACGTATGCAGGAAGTAAACTACTTGTTTTCAGAGACTATGAACCTCGGTTTTCACCAAAAACCCATGCTAGAAATTACCAAGTCGTTGACCCACATGAACCACTCCTTCAGCTATGCATACAGACCCTACCCAAAAAAACGAATCTGACTTTGACCATTCAGCCATATTTATATTTTGCTAAAAATACATCATGTTGGAAATGCCTAAGATAACGGCGTGCACGGCTCACACCTGAATCCAAGCATGTAGATCAAGCTCAATCAATCAGTTAAACTTCTGAATGACAATCAAAAACACCGAGTCGAATCCTGAGCAAAACTCAGATTTTTTTCTCCCACCGTTGCAAGCCAAAGAATGTACATGACGTCGAAATGCATGGCTCACTCCTGAAGTTGGGAATATAGAACTCGCCCAGTCAATCATTGAGTTACAAAAAAATTGAGTTCCATTCAAAAAACTACATCGCAAACCCATCGAAAGTAAGCTCTTCTGAGAACGCCTGCCTAAATATGCCCGAAGGATAGATGTGCACGGCTCACTCCTCAACACAAGCATATTGACTCCACCCAATCAATCCCTTCGGCCACAACGCCACACAAAAATGTATTAGGAGATTCAACTCGCACCGAAATCCAAGCTCTACCAAAGTGTTATTAGGCCAAAATAAAGTCATCATGCATGGCTCACTCCTCAAACCTGCCACATATAGGCCATTCGCCAAACTTACTCCAGCGACTGGACGGGGCCGCGGTTATAGATCGGCGCTCGCGATCAAAACCTCACTGACCCGCGGTGTCTCGATCGCCACACTTCCGCCGCAACTGATAGCGTCTGGCGCATTCACTCGACCAGATTCGCTGAAAGGTCAACATAGCCTAGCGAATAAATCATTTGGGTTACAAAACCTACAGGGTAGTAGTTTGAGAAGTTTGGTTTTTGTGAAGAGCTGAGACAACAGAAACGAAAAAAACGAGTTATAGTTAGCGCAACAGTGAAATGTGGCATGCCCGCTCCGCCCACTTTCTTGATGGCTGCCAAGAAAGTGAGCGGAGCGAGCCTACCACTTTCAGGTTTTGGGACCGTATAGGGCTATTTACGGCTCGTTTTTGATCGCTTTTTCAACATCAATGCTGCGATGGGCCCAGACAATCCCATTTTTGGTGAAAACTAGATTGGATTTCAACAACATCCAGAGCAGAATTTTTTTAGAAAAAACCAAATTTGTTTGTATGAGGGTAACAAGATTTTGAAATATATATACAGTCAGGCAGCAGTCAGTCAGTCTATTGTCTGCTTCTGTTACTAAATTGTTTTCCGCAACTATGAGGGGGAAAATGCACTTTCTGAAAATGACACCGAGTCGCGGCATTGCTGAACATATGCGGCATTTCGTGTTCTAAATTACACATCCATACAGCCGGCCGGCGGCATGCGGGACGGCGGCTTTCACCACAAAGGGCAAGAGCCATTTTGCCTCATGGCTAAGAAATGCAGGGCATTATCAGGCAGAAAAATGAACACTATGAGGTATTGCTTCTCATTCGATGAGGACAATGAGGGGAAAATGTCATCCAGCGGCTATTGATCACGGGGAAACCAAATGAATTTGGTCGGAAAAATGCATAAATCACAAAGACAAAATGAGGAATGCACACCTTCTAAAGGCATTTTTCACCTCTACAACAATATGTGGCTGCAATCGACTCTACCGTATTAGTTTTCGCCAAACTCGAAAAAATTCAATAATAATGGGACCAAAGGGGTTCTAGAATGGGAAGCGGAAAAAATTCCGAATGTTGGTCCTAAGAGGATTCTCGGTTGCCTTCTTGGCAGATTGAAGTTGCCTGCGACCTACTTAGACAGATAGGTGCGGACTGACCGCTGGCAAAACGGGCCTCTGCGGGCGGTACGCCGGCAAGTTGCGGGCGGATCGCTGCCCACCGTGGCCTCACCGGGCGGATCGCTGCGTTTTGACGGGCGAATAGCGGGGCCTGGGAAAGTTGATCACGGTAGCGGGCGGATCGCTGGCAAGCTCTCAAGCGGCAATCCGCCCGCAACCTGCCAGCACTCCGCCCGCAAGGGCTTTGATAGCCAACGATCCGCCCGCCCCTGCTTTGATAGCCAGCGATCCGCCCGCTCAAATTTTACACGGTGAAACTTGTCAACCATTGACGAGATTTGAGGGTATAAAAGGCGTTCCATCTCATAAAACGCTCACTCGGCATTTCGAGGCCGATCCTGAAAATTGACTTCAAGGCACCTTTGATGGATCACTCAGAAGCCGGAGAATGATTTTTGGCAGCTGAGGGGATGGTCCCCACGGCTAGCGGGGGTTGGGTCCCG
The DNA here is from genome assembly GCA_029168955.1 of Aplectana chamaeleonis. Taxonomy (NCBI): domain Eukaryota; kingdom Metazoa; phylum Nematoda; class Chromadorea; order Rhabditida; family Cosmocercidae; genus Aplectana; species Aplectana chamaeleonis. The sequence goes on from JAPDOI010000053.1 coordinate 914,578, forward strand.
CATACGGAGACCGTGGTGGGAACCATCGGAATAACCCACATGTGGCATAGAGGGCGGATCGCTGGCTAACGGCGGGCAGATCGCTGGCTCCTGGCGGGCGGATCGCTGGCTCCTGGCGGGCGGATCGCTGGCTAGTGGCGGGCGGAGGGCGGGGGCATGTCGATCCGCCCGCCAAAAGCCAGCGATCCGCCCGCACTTACTGTCTGAGTATTTTGTGCCACATCGGTTACATGTAACGAATCGACGACGCACTTTCGTCGATAAGTTGCACTCAACTTAAGTGACCCGAGATAAGTCGCTAGTAACTTATATCGGCTTAGATATGTTACACGTAACTTGTTTGCAGCTTTTTATGTTAGAGGTAACTTATTTTCATTTTTCTGAGTAGGCCGCTGAAACTACCGCCACAGTTGACTCCAACCTCGGAGCTGCAATGCTCCAACCCGACGAAATCGCGGTGAAGAAAAGTTAAAAGCGCCCTAGCTGTTGCGGAAACAGCCTTATGAGTTGGATCAAGGTACTTTTTATGAAAAAAGCAGCCTAAAATCGAGGAGAAACGCCAGGCACATTTCGCAAAACTGACCAGCTGAGGTTGTTGGCCCAAAAGAGGCAGTTAACGCAATGCAGTTCCGGCTCAAGCACTGCATATCAAGAGACGTAGACCCTGATAGAGGTTGCCGCGACGGCTCCTCGATAATTATTCTGAGAAGGTGCAAACACGTGCGAGGCTGAATTATCGCATTGCGCGGAGGATGGTTCAAGGCGGATTTTCTTGAATTCTTCCACACCGACTCAGAGAGTAACACCGATCGAGCAGACGGCGCTAAAAAAATTACCGGGCCAATCGCAGGTGCATGGCGGTCGGATAGCGGCCCACTGGGCTGATCGCGGGACGATTTGATCTCGTCGGTTCGATCGCGAGCAGCCGTAACAGTTTCGGTCGGATCGCATTCAACACTAGAACCGACGGCCGGATCGCAGGAATCAAAAAATTAAGATTCGACCGCTATCGTCCCGGGATCAGCCCCGGCATTACGTCTATCGATACCGGACTGATTTCGGGACGATGGCGGTCGGACAGCGGGGTTAGTGTAGTCGGCCTGCCACGCGGCCGCGATCCTACCGGTGTTTCTCTCTGACTATCGGTGCCTCCCCCCTCGAAAAAACAAATGCCGGAAATCGATATATTCAATGCAATCCCGGGCGGCAGTCCCACTTTTTCCTCCCCAGGTGGTTGATTGTCTGATGGTGTGTAAGTTTGCGTAGTCGGCGATACATATTAAACTACGCCTTATGAGTGCATACGGATATCCACGTCGGTATTTATTCATTGCCGGTCTGATATATTATGGATTTATAAATGCACATGTCTCAACTACAGTAGAATCTCGTTATCCCGCTAATTTTTGCGAAAAAAAAACCACTCCGTTCACTCTCTGCACTTGCAAAAAGGACTTTGAAGTGGTTCGAAATCGCCCGAAATGGCATCAGTGCATGTGAGAGTTGCACTCTTCCGGCTCGGTAGCTGCTGAGAATTTTGAATTTCAAATTCTAGGAACGAGGAGGCCACAAAAAACGTGAATTTTCTCCAACGAGACACCTCCAGAAACCCCAAAAGAGCATTCGAAAACTGCGGCGGGCCAATGGGATGGTTCTTACCAGGGTCGCGTTGAACTACCTGATAGGTTCTGCAAAACTATGTTCGGAAAGCTACAGTTAGGTCCGTAGCTTGCTTCCTCATCATAAAACATTTAAATCTCGCCCCTGGCTGACGCGGCGGTCGCGTGCGCCGGCTCGCTAATCGACTCAGGGGCGGCATGCATGAACGCAGCGACGGTGTCAGGGAGCCGCTCCGCGTGCCATGCGCGCAGCGTCGAGCAAGGGCGGCCCCGAATTTGGTGGCGTGTATTGATGTGCCTGATTTTCGGGGCCGCCCTGTTGCTCGACGCTGCGCGCATGGCACGCGGAGCGGCACCCTGACACCGTTCGCTGCGTTCATGCATGCCGCCCCAGGCCGGGAGAAGAGCGCCACTGATCAGCTTACCATACCGCCAGACGCCAGTGAGATTTAAACCGCCCATGCCAGCCGCGAGTGAGATTTAAATGTTTTTCTCTTGAGGAAGCAAGCCACGGGCCTAACTGTATATGAATGTGTCAGTACATGAATAATGCGAGTCCGAAATTTCCCAAAAGCCTCAGAAATCTCCGGAATATTACATTTTCACAGTTTTGAAAAGAGAGAATGGGTACCCAAAAGACAACTTCTAGAGTGCTCGGAAAAAATTTTCGGATTTTGGATCAAAACTTCCTCTTAAGGGTCTACTTGGTGATTATTACAAAACTGTGGCCAAATAGTGAAATCTCTGGAAACTTCGGCCGAAATGGACCAAAGCTTGACAGTGGAGGAAATTTAGCCGGTATCGATATTCGATAGATTACGATAGATTACGGTGGGCGTGCGGTAGTTCAGTAGAAATCAGATCTGTCTCAAAACTTCTCTATGGGGTTCACTTGGAATGGTGAACACAAATTTGACTTCCCCTTGAAATTTGACCCAATACCCACCACAACCTATAGCAATCCTAAGAGTTTCGAAAAACGGACCACATATCCGTGTTCAGTACCCTAATCCCTACACACAGGTTCTTAGCCATATGCGAGGGCTTCTTCCGGAGCAGCCTTGCCAAGCTTGTAAAGTCTGTCCAAGTAGAAGTGTCCGCCCACGAGGTCGGCGTGTGTGTTGACCGGCTATCGCGAAGACATAGAATCGCATGAGCCTTTCCATGGCTGTAAACAGCCAATTATTCCTGATAATCAATTTCCATGTCCGAAAAATTGATTCGTGACAGCCGCTCGACACGCACGCCGACCGCATGGGCGGTCAGTCTCTTTCGAACGATTTTCATATTGCTCTTACCTATTAGCCAACCTTCCAAAATGCTATGACTTCTTCCGAATTATTCTGGGCCGCTCTGCAGAGCTCATTCGTATTCTACTTCCGAAAATGGTTCTCAAAATGTGCATTTTAGTTAGAAAAGTCACTGTCATCAAAAGGAGGTTCCTTGTGAGTCGCGACCGGTGGGTATACATCCCTAGATGATTCTCGGCCCTTAGCCGCACTGGACAGAAGTCGGAGCCGCATGACAGTTCGGCTCGTTCTCCCAATCGCCAGGCCATTCATATTGCTGCCCGGGCTCCTCTAGTTCGTTCGATCAGCAACAGCAGCGGCCAGGACAGCAACAGGAGCGAACCTGCGGTTCGGGAGAACTAGCCGAACAGTCAGGCGGCTCGGGGCTGAGAATCGAAACTTTTTTCTCATGATGGAATTGATTTCAGACTTACTCGATTTTTCAATTTCGCGATCATTTATTTCTCGAACATGTTCGAAATATCATTTTATAGATTTTTCGATCTTCGAATTTGTTTGAATTTCCACTTCTTCCACTTTTGGGTTTTCCCTTTGGCTTCCACGAATACTTAAATTTCGTAATTTCACCTCTTAGAACATTCCACTTCTCGAATAAGCTTGAAATTTGTATTTTTCAACTTTTTGAGTTTGAATATGTTCGGAACTTAGCTTATTCAAACATTTGATTTTCCATAGAGACAAAATCGAACGTATAACGGATAGCCGATCATAAACTTTCGAGTCGTAGCAATGAGCGCGCGGTTTCACTCCGGTACAATCATGATAATTTTGAATGCGAAGTGCCGCGGTGCCTCCGCGGTAGTGCTGACACGGCACTATTGCGGCAGCTACAACTAAAATTGTGCTCTTCACCGAAAATATTTTTTCGTCAAATTTAGACTTTTTTTTGGCTGATATCACATGTTCAGGACACTATTTAGACGAATTTCGCAGAGGATATCCTCCCTAAGTTTGACCTATTTCCCCTGACTCAGGTCAATCACATTGCCGCTAAAATCTGCAGAAGCCACCCCCAGAAGTGCAAGAGCCCACGCTCCTCGGCAGCTGCAGGGTGCAAATTTCCGCTCATTTCCTCCCGCCAGGGTATGAGACGTTGCGGCCATTGAGTTACATATGCGACAGAAAAAGCATTTCCGCGCGCTCACATGCACTTTTCCATGGTGAGTCAACTTTGGGAATGAGAATCTGCACGCTTAAGCAACTTGAATGGGTGGATTTCAAAAACTCCGCTATGGATCGCCATAATTGCCATAAATATAGGGATATTCTGAAGAGAGGATATTTTTCCAGACCAAAAAGACTAACAATCGCCTACTTAGCCACAGAAACGGGCGTGGCTTGTGACAAATTCTGTTCCAATCACCTACGGTCATACTCGGCCCATCTGGCCCAAGAACAGAAATTACAGTCGTCTGTGAGCAACTATGTGTTTTGGCAATCGCTGCAAAACTGTTGCCTGATCCAAGTTACCGTTGAGGTCGGCTCGGAGCCGACCACAACATTCTGAGCAGTTCGCCAAACGCTGGTGTAGTATATTAGTAAATGATAGACAGTCTGCGTAGGTATCAGACAAGCTCAAGGGTTTTATCCTATCAAGAAATTAAGCGAGTATGTCGAAACAATAAAAAAAAAAAAATATTAATTAAGTAAAAAATGAATGATTGACTACAGTTGACCGCAATTTTAAAAGGGCATGGTGCGGTTGCGGACTCGCACTAAAACTACGGTAGAATATGGCACTTTGCCAGATTTCGTCATCGATCGGCGCCACAGCTGATATTCTCGTGAGCAGAGAGACGACGGTTGGCGTCGATCGATGACGAAATCTGGCAAAGTGCCAGATTCTACCATAATTTAGTGCGAGTCGGCAACCGCACCATGTCCTTTAACATTGCGGTCAACTGTAATAATAAAAATATTAAGTGGATATATTCTAATAGAACAAATAATACGATTAAATTGATAAATTCGTCAACTATTAAATAGTCGATCAGATAATAATAAATCAAATAAATAAGTAAGTACGCTCTGCTTATCACGGAGTGCACAAACTCATGGTCCGCCACTGGTCCCCTACTGGCCCACCCTCCAATACGGACTCGTTCTCGGCCGACCCCGATACCCATCAGCGACCCCGCAAGCTATCGATATGTCCCTGTCATCACTCACCCACCCACGACGCCGCTCCGCCGCCCGGGGTGAGTTTCGAATGGCTACAGCCAGGTATCGATCGCTCACGGAGTCACCTATGCATAATGGGGTCAGCTGATGAAGGGGCCGGTGACCGCAGTAGAGGGCCAGTAGAGGACCAGTGGCGGACCATGAGTTTGTGCACTCGGCTGCAAAAAGAGTATACAAAAATAAATGAATAATTAAGTTGAAAAGTAAATCAACACATCATGAAAAAATCTTTAGGCAGAAGCGGAGGTACACTACTCCGACAAATGAGCGAGCCCATCGCTTCTTGTTGAGGTCTCGGTGGGAGACTTGCTAGAAAGCTACGGGCGGACCGCAACTCCACGTGGCCCCAGCGGGCAGATCCCTACTTATCATGTCCTGTGCAGCGGGTCCCCGGGGCGAATCGCTGGCAGCTGGCAAGCGGATGGCGAGAAATGTCGGGCCGCCCGCCAAGTGCGAGCGACCCGCCTGCTCAAATTGATATAGTGATGCCGCGTTCACAAGAAGATTTGTTCATATTTGTAGTAGATTTTCTCATGAAAGCGCAATAGAGATGATTTAACCTTTGTAATACGTAACCACTGTTCTAATAGAATGACTTGTAGAGATTTTATACACATTTTTTCAACGTATTTGATTCTATAATTCTTTTGAAGTTCCGTTTTACAGACATTATGGCAAATATGTGCACATCTGAACTAGTTTCGGTCTAGGAGAGTGGTGAGGTGGTCATGCAGGAAGAAAAACATCGGTGAAAATGTTTCACTAATGCATTTTCTCTCCTCAAACTACATTGTCCAGGCTGGTTTGGTTAGAGTTCAGGTTCTTGTGAAGTACGAAACTCTTCACCAAGAACTCTACATAGTTCCAAAAACCGATGCTGGACTCGTCATTATCTACGTAGCACCGCGAATAGCCTCCAATGGGTGAAGTTTAAACAATATCTATAAGATCAACCTAATTACCATATACCTACTGTGACTTAAAGGCAGTGTCCACGATTAAAACCATGTACGATTTTCAGGTGGAGATGGGCAGCTGCGGGGCCTAGCGCAACCCTAACGTCGAACAAACGAAGAAAAATGAGTACGGAACGGTCTCCTACGGCCCCAAAGTTGGACACCCGTCAGCTCGTCACACCCCAGATGCACTTTCCACGCCCACAGACGTGAACAAATGAATGCTCAAGATTGTGAGATGAGCGATGGTTTCCGATCAATAACCCCGTTCTTCCCTTTATTCTCAACTTCTCTCTTTACTCAGGTCAGCTCGCATACATCGGCTGCAAAAGACGGAAGTTACAAGCCTCGGACAACTCGTCCACCATGGGGGACAATAACTCCGTTTCTAGAAGGTCTTGTGCGATTCCAAAAACATCATTGGAATCAGCATGGGGCCGTCTTTAAGATAGGTGGAAAAGCAGAAAAACGATTCTTATCGTGAGCACTGCCTTTAAAGGCAGCGTTCACGATGATCATCCTCGTTGACTTTCCACAGTGAAATGATAGGCGAGAAGGATCCTAGGCTCCCATAGTCCAACGTCGAAAGAACGGTAGAAAACGAGCCAGGAGCGGCAAAATGACGGCTGCAAACAAGCGTTTTGGTGCCCCAGATACGCCTGGTGCCCCAGATCCGCCCCCTCGGAATGAACAAATGAAGACTCAGATTACAGGAATGATCAAGTGAAGGAAGTGCTGATAAGTGAGCTGATCGCTTCATTGCACTGATAGGTATCATCCTTCTAGCGGTCAATTCCTCCACGCTCCAAAATCAACGTAAACAAGAGAGGGTCTATTTTTGCTCAAAAACGCGTCTTTCGTGTCTTTTTAAGCATGCCTTGCTATAGAGGGCACAAGACCTTCCGTAAACTGTGGAGATTCCGGAAGTGAAATTTATCGTGAACACTGCCTTGAAAAAAAAAGGGAACTACAGTTGACCGCAATGTTAAAAGGACATGGTGCGGTTGCGGACTCACACTAAAACTACGGTAGAATCTGGCACTTTGCCAGATTTCGTCATCGACCGGCGCCACAGCTGATATTCTCGTGAGAAGAGAGACGACGTTTGGCGTCGATCGATGAAGGAATCTGGCAAAGTGCCAGATTCTACCGTAATTTAGGGCGAGTCCGCAACCGCACCATGTCCTTTTAACATTGCGGTCAACTGTAAAAGTAGTCATTATGGAATAATGAAACCTTATGGTGGTTCCGCGAACTGAAACACTTCATGATCCTTTCTCAGCGTTTTGTTTTCAGCAAAATTAGATTAATTAGCCAAACTACAGTATGCCCACCGTACCGTAATAACGTATAGCGTAACCCTCCAGAAAACCGAAGAAAATCTGATAATCCATTTTTCGACAGCCTTCACTGGCTGAGGTTTGAGTAGAATGTGAGAGGACTACGGAACTGAAGCATATGTACCAGACGTAACGGTCCACAAAAACCAAAATCCATCGTAATCTGGGAAAACTACCGCACTATGTGAATATGTATCTACCAATGTAGTCCAGTAAACAAAAACTTACTGCAATCCCTGAAGCTGGAAAATCGATAAAATATCAATGTTTTCACGAAAAAAAAAAGGAAATAAAAACAGAAAAAAAAAACAAAAAAATGTGAAACACATTGAATTAACAGTAATAAAACTTTAAGAATATGAAAAGTGAAGATAGTGTAAAATGAAAAAAATAAATAAAATAAGTAAATTGGCGCCAAAACACTATAAACTGAAGATGAATTTAATCTAATTAAAATTGAAACAGCATGTAGGTTTGCGCTTTTAGGTGGATAGGATAGAACTTTTATTTGATAACTTTATTTTATTTTATTTTATTATACTAATTATTTCAATTGAATCTATTTATTTGATTTTTTATTTATTTTTTGCAGTTTTCTTCATAATCGCTTATTATATTTTATTTATTATATTTATTAAAAGAAATGATGTCGAAACTAGACTTATGTTTAATTTCTTTTATTTTTTTCAGGAGAAAATTGATGAAATGAGAGACTATAACAAAGCTTCACCCACGCAACCAAAGATCATTTGAAATTTCGAAATGGTTACTTCAATTCCAAGCTCAGCTATGATGTGTTCGCGGAGATCGCGAGGGCTTTCCGTCACGCAATCTTCCTCATTTGTCATTGCTCCAGCCACAGTAGTCCCACAGAGATCATTCCAAAACCACAGAACCCACAGAAGATCATTCAGAAACAAACAAGTGCAGTAATTTAACTGGGGACATTTGTCTTCTTACATGGGCACCATATTTTCAGCTCTCGGGCGGACAAGTCACCATAAATCAAACTGGATGTGTCCTCTAAAGCAAATCCTTCCCCGCGGGATTCTTCCTCGTGTTTGGCAGCCGGAAAAGACAGGAAAACATGGACTACTTGAGTGCCAAAGAGACCAGAAAAAGCGCTGACTGTTCAGCTCTTCGGGGGCAGCAGAACAAGAAAACCGTAATTTGTTGAACAACCAGGACTACCAGGTTGTTCGATAAGTTTTGTCGTTCGATAAGAGAGGGCGTTGCTACTAGCCAATTTTTTTGTTTTGTTGGTACGCTCTTCATATGAACGTATGTGAAGTTTCATTTCAAATTCTTTGTTTACAAGCCATTTAGTGACGCCGTGCCACAGCAATGGAAAAATTGAATATCGAGCAGTGATAAAATTCTTATTTTCGGAAGGTGTAGCACCAAAAGAAATCCACGTACGAATGTTAAAAGAGTATAATGATTAGTAGAGTATTAATGAAGCCGTGTCCAAGATATTAATTCTTTATCCGGCTAACGTTTCGGCCTCGTCGCCTTCATCAGAGCCTGGAAAGTCAAAAAACAGATGTGACTATTCCTCAATCACACGATAAACTAGCAGAAAAGCAGTCAAGACTAGGAAGACCCAGGAAACGCCGCACATAGTCAAAAATTGCATAACTCACCTTAGGTGCCAAGAAGTGCAGAATGGGGCCACCTCTGGTTAGTCATGCAGTGGGTGGTATGATTATGTGCCTCCCTGACATGAAGACGTTGAGATCACGGTCTCCAGAGGTCAAGAAAAGGAGCGAGTTCGTTGGTTATAGCAAGGCACTCATCTTTCCGATTCATTTTGGGACTTTTCGCATTAATTCCCAAAATGAATCGGAAAGATGAGTGCCTTGCTATAACCAACGAACTCGCTCCTTTTCTTGACCTCTGGAGACCGTGATCTCAACGTCTTCATGTCAGGGAGGCACATAATCATACCACCCACTGCATGGCTAACTAGAGGTGGCCCCATTCTGCACTTTCTTGGCACCTAAGGTGAGTTATGCAATTTTTGACTATGTGCGGCGTTTCCTGGGTCTTCCTAGTCTTGACTGCTTTTCTGCTAGTTTATCGTGTGTTTGAGGAATAGTCACATCTGTTTTTTGACTTTCCAGGCTCTGATGAAGGCCACGAGGCCGAAACGTTAGCCGGATAAAGAATTAATATCTTGGACACGGCTTCATTAATACTCTGCTAATCATTTGTTCGCTATGCCAAGATTTATGGAAAGTCGATCCTGGACACTAATGTATAATGATTGTTCACCTACAATTAGAACAGCAGAAAGATGAGTTGCTGAATTTAAACGTGGTCATACAAGCCTTGAAGGCGATCCACGTGAAGGACGTCCAAAAAGCGCACCAACACAAGAAATCATAGCCAAAATACAGGATATGGTTTTGGAAGGTCGTCGATTGACTGAGAGAGATTTAGTAGAGGCTCTACACATCTCATTAGGCAGTGTGAGCCATGATTTAAGTGAAATTTTGGGTTTTAGAAAGCTGCTTGCAGAGTGGGTGCCACATTCGCTAACAATGGAACAAAAACACATTCGAATGCGACTTTCTCAGCGAAATTTGGAGCGTTTTAAAAAGGGTAAAGTGGATTTTGTGCGTCGATTCATCACTATGGATGAGACGGGTCTATCACCATGATCCTGAATCAAAACAAGAGGCTAAAGAGTGGTGTGAAACTGGTTGTTCGGCTTCGAAACGAGTTCGTGTCCAGGGAATCGGCCAAGAAGGTTATGGCACCAGTTTTTTGGGATGCGAAAGGAATTTTGTTTGTGGATTACTTGCAGACTGTTTCGGACCAGTTGAAGGAAAACATTCGTGAAAAAAGACCCGGTTTGCAGAAGAAAAAGATCCTTTCTCATCAGGACAATGCACCGTGTCACAAGAGCATTTTGACAGTGACTAAAGTCCATGAATTACACTTCGAAATGTTGAAGCATCCACCGTATTCACCAGATTTGGCCCGCAGCGACTTCCATTTATTTCCAGAACTCAAAAAAATTATGCGTGGCGAGCGTTTTTTTATCAGCTGAAGAGGTCATAACGGCTGTTGAAGCGTATTTTGAGCTGCACGAGCTCCTCTTCTCATATTGCCTTCTCGCTGTTTAATATTGTCCACCGATACGTATTTAACTATGTCAATCACTGACCGAGTGTCCATCCCATATCTCATAAGGTTATCGCTACCTGGGTTCGGAGCCATATATTTATTCTTCCTTCGGGTTTCAAGTTTCCCACTATCTCAAATTTGGTGCTATAGGCCTGCAGCTGGGAACTGAGTTGTCTCCGCCTGTCATCTACACTAATTAACCCCTGACACTTGGAATTATCTTAAGGTACATCACCCAGATACCTAACAGCGGTCGGAGGACAGTATGCATCCTAGGATGCCGCGTGGGTAGGGTCGCTTTCATTGCAGCTTGAATATGAAACGGATTACTATGAATTTATTCCCCGTACCAAGAAACACTGAACGGCTCAAAGCCTCTATCACTACTTGGGTTTTTGCCTTACTGCCCCCACAACCTTTAATGGCTCCTGACTTTGTCTAGTGACGCCTTTTCGATTATTCTCTAATTTGAACCATGGCCTTGTGGTCAGCAGTTAAATCGTTGCGCTAAGACTTGATTTGTTTTCGTATACATTTTCATGGCTCTAACTCGCTACTTTGTGGATTATGAGCACGTCGGCTACGGCGTATAATAAATAAATAAATAAATGAATAAATTTTGCAGACCTTCCGGATTCTCACTTCAGGGATGGGATCCACAAATTGGAGGATCGTTGTAGCAAGTGTGTTAATGTTCAGGGAGATTGTACTGAATAATAAAGTGTTTTTTGAACCATAAAATTGTGTTTTTCTTATCGAACGACAAAATTTATTGAACAACCTGGTACCACAATCACACAGTGGAGTTTTCACTGACCGCAAAATACTTACATACCCTCTAATTCGAAGCGTAAGTCACTCGAATGCATACGCGTGCGTGCGCACGCGTATGCTGCGTCCTTTTCCCCTCTCCATGATCCTAGCTAACTCTTCCTTCGCTCAGCATACGAACAGGGTTAAGTGGACCGTTGCCCTGCTCATCAAAGGAGCTACGCCCCACCTTTTTCTAGGAAAATGTTCGGAATTTTCACGTCCTCGTCCCTCGAGTGATTTTTCGCAACAATTTTGTTAATTGAAAATTCTGAAAAAAAACTGAAATTTTTGTGGCATTCTCTTATTTGCTGTTTTTAATTGACTCTACGCCCTTGAGCCACGAAGAGTTTCCGTTTAACTCCCATTGAAAGCGTTCACCGAGTTTCCCATTTTTGTTCTAACAGTTCACGTCCCCACCGTTGTCCCACGGGACAGCAACCGCCTGATCCTGCACACGCACGAGAACAAAGTGAATTTCCCTCCCAATCAGAGGTAACGTACTGAACACACTAGTGGGAGTCAGCCGAGTTGGCCTACTTAAGAGTTCCTTACGACCCCTCTTATCATACCTTGTGTTTCACACCACTATGTCTCAGACCCCCCCCCCTCTCACTACAGTCTCAACATACAATAAGCCCCACATTATGTTGTCTAAGAACTCTACACGATCCCTTCAAGACAAGCACCTAAAACCTTCCTGGGACGAAGCCCAGCGCAATCTAATTTATGTGCCTAAGAGCTTCCTGCGACCCCCTAGACTCAAACTCAGAAAAATAAAAACAAGTTACTTGTAACATAAAGGGCCGGAAATAAGCGACTTGTAACATATACTCGGAAAAATGAAAACAAGTTACTTGGAACATATCTGACCTGATGTAGGTTACTTGCAACATATCTCAGGCAATGTAAGTTACATGCAACATTTCAATGGGATACCACGTGCAATGCGCTCCCGATATGTGACATGTAACTTAAATGGCACAGGATAAGTCGCAAGTAGGCCGAAAACAAGTTACTTGTAACATATCTGTCCTGATGTAATTGCAACATATTTCAGGTAATTTAGGTTACATGCATCATATCGACGGGGTGCCACGTGCAGTGCGCATCATCCGATATGTTACGTGTAACTTAAATGGCACAGGATAAAGTGCGCAAGTGACTAAAGTTGGACAAGAGGCCTTTCCAAGGGGAGTAGTTATCCAAGGGGACTACATAGGGTGCTCTCGCCTCTATGGTTTGAATGAGAGGCGCGCAGAGTTCTGCTGGAGTCAACAACGGGGCTCGGCTCCACCGAGCTGGCTGGCTTATGGAGCAAGCAAAGTTCGGAACCCGATATGTCATTCGACGCAGAATTTTCCGAAAATTTCGAAAACAGCCTTCACCAGAACCTCATCTTCAACGGTCAGAGTTACAGGCAAAAAACCGGTATTTCGTAAAATGCATTAGGCTGAAGGATCGAGATAATATTTTTTTAACTCGGAAACACTAGTCGATGGGGAACGTTTTTTTCTGAAACTGAAAACGCTATTTGATGCAGAATTTTATGATGATTCCGAACACAACCTTCAACAAAGGTCTATACCTAAGCACGAAAAAGTTATGGACGATAAAATGGCAATGACACCCACCCAATCTTGAAAATGACTCGCATGAATGTTGGATCAGTTTCTTTCTTTTTCGAGGTGTTTCACCGGTTCTCACCCGTTTTCCCAATGGTGAAGGTTCCCCACTTCACTTGCCCAGGTGTGAAGGGTGGAGGAGTACATGGCTCCATCCTACGAAGCTATGCCCCCGCCCCACCCTTGCCATCTCCCAGAACTGTGTCCCCCACACCTCTGTGATCATCGCAGCATGAGCCTAACCATGCGATCTCCTCATGTTAACGAACTTCGCGGTATACTACAAAATTCCTTTTTTTTTCGAGCAATTCGCGCTACTTCAGCCGTGTGACTTCCTCGTTCTGCCGCCAGTCACTCGGTTTCGGTGAATTTTTTTCTCGATTTTACACTAAGCAACCGCCACTAGACGCAATTAGCGAATCCTGTAGATAACTCGATTTGACTTCACAAGAATCGCTGTGCCTTTAACTCACATTGATTACTTGTCCCTACAAGATATGTCTACCTTGTCTCGATTCGAAACCCCGGCATGTCACCATAATTTTGCCTACTACATCGTAACAGTTGCCACTGCCTTGAATAAATGGAGGACATAAACTCTAGTCACAGGGTGGGAAAGGAGGCGTATACAGTTTCCGTTTTTTTTTCATCCGTCATCGCCCAGTCTCACATCAATAACATATCAAAGAATTTCTTACCATTAAACATATTCTGTCCACGGGACTCACTGCCGCAAAGTATTTCTAAATAAGGCTAAAGGCTAAATTTCGTATGTAAATCACGTCATGCCCTTCAAACCGTTTGAAATCATTCCTCCAGCAGTTCATAATCAATAATATTTTTTTCTGATTTTAAAATTTCGAATCGAAATACTGACATTCTCAGAAAAATGAAAACAAGCTACTTGTAACATATCTAAAGCGATGTAAGTTACTTGCGGCATATATCAGGTTACTTAAGTCACACGCAACATATCGACGGAACACAGTGAACAGTGCGCCTCCGATATGTTGCATGTAACTTAAATGGATCAAGAATAGTCGCAAGTGAGTTAAATCGGCCAAGAAGGCATTTCCCCAAGAGTGTACGAGGACAGGCGTTGTTGTCGGTTCAATTACCCAAGTTTGTGGTCCTGGACTCCACACTAGCGAGGACGGTCACGCACAGCGTTTTCCGCTCAGCGTGTGGTCTGGGACGCGTGCGGACGCGTTCTCTGCGTCGCGTTATGGCCCACCCACGATGAATCTATTAATGTAAGTTACAATAACATAAGTGAAACCTACATGTCATATAAACGTATGTTACATGTAATATGAGTCTAAGTTACTTGTTACATTCAAGTAAGTCACACTTATATTACCAGTTACTTGTTTCCATTTTCCTGAGATGTTACCGAACCATGTCTGAGGAACTCAGGTGAACCCGAAAAATTCTACACCGAACAGGATCCACTCTGAATAAAATTGAGCAAAATAGACACTCACAGGTCATACTCAGGCGATTCTCAGCCCCGAGCCGCCTAACGGCTCGGCTCGTACTCCCAATCTGCGGGTCGACTGCTGTTGCTCTCCGGGCCACTGCTGATGGGGTTGTAGTCTCGGTTCAAAGAATTGGAGTTGATCCGTCCTCTGCAGGGAGAATTCCACTCGAGACCACTTTGCTTTAATGGAATATCCTGATGCTTCGAAATACAAAGGACGGCTCAACTCCTTCATTTTTGTGAACTGAGACTACACCCCCCCCCCGCTATTGCTATCCGGGCCACCTGAAGGAGTCCGAAGAGCAACAGCAGTGACCCGGATACTGGGAGAACAAGTCGAACTGTAAGGCGGCTCCAGTTCCTGTTTGGTGCGGCTCGGGCCAAGAATCGCTTGAGAGAATAAGACTCTCAGATCCATGACCAGAAGCCCAAATATTCCCTAATGCGCCAACAATCCCCTATGTGTTGACTTTCAGGCAAAGCTCGAAGCTGGCCTAGTACGGTACACCTACCGTAATCTACCGTGGCCTTCCTGAAATCGACGAACGGTTTTCAACTTCATAACCATTGCACCCGAACAAGCCCCACGTGTCAAGCTCTGAGCAAACCTCAAACATTGACCTGATAAGGTGCACCTACCGCAACCTACCCTCACCCTCTGAGAATAAACATGCGTACATCAGACTCACGATGTATGCAGGCATTAACCACCTACGGCCTAATTAGCTCCTTATGGGTCGCCCTCCAGGCCAAAAAGATATCTTACCCAAGTTTTCAGTACATTCCAATGAACGTCTTAGGCTAAAAATCTGGAAGTCGAAATTTCAACCAACACAGGCCAACCCATAAATTCTAGTTTAAAAAGAATCGCTCACACAGTTGGGCACCTGACATTTCTTTACCCCATGCCAGCAAATTCTTTTGACCTTCAGCCCAGATCTACCACTGAACGTTTTCCAACTCCACACTTTAGAAGTTCAGTCGGGTGAAAAAGACAGTTGGAGATAAATTCTTCTCTGGAGAAGAGTTCACTTACAGCAAAAACCATTTCATCTCCGGTTTGCAGCACAGGGCCGTGATGGATGACCGACCCATACCAGAAGAAGTGGAATGGAAAGACGATTGGGGAACTATTTTGTCACCCTTTCCAGAACTCGCACTCTCTAGCAATTAATCAGAGAACGGCTGGTTGGTCGTGAAATGAATTTTCAAGAGTGTCTCTCATTAGGGGCAAGCTAGGCAAGTGTAGGAATAGTGACAGTTTTTAAAAGAACAGTTTGCAGAAGTCCTAATTTAGTACATATAATATAGTCTGCAAAAAAAAAACAAAATTCCCGTGGTTACTTTGCGCGCGGAGGTGAGGCGGAGGTTAGAGACAGAGAGGGAGCGCAGGGCCGGCGGAGGCAGCTGCATCGCGCGCGTCGCACGCGCCACGAGTGAAGGAAATTTCGATTTTTTTCAGAGGATAAGTATTAATCCACACACTGGTGAAAAGAAACTGGGTTGTGCAGCGGAAAATTGCATGGACCTAGAATACAATATTCGATTATTTGAATGATTGTATGATTTTCGATGTACGATAGCGCGTATATCGTGTAGTGTGTGAGAAGGCTATCAATGGGGACCGGGCCAAGGCGAAGGGCCCAACAATGTAAGGAGGGAAGCATGCTTGGAGCGCTGCTATCGCACTCAGAAGGCTGATCTAGCACTGGTCACCGCGCGCGACAGAGGAATCCGGTAGTCGCGATGAGATTAGCCGTCGCACGCGGCGTTTGCGTGCCAGCTGCTACGCGCGATGGCATCGCGCTCACACCTTGGCTTAGAACTTGGTTTTCGGGCAACTGCCAGCTGTTTAGAGAGGAACCATACTTGCATAGTGCCACAAAAGTAGTGCGCGCGACGTGATTTGCTCTGCTATGTACATCGCATCGCAGTGCAGGTCGCTGCGATGTGATGAAATCGCGAAAGCGCGCTAGACAGCAGGCAAGCGCGCGGAAAACTATGGTTGAAACGCGATGCGAGAGCGATGACATCGCGGCTGCCACGCAAAGGCTGACCCCACCGCGAATCCCTGATTACTCTATCGCGCGTAGCAATCAAAGCTATATCAACCTTCTGAGCGCGAGCATCGCTCCAAGAGTGGTTCTCCCCTTGGCGCGCGTTCGCGATTTCATCACATTGCAGCGCACTGCACTGTAACTCAGAAAAATGAAAACAAGTTACTTGTAACATAAAAGGCCGAAAACAAGTTATTTGTAACATATCTGAGCCGATGTAAGTTACTTGCGACTTACCTCAGGCCATTTAAGTTACATGAAACATATCGGCCAGATACTGTGTGCAGTGCGCCTCCGATATGTTACATGTAACTTAAATGACTTGAGATAAGTCTCAAGTAACTTACATCGGCTCAGATATGTTACAAGTAACTTGTTCTCGATTTCTGAGAGGATACTGCGTGCAGTGCGCCTCCGCTATGTTACTTTTAACTTAAATGTCTTAATAAAAGTCGCAAGTAACTTAAATCGGCCATGAAGATATTTCCAAGGTTGATGTACGACGCACTAGAAATTCAAATGTAAGTTACATGTAACATAAGTGTAACTTACATGTAATATAAATTTAAGTTGCATGTAATATACATAAATGTATGTTACATGTAATATAAATGTAACTTACTTGAGACATTCAAGTAAGTTACATTTATAGTACAAATAAGTTGTTTTGATTTTTTTTTGAGAATGTGAGGATATCGCGGGAGCGTTTAGCTGAGCAAACTCCTACAGCATCAAACAATAGTGGAAGGGGATAATGCACGAGCACTATCTCGATGTCAGACCTAGATAAGGGCTTCTCCAATGAGTTCTTCCACTGAATTGCCATGGTAAACTCCTAGCGAGAAGCCATATTTGCCGAAAAAAGGACATTCTTACATGACTTCTGATTTTCTTTGCCGAACTATTGACAGGCTTCGCGATAAAAACGGTTTTTTTCTATCCTGATGAGAGAGTAGATCTGGCCATCAAAAAGTGAAATCCACAAATCTAGATGCACCCAAATCCAATTAATTAGATAAATGGACAACTTCGAAAAAAAAACATCTGCAAAAACGAAAAAACAGCTAAAATAAGCATAAAAACTTCTTAAACCCCGCTCTTTCAGATCTGAGCACGTTTGGTTGAGGACGCAAAATGGCGTCATAGTATGTTTTCGCTTGAATGCGATGCGATGTGTGGGCGCGATGTCTATCGCAGAGCAAATCACATCGCGCGCTATTTTCGTGGCGCGATTATGTATGGTTCCCCCTAAATCCTTTTGGTTAAAGGCACTGTTCGCGATAAACTTCATCCTCGAATTTTTCATGACAAACGCTTCTCGTGGCTCTCAGAAGCAGAACAGCGTCAAAAAAACGGGAAGAAAAGCTACCCAGGAGCCGCAAAACGGCTTAGAGAAGTGGGCAAAGCCCGCCTCTGTGGGCAAGTCCCGCCTCTCCCCGCTTCTCGACGTGAACAAAGGAACACTGGGAATCGTGAGTTGAGCGATGGTTTTCGATCTAAAGCTCCGCTCTTCCCTTCATTCTCAACTTCTCTCTTTACTCAGGTCAGCTCGCATGCATCGGCTGCAAAAGACGGAAGTTACAAGCCTCGGACAACTCGTCCACCATTTTCCCTAGCTCAATTTTTGAGGGACCATAACTCCATTCCCAGAAGGTCTTGTACGATTCCAGAAGCATCATTGCAATCAGCATGGGACTGTCTTCAAGATAGGCAAAGAACAGAAAAACGATTTTCATTGCGAACAGTGCCTTTAAAGCGGCCATTCCGAATGCAATGTAAATTTATAGGACAATTTTGAACATAGAGTCCGAATAAGCTGTTTTCAGCTGTACAGAGTCACCCTGAGAGAAGTTATCATAGTTTTTCGAGCTACGCGAAAAAAGTGATGGTATGGTGGGGGGGGGTAGCCGCAAACATATGGCAGCGGACCCCTCAACAGATCGCGCGCCTATCGCGTGCGCCGATCGATCGCCAGTTTTCTCGTGGGCGCACAAGGCGCAGCGTAAGCTACTGAGGGGTCCGCAGCCATATGCTTCGCGGCTACCCCAGCATACTGTGCTTCTCTGGGCCGAATTCCGGTCGGCAATTGCGTCTCGAAACGCTTTGCGGCCGCGCGCTTGCGAGCCGGAAGAGTTTCCAGCGCTGTCGCCGCCGATCTGTTGACTCTAGGTGGGTTTTGGAAACTGGAAACTAAACAAAATATGAGAAAACTGTATAAAAAAGCCACATCGAGTCGGCTTTGGCGCTGGAAACTCGACTCCCTCGAGAGCATGCGGCCGCAAAGCGTGTCGAGGCGCAATTGCGGACCGGAATTTGGCCCAAAGAAGCCCAGTACCTCAGGCGATTCTGATCGGATTTTTCTGAAAACTTGTATTTAGGGGTAGCCTGGGGTGCTCAACACGAATCTGGGGTCCGCTTGTAAGTTCTGAGATGTGCTTTAGGTCACAGTAGATAACATGCGATTTAGATGAAAAAATCTGCCTTAAAGGCAGTGTTCACGATGGTTTTCATTTCAGAGTTTTTCACAAAAAACAATGCGTTGGCCTACAAGTGTTACCAAAATTACGAAGGGACGGCGACAAACGCATTATAACGTCGTATTTTATTGACACTATTCTCTGGCCTGGACTAGTTGTCCGATTGGATAAACATGTTCCCGATGGTCGGGACCGGTGAAAAATGGGGTCAGTCGGAAATGAAAAAGTATTTTATGCAAAACAGTATTAGTTAGGATCCGAAGGAAGGGACGAAGCAACAAAAAGCAGAAAATGGCAAAGGACGGGTCCACAAAACATTCCATCGTCACAGCGAACAGTTCCTGTGAGAGTAAAGTGGCTGGGTGAGAGTAGAGGATTTGGTGCCCTTCTGGTCCGTTTTTCTCAGTTTCTCCGTCATTTTAGTTCTATCCTGGGGTCAATTATTCGATTTTGCGAATAATCTCAAAATTGAAGATTATCGTGAACACTGTCTTTATTGATTTGTAAATCGACGAACGAACATCAAAATCGGATTTAGAACATCGAAAAACCCCCGCCTAAAGGCAGTGTTCACAATAAATAGTATGCAGTAATATACAATATACAATAATAATAGACAATAAAAAGGCCGTTAATAAACTTTCGGTATCAAAAAAAATTTCACTTCCGATATCTCCACAGCTTACGGAAGGTCTGGTGCCCTATATAGGAAGACATGCTAAAAAGGACACCGAAGACGTGTTTTTGAGCAAAAATAGGCTCCCTCTTGTTTACGTTGATTTTTGAGTGTGGAGGAATTGACCGCTAGAAGGATGATACCTATCAGTGCAATGAAGCGATCAGCTCACTTATCAGCACTTCCTTGACTTGATCATTCCTGTAATCTGAGTCTTCATTTGTTCATTCCGAGGGGGCGGATCTGGGGCGCCAGGCGTGTCTGGGGCACCAAAACGCTTGTTTGCAGCCGTTATTTTGTCGCTCCTGGGACGTTTTCTACCGTTCTCTCGACGCTGGGAGCCTAATATCCTTATCGCCTATCATTTCTCTGTGGAAAGTCATCGAGGATTATCGTCGTGAACGCTGCCATTAAAAAATCTCACAAGGAAACCACAATAAGTCATAGTGACCATTCCAAATGAAATGTACTTTCCTAGAACCATTTTTGGACGAAAAGTCCGAATATGCCCATCGCAGCTGCCTAGACCCACTCTGAAAAAAGTTATGGGCGTTTTTTCTGTGATTTTCGTACCTATTGTACCCTCCAAAAAGCGCATTATTTTTAAGCAATTCCGGAAACGGACCTGATAGATGTTCAAAGCTTCCCACTGGCAGAGAAAATTGACGGCAAAATCAACTTTTGATGATTTCCGGAATGTGACGACAGATGTAGCTCAAATCGTTCCTGTGGAAGTTATCTGGAGTGCTGAACACGAATCTGATGTCAGTTTATCGATTTTTGTCAGCTTACGGTAGATTACGGTGGGTATACGGTAGTTTGGTCGAAGTCTCAGATTTGTCTCAAAGTTCCTATGTGGGAGTTATTTGGGGTGCTAAATACGAATTCGATGTCCATTTGTCGATTGTCGGAATATTGATGTAGGTTTTGCCCTCTAAATGGCATGTTATCTACCGTAACCTATAGTAAACCTCAAAATTTTTAGAAGCGAACCCCAGATTCGTGTTCACCACCCCAGATTACACCTACGCACATGTTTTTAGCAGAATCCGGAAAAAAATTCAAAAACACCCTAAAAATTCCATGGGGGGTGGTACCCTTACCTTGCCGCGAGGCTTTGAAAAACGCTCATAACTTTTTTCAGAGTGGGTCTAGGCAGCTGCGATAGGCATATTCGGACGTTTCGTCCAAAAATGGTTTTAGAAAAGTACATTTCATTTGGAATGGTCACTATGACTTATTGTGGTTCCCTTGTCAGACAAATCAGAGACTTTGACCAAGCTACAGTGTACCCACCGTAATCTACCGTAATATGTCGAAAATCGTTAAACGGATCTGACCATGAGTGCAGACGGTGAGTGCGGTTTTTAGATTTAAACGACAAAACCGAAACCAATCGGTTTCGTCTTTTAAATCTAAGAACCGTACTCACCGTCTGAGTCCCATAGTATTATTGTTGATCTTTGTGCATAAATTATTGATTAATCGACTTGTGCTAAACCCTGTCAGCGGTTGGAGCCGCTAATTCCTTAGTCACTAATTACTACTTGTTGAATTCAACAGAAAGTACACTGCTCTGGACAGTAGCCGACAATGAAGAACCTCGTCTTCAACTAGTTCTTCCACAGAAAACTCCCCCCCCCGCCCTCCCAAAGCTCATTTGAAATGCTTGGGCACAGGCAAAGCATCAAACCCTAATTGAAAAAAGGACACGCTTTATGAGCGTTAGCTGCGACGCAATTTTGCACACATTCATGGTGTTTGCTCAGAGTGTGACCGCAGGCGCTTCCCGATTGCAACAATGCCCGCGGAAAAACATTTGCAGCTCCTCCCCCGGCGGTTGCAAATGCTTTACAACGCATGAAGAATGATGAACGACGCGTTGATGACTTCGCCAGATGTCAGCTAGGTTGACACATACATGCAAATAATGGCGAGGGAATGTCAAGGGCGATGCTTGAACGACCCCTCCCCCCATTAAAAAACTGATCTAAAGTCACTAATTGTAAGCCCCACTGAAACTCTACTTATCGATTGCTTGCCCACGTGCTCACACAAAAAATGATCAACTCAAAAGCATGTTTCGAAAATGTTTTATAAGCCACTTTTCTGAGTACGACCCACCCCCGACCCACTGATCAAGACCCCAATCAAGACTTACGATGACAAACTTGATTTTTCAGAACATTGGGCTACACTATCAAGAAACGCTGTGGAGAGAGCATTTCAAATTTTCAAAGGATTAGCTATGCACTAGAAACAAGGAGACTCTCCTTCTAGCTAACACCACCTACATTCGAGCGCTAGTTGAGTCGGGAACCTCCGTTTTCAATCCATCTCAGAAGAAAGATATAGAGCTTCTAGAGAAAGTACGTAAGATTTTTATTAGGACTGGAATGGCGACGTACTATACAATGCCTAGGGTGCAGAGGAGGAATGTGTGTCTTGGCATTCCCCCATTAGAAACCCGACGGTCACTGTTTGACGTATGCATGGTGCACAAGATTCTCAATGGAGTAATTAAAGTGAAATTGAAAAGCTTTTCCACCTGGCTTTCATCAATCAATCGTGGTGAAAGAAATAAGATCACCTTTCGAACGGGCCAATACCTCTTTGCGATCTAGATTCTTTACAAACCGCGCAGGCTCAATATACTTGAAGCTCACGAAATGCTAGACATCGCCTCCCACACTCAAACATTTCAAACGCAAATTCGCCGCCAAGTTATTGAAGCCGTAGTATGCCGTATACTCCTTTCTTTTTCCCTATTCATGTCCCAGAAATCATCATCTATCATTGCACCTATTCGTCTGGCTATTATTGTACTCCTATTACTTTTATTTATGTATGTTTACGTGTGTATTTATGTGTATATGACGTTTGCCTTAAGTGACGTAATAAACAAAACAAAACAAATAATCAATCCTTCAAGCAGTCTTTCTGCACTATTTCGAAAAAAAGAACATTCAACTCACAGGCGTGTTCTACAACTGTGATAAAAACGATTCTGAAATGCGACCCCCCTCAGCGACCTTAAATTAATGACCACTCCACTAACGACGAACACCTGTTTTATACTCAATCGAAAAGTCAGGGTGCGCTCCACATTTGTTTTATGGGCGATTCAAAATACGACCTCCAACCCCAATAATCCCCACCTCAAAGATCCTTTCTCCAGAATGATCCACAACTGCCATGAGCGAGCTATTAATACGCCCCCCCCCCGAACAATATCCAACCATCCAAGTGGTCCCTTCTACAACTCTGCGCCCCGTTCTGTACAGAAACGGAAAATTTGCAGTCAAAATTATTATTTACGCCAGTTTTTCAAGCGCTCCTAAGATGCGACCCCTACAGCGGTCCCCACAAGAAAATAGGTGCACGCCGTTGGAGAAAGCTTCATGGGGGGAGGTCGTGGTCTACACTCTCTCATAAAACAGTTGACAATTATGGTTTTTGATTCGAGATTTTTGTACAGTTAGGTCCGTGGCTTGCTTCCTCAAGGAAAAATGATTAAATCTCATCCGCGGCCGATACGAGCGGTTTAAATCTCACCGGCGACTGGCGGTATGGTAAGATGATCAGCTGAGCTATCCTACGATCTGAATCGATTAGCGGGCCGGCGCACGCGACCGCCGCGCCGGCCGTAGGTGAGATTCAAATGTTTTTTTTTCTTGAGAAAGCAAGCCACGGACCTAACTATATATGTATACAGGATGATT
Organism: Aplectana chamaeleonis; assembly: GCA_029168955.1. NCBI lineage: Eukaryota > Metazoa > Nematoda > Chromadorea > Rhabditida > Cosmocercidae > Aplectana > Aplectana chamaeleonis. The sequence goes on from JAPDOI010000053.1 coordinate 937,963, forward strand.
TAAGGGAGTTGAATAACGGGTCATTGCGGTGGGGGTCGCTTTGTTAGGGGGGACCGGAAAGTAATGTCGTTTCTGCGCAATCCAATACTTGATTGTCATTTATCAGCACACTGTTTGGTTCAGAGGTGTGCCAAAAACATTGTGAGAATATATGAACTTCTTAACCTATGGACAATTGTATTAAATTTTTTTTCTTGTAATTTCAGGTAAAATAGCCAGCCAAACACCACAGGAGGTACACATGCGACATAGCATGCTTTTCGAGTTTTGCAAAGCAAGTAACGCAACAGTTGCTGCCAGAAACATTTGCGATGTTCATCCAAAGGCAAAGAATATTCGTAAATGCCAAAGATGGTTTTGCAAGTTCAAATCGGGTAATTTTGGTCTTTTCGACCCGTATCTATTAGGACTAACAGGAACGATAGGCAACGACGTGATAAGGGTGAAAGTGGAAGCAAATTCATGTCAAACAATCGAGAAGATGTCAAACAGTTCAAAAAGTTATTGGGAATGATGAGGATTACATCATTGCTCCGAAATAAAGAATTGTTCAAAATGTATGTGTTTACATTTAGCGTCAGAAAACGGCATTACTTTCCGGTCCCCCAATATATTATGATTGTCAGGGAGGAGCTCACATCCATGCAGGGGAACGAAGTGGGAAATTTCTAGTGGGTTATGCCTCTACTTCTGACTACGTATTGAACAACTATAACCGGTTTGGTTGTATTCAAAGAGTTCATCCAACACCCTGCCATGTTTTCATGTCGAAGGGGGTTAATTGGGGTGCAGATGGCCAAAATGCGGTCTGATTTCTTTCTATTCCTGTAAAATTACGGTACAATAAATTTGATACTGTAGGCGTACTGTAACTCTGCTATTGTTAGCAATTATAAGAGTTATTTAATGAATGCTGCAATGAAGGTTAGATCCTGATAGCCTATTCCCATAAAATGAATATTCAGTCAGCGCTAATTCTCTGCAAAAACACACCAGTAATCCCCACGCGGCTGTTTTCCACTCTCTAGTAATCCTATTGCACGTACTCCATTTGCCCTTAGAAACTCTCCCATTGTGTGTAATATTTACGTCTGGCTGCACTAGGGAGTGTGTAACACCCTTATGTATCAAATCAATTTCTCTAAATTATCACCACGGGGGGGGCTGACCAAGAGAAAAGAAACCGAGCTAAGGATAACTGACACAAATTGGAAAATATCCTTGAAGGCAGTGTCCACGAGAAAAACCATGTCTGATTTTTTGGTGGAGATCGGCAGTTGCGGGGCCTAGCACAACCCTGACGTTGAAAAAACTAAGAAAACGAGCTCGAAACGGTTCCTTACGGAGCCAAAGCTGGACACCCGTCAGCTCGTCACACTCCAGATGCACTTTCCACGCCCACCGACGTGAATAAATGAATGCTCGAGATTGTGAGATGAGCGATGGTTTCCGATCGATAGCCCCGTTCTTCCCTTCACTCTCAACTTCTCTCTTTACTCAGGTCAGCTCTCATACATCGGCTGCAAAAGACGGAAGCTACAAGCCCCGGACAACTCGTCCACCATGCTTCCATAGCTCAACCTTTGAGAGATCATAACTCCGTTCCTAGAAGGTTCTGTACGATTCCAAAAACATCATTGGAATCAGCATGGGACCGTCTTCAAGATAGGTGGAAAAGCGAAAAAAAAGATTCTTATCGTGAAAACTGTCTTTAAGGAGAACGCAAACTGGACTTCAAAAATGGAAGTAACGTCCTACACAGGTGGAAACACTAGTGCATGATTAGGACAAGGTGGAGAGGAAAAGCGAAAAGAAGCCCATGGTGCTGGGTGAATTCTCCTAAACTGGAATGCAATCATTAGTAGCTACTGGTCAGCAAATAACGCGACGCGACCGCTCGCGCTAAATGAAGATGTCGGCCGAACGACTCTAAATAAGTCGCTCGACATAGGGATGCATAGCAATATATGAACATTTATCTAGTGTCATTATATGGGAGAAATCCCAGAAAATAGAGAAATTGAGACAAATCGCTAACATTTTTCTGAGAGCAATGTTCAACAAACATTAAAATCTGGAATCTGGTGAACACAAGAAAGAAAATGTTTAATGTGAAAAATCTGGAACGAAGCATTCGAATCCCCAAATCCAAAAAAAATCACAATATACAAGGAATACTCCGATAGATTTTGCCGCGACTCATCCACGACTCCCCCGCCAATCCACCGCGATCCAGGACTGCCCCGCGGCCCCTGATCATTCCACGATTTTACCGCGACTATTCCGCTGCATTTTAATGGATTAAGCTTCCGTTATTCTACAGTGACCTCTCCGGGACTGCTATGCGTGTCTCCAGCATCTCCCCCGCAACTACCCCGCAACTCCTCCGCGGCTTCCCCTCAACTACTCCGCGGCTCCTCCGGTCCGGCGCCTGCCGGCCTGATCGAAGTGATTCTCAAATCAAATATTTGATGAATAGGTCAAACAGTTGACTTGAAAAAAAAAACTTGGGCCGCAACGTTTAAAATTGAACATTTGCGCGTCAAATCATACAAAACTTTGGAAACGCAAAAATAGCCACACATAAACCGAAAAAAAATCAATAGAAAGCAAACATTAAAGCAAATCCTAAGAAACAAGAAGAAAAAAGATTTTCCAAATAGCATTTTGCAGCTGTCAGGGTTTTCTATTTGGTGCATAAACCAAATGAAAATGTGGAAAATAGATAAATATAGTAGAGTCATGAAAAACAAACGCACACGTCTAGACTTCAGGTAACAAATTTAGTCTGATGAATGGACGGGGCTGCGACGGTAGATAGCCGCGCGCGAACGAAACCCCCTTGGCCGGTGATGCCCCCAAGACCGCACGGACTTGTCCATGCATCAGACAAAATCGAATACGGAAACAATAGATTGATCAGCTTAGTTTCTATAGCCTACCCAGACAACGGGGCGTACCAATCATGAGCGGAAAATCGCGTTTCGTACCGACCGCGTGCCAGTATCTTACCGACTGCGGCCAAAAAATGCAGTTGGTACCGGAAACGCGCATTCACGAACTAGCCGCGCACGCGGTCACAAGACCTTTCGCATCGACCGCGTGGCAATGCGGGTCGACCTAGTGGCTAAGCGTGTCGATCACGCTAACCAAGCGCAAATTTTGTTCACGTCGCCCATCTCGCGGTCGGTCCGCAACTTGTCCGCGGCTGATACGCCTCATGTCTGACTAGGAAACCTCGCTAGTCATGTATAAGCTTTTGAGAGACTGTGAATGTTACTTGGTCAACTCGGATACGCTTTCTTCGAATCCGAGCCCAGATTTTGCTACGGACATCTCTGAGCGAAGTTATAAGCGTTTTTGAAGATTCGTGAAAAGTTAATGGTACCCTTCAGCCAATTTTTAGGGTGTTTAGAAGAACATTTTCGAATTCGGCTCAAAACTTTCAACTGAGGGTTATTCAGGGCGCTAAACGCGAATCTGGGGTCTGTTTGTCGCTAGACCTATGGTTACTGTAGGTTACGGTAGGCATTATGCCTTTTAACTGACTTTACCTACCTTAAAATTTCGAAAATCAAAAAATGGACCTCAAATTCGTGTTCGGTGTCCTAAATAACACCCACAGTGAAATTTTGAGTCAAATCTGAGACTTTGACGAAGCTACCGTATACCCACCATAACCTACCGTAATCTATCAGAAATCGATAAAAGGATTGCAGATTCTTGTTTAGCACTGCAAATAATCCCCAGATCAACAATTTGAGCCATATCTATCGTAGCACTCTGAAAATCGGCAAACGTCGCGATTTGCCATCAAATCCCCCCCCCCCCCATGGGAAGCTTCGAACGAATCATGTTGAAAAGCTCGGAAAGTCGTCAAATAAACCATAGATTAGTGATCAGCGCCCCAAATAACCCACCTGGAAGGATTTTGAGTGAAATCTGCAGCATTTTTTTTGCGCTTTCAGAGGTATAAATAAGCGCCCAACCGAAAATCCGCACAAGTCCAAAACGCCATCAGTCTGTGCAAAGTTTGGAGAATGTGCCTTCAGCCAAAATTCGCTCAGAGGGGTAGTTTTGGGCCCTGAACACAAGCATGAGGTCCGTTTCCGGATTTCACAAACTCTAATGCGCGTTTTTGATAGAAAAAAAGACGTGAAATACGAAATTTGACCGGCTATAACTTTTTTCGCAGATGTCCGTAGCAAAATTCGAGTTCAGATTCGAAGAGAGCGTATCCGAGTTGACCAAGAAACATTCACAGTCTCTCAGAAGCTCATACCTGACTAGCGAGGTTCCCTAGTGAATATAAGAAAACGTGCATTGCATTCAGTCTACACACTACTGTAATCAAGCCGAAGCAGAATCTGAACGAAGATCAAATCTGAATAAACTATCTGAAAAATTGATTCCGGCCGATCCATCAATAAAAATTTTAAATGCCTGGCATTGCGCCAAATTAGGGCGTCGAAACACACATGTCGTCACTCACAAGGGAACCACAATAAGTCATAGTGACCATTCCAAATGAAAAGTACTTTTCTAGAACCATTTTCGGACGACAGTCCGAATATGCCCATCGCAGCTGCCTAGACCCACTCTGAAAGAAGTTATGAGCGTTTTTTAAAGCTTCGTGGCAAGGTAGGGGTACCACCCCACATGAAATTTTTAGGATATTTTTAAATTTTTCTCCGGATTTTGCTAAAAACATGAATGCATGGGTAATCTGGGGTGCTGAACACGAATCTGGAATTCGCTTGTCAAACTTTTGAGGTTTGCTGTAGGTTACGGTAAGTAACATGCCATTTAGGTGGCAAAACCTACATCAATATTCCGATAATCGACAAATGGACATCGAATTCGTATTCAGCACCCCAAATAACCCCCACATAGAAACTTTGAAACAAAACTGAGACATTGACTAAACTACCGTATACCCACCGTAAACTGCCAAAAATCCATAAACCAACATCAGATTCGTGTTGAGCACCCCAAATAACCCCCAGAGAAATAATTTGAGCATAATCTATTGCAGCACTCCGGAAATCGTCAAAAGTCGCGATTCGCCATCAAATTCTCCCCCGATGGGAATCTGTGAACGAATACAGCCGAAAACTTCGGAAAATCGATAAATGAACCTCAGATTCGTGATGAGCACCCCAAGTAACCCCCCCCCCCAGAGCGAGTTTTCAGTCAAATCTAGAATATTTTTATAAAACGCTTTGAGAGCCCTCTAATTGGTATAAATAAACGCCCAACGAAAATCCGCACAAATACAAAACGCTGTTAGTCTGCGAAAAGTTTGGAAAATGTTCCTTCACCCAAACTTCTCCTAGGGGGGATAATTTTGGGCGCTGAACACGATTATGAGGTCCGTTTCCGGATTTTCGTAAAAATAATGCGCTTTTTGGAGGGTACAATGAGTACGAAAATCAGAGAAAAAATGCATATAACTCTTTTCAGAGTGGGTCTAGGCAGCTGCGATGAGCATATTCGGACTTTTCGTCCGAAAATGGTTCCAGAAAAGTACATTTCATTTGGAATGGTTACTATGACTTCTTGTGGTTCCGTTGTAAGACAATTTTCGACACAACCCCTAGTTTATTCCTCCCAAAAACCGCCCTATCCCCCGCAACAGAATAGCAACTGCTGTTGCCTGTGACTATGAACCCGTATTTGTCTGAAAATTTTCAACTTGAAATGCCATGCAAATAGTTGTACACACAAAAAAAGAAAAATGATGAAATTTTCAGAGAAATGGTTCTAGCGGCATCCAGGTTGACCGGCTGACTTTGTCGAAGCTTCGAAAAAGCTGATTCGGAAAGCTGAAAGTAACCAACAATGGTCGAAAAACGCACCTTTTCCTAGAAAACTCGACTGCATCAGGTAGTTCTTGTAAAGGCTACGATCGACTTTTTCATTCTGGTTAAAAGTGAAGAAATTATGCTCCATGTTGATTATCTGAAAATCGACTAAGGTGAAGCATATATTTCAGAAAAACCTAAAGGTAAAAAGTGCAGCTCCGATAATTTCCCATCGAAACACTTCTAGTGACTATGGTCTCTTTGTCAAGTTTGACCTAGTTAATGGACGAGGCGCAATCATTACGGCGGGCCGGATGGCGTTCGCGACAAGGCTGGCTATCGGTCTTTTGATCGCGCGCGACAATCTACCGGCGCATCTCCGTCAATTCACTGGACTAAATTCTATAAGAAGACTCTGTAGGCAATATTGATTAGCCTCAGAACCCTACATCCCTCCACATTTACCTCCCAAATCTAATTTCAGAGCTCCTGATGGCGTACCAGTCGTCACAAAAATGGGTGTGTCCTAGGTTACCCCCCCCCAGTTTATTGAATCCTCACCTGCTTGACTTTGACCTGTATGCTGGCCATCAGTAGAAAACACTCGCCCACCGCCATCGCAGAGCCTTTAACATGATGGAATAGAAACACGTGACGAGTCCATTTGTGATATTGAAATAGCGCCACCACACTCTGCGCTACTACCTGAAATCAGATCAGTTTTGGTCTAACCAATGGTCCCAAAAGTGGGCGTGACAGCAATAAAATCAGTGTTCCGCCTACTCAAAACAGAAATGTAGCAAACGTGCAAGGAATTGCTAGCGAAATCGTTCCCATCATGTTAGGAACAAGTTGAGAAATTAGCACATTTTGGGCGGCCATTGACACGGCAAGATTATACCTTTGGTCACAAAGATGGGCGTGGCAGCAATCGCCACAGCGCACCGGCCACCTTTTCTCACTGTATGGACTGGAAGACTTTGAACAATACTTCTCTTAGACAATTGATAGACTGCCAAGTCCATCCTGTCAAAAACTTAGTGACGGTCTTTAGTTACGAAAATGGGCGTGACAGTCATCAAAGATATTTTCGTATATATTACGGCTTCTCTGAAATGCATGGGTCTAATGGTGTGTACTTCTGCTCCCTGAAACGAATAGTCTTCTATTATCTGGAGGTTTTTTTGGACCTCTGCTCACCAAAAGCAGCCTGGTGCGCCCAGTAGTTACAGAAGTGGGCGTGTCAGAATCGGCCCTAGGTATCGTTCACCTATTTGTGCGGTACTGAAGGTCTATGAAAATTCTTGAAGTTCGATCCAAGGAATCGAGTGGCAGAGCGGGAAGAATATGTGTCGAAGAACAGTTACGCCTCTTAGTCACGAAAATGGGCGTGACAGCAGTCAGTCGTACGCCCCACCTACTTGCACAAGCAGTTACGAGCCGGCTCAGAGCAGCTTGAAAAATCAATCAACGACGTTCAAAAGACGAGCGTTAACAAAATTGAGCCATAGAGCAGTCACAAATGTTAGTTACAAAGATGGGCGTGGCGGCGATCATTCTTTCGCTCCACCTATACTTGCACAATCCAGTTACAATACAGATACAACACTTTGCGAGAATCGTTCTGCGAAACTCGATCAAATGGGGTGCACATCGTGCCAAAAAGGGGTTACGCCCTTAGTTATGGAAATGGGCGTGGCATAATCGGCTTCGCGCATCGCCTGCATACTTGCAGAATAGGCGATGCCTTGCTGTCTAGAACACTCCGCTGGGTAAAATCTAAGTAATCAGGTAAAATGAGAACAACATACTGACAAAAAGCAGTACACCCGTTAGTTACGGAAAAGGGCGTGGCAACACTAAGTGCTGCGATCCACCTATCTACATGCACTGCGAGTAGGTGGTGTAAAAGACTCAAAGGAAAAATTGGTCCAAAAACTTCGCTAGAGTTACTAGATAGTGTCAAAAAACTAGTCATGCCTTATAGTTACGAAAATGGGCGTGGGTACTAGGTACACAGAAAAGTCATTTTCCATATCAATCTTTAATTTTTGAAAACCTGTTCCTTTGGAACTGAACAGTGATTTCACGTTCGGCTTTCAATAATACTTCATCGTTTTTAGGTTTTTTTTTCTGACCTCAAAAACTTTACAGCAGCCTGGTGCGCCCAATAGTCACAAAAATGGGCGTGTCAGAATTCGTTCTGAGCACAGCAACTTTGTGCATAAGGGGCGGTGCCAAAGGTATAGAAAACCTCCCGAAGCTTGTTCTCAGAAATTCGGTAGGAAAATTTCTGAAGAATATTGGGACGAATGGAGGTTACGCTTTTTGGTTACGAAAGTGGGCGTGGCAGCTGGGAATTCTGCCCATCACCCCTACATATTTGCAAATTGCAGGCACTCAGCGGTTTAGAACACGTCACGAAGGCTGATCTGAGAAAATCAGAAGAATGAGAAAAACATTGTGTTGAAAATGGGTTACGCCCCTTAGTTACGAAAAAATTTGCGGCAGCAGTTAGCCTTCTGTTGCGCTAACCTGTTTGTGAAATACACTTACTCAGCCGCAAAAGCCACCTAGAAGTCTGATAGAATGAGAAGGTGATGGTGCTAAAAGGCAGTTTCACCCATTAGTTACGAATATGGGCGTGTCACGATCGGCCCTACTTATCGCTCAACTGCTCGCGCAACGCATTCTTCCATCGGATCAGAACACTTCACAAGGTTTGCTCTAAGAATTTGGGTGGAACGAGAAGGCTGCCCCGTCGAAAATTAGCCACGCCCTTTAGTTACGAGAATAGGCGTGGCAACAGTCAGCCTTCTGCCGCGTTTACCTATATGCAAAATACAGTTACTTAGCGGCCGCGAAGACAGCCAAAGCCGCGCAGAAGATTGCTAGAATGACAAGATGACGGTGCTGAAAAGCAGTTACGACCATTGGTTACGAAAATGGGTGTGATAATCCAACCTACACCACGCCTGCGCAGTATACGATACAGTTACAGGTCAACCTAGAATACATCGGGTACACTGCTAACAGTGATTTGGTAGAGGGAAAAGTTCATTGCAACAGAATTTGTAACTCTTATTAGTTACGAAAATGGGCGTGATTATCAAGTCTAGATGTGTGTACTTTATCCCTATCCTGCTTGCATAACACAGTTGCGCCCTCTGCGGTGAATCTCCAAGGAGTTCAGTAGAGTGAGAAGGCCATTGAGTCGAAAAAGAGTCACGCCCCTGGTCACGGAAATGGGCGTGGCGTCTGTTTCTAATCCCGTGACCCATTCTCTTTGCGATATATACCAGGTTGTCCAACAATTCTTGTCCGAAAATTTCACCATTTTTAATTTTTTTCAACTTTATTGAAAAACAAGTCTAATCAACAATATAATCACCACAGTTATCCACAACAGTGGCCCATCGATTGGGCAGGTCGCCGATGCCCTTCGCCCAGAACTCCGTGGGCTGCGACTCGAAGAAGTCCGCGATGTCGGATTTGAGGTTGTCGTAGTTGGTGAATTTTCTTCCGGCCAAATGGTGCTTCAGCGGGCGGACCAAGTGGTAGTCGGAGGGGGCGAGGCCCGGGGAATACGGCGGATGGGCAACCTTCTCCCAGCCGAGCGTCGCCATCTTCTGCTGGGTCTCCTTCGCCACGTGGGGGCGCGCGTTGCCGTGCAGCAGGTAGACCGAGGCCCGTCGGGGACGCTTTTCTCGGGTGGCGGGGGCTAGTTTCTAGAGCTGATCGGTGTAAATGGAGGTGGTGTTCGTCCTGCCTTGCGGGAGCAGCTCGAAGTACAACATGCCCTTGGTGTCCCACCAGCAGCAGAGCATGATCTTCAGCGGGTGCAGGTCGGCTTTCGGCGTCGTCGGCGGCTTTTCTCCGCGCGGGATCCAGACGGCACGGCGGGCGACGTTGTCGTAGAGGACCCAGCTCTCATCCCCAGTGACCAGGTCCTCGAGAAACTCCTTGCGATGCAGACGAAGGAGGAGGGACTGGCAGACGGCCACGCGGCTCTGCTTGTTGGCGTCCGTTAGACGGTGGGGGATCCAACGGGCCAGAAATTTGTGGTAGCCGAGTAAGTTGAGTCGATTGTGGATGGTGGACTTGCTGCAGCCGAGCGTCGTCGCCAGTTCACGGGTGGTGGCTTCCGGCTTCTCCTTGATACAGCGACGGACTTCGTCATCATCCACCGTAGAAGGCCTCCTGCTGTGCTCCCTGTCCTCGAGGCTCGTGTCGCCGCTCTCGAAACGATTGAACCAGCGGCTGACTGTGGGTTGGGACACTGCATCCTCCTTGCACGCTCTGCAGATGTTGGTGACCGCGGTGCCCGTGTCGTCGCCCAGCAGCCACTCGTAGTACACGAACGTACAAATTTGACCTTGGTCCATTTTAGCTTGTACTGGTAGCTAGACGCGGCGACTGCGCCTTATATACCCCTAGCGTATAACTTTGTAGAATCTTTCAGAAGGTTCTTACACTTGCCTGATATTATAACACTTCTAAGGAAAATTATAGAATTTTAAAAATTTTCGGACAGGAATTATTGGACGGCCTGGTACTTGGTTCCCTTGTCAACTAAAGCAATCTCAGTCTCTTACTGAACATTGATCCAAGTGGGCTTGGCAACATAAGATAGTACATAAATGCCACGCCCACTCCCGTAACCATTGGGTAGCAGCCAAAAATTTGCGCTTATAGGGGGCGAAAAATATTTATTACTGGTATAATAAAAATAAACAAATAAAATATTGTTACCTTGTACGGGCCGCTAATCCTGGTCAATGTCTGGTACTCCATTTTGTTGTCGAGGTTCATCGTCAGGCCAATCGGGGTTATTACGGGGATTCCCTGCAAATAATCGGAAAAGTCGAACAGAAAAAGCTACCGAGCGAGCCACGCCCACTTTGGACTAAATCCACCCTCTCCCTTACAATAAGGATTATCACTCACATTACTGTCATCATCCTGCCAGTAGGGGCACATACGAGCTACCGGTGCTAAGGCGTAGACAAATGCATATCCGATTATACAGTCCAGACGGTTCTGGAAATGTTAACCTTTTTTCCAAAGTTGTGTATATTCAAATAAAAAAATCAGGTGAAAATAATATATCCCATTGATGCATCGCGACCGCAACGCGGCCCAGCTCACCGCTAGATCACTCGGAATCGCTACTCTGATTGCGAAATGCAACACACTGGAAAATGGTCTGCACTCACGATATAGAAAGTGTCAAAAAATCCACATGATATTTGTTTGTTGAAGATTTACGGTAGATTACGGTGAGACTATCGTTGTGAGTCAATATCACGAACTTGGATGTAAAGTCGGTCCGAATGAGACTGTCCGTACACGCAGTCGGCGTGCGTGTCTAGCGGCCATCGCAGAAGCTTTTTATGGGCGAGCCTTCCCGCGGCTGACTGCGATATCACTACTATTCGTCTAATACTGCAAATAAATAGACAGGTGCGGAAAATTGTGTTCACGACGTCCGCTAGACACGCACGCCGACCGCGTGGGCGGGCAGTCTCATTTGGACAGACCTTACCTTCACCAACAAGCATCATCGAATGAGGTGCTGATTACAAATGTACAGTGTAGTTCCCCGTAGTTTTATCTGAATCCACCCACTCACCTTAAATCTAACGTATTCTTCCGGGAATCGAAACTGCCGTAGTTGAAGTTGAAGTCAAAAGCGGAATTCTCGAATACCTATCTTGGATGAAGAAATGTCTATTTCTGATTTTAAGCCCCAAGATTCAGGAAGTTCCTCGCATAATCATGGTACGCACCAGTATATTCTAAAAACTGCCCTGGACAGTTAGAAACTCCTGTCTAGAATTGCCCCCCCCATCCAACGGTAGGACTTTGTGTTTTTGATAATTGTCCACAATTCCTAAATAAGGAGATCAAACTCCATCGACCCTTTCTCGCGGCAATTTTGATCTCATCAACACTTTGGATAATAAATATGAGTCTTTCTAAGAAAGGCAAAAATCAGTTGCGGCAAGGATTCGAACCCGCTACCTCACCCCCTGTGTCAACAGCGCACACTCCCACTGCGCCAAAAGGCGACGTTGGCAGCTGCTTCGAAAGGCCTCATGACAGCTTGCCAATTCGTTCATCATTGCAACATATTTCCATGTACAATGCAACTTTCAATAGCTGAAACCTCCAGTATTACGCCTAAAATCGATAGGTTAATGTTTGTTTCATAATGTGGGTGCGCAGTTAGTTTCATTTCGGTATGCGATTCCAGCCAAATTCAGGACACCAACCCAATTATGGTACACCTACCGTAATCTTTTTGGACAACCGTACACCTACAGTGATTCCCAAATGAAAAGAAAAACAAAAATTGCAACCGCTAGTCTAGCGTTGCTTAAACTTTCGCGGTCGAGCGGCGCACCGACGTGCAATCCTACGACATCGATCGTGCCGCTACGCCCAATCAATATTACAAAAATGCACAGCACCGCGCCACTCGACGGCGGGAGTATAAACGAGTCCTGACGGAAAGCTGGCGTCGACTGGCAATCGACGCTTCCAACTGAGGATATCGACTAAACTAGCATAGCCTTACCGTGACTTCCCGAAATATTTAAAGCTCATAACTCTCCCTAATCCCAGTTAGAGAGCCTATGTACGCAACTGCGAACCCTACATGAAGCTGACTTCACCACTGGAGTGTTCAACAAAGGTCGCACGCCTGCCCACTTTCAGTGTAACTAGTTAAGCAAATTATTTAAAAACCGACAAACCAATAATATTAAACCATAGCAGACCGGTCAAGTATTGAAGAAAAAAAAAAGGAATTCCTAATAATATAAAAGTAGATCACCTTAACCAGCTGCTGAATAGCGACATTGGGACCATGAGCGTCCGAGAGTCGACTATCTCGATAAGTGATGGCCATCGAGTCAGGTGGTATATATCTGAGAGAAATCAGTTTAGTAGATCAATCGAGAAAAATAATCCTCTGCATATGTACAGAAATCGTAAAGATTCAAAATACATGAACAAATTTTTCAAAAAATACATACATAAACCTAAAAAACAAAAAATGAAAAATAAAAATGCAAGAAAATTAAAGATTCACCAACAAGATCGAACGGTATAGAGGAGTATTGGCCGGAAATGTGCTTTGTGACCCCGAAGACCTCCTCCCTCAATTCTATATAGGTGTATGCTGTGCTAACAAGTACCTGAGGCTCACGCCGTAGTCTTCATGCACCCTCTGGCACCCCAAGTCACTCACCGGTCGGCCCCAGAGAAGAGAGCATTATAGAAAAAATATTTCCAAAAACATGAGAGTACCAGGCCGTCCAATAATTCCTGTTCGAAAATTTTCAAAATTCTATAATTTTCCTTAGAAGTGTTATAATATCAGGCAAGTATAAGAACCTTCTAGAAAGTTTTCCAAAGTTCTACGCTAGGGGTATATAAGGCGCAGTCGCCGCGTCTAGCTACCAGTACAAGCTAAAATGGACCGAGGTCGAATTCGTACGTTCGTGTACTACGAGTGGCTGCTGGGCAACGACACGGGCACCGCGGTCGCCAACATCTGCAGAGCGTGCAAGGAGGATGCAGTGTCCCAACGCACAGTCAGTCGCTGGTTCAATCGTTTCGAGAGCGGCGACACGAGCCTCGAGGACAGGGAGCACAGCGGGAGGCCTTCTACGGTGGATGATGACCAAGTCCGTCGCTGTATCAAGGAGAAGCCGGAAGCCACCACCCGTGAACTGGCGACGACACTCGGCTGCAGCAAGTCCACCGTCCACAATCGACTCAACTTACTCGGCTGCCACAAAGTTCTGGCCCGCTGGATCCCCCACCGTCTGACGGATGCCAACAAGCAGAGCCGCGTGGCCGTCTGCCAGTCCCTCCTCCTTCGTCCGCATCGCAAGGAGTTTCTTGAGGACCTGGTCACTGGGGATGAGAGCTGGGTCCTCTACGACAACGACGCCCGCCGTGCTGTCTGGATCCCGCGCGGAAAAGAGCCGCCGACGACCCCGAAAGCCGACCTGCACCCGCTGAAGATCATGCTCTGCTGCTGGTGGGACACCAAGGGCATGCTGTACTTCGAGCTGCTCCCGCAAGGCAGGACGGTCACCGCTTCCATCTACACCGATAAGCTCGAGAAACTAGCCGCCGCCATACGAGAAAAGCGTCCCCGACGGGCCTCGGTCCACCTGCTGCACGACAACGCGCGCCCCACGTGGCGAAGGAGACCCAGCAGAAGTTGGCGACGCTCGGCTGGGAGACGGTTGCCCATCCGCCGTATTCTCCGGACCTCGCCCCCTCCGACTACCACTTGTTCCGCCCGCTGTAGCACCATTTAGCCGGAAGAAAATTCACCAACTACGACAACCTCAAATCCGACATCGCGGACTTCTTCGAGTCGCAGCCCCCGGAGTTCTGGGCGAAGGGCATCGGCGACCTGCCCAATCGATGGGCCACTGTTGTGGATAACTGTGGTGATTATATTGTTGATTAGACTTGTTTTTTTGATAAAGTTGAAAAATATTAAAAATGGTGAAATTTTCCGACAAGAATTATTGGACAACCTGGTAGTTTATACTGGGTCTGACTGAAAACCTCAAAATTTCAAATATATAGATGCAAATTCAGACAATTGAAGAATATTCAGCATGTAAGAGATTGAAAAGCTATAACAACACAATAAAAAAGATTCCAGACGGTATGAGAGTCCAAGACGAGAAAAAAAATCAAGAAAACTCACTGAAATTTCCTATAGGCATCGTCTAGCGCGAGATCAATCACAGGTCTAACCTAAAATCGAGAGGAATTAAATTTTTCGACTTCAATTTTAGCGAAGTTAAGGTGACTTTGGCGCAAACAGCTTTCGGGAACAGTTGGGCGTGGCCAATAATAGGCCACGCCCATATTGTCAAAAGTTTGATATGGCTACAACGCTCGGATGGGATAAGAATACAGGGTGAAACACAGTGACTTTCTTTTGAAACAGCTCGTAGCCTAATCAATAAGGGGCCTGCCAAGTTCAAGTCGCGGCGTTGGTCGCAGCGACGAGCAGCGCTGGGTGATGCAATATCGATCACATTCGGCGACGAGGGCGATCGATGCGGCGTGGGGAGCGTCGAGGGGCACCGCAGAGTGTTTCGACGCCGCCAAAGTCCTGCATCAGGGGTCGTTTATACTCAAGCGGCACCGCTGATCGATATAGCTGTATTGCATCTCTCCGCGCCGCAGCGGAAGTATAAACGACCCCTCACTGCCAGCGAGCGGCAACCAACGCCGCAACTATAGTTCTCGAAAACATTTTTCTCGCCGCGTCAAGGTTGACGCTCGGCGACCATTCGCTGGTCGCTGCAACTCTGCAGTCCCCTATAGTCACGAGCATGGGCGAGACGATCTGCTTCAAAACAAATTATGGCACAAGAATGACCCAGTTTTCGCGAAAAATGAACAACTTCTACACGTAGCCAAGAGTTTTTCGAAACAACAACGATTGTTAATATTTTTTCTGACGATGATGTTGCCAAAAAAATCATTTCTCGATTAGAAAAATTTAGTGCGATCAGAGTGAAGTCAAGTTTTTTTTCAAGAGGAGTCAGTAGGGCGTGACCTGCAGAAAGCCACGCCCACCTTGTCAAGAGTTTTTGAAGGATTCGAACTCCGGAATAAGATGTTTTTGCAGATTCAGGCATAAGGAAAAGCAAAAATAAGAAGAAATACAATTAAAAAAGGAAACATTTCAACGGGCCAGTAAGGCGTGACATCAGAGAAGCCACGCCCAATTTGTATTTCATTTTTTGAGCGATTAAATCTCCGGAAAATGTAGTTATCTCTCGATTAAGGCTGAAAAAAAAACAAAAAAATGTTGTTCTAGGAACTATTTGAAAAACTATTACCCTGGCCAGTAGGGCGTGACCTACAGGCCACGCCCACACTGTCCAGGAAT
The DNA here is from genome assembly GCA_029168955.1 of Aplectana chamaeleonis. Classification (NCBI taxonomy): domain Eukaryota; kingdom Metazoa; phylum Nematoda; class Chromadorea; order Rhabditida; family Cosmocercidae; genus Aplectana; species Aplectana chamaeleonis. The sequence goes on from JAPDOI010000053.1 coordinate 953,707, forward strand.
TTTGAGGATTCAATCCCCGCATTGTTACGGTTAGCACTTCAGGGCATCAAAAGAAGGAACAGTACAATTCAATTTGACGAAAACAATATCGTGCCAGTAAGGCGGTTCCTATAGAAGTTTATGCAATGATGGTCAGTAACTTTTTCAAAGAGCTTCGGCCCCGGAATATTACAACTTCGTCGCATGAAACTAGAGAAAAAAGACAAGCAGCACCTATTCAAGGGAAAGAATAGTAACAATTTTACAGGGCAGTGGGGCGTGACCCACAAGAAGCCCCAGCCAACCTATCCTGTGTCTTTGAACGACTACATTCTCGGAATATGACGGTTATAGTGTTCAATTTTTGAGAGGGGACATCTCTGGAATACGGTTTTAAAGGCAGTGTTCACAATGAGAATCGTTGTTCTGCTTTTCAGTCTATCTCGAAAACGGTCCCATGCTGATTCCAACGATGTCTCCGAAATCGTACAAGACCTTCTAGGAACGGAGTTATGGTCCCTCAAAAATTGAGCTAAGGAAGCATGATGGACGAGTTGTCCGAGGCCTGCAACTTCCGTCTTTTGCAGCTGATGTATGCGAGCTGACCTGAGAAAAAAGAGAAGTTGAGAATGAAGGGAAGAACGGGGCTATTGATCGGAAACCATCGCTCATCTCACAATCTCGAGCATTCATTTGTTCACGGAAAGTGCATCTGGGGTGTGACGAGCTGACGGTTGTCCAACTTTGGGGCCGTAGGGAACCGTTCCGAGCTCGTTTTTCTTAGTCTTTTCAACATTAGGATTGCGCTAGTCTCCGCAGCTGCCGATCTCCATCAAAAAATCAGACATGGTTTTCATCGTGGGCACTGTCTTTAAGGATTAGGGCTAAGAGAAGAAAGAAAAAAATAGCCTTAATTGGGTTTTATTGATAGTGAAGAAAATGGGCGGGCGAGTCGTCTTCTGCGAAAAAAAAAGATGCATTCCCTAGTTTTAGTCAGAATATAAAAAAAAATACCAACTCAGAAATAACTCATTTTCTGTTACTTATGTGTTGGAAAAAATTAACCCAAAATGCAAGTACTCATTAACCTTCCAGGGCAACATTAGGACCAGAAGGGCGTGGCCTCAGAGTTGCCACGCCCTACTGGTCCACACATGACTGCGGTAGGTAGATTCCATGTACCAAACAGTTGCGAAAAATTGCATACATAGCTGACAGAATGTGATCTTACCTTGAGAATAGTGAGTCCGAAGGGGTTTTTAAGTTCTTCCGTATCATCTTCAAGTGGTAGTGGGACTATAATATGAACAGGGTGAATAACCGACACCTAAAAAATGAAACTCATCCATTGGGAGAAAGGAGTGATATGAGATTTATTGAGATTCATTTATCCTCTATTTCGAAATAAAAATTACTATTTTTTTTCGCGCGCGTATGCGGAGCGCAAGGAGAGACAGCGAGAGAGTGTGGGGGAGAAGGAGACGCAGTATACGCACGCACACGCTTGCTATCGACACGAGAAATGACTTTCAGTCCGATATAGAGAGTAATTACTCCATTTTGAACTTACTTATTCCATTCTCAATTTTTCTAAAGATTGGATCGAATTTTTCATTATTAATTTCGATTAAATTCAATAATTTTGTATTCGAATTCAGTAAAATTGAAGAGAGGATCGTATTTTATTCTAACATATTTTATGATAATTTGATATATACCTGCTTCCTAGTCTTATAACATTTGAGTGATATAAATGGCAGCGATTCTGCCGCGAACCTGCCGAGTCGTAGTCTATCGGGCTACGACCTGGCAGGATTAGGGACGAGGGAGTTCGGGATTTCAGAGTAGTTCTCATAGGTTTGAAAAAAGCGAATCTTCTAGATTGCAAGTCAAACCCAACGTGCTTCTCCCAACCTTCCCAGAGGAATGGTTGGTTTTAGATTTTCAAAGAAAATATTGACAATCAAAAAATTTCCAAACCTTCGATTTTTAGAAGAAGTAAACCTACAGTCTACGTCAACGGAAAAAAGTGGTTGTGCGGTTGCGTAGTTTCACTAAGTGTACAGTAGGTTGCGCCATAAACCGCAACACCTTCGGAATTTTTTCCTAAATTTCGAAGAAAAAACACTTAGAACGTTAAGAAACGATGATTTTGCTTTTTTTCCTTTTTTTTCGGAAAAAGTTCCTTCCTTCCTGTTATTCCCTTAATCTCGAAAAAAATGAAAAATGACAAAAAATTGAAATAAATTCAATTTTTTCTCGTTATTCCTGCGTGTGCATATGAGATTAATACACCTGAAGTCCTTATCTCAAAAAAAAAAAGAAAAATAACAGAAAAAAAGAAAAAGAATAGGAGGACTCTTTTTTTGCTATTCCTGTATGTAACTATGATTCATACGTACATCCAAAGTATTTGTTTAGAAAAAATGGAAAAAAACCGAAAAATGGAGACACAATCTAAAACTGTCTTTCTTGTTATTGCTGCGAGCATTTATGATAAACACACCTGGCTTTTATCTGAAAAATAAGGAAAAATACCCAAAAAATGAAAATAATATGGAAAAAAATCTTTTCTCTGTTGTTCCTGTGTGTATCTATATTTAATACACCTAAAGACTTTCTCTCGAAAAATGAAAAATAACATAAAAATTAAAATTAAATTTAAAACTGTTTCTCTTGTTATGTCTGCGTGTACAGTAGAGTGTTGCCCCAATATTCGTTTATTCGATTATTCGAATATTCAGCATGAATAATTTGAATATTCGACAAGATCGCACTCCATTTTGCCCTGATTTTACATTCCAAACATCTTAGCGTAATGACTCCTAATTTCTCACAATTCTTCAGTACCTCATAAATTTATAGTTATAGCAAGTATGTACAATATATTAAACTGCTCGTAGGATTTTGTCAGAACGCTAGAAATGCCCATTTCACCTTTAGTTATAGAGAAAAGTCTGAATTTCGAGCGACGCATAAGTATAGCAACACTTGAGGAACATGAAAGTGTCTCGCAAAAACGGCCACATTGTTTCATTTTCATGCGTATTTTTATGAAACTGGTTCAAGGTGCTGCTATTCGTCCACTTTCCCGGTGGACTTAACACCTGAATTCTCAGGCTGACAAAAGATTTGAGTTGTCAAGAGGGTGCAGTTTATGAGATGACAACTTACCAACCTGTTGTCGACACCCCAGTTTGCCTCAGTGGATTGAATGGGTAGTACGCAATAGAGTGTTGCCCAAACATTCGTTTATTCGAATATTCGAATGATACGAAAATTCGAATATTCAAAGAAGTGGATTATTCGGGTTATTCGAATAACCGAATATTCAAAGAAGTGGAATATTCGAATTATTCGTTTATTCGAATATTCAAAAAAATATTCGTTCCAACACTTCAGTGTACAGTCGTGTGTCTGTTTATCTATGTCGTGTATGTAATAATACACCTGGTCTTTACCTCGAAAAAAAAGGAAAAAAAGAGAAAACGAAAATAATATAGAAAAATGGCTTCTGCTATCGTTTTACCTGCGTCTATCTACGATAGAGATTGTGGGTGTATTAATAGTTTGAATTTGGTTTTGAATCAGCCCCGAGCGCAATCCCTTTTCCGAAATCTCAGTTCAGAGTGAACGTAGAAATTAGAGCTAAATATCATTGAAAAGAGCGCAAAAAATGGTTATACCACCAATAAATGGTTTAGAATGGTTCACTGGTTTTCGAGTAAAAGTGAAAGACCGCGCGTTTTTGTTGTTAATCTTTTTTTTTAGACGGCGTACACGATCCTGCTGGTACACTTAAAATTGAGCTATGGAGCTCATTTTCGGCCATGAGGCTGAAAATGGATGCAGGCCGCTCCATTTCCAATTTGAACTTGATAGCTTAAATTTGAAGGGTACCTCAAAATCGTTGGTTTACATACTAAATTAGCCGTGGAGCACGAAAACTGCTTTTCTCTGCTACTGCTGTGGAGACCAAGGTGTGTGTGGGTGAATCTGCAGCCAATCAACACAGGTCATCGGAGGTAAATACTGAACTTGTCAGAATTCGTACTCATGACACGTCATCGATCGATAATCAATATTATCGAGTTTCGTGCTTTTTGCACAAAATGCGGCGAGGAGTGGTGATTGCTAGTGGGGTTGATTTTCTTGGTTGGGGAATTTTGCTCATTAGTCATTATCGATAAATACCAATCAATAATATTGTTTTTTCGCCTGTTGCACAAAATGCTGCAATGATTTTTGATTGTTGATGGCTCTAAGTCACTCGTTTGGGAAATTCTTCTCATCATGCAAGATCAAATATTAATGGTCAATATTATCGAGTTCTCACATGTTGCACAACTTGCGGCAATGAGTGGTATTTTTATGGTTTTGGGTCAAAAGTTTTAAAAATTGTGCTCATACGACAATATCGTCTGTTAGATGTTTCAACAATCCGAAGTGGAAATCGTTCAGCAAAATTGAAGTAAGAAAGGGAACCTTCAGGAAAAATATGAGAAATTTCTGAAAATTTAGCTTCCTGGCAAAAGTAACGATTCGGTAATGGTCAAAAAAGGTTCGAAAATGTTTCAAATATCTTTAATACATGATTTGGCGTAAATCAGCCGGGAGTAATAAAAAAAGCTAGGAAATGAAGTGAAACAACCAAAAATACGAGTTGGTGGTCGATCATTTCACGAGCATCTCCGTTAAACCAAAACAAAATTAAGCGCGCAACGGAAACATTAAGTCATTTTTGAAAGCTGTAATAAGGGAATCAGCATAGGTCAAGCTAGGTGAACGCAACGCTCCATTCCATACCGTGCTTGATTTCGTTTTGATAAGTTTAACGGAGAAGCTTGTGAAATGATCGACCACCAAATCATATTTCTTGGGTATTTCACTTCATTTCTTAGCTTTTTATTAGTCCAGACTATTTTATGCCAAATCAGTTTTTGAAGATATTTCAAGACATTTTTGAAACCTTTTTTTACCCCTTTCTAAATCGCTACTTTGGCCAGGAAGCTAAATTTTTAGAATTTGAACAATAAAAACAGTTTACGGCAGATGAATTTAATTTAACCTACAAAGCTCGCGACTCCTACGCTCATAACTGTTTCTTTCACTATTACTCGGGTAGCTAGGATGAGGTTTTTCTGACTACCCAAGAGGTAGCCGATCAGAAAAACCTGGTTTCATGGGTAAATCTGGCATATAGGCCTGAGGACGGATTCATCATTGAAAAACGGGTTAGCGCCGGCCCTGGGTTCACGAGAACTGGGTTCGGAAATTGGGTTTGGGTTGGACAACCCACCACCTTTGATTCATCCGCGCAAATCTTGAGTTGGTTCCCCAAACCCATTTTTTGCTCGGGCATTCGGGGGGCACCAGCCGAGTGTCCACCGGGGACTGATCCGAGCGTCCCAAACTCGGCAGCAGCCCCCCAGCGCCCTCGGACCAACCCCCCGCTTCGCCTGGCGGCTGATCCGCGGGCCTTTTTCGAGTGAAGCGCGGGAATTCAAAACCGTAAAAACGGATTTCATCGTATTCCACTATATTTTTAGCAATATTAAGTCAACACTAAAAGTTTAATACTAGTACGACACTACTTTGAATATTACTTGTCCATAATACTTCAATTTTATGCTTTCGCTACCATTTCATGTGATTATAGTTGAAGACAATGAATTTATTGAAATAAGAGTGAACCACAGCAATTCTAAATAATTTCGGCTAAACGCTACATACTAACTTTTTTACAATTCTTGACAAATTAAATACAACAAGTGTCCATGACTTCTGCGGGTTGAAAACTAGACTGGATCTGATCATAATACGATCACTTCAAGGTTTTCAAATACTTCAAATGCACAAAACAAGCAAGGAATGACACTTCGAAATGCAAGGGCTAGAACTACAGACCCACAGCCGAATGAAAACCACGAGACAAGACAGAAATTCTTGAGTAAAAAAAATTGCTCACGATTCGGTAGTTGTTAAACTAAAAAAATGATACGCTCCTTACATCCAGCGAACTAGAGACATAAAATTTGTGAAAAACGACGAAATACTCGACAAAAACGTTTCTGCGTCATATTATTGGTTGTGCATGCAATAGTGATCACTCTGCTTCGGACCATCCAAGGGACACATAAAACCTGAAAAAATGTAGTATTAAACTGTTACTCGAAGAAAATAGAGCAATTGAGAAACTTAGGCTAAAAAACGGGAGTTTACTAGAGTTTTGAAGTGTTCACCAACCTCGACTCCGATTTGTTAACTACTGTAGCCACTTTTAGCTCATCGCGTTCGTAACCCATACGAATTCTGAATGACAGAATTAAGTTCATGTTGCATATAGCGAAGAGGTTACAACTACCTAAAAAGGTATATTTGACAATACTCGGCAGGTTTTTGAGCTGACTGTCTCCGCCATTCCGATCGTTTATTTTCAGCGCGTTCTCCTGAATCTTCATAGGTGAATAAATGAGATGAAACAGGCATATACCGAATTTGGTGAAGCCATCATGTTGAAGCGATCGTCTTACACTCCACAAAAGAAACCTGAAGAGGGCAAAAATTTGCACATAGAAGGAATCCCTTTGCTGGGCAGGAAAACAGGAAAGGGATTGGGGATAATTCGAAAGTACATTATACATCAAGAGGCTGCAAATTCATCATCAAAGTTCGGGAATTCTCGTGAAACTTCAAAATAGAATCTCAAAAAGTCTTGAATATTATGAACCATTAAGGTTTCTAGCCCGTTTCTGGGCGGAAGAAGGTTTAAAATAGGCTCTGTGAGCGGAAACCTAATCTAAAAGAAGTTTCGAAATCTTGAAGACTATGTTAAGTTTTTTTTTTGAGAATGTCAAAACTTGAATGATTATTTTGCAGCCTCGTGATGTGTGTTGTATTTATTGAGAACGAAAATGAGGCTCAGGATTAGCGCAATTATTCAATCAGGAGATTGCTCGATGTGAGTATGAATAAGTAAAAGGAACAAATAAACTGCAAGTCTGTAAAGATGAAAGTAATATGACATCTTTGAAGGACGGCGCCAGAGCTTTTTCAGGAGGTCCTACGTGGAAAATTCGGTCGCCCCCTCGGATGAGCCCCTTGCGCCCTCGGCTCGCTCGAAGCGCGACTCCGCCCCCGATTTCGCATCCTCGGATCAGCCCCCTTGCCCTAAATCACCTCGGCTGGTATCCCCCAAATGCCCGAGTGTCCACACCAGAGGCGTCTGCAAATGCACAACGTATTTTCGCGACGTCTATTTCCAATTTGCCGTCCTATCAATACTCGATTTTCTTAATGGGCAACCCCTTACATAAATTTTTTCGCTCTCGTCGTGTAGCTACTGTTGGCGTCATCTTTTATCGCGGCTTCCATTTTCATGTTCCTCTGCCTATTTATGTTTTTTTTTTGATGGGCAAGGGTACTCACCTCAGCATAAATCGCTAAGGAGGCTTCGCAACTTCTGGTGCTCTCTGAAGCCAGTCCTAATCCATATTTCAAAAACTTGGCTCAAATATGTTCTGTTGCGTTCAAATTCAAGCTGCACCCGAGAAAGATGCGCCATGTAGTTTATTTTTTTTGCGCTTCAAAATAACAACCCCTTAATTCTGCATTGATTTTCTGGGGTGGTATGCAATGAAGCTTTTATCCGCGGGAATGAGCGGTCAAACGGAAATACTCAGCTGCTCATCAGTTTCAAGCGTCACAATGAACTAAGTTCCAGCCGCTAAGCCGTTTTCTTTATGGCGACAATGCAAGGATTTCGTAGATAAAACAGAAGAAAACATCTTATCCCATCTCTGGAGATAAGATACGACACTGATACCATGAAATCGCCAATAACCCTAGCCATTTCATCAGTCGGAGCCATGCAACGGAAAATCAGTCACTGCTCAGCAGTTTCCAGAGCTACCAAATTTTACCTCATCACGAGCATGAGGTAAAATATTTCCAGTGCACCTCATGTTTATCTCAACAGTAGTTATAAGCCAATGAACTTCTTCTTCAATCTTACTTTCTCAGTACAAACTTTTCTCTAGATATTCTCATCACAGAAGTAGTTTTTTCGTTTTCAACCACTAAAATTTGAGAATTCTAGCTTTCTAGTATACACTTAGAAATCATAAGGTATTTCCCACCTTCGGCCCCACCGTACTGCTCTCTCCATCACGAGTCCCACTGCATTCCTCCGCCCCCCCAAAAAAAACACACACACACTCTTCCGCGGTATTCCCCCCCCCCACAACATTTGGTCCAGGGATGTGCGGCAATCGCCGTTTGCCGGCCGTTTTCGGATGATTTTTGTCGATTGTCGTTTGCCGTTTGTCCTCCCATTTTTCGACAAACTTCAGCAAAAAATGCACAATAGATAACAAACGCCGTGATTAGGACTCGCATGCTAAATCCGGTTATCTTTGCTGCGACCTGCTCGAAAGAAGAGACACAGGCTATACAACCTTTAAAAACCTCTAGCCCGTTGGTGTACATAAGATATCGTGCGATTGGTCACGTAGAAGCAATAAATAGTATCGTTGTGTAATGATTGTGTGAGTCCACTTGTCTGGAAGACTACTGAATCTCACACCCCCTCCTTGTTGAGGTTTGGGCAATTAATCTAGTGCTCTTCGTGACAAGAATTAACATCCTGAACAATTTTAGGAGATGGCATAAAAGGTTTAGGTAAAACACTGGTTGGCTCAACTTGTTTTAGATATTTGATAACAATACATTTCTATTGAGATCATCTTACGTCATAGTAAACGGCTAGGGGTTGACCGTTGACCGGTTATCGTTGTTGACAACAGAAAACGCGGCACTTCACTAGGAGCGCTCAGAGCGACGGGAAAGTATGTGGGATCCAAATGGGATACTTCAAGCGTCGGGAAAAGTGACTGGAAGCTGACTTATTGTGACAGAGCACCAAGCTCCAAGGAAAGTGTGTAGGACTCAACTGGGAACGTGCCAAGCGCCAGTAGCTCGCTAGGAGTGCGCAAAGCGCCGAAGAATGAGTGCAAGACTTTGCTGAGAGTCCGTTACTGTCCTGGAGTGTAGGCAAGGCTTCACTGGAAGTGTAAAAGCTACGTGTAAAGGATGCCATACTTCAGTAGCAGTTTTTGGGCTTGTGAACTTCGCCGTCTACTATCATACTTACAATTGCGCTGGAAAACTTTCTAATGAGTTAGTAATTGGAGTTTTGAGTAAAAGAGTCGGAGAGGGTGTAAACGGCGTAGGGAACATCCGTTTCGAAACAGTTCGTTGCCTGACAATGAACTGGATGCATGGACTCGGGGCTGATGAGTTGGGAGGAAGTGGTGGTGTATAGTTTGGGTTTGAGTTCTTGAGAGCAGTTGTGGAGAATTTCAAAGGTCGGAGGGGGAGAGCGTTGTCAAAGATGGAGCAGTTTTTTTTTAAATGCTTCCAAGTTTTTCCTTAAACGTGCGTTTCATTTGCAATTTTCCACGCCATAGTCTACCCAAATTCCGGTCAAAAAGTAAACGTACTGTAAGGCGCGCCAACAATACGAAATGTGCATGAGAAAATAGTAATTTTATCACCGTTACCTCTTGAAAATTCGTATAGCTTTTTGGACAAGGTTTTTTATTTTTTATTTTGCCGTTTGTCGATTGCCGATTGCCGTTTGCCGGCCGCTTTGGGACAAATTTTGTCGATTTGCGTTTGCCGATTTTTCAAAATCGTTTGCCGCGCATCCCTGATTTGGTCCCACGTTATTCCCCACACCCGATCCTAGAGTATTTCCTACCAATCCGGCCTCACAGTATTTCCATTTCCATACCAAGCTATACGGTATTTTCCACCCAATACCCAACTACACGGTATTTCCCCCACACCCTGTCCCACCGTATTCCCCCCCACACCCGGTATCATGGTATTCCTTCCTATACACCCTGTCCCATGGTGCTCACGCTACACCCTGTCCAATAATATCCCCCCTACACCCGGTCCCACGGTATTGTCCAACATTCGATCCCACTGTATTGCCCAACATCCGACCCAAGACGGACGTGGTACTGTGGCGTTGGACCATAAATACTCCAACCTCACACCCGCTCATGATGCGCTAGCGTTTGGAAGTACAAACAGCATTCTAATTTTAAATATTTTAGATTTTCGGAATCAGAAAACTGCAAGCAAATCAAATAGCGCGGGAGTCGCGGCATAACCGCTGGTATTGGGCGCACTCCCAGCTGGGTGCCTCACACTTTCTGCGGCATGGTTTCTGGCGTAACCCCTCTAAAAAAGTGTGCAAATACAGAATGGACACCTCATAACTGACAGACTGACGGTAGTGCGGAAGGACGCCTCTTTCTTTTGTTACTACGGAAGGATTGGGAAAGGCGTTTTAGGTTGAAATCAACATGTTAAAGGCACAGTACACCCTCAGAGACGAATTTTGTGATTTTCGTTTATTTGTGTAGTAGACCCCTCCTGTCAAACACGTGCCAAGTGCGGGATCTCAATTCCTCCAAATAAGCGAGATATAAGGTACCACCACAGGCCCAACCCCCTTCACTCACCACCACAGGCCCGACCCCCTTCCTAGATTTTGACCTCAATATCAGCCGGATGGATGGATAAATTTCGACCGTGTCGCGTTCTTCAATCCATTTCCGGACTATCTCCTTATCCTGGCTCGCTCTCGCGTAACGATTTCGAATGAAGAGAAATACAGGCCTGAGACAACTCGTCCACCAATGTTTCACCCTCAGAATATAAGCATCTTTAAGGAGCCGTAACTCTGTTCATAGGGGGTATTGGGCGAATCTAGAGATACCACTGTGATCAGCGTGTCACCCTCTCCAAGATTAGCATGCAAGCTGGAAAATATTTTTTTGGGTGTCCTGTGCCTTTAATGGGTGGTAATACTTAGTAGGTGGTTATGCTCCTCACTCGAAAGCATAATTTCTACATACTGTTGCTTTGTGATGAGATAGAGCATGCTGATAATGTACAATCACAATATGCTGATAGTGTTTCTTGTCTAGACAGGTGAAAGCTGCCGTTTCCTCACCGCACCAGCAGCTCATCTTTAAAAATGAAGGGGTTCTGCGGCATTTCGATAACTTTGAGATTATCATATCACTCCGTGGAATCAGCTTGCGGCGAAAATGCAGCCACATCGTTTTTCCAATCCTATATGGATTTCATGGCATACCACCCCTGCTGGAAGGCGGGACTCAAATTTATCATTATCAAGCTTTGCCTAGAGCATTCTGGGGTGCGTTCCAAGAACATTCCTACGGCTAAAGTTTTCCATGGAAACGTAAACACGGCGACGTGGAAGCAATTAGCAGTTACAATTCGTAGCCATGGGAAACAAGTTCGGCCATGGAAAGGCTATTTGCCCTCCCTCGGTATCGTGGGAACATTCTTGGAATGCACCCCAGAAGTACTTTGATGACGGAAATATGGGAGGAAAGCAAAGATGTGAAGCTTTGGTAGAAGTCTCAAGATTCTAAAAGGCTACCAAAAGTACAAAAGCTTCCCAGCCAGCGTTTTAGTCGATATTTTTAGGTAGACCTATCAAATACGAACTCGAAAAAAACAGATTCTGACGATCTGTCCAGTCACGTATGTAAGTAGTAAGAGCACTAATAATAAGTGATTTTCGGAAATCACAACACATTATTTCTGAGGTTAGCGCTAGAGCACGTATTTTAGCGTTATTTAGCTGCTAATTTTGGGTTGGGTTGGGTGGACCCTAGCTCCCGGCTCAGGTTCTCTGAACCCAAACCCAAACAAATTTTCGGATGGGTTATTAAATTGATGAATCACGAAAAATTGGGTTGCGCCGGTGCTGAACACAATGCAAATCGGCAAACCCAGGGTCTGCGCAACGATGAATCCGGCCTCTGGTCATTCCCTTGTAAGAAGCCTCGGTGGGTTTCAGTCCAACGCCCTTCGCAGGCATCCACTAAACCACTGAACTGTCTATCTACGGTCCAATATTTTCACCTGCCCCCCCCCCAAATCTCAATAAAAAACTTTCACGTCCCCGCTGTTGTCCCGCGGGATAGCAGCCGCCTGACCCTGCATACCCTAGGGAAATTTATGTGTCAATCGCTCTGAATAAAACAACAAGTGGAACATTCCTAGCTGACAAGAATATTGTCATAAGGCGGCAAAAAAAATACAAAAAAATACAGAGGTAAAGGCAGCTCCAAAAATTGTTCTACATCTCTTCTAATTAAATGTAGATAATAGAATACTAAAAATGGAACCAGAAATCAGGAATTTCCAACAATAAAAAACTATTAAAAACCATGACACACCTTGAAGCGACGGAAAATTATAAAAACGGTTCAAATGAACCAAGAACTCGAAAAAAAAACTAATATTCAATTTTGAAATCACAGGATTTCCGGAATGAAAAAAAACGAAAAAAAAAGAGAAAAATAAAGAATTATGTACCGGTTTGTAGGTCGCAACATTTTCGATGGCCAGCAGTAGTAATAGCAAGCCGTGCATCTCATTTCCGTCTCATAGCAGGACGTCGTCTGAAAATTCGGGACAATTTGCGTTTTTCTGGGGCAAACCCTAAGGGCCACACGCATCCAACACGAATACTTATGAGGAAGCCGAGCTAGAACTTTAACTTTTATTACGATGCTTAAGGCATACATCATAAAACGACCAATAAGGAAAAGGAGATTGAACTCCACTCAAGTAACGGATACAAAACAGAATAGAGTAAAGGGTCGTCAGAAATCTGAAAACGTCTTTCCTGCAATGCGCTTGAAGGACATGAAGCTGTGAAAGGTAGGTAGAAATACGAGCCTAAGTGAAAGAAAGCTGGAGCCCGCTGTACATGTGAACGAATTTGATCTAATTCCGGATTTAGGTATGCTATACGATATCTTCTCTGATCCGCCCCTAGTTCTGGAGCTGTTAACACGATAAAATTGTTAAGATCCACTCTAGTAGCGCCAGATACAATCTTGAAAACCATGCACACATTATAAAGTTTACGCCGAGATACTAACGAGTGCAACATAATTTTTTTATTTCTCAGTTTCGGTCCTATAACTCTAGGAAAATTTCCGGAGTGAAGGAACTGCTTCGATCTTATACACACCCAACGGGTGTAGTCATTCGGAATTTTCTCTAGAAATTCAGTAACCTTCTTTCTGTGAGGCGAAAATACCGGAGTCCCAGATTCCATGTGTGGTCGCACATAGGTCTTGTAAGCCCTCAATAGAACTTCCTGGTCACAAGTTGATAAGCCTTTAAATATTTGATAAGTGCGAGAAGAAGCTCTTCACTCACATGGGAAGGATACTTAGGCGAAACGGCCATTTCAAATGAAATATACATACATTTGTGGAACCAACTGAGACGTAAAGTTGTGATATTCATGAATACTAAAGGTTAGGGATATGCATGATGGAAGTAAGTCTGAGTTGGAAGGCAGGCGAAAATCACAGCAGAACTTTCAACAACAGCTGAAGGTGATCATGATGGACTGAGATAACAGAGGAAAAGGGTCAAAAAATCGACTTTGGTTAAGAGTACCATCCATGACGTCATGCATATGCATGAACGACTTACCGGTGAGGTAACGGTAAATGTTACTCGGGATTTCTGCATTTCCTGTGCTCTATGCGTCTGTCTCGATTTTTCGCGGAGAAGGGATGCAGACGCATGGAGCACAGGAAATGCAGAAATCCCGAGTGACATTTACTCAGGCAAACCATCGCTCCGAGCGGTACCGGAGAGCTACTCGAGCGGCGCTGCCTCTCCGCTCCAAGCGAGAATTAGCCATCTACTCGGGTCACAGCAGCCGCTCTCCGGGCCACAGCAGTATCGCTCGGAGCGATCTTCGGTCCCATCTGGCACTGCGGTCTCTGTTCGGGCGATTTTCAAAAATTTTCTGATTGCTATTTTTTCTTTATTTTCGCCTCTTCTGGAGAGGATTAGGCCTGTTAAGAGGATAAGGTACCTGTTTCAGCCTGCGGGTCAAAAGGTTTATTCTGCCACAGGCCGCAACAAGGATACCATCCCAGCATGGTCCGCAATGAGGATGCCTTCCCCACCGCGGGCTATGAGGGATCCCCTCGGCCGCCAAAAATTGTCATCTTGAGAGTGATCCGAGGTCACCTCTCAAGAGTGGCCTCGAAAGGCCAACTACCCGTCTACACGAGGCGAGCCGCCTTTTATACCCGCAGGATTGGTTGTTCTTTGAGCGATAACGTGGCCCGCACGCTATCACTCAAAGAACAACCAATCCCGCGTCTCTCTATCTATGGCGATGGCACCGCTGTGGCCCCGAGAGCAACCGGAGAGCGACCGAGGGGCGAACTGGCACCGGACAGGGACCGCGGTGCCAGTTGGCCCCTCAGCCGCTGTCCGGGCGATGACGTCATAATTGGGAGGAGCCGGTCCCGCTGGGAGCGATGGTTTGCCTGAGTACCCTTACTCGCCGGTAAGTCGTTCATGCATACGTAGGATTTGGTCAGAATACCGCTCGTAGGGTTTGGTCAGAAGGCGCGCGAGGTCGAATTTTAGCGTCTTTTTTCGTCTTTTTTTGTATAACTCGCTTCAATGTCAACTCTGAGCGAAACTACGGTGATACTCGTGATCCTGGTGTCAAGGGCTACCTGACTTACTTTGACATAATCGATTGGCTTTCGCCTGACGCGGTCATTCCGCATCTTTGCCGAGGTGTGCCGTCCTAGTAGTCAGCCCTGTCCATTTTTTAGGGTCTTCAGCCACAATTTGAACAAAATCCATCCAGCTGTCACTATTCCATTTCCTGCCAGACGAAACATCGCGCCTGAACTGTCTTTCGATGCCGAGTGACTTCAAATCCTCTTTAACCACATCCGTCCAGAACTTTCGCCTACGCCCAGGTGGCCGTTTCCAGACAGGATTCGGAAGCATCCTTAGAGCGTGCTGAAGAAGAAGATCTGGCGGTCTTCTTAAAATATGCTACAACAGACAAAGACCACCTTCCGTTGCCGCTTGAGATGGCATTGGGAGATGTTTGCACCTTCCTCGTGTCAAACGTTGATGTACTGCGTCGATTTCCTTGTAAAGGTCTTCGTTGTGGCATACATGCGGCCAGAAATATCCAAGCAAACGCCTAAAAAGCTTCCTCTCCGTTCAATCCAACCTTCCATCTGCGTTTTAGGTGCTGCCCACGTCTCCGATCCGTACATCATGATAGGGCGAATAGCGGATAGGTAGACGCGCAACTTGACTTCCTTCGCGATGGTGGTAGACCACAAACACTTGGTTAGAGAATTGAATGCAGACGTAGCTTTCGCACATCGTTGTCGAATATCCACTGCATAACTACCTCGTTCCTCAGCAAACAGCCCAAATAACAGAAATCGTCCACCAGACCGATACGTTGTCCGTCCACACAAACTCCCGTTGAAGGCTTCTGAGAGACCCACACCTGCTTGCATTTGTCGGGACGAAGACGAAGTCCATAGGCTGCGGCATAATTCGAAACGAGGTTTACAATCCTTTGCTACCCAGCTATTGAACCCTTGATGGGGTTTCGTTTTGAACTAACGAAATTCGAAAGGCAGCGGTTACTGTAAATACCATTTGATGGAGGGGAGCTCGGCGTCCAATACCTGCGTCCTCCCGGCTCCTACCACGGCCTCTGCATCACGCCCGCCGTCTGTGGCCTCGCTGACTCGCGTGCTGCCTCTTCTAACCACACCTTCGGCCAGCAGCGCCGATTTTCGCCGTTTGAGAGACGCCGAGCCCCCCCCTATTCAATTAAATGGTATTTACAGTAACCGCTGTCTGTCGAATTTGGTTAGTTCAAAACGAACCCCCATCAAAGGCTATGTAGTTGGGTAGCCCTTGAAATCAGGATCATGAGTATCACCGCAGTTTCGCTCAGAGTTGACTTTGAAGCGAGTTATACAAGAAAGACGAAAAAGACGCAAAAATCCGACCTCGCGCGCCTTCTGACCAAATCCAACGAGCGATCGCAAGCATAGTGAGTCCTTGCCGGATCAATTTTCGTCTTCGAGCTGCCTGCGGGAGCTCCCGCGTTTAACTGGTAAGCAACTAGAGTCCAGACGCTTCTAGGCCGGCTCGACCTGAGAACGCAGAAGGACAGCAGTAGAACCTTTCGTAAGGGATCGTTTATACTTTTGTAGCGGAGCGGTGCGGCGAGGTGCAATCCCATAAAATTGATCATGCCGCGCCGCGTGATCGATGTGCTAGGATAGCACTTCGCCGCGCCGCCCCGCGGCAGAAGTATAAACGACACATGATGCCACGGAACCACAAGCTAGTGTAAAACTGCGGAAAGTTGAACAGTGTTCCGGCCAAGGATGTGACGTAGAATTTCCACCCAAATTTTCGAAAAGCTGAAAACAGAACGACCACTTCTTCTCCGGAAATCGGAACACCAAAAATTGTGGGAAGTAGGGAAGTCGGGAGCCCAGAAATCGGGAAAGACGGGACCTTGAGAGTATCTCCGAATTCGTCACGCATTTACAGGCGTTTTTAGAAATCTGGAAGCCTGGAAAGGAAATCGGATTCCGCTCTTCCTCCCATTCCGTACAAAATTAGTGGCACAAACGAAGACTCAATCCATGAAAAAAAACAGTTCGGAAAGAAAGCTATAATTTTGGAACCAAACTTTTTCGAAGCTCACTCGAGAAAACCCCATAGACTATGTACCTCACAAGGGAACCACAATAAGTCACAGTGACACTTCCAAATAAAATGTACTTTTCTAGAACCATTTTCGGACGAAAAGTCCAAATGTGCCCGTCGCAGCTGCCTAAACCCACTCTGAAAAAGTTATGAGCGTTTTTCAAAGCTTCGCGGCAAGGTACATAAGGGTACCCCATGGAATTTTTGGGGTGTTTTTAAAATTTTCTCCTCATTTTGCTAAAAACATGTATGTAGGGGTAATCTGGGGTGCAGAACACGAATCTAGGGTTAGCTTGCCCAAATTTTTAGGTTTACTGTAGGTTACGGTAGGTAACATGCCATTTAGAAGGCAAAACCTACCTCGATATACCGATATTCTGCGAATGGACATCAAATTCGTATTCATCACCACAAATAACCCCCACATACACTACCGCTTGCAGGATTTGGTCAGAAAGTGAGCGAAGTCGGGTTTTCGCGTCTTTTTCGTATAAATCGCTTCAGAGTCAACTTTCAGCGAAACTATGTAGAGAGATGTTCATAATCCTGGCGTTGAGGGCTATCCAAAGGTTCAACCACTGTCAGGGTTTCGTGGAGAACCCTGGAAGTTTCGCAATCAACCAACCTGGCTGATTGCGCAACTTCTATAGTTCTACACGTAACCACCACAAAGCCTTAACCTTTGGGTAGCCCTTGACCCCAGGATCATGAAAAACTCGCTTTTTGACCAAATCCTACGAGCGCTGTTGTAGAAACTTTGAGGCAAATCTGAGACTTAGACCAAACTACCGTATACCCACCATAATCTACCTTAAGCTGCCAAAAATCGATAAACCGCATCACATTCGTGTTCAGCTCTTCAAATAACGCCCAGAGGAATGACTTGAGCATATTCTATAGAAGCACTCCGGAAATCGTCAAAAGTCGCGATCTGCCATCAAATTCTCCCACGATGGGAATCTGTGAACGAATACAGTCGAAAACTTCGGAAAATCGATAAATGAACCTCAGATTCGTGATCAGCACCCCAAATAACCCCCCAGAGCGAATTTTAAGTCAAATCTGGAATATTTTTCTAAGACGCTTCGAGAACCCTCTAATTGGTATAAATGAACGCCCAAAAGAAAATCCGTCCAAAACGCTGTTAGTCTGCGCAAAAACTGGAAAATGTTCCTTCAACATAACTTTGCTTAGTGGGCAGTTTTGAGCGCTGAACACGATTTTGAGGTCCGCTTCCGGATTTTTCTAAAAATAAAGAGCTTTTTGGAGGGTACAATAAGTACGAAAGTCAGAGAAAAAATGCCTATAACTTTTTTCAGAGTGGGTCTAGGCAGCTGCGATGGGCATATTTCGACTTTTCCTCCGAAAATGGTTCTAGAAAAGTACATTTAATTTGGAATGGTCACTATGACTTATTTTGGTTCCCTTGTCAGTATCAATTCAGGCTGTGTTCGCATGTTTCCTCAACAAGAACATGGCGTCAGCTGAGTATATGCCAACACAGAAAATAGCCCCCATTCAGATAAAACGTGCCAGATAAACCACGCGGAAGAAAGCAATGGAGCCAGCAAAACGCGGCTTTGACATCGTTTGAATACGCTTCGCGATCAGAAATCCCCGCCGCCGGCTTGGCGAGTCCAACTGCTTGGCAGAATTCAATTTCGGCCTTCGAAACTGCCAAAGACAAACACCGGCGGGCACAACGACGGGCGGAAAAATGAGGAAAAGCAGTTTGGTCTGAGTTCATCTGGAAAACGGCCTGGAAGGCAGTGCATATATCTCTCAGGCAATTTGTCCCGCGTTTACTCGCTGGTAATCTAGTCCGAGGCGGAAACAATATCAGGCAGCTCCCAGAAAGCGAAAAATGGGGAAACCAAATGCGGATTTCCGCAGAAATACGGAAATTCAGCGCCGCTTATTAAACGAATCAGCCCTGACGGGCATCAAGATCCCGTCACCAGTGAAGCCCAAATTGTTCATTGTCAAGTTCCAGAACATCAACTCCGTTCGGGTACGGATTGGAGAACGGTTAAAGGCATCGTACGCGCTGAAATCCACTTTCCATCCTTTATGCTCAATCCCTTCCTCGACCCCTGAGAGAACGTACAACGAGCTTGGCTGCTCAAAAACGTACCATTGTGAGCATAGAGGAAGTGGAAAGTAAGGAATTCCGCCAAAAGGGGCCGGCCCTTCCGTCAGTCATTTGGCACTTTCGCAATATTTGAGCAGAACGTCGCGTCGCTAAGTACAGGGCATGCCACTGTACGCTGACGCACCGTCGGACGAAAGTTGCATTATCGACTGGAAATTTCTCGTCACACAACGAGCGAGGACGATGTGCAGGGCCCAGTGGAAAGTCAGGAATTCCACCAAAGGGGTCGGCCCTTCCGTCAGTCATTTGGCACTTTCGCAATATTTGAGCAGAACGTCGCGTCGCTAAGTACAGGGCATGCCACTGTACGCTGACGCACCGTCGGACGAAAGTTGCATTATCGACTGGAAATTTCTCGTCACACAACGAGCGAGGACGATGTGCAGGGCCCAGTGGAAAGTCAGGAATTCCACCAAAAGGGGTCGGCCCTTCCGTCAGTCATTTGGCACTTTCGCAATATTTGAGCAGAACGTCGCGTCGCTAAGTACAGGGCATGCCACTGTACGCTGACGCACCGTCGGACGAAAGTGGCATTATCGACTGGAAATTTCTCGTCACACAACGAGCGAGGACGATGTGCAGGGCCCAGGTGAGCATTTTTGTTAGTCAGTGCAAGTCAGTGCAGTCAGTGTATTGTAGTCGTCGGCGAATCGTTTCCAACGCTGCGCCAATGGACAAATTGTAGAACTGCTCCTTGCGTCATCCGCGTAACTATACCGAGTCGATGCCGGCGCGAATTTCAAATGATTTGCAGAAGGTTGTTAAAACGGTTCTTTCTTGATAAGTTAACGTTTTCAAGGGGGCTTTTCCGTAACTTCAGTTACTATAGGGGTGTACCAACTCAAAAACGCTTAAAAACGAGACATGGTTTTCAGCGCGTACGATGCCTTTAAAGGCAGTGTCCACGATGGAAATTGTTTTCGAGTTTCCGCCAGAAAACAAAGGTTTAGAGTCTGACTGTTTCATCAGTGAAGAAGGAATCATAGAAAACGCTGCGAAACATCCAAAATCAGCTCTTCTTCTTGAAAGCCACAATTCAACGGTGTATGAGTTGCGTGGGCATGGGCCTGAAGTAGACAGCGTGCGCAAATGCGTCCCAATGCTAAAACTCAGCCGCGCTCGGGCTCCAATGCTAATGTAGAAGCGGACCAAACTGTTCCTCGGAAAACTCGGCCGCGAGCGGCACAGCTAGCACGACCGGACTTTGGAGCCGTATGGAGCTCTTTCGGGCTCGTTTTCGTTCGTTCTTTCGACCCTAGTGCTCCAATGAGACCCTGAACTTTTGACTTCCGGCCAAATTCGAGGACGAAATTTATCGTGGACACTGCCTTTAACATCATATGTGCTCGACCGGACATCGACTTCGGTAGCGCTTTCAACTATGGGAGCGACAACATTAAGCGATAAATTTTGAGCCGTGAGTAAGGTCGGAGAAGAGGAATCGAAATAAGTGATCCAAGCGACATGAAGAACGGGCACAAGACAAAAAGGTGAAATTTTTTAGATGGTCCTTAGGACCTCAATATTGGTAACGAGAGAGAGAGAGAGAGTAGTTGAACTCATGGGTGGTCCCCGGAGTGTTAAATACGAGAACGAGTTGAACAGGACTGAACTCCATGGGTGGTAACTATATACCAGGTTTGTTTACACAAGGTGCTGAGTTGATCGCAAAACGCTTGGCTCCGGGCGAGATTGAACCAGCATATTCCCTTTCCGGGGGAGCGCCTTATCGCACTGCACCACCGAAGCCCCAGCGCCGCTCTCACTCAACTGCTCGGTAAATCTTCACCGAAGCAATCCATATATACCAGGTTGTCAAATAATTCTTGTCCGAAAATTTCACCATTTTTAATTTTTTCAACTTTATTGAAGAACAAGTCTAATCAACTATATAATCACCACAGTTATCCACAACAGTGGCCCATCGATTGGGCAGGTCGCCGAAGCCCTCCGCCCAGAACTCCGGGGGCTGCGACTCGAAGAAGTCCGCGATGTCGGATTAGAGGTTGTCGTAGTTGGTGAATTCTCTTCCGGCCAAACGGTGCTTCAGCGGGCGGAACAAGTGGTAGTCGGAGGGGGCGAGGTCCGGGATATACGGCGGATGGGCAACCGTCTCCCAGCCAAGCGTCGCCAACTTCTGCTGGGTCTCCTTCGCCACGTGGGGGCGCGCGTTGTTGTGCAGCAGGTGTACCGAGGGCCGTCGGGGACGCTTTTCTCGGATGACGGCGGCTAGTTTCTCGAGCTGATCGGTGAAGATGGAGGCGGTGACCGTCCTGCCTTGCGGGAGCAGCCCGAAGTACAGCATGCCCTTAGTGTCCCACCAGCAGCAGAGCATGATCTTCAGCGGGTGCAGGTCGGCTTTCAGCGGCTCTTCTCCGCGCGGGATCCAGACGGCACGGCGGGCGACGTTGTCGTAGAGGACCCAGCTCTCATCCCCAGTGACCAGGTCCTCGAGAAACTCCTTGCGATGCGGACGAAGGAGGAGGGACTGGCAGACGGCCACGCGGCTCTGCTTGTTGGCGTCCGTCAGACGGTGGGGGATCCAACGGGCCAGAACTTTGCGACAGCCGAGTAAGTTGAGTCGATTGTGGATGGTGGACTTGCTGCAGCCGAGCGTAGTCGCCAGTTCACGGGTGGTGGCTTCCGGCTTCTCCTTGATACAGCGACGCACTTCGCCATCATCCACCGTAGAAGGCCTCCCGCTGTGCTCCCCGTCCTCGAGGCTCGTGTCGCCGCTCTCAAAACGATTGAACCAGCGGCTGACTGTGGGTTGGGACACTGCATCCTCCTTGCACGCTCTGCAGATGTTGGCGACCGCGGTGCCCATGTCGCTGCCCAGCAGCCACTCGTAGTACACGAACGTACGAATTCGACCTTGGTCCATTTTAGCTTGTACTGGTAGCTAGACGCGGCGACTGCGCCTTATATACCCCTAGCGTAGAACTTTGGAGAACCTTCTAGAAGGTTCTTACACTTGCCTGATATTATAACACTTCTGAGGAAAATTATAGAATTTTGAAAATTTTCGGACAGGAGTTATTGGACGGCCTGGTACATAATTAGCCCTAGGCACTGGTTGGAGAGGACTGAACGTCATGGAAGTTCTTTAAAATACCAATTACGAGAAAGGGCTGAACAGGACTTAACTCTGAGGGGTGGTCACTATGATATTACTCCTGGACAGTAGTTAGAGAGACCTAAACTTCATGGGTGTTCTCTAAAATGTCAATTTCGGGAACGGATTCGACAGGACTTTCCTGCATTTCCTTGATAGAACTAAACGTCATGGGTAGTTCCAAGGACAAAAACCATGAATCGGTTTCGGAAAAACTGAAGTTCACAATTGAAGGAGTACAGGAAGAAAACTAAGCTTCATGGGACGCCCCTAGAATATAATCTTTTGTGACGGATTGGAGAGAACTGAAATCTCAGAAAGGTCAAAAGGACATCTACCTCGAGAGTGTAGAGAGCGGAACAAGATTTCACGGGTGGTACTACTGCATCAATCACTGGAACGAATAGGGAGACACCCAATTACACGGGTGGTCTCTAGAATGTCACGGAGATGGATTCAAAAAGAATGAGCTTTATGGGTTGAATCTAATGAATCAACTATGGGAAACGGCCTAAGAAAACTAAACTCCATGGATGGTCCAAGGATATCAACTTAGAGAACGTATGAGAAGAAACGAAACGTTATGACAGTTTGTGGGTAACTAACTTAGAGAACGAGCATGAAAAAGTTAAACTTCATGGGAGACTCCAATTATGCCAACTTCGGGAGGGAAAATGGAGGAACTAACTCTCATGGGAGGTTCCTAAAACATATTACTCGAGAAATTCTCAAGAATACATGTACACTCTGAGAAAGATTGGAAAAGAGTAGGGACCAGACTGGAGATGACTAAACTTCATAGGTGGGCTAAATGGCATCCATTCTGGTACGGCCACGGGAACACCAAACTCCCTAGGTGGTTTCTAGTGCGTCAACTTCAGGAACAATTGGAGAGGTCTCATCTCCATGGTTCATCCATAGGATATTCGGAAACTAATTATCTCCAACAGCGGTTCCTAGGGTATGAACTTAGAAAACAGTCTTAAAAGATCATAGCATCATAGGTGGTCCCAATGAAAATAATTTAGGCACGGATAGAGAGGACAAAACTCTACTAAAGCCCCTAGGATATCAAATGCGGAAAAGTGCTACAGAGGATCAGACTGCATTGACGGCCAGCAGGATATCAGTTTCAAGAGTGGTTTCGTCACGGATAAACTTCATAGTTGGTCATAGCCATAATCTCAAACCGCTACGACAGCTAGTGTATTTATGGTCGGTCTTCTACTATGCAGTGCAACCCCGGCAAGAAATTGAGAGGATTAAACTTCATAGGCGAACAAATGAATATCAAATTTAAGAACTGTTCGAGACAACTAAGCTTAAATGGTGGTCCCTGGGACATTCACCCCAGGAAACTGGATCTCAGAAAACAAAACGCCACGAGGTTTTCTAACGATATCAACTATGGGAGCGGTTAGAGAGGGTGGAATATAATGGGTGGTCCCCGGGACAAACCACGAGTAAGAAAACTACACGAATGGGTTAGACGAAACCAAATCTTACGGGTGGCTCCTGGGAAGTTCATAGGTTGAATTATGAAAAAGAAAGTTACATTAAGGCGGGTGGGCAAGAAGAGTGAGCCTTATGAATGGTCCTCAACTATGTAAACAGGTTTGAAAAAAATGAAACTTTCAAGGTGGTCCTAAGGATAAATTATGAGAGAGTGAACTACAATAATTTTGGACAGGACTGAATTTCAGGAGTGGTCCTTGAAGTCACAGGACACCCAAAAAATTAATTTTCAGATTTTATGCTTATCTTGGAAAGAGTCACACGCTGATCACAGTGTTATCTCTAAAATCGTCCAAGACCCCTTTTGAACAGAGTTATAGCTCTTCAAAGATGCCTAAAATTTGAGGGTGAAAATTTGGTGGACGAGTTGTCTCAGGCCTGTATTACTCTCCATTCGCAATCGTTGCGCGAAAGCGAGCCAGAATAAGGAGACAGCCCGGCAATGAACTGAAGAACGACGATTTGTTGGAATTCATCCATCCATCGAGCCGCTATGGAGTTCGAAAATCTGTTAGGGGGTCGGGCCTGTGGTGGTGAGCGAAGGGGGTCGGGCCTGTGGTGGTCGCTTATGTTTCGCTTTTCTGGAGGAATTGAGATCTCGTATTTGGCCCTTGTTATACAGGAGGGGTCTTCTACATAATTACATGAAAATCTCAAAATTCATATTTGAGGGTGTACCGTGCTTTTAAAGTGTTACCTAAGGGAATGAGTTTGACAAGACTAAACTTCATGGATGGCTCCTAAGATATCAAGTATGGAAACAGCTTCATAAGTGGTCTCTAGGAGAGATCACAAATAAGTAAGTTACAAGAAGGCGTTGGTCAGAAGTTAATTTCATGGATGGTCTCTAAAATGTGAAGTACAGGATTGAAATGGGCAATAGTAAACTTCATAAATCGTTCTCATCTATGGAAACACGTTTGAAAATTCTAGACTTCATAGGTGGTCCCAGGATAAATTATAAACAAGCAAATCACAAAAACGGGTTGGACAAAACTTAAATTCATGGGTGGTCTTTACAATGTGAACGCTAGGATAGAATTGGACATGACTGAGCTTCATGAAGGATTCTTAAGATGTTAAATGTCGGAACACGTTTGAGAGAGCCATTTCCATAAGTGGTCTCAAGGATGAATAAGGAATAAGAAAGTTACAAGAAGGCGTCGGTCGGAACTTAAGTTCATGGGTGGTCTTAAGAGTGTGAACGCAAGAAATTAGATGGGCATTACTCCACGGATTGTCTCTACAATATCGACTATTGAAACAGGCTTGAGAGAGCCATTCTTTCTAGATGGTCCCTAGGTTAAATAATGAATAAGAAAGTTACAAGAAGACGTTGGGTAGCATTGAATTTCATGGGTAGTCTCTAGAATGTGAACTCCAGGATTGCATTGGGCAAGAGTAAACTTCACGAATGGTCTTCAAGAATGGAAACAGGTTTGAAAAACTAAACTTCATAGGTGGTCCCAGGATAATTTAAGAGTAAGAAAGTTGCAAGAAGGCGTTTGACAGGACTTAAATTCATGGGTGGTTTTTAGGATGTGAACTCTGGGGATGTGGTAAGCAAGACAGAATTTCTAGGATGTCAACAACGGAGACAGGTCGGAGTGAACATTTTTTCATAGGTGGTCTCTAGTAGAGTATGTTACAAGAACGCGTTGGACAGGACTGAACTTCATGAGTGGTCTTCAGAAAAAGAACTCTAGGAATTTGATGGGAAATACTCAATGTCAGGGATGGTCCTTAAGGTATCAACTACGTAGCGAGGTCTGAGAGAACCCCACTTCACAGGTGGTTCTAGAAAAAAATATGGATAAGAAAGCAACAAGAAGGAGTTGGTCAGGACTCAGTTTCATGGGTGATCCTTAAAAAGTCAACTCCAGGATTGAACTATGCAAGAGTGAAGATCATGAATGGTCCTCAACAATGAAATCAGGTTTGAAAAAAAAAAACTAAAATCCATATGTAGGTGATCTCTATGGTGAATTATGAGTAGAAAATCACAATACTTTTGAACAGAACTGAATTTAATGGGTGGTCTTAAAGACACAGTCCAACCTCAGAATCGATTTTTCCTCGTTCTACCTGTCTTGAAGAAAATTTCACGCTGATCACAATGGTGTCTCCAGAATCGCTCAGAACTCATTACGAACAGAGTTACGGCTCCTCTAAAATTTCGATTTTGAACGGCTACAAGTCTCGGACGAGTTGTCTCGAGCTTGTATTTTCTCGTTAATCGCAGCTCTCCTTCTGAAGCAGGCGACAATACAAAGCCAGTCCGGAAACAACTAGAAGAACATAGGTTTTGAATAGAATCATTCGCGCATCTCTTCCCCATTGAGGTCAGAAACCTGGCGGTGGGCGTTGCCCATTTATTCTTTCAAGGGAGCGTGGCCGACTTTTTCCTAGTTTCTTCTCGCTCATTTGAGCGAATTGAGATTTCGAGCTGGGCCGGGTTGCTATAGGCGGCGACCGGACCTTAATATCAAAATCTACCTCTGAGGTTGGACTGTGCCTTTAAGAATGTGAACTCTAAGAATTAGAAGGGTAAGACTAAACTTTTATGATAGTCCCTAAGATATAACTATGGAAACACGCTTGATAGGACCATACTTCATAGGTGGTCACTAGGATAAAATATGAAAAGGTAAATTACATTTATTTTAGACAGCACTGATTTTTACGTGTGGTCTTCAGCATCTGAACTCTGAGAATTAGAAGGGCAAGACTAAACTTCTATGATGGTCCCTGAGATATCAACTATGGAAACACGTTTGAGAGAAACATATGTACTAAAGTTGTACACGAACGAAATTTTCGAAAAATTTTGGCAAGATTTTTCGAATTTTTTTTTCGTTCGTTTTCATTCGTTCGAAAATTCGTCGAACGAAATTTTTTCAGATTCCGTTTGTTCGAAATTTCGTCGAACAATTTTTTTTTTCAAATTTTGTTCGTTCGAAATTTCGTCGAACGAATTTTTTTCAAATTTCGTTCGCTCGAAATCCGAATTTTCAAAAAATTTTCGAAATTCGTTCGTTCGGAATTTTTTCGAACAAATGTCGAAAAAAATTTCGAAATTTCCGACGAATTTCGAAAAAAATACGAAATTTCGAAAAAAAATCAAAATTTCGATTAGTTTCGAATTTCGTTCGTTCGACCTCCGAAATTTCGAAAGTTTTTCAAAATTCGTTCGTTCGAGATCTTTTCGAACGAAATTTTTCAATTTTCGTTCGTTCGGAATTTTTTCGAACGAAAATTTTTCGATTTTCGTTCGTTCGACATTTTTTTCGAAATTGTACAACTATAATACGTACTTCATAGATAGTCTCTAGGATAAATTATGAATAAGAAAGTTACAAGAACGCGTTGGGCAGGACTGAATTTTATGGGTGGTCTTTAGGTCGAAACTCTAGGCATGAGTTAGGAAAGACTGAACTTCATGGAGCGTTTTTAAGATTTCACCTGTGGGATCAAGTCTCAAAGAACTAAACCTCATGAGTGGCTACTAAGCCATCGATGCATATAAATATATTTTGCTTGACCTGATGAAAATGTCTGTCTTCAACATTTTCAGAGTCAAAAATCTCGAAGGAAAGACCCTTATCTCGATTTTTTGCACAAAAATAAACAAGAGTCTCGTGGGCATTTCCTCTTCAGTTGTCAGAGCGATTATGTCTTTCGAGATTGAAATCGCCGTCCGTCGGATTCTTCTCCATTGACACCTTCAACTGGTTTTGAAGACATGAAAACATGGAAAAATTAGCGTGTAGTTAATGGATAAATAGTTAATGGTTGAAGGCTAAATAGTTTTCGGGGAGGAATTTTGTAACTGATTGAAAATTGCGCCTTTAGAAGTTGGACAGTTTAACAAAGAAGGACAAGGAAGTAAATAAAGCGGTTCGTTCCAGGAAATTAGACAAAAAAAAGAGAAAAAATCTGAAAAAAAAGAAAATGGAAAATCATTCAAAATGATACATTTGATTCAATTCAATTTGAATTTTTAACGTGAAAAAAGTTCATCACAAAAAGATTAAGACGGCATTCATCGAAAATACTGCGAAAATTTTCTCAAATCGAAAAAAATTCTCAAGGAAAAACGAAAACACGACAATCACTGACTAACGAGGGAACCACAATAAGTCATAGTGACCATTCCAAATGAAATGTACTTTTCCAGAACCATTTTCGGACGAAAAGTCCGAATATGCCCATCGCAGCTGCCTAGACCCACTCTGAAAAAAGTTATAGGCATTTTTTCTATGATTTTCGTACTTATTGTTCCCTCCAAAAAGCACATTATTTTTGCGAAAATCCGGAAACGGACCTCATAGTCGTGTTCAGCGCCCAGAACTAAACCACGAAGCAAAGTTAGGTTGAAGGAACATTTTCCAAACTTTGCGCAGACTGACAGAGTTTTGGACTTGTATGGAATTTCGGTTGAGCGTTTACTTATACCAATTAGAGGGCTCTCAAAGCGTTTCAGAAAAATACTCCAGATTTGACTAAAAATTTGCTCAGGGGGGTTATTTGGGGTGCTGATCACGAATCTGAGGTTGGTTTAACGATTTTGCGAAGTTTTCGACTGTATTCGTTCACAGATTCCCATCGGGGGTGAATTTTATGGCAAATCGCGACTTTTGACGATTTCCGGAGTGCTACTATAGATCATGCTCTAATCATTTTTCTGGAGGTTATTTGGAGTGCTGAACACGGATCTGATGTCGGTTTATCGATTTTTGTCAGCTTACGGTAGATTATGGTGGGTATACGGTAGTTTGGTCAAAGTCTCAGATTTGTCTCAAAGTTTCTATGTGGGGGTTATTTGGGGTGCTGAATACGAATTTGATGTCCACTTGTCGATTATCGGAATATTGAGGTAGGTTTTGTCTCCTAAATGGCATGTTACCTACCGTAACCTACAGTAAACCTTAAAATTTGAGCAAGCAAATCCCAGATTCGTGTTCAGCACCCCAGATTACCCCTGCATACATGTTTTTAGCAAAATAAGGAGAAAAATTCAAAAACACCCTAAAAAATCCTTACCTTGCCGCAAAGCTTTAAAAAACGCTCATAACTCATTTCAGAGTGGGTCTAGGCAGCTGCGATGGGCATATTCGGACTTTTCGTCCGAAAATGGTTCTAGAAAAGTTCCTTTTGTTTGGAATGGTCACTGTGACTTATTGTGGTTCCCTTGTAAGGACCATTCTAAACTCGAACTAGGGCTTAAAAAACGGTCCATTGAGGATTGTGGAGGAGACAGAAGGAAACAATTTGAAGTTTCAGAATTTCACTCAATGCACTTGGGTAGATCAAAAACTGCCAACAATACCATTTTTCGATATTCCATAATCTCAAACATTCCCAATGCAAAGATTGTTTAGGTGGGCTCATTTGGGACACAGAACACGATTATAGGATCCGTCTGCGATCTCCCGGATGACTCAGGTGAGTTAGCCTACCGTAATGCGGACCACATGTCCGTGTTCAGAGCCTCAAATAACCTTCCTGGACTAACTTTAAACGTATGTTCGAATTTCTGAAATCTGAAAAGTGAACTCTTTGGTCATTTTTGATCTACCCAGAATACTTATGTAGAGTCGAGTGATCGACTCATCGACTGAAACATTCGGCAACAAGTCACTCGACAACTCGATTATTCGAAATTTTGAAAAACCGATTTAGTAGTGAAGTCGACTATTCGAAATTTCAAAAAAATCCAGTAAGCGGAAAATGGTTTTTTCGAAATTTTGAAAAATCGAGTCACTCGAAAACTCGATTGTTTGAAGTTTTTGAAAACCGAGTAAGTCGAAAACTAGATTATTGGAAAAAAGTTGCCAAGGTAGCATCGGCATAGACCCTAATGAGACTTTGCGTTCCCTATTGGAGGTTGGCGCAAACTCGGTGCACCTGTGTTATAGCATATGACACCGAGTTTGCGCCAACCCTCAATAGCGAACGCAAAATATCATTAGGATCCATGCCGGCGTTATCCTACCCAGGTGCATTGAGTGAAATTTCAAAACTCCGGATTTTCTTCCTGTCTACCCCACAATACCCAATAGACCGTTTTTAAAAACTCCAGTTTGAGTTAAGGGTGGTCCCCAAGGAGACCTCTCACAACAAACTTCTGCCTAAAAAATATAGTAATGGGGTTGAACGAACAAAAAACACTGAAAATCTCCCATTTAGGAAAATAAGCGTTTCATATTTTCAAAATTGATAACAAAGAAGAGAATGTGTAATACATATTACATCTCCGTTGAAATTCAACAAAAAACACCAAGTAAGACCATAATTTAAGAACAGTCAGCAAATTCACTAAAAATTTATTACGACAACTTTTTTTCAATTTTCAGTCTTTTCATGGATGCAAAATCTTTATATTACTCACAGAATAAAAAATAACTCTTGGAAATTACTGAAATAATGTTTTTGTGAAGCGCAGGAGATTTTCTACAGTGAAAAAATACGCAGCTCTAAGCGACTTCCCCAAGACCATGTCTTGTAAGGTGCTGCCGTCGACTTCAATCCACTCAATGCCTGATATTACCACCAGATTTATGCAAAGTCATTCACGTGGCAATGAAATGTGGACAAAAAAAAAGAAAAATGTGCACTTACCCTTCAGTCACGCCATACATATGTACCTATACATTAGATTTCGGAGGAAATCTAGCCTTTTCAGCAGAATATTGCATTAATAAACTTCGATTTGACAAAAAAGGAAACGATTGAAAAAAAAAACGAGAATTCCATAGGAACAGTTTGAGAAAAATAAAAAATCTAATTATCAGAAAATGAAAAAGTTTCCTAAAAAGAGAAGTACTGTGCTTATCTGGGCCGAATTTCGGTCCGCAATCGCGTCTCGACACGCTTTGCGGCCGCACGCTCCCGAGTCAGAAGAGCTTCCAGCACCGCAACAGCCGACCTGCTCACTCTAGGCGGGTTTCGGGAACTGGAAACTTAGAAAAATTGGAGAAAATTGTATAAAAAAGCCATATAAAGTCGGCTTTGGCGCTGGAAACCCGACTGGCTCGAGCGCGTGCGGCCGCAAAGCGTGTCGAGACGTAATTGCGGACCGGAATTTGGCCCAGATAAGCACAGTAAAAGGCCATACAGAGAGGTGGCAAGATTCAAATCATCTTCTAGACTGGAGGAATTAATTTTGTCTTTTTTTTTGATAAGAGCTTTTAACAAATCGAAAAACCAATAGATGCAAAAATCACAAAAAATAGTAAAAATAAAAGCACAAACAGAGTTATGTGAAATTTCTGCGTTTTACACCAGAATGTACATAATTCACACACAAAAACTAATCGAGAACGAGCAAATGGTTGAACTCGCCTGATCAAAAACGAGTTTTTTTACACAGGGAGGAAATTCGAAAAAATAAATGAAAAATAAAAACTAGCGAAAAAAAAGCGAAAATTGAAGGCTTGCATAATTGGGAAATAACAACAGACATTTTTTGGGAGTGAAAAAACACTGAATTTCATGCCTTGACGTTGAATCTGAATATTTTTACACAAACAAAATCGATTGAGCATATTCAGAATTTTCTGTTCAACTGCTGCAACCAGGATATCCGAGAAAACGCGAGAGAAAGGAAAAAACCGAGAGATCAAAAATAAACAACAGAGATTTTTTGGAAATAAAAAAAACACTGTGAAAAAACAAAGACACTGAAAAAAAGGAAAACACCGAGAGATCAAAAATAAAGTTCTATACAGAGTCAACAAAGAATTCCACATCTTGACCCGGAACACGAATATTTTTCACACAAATACAGCCATTTGAATCAGGGATGTGCGAAAATTTTTCGAAAACTTGAAATCGAGAAATGAAGACTCTCGTTCCAAGACCAATTTTTTTGAAGCAGATAGGCCATTTGGAGTGTGACTATTTTTCGAATTTTTTTTCGATTTTTTTCGATATTGATTTTCCGAAAACCAAAAAACACGAAAAATACAAAAAAGCGTATTTTTGCAACAATGCATAGTGTATCAAAGCGTTGTGAAAATTTTTGGCCGAAAAAAATTTCGCTTTTCATTTTTGGGTTTAGAAATTTTTCGCTCACCCCTGATTAGAGTGAGAACGAAATTCCCAAATCGAGAGTGAAAAGTAAGCAAAAATATTTTTCAAAAACCTTTGATACGACAGTCCAAGAAAACTGACGCTACTCCTTATCTCGCAGTATATTGCGAATACTAGGTGCAAAGTCGATCACGAAACGCTTGGCTCCGGGTGAGATTGAACCAGCATATCCCCTTTATAGAAGTACGCCTTATCGCGCTGAATCACCCAAGCCCCAGCGCCGCTCTCACTCTCAAACATCAAAAATCACTCTTATTTCTGAAAATAAATTGAAAAAAAAATACTCGAGAAGATATGAACATGTTGACAGAAAAGGAGGATTCCTCAGCAACTTTCGATTCTTTTTAAACGCTTTCGTTCAAATTCTTCTACCAGGCCGTCCAATAATTCCTGTCCGAAAATTTTCAAAATTCTATAATTTTTCTTAGAAGTGTTATAATATCAGGCAAGTGTAGGAGCCTTCTAGAAGGTTCTCCAAAGTTCTCTGCTAGGGGTATATAAGGCGCAGTCGCCGCGTCTAGCTACCAGTACAAGCTAAAACGGACCAAGGTCGAATTCGTACGTTCGTGTACTACGAGTGGCTGCTGGGCAACGACACGGGCACCGCGGTCGCCAACATCTGCAGAGCGTGCAAGGAGGATGCAGTGTCCCAACGCACAGTCAGCCGCTGGTTCAATCGTTTCGAGAGCGGCGACACGAGCCTCGAGGGCAGGGAGCACAGCGGGAGGTCTTCTACGGTGGATGATGACGAAGTCCGTCGCTGTATCAAGGAGAAGCCGGAAGCCACCACCCGTGAACTGGCGACGACGCTCGGCTGCAGCAAGTCCACCATCCACAATCGACTCAACTTACTCGGCTACCACAAATTTCTGGATCCCCCACCGTCTGACGGACGCCAACAAGCAGAGCCGCGTGGCCGTCTGCCAGTCCCACCTCCTTCGTCCGCATCGCAAGGAGTCTCTCGAGGACCTGGTCACTGGGGATGAGAGCTGGATTCTCTACCACAACGACGTCCACCGTGCCGTTTGGATCCCGCGCGGAGAAGAGCCGCCGACGACGCTGAAAGCCGACCTGCACCCGCTGAAGATCATGCTCTGCTGCTGGTGGGACACCAAGGGCATTCTGTACTTCGAGCTGCTCCTGCAAGGCAGGACGGTCAGCGCCTTCATCTAAACCGATCAGGTCGAGAAACTAGCCGCCGCCATCCGAGAAAAGCGTCCCCGACGGGTCTCGGTCCACCTGCTGCACGACAACGTGCGCCCCCACGTGGCGAAGGAGATCCAGCAGAAGTTGGCGACGCTCGGCTGGGAGACGTTTGCCCATCCGCCGTATTCCCCGGACCTCGCCCCCTCCGACTACCACTTGTTCCGCTCGCTGAAGCACCATTTGGCCGAAGGAAAAATCACCAACTACGACAACCTCAAATCCGACATCGCGGACTTCTTCGAGTCACAGCCCCCGGAGTTCTGGGCGAAGGGCATCGGCGACCTGCCCAATCGATGGGCCACTGTTGTGCATAACTGTGGTGATTATATCGTTGATTAGACTTGTTTTTCAATAAAGTTGAAAAAAATTAAAAATGATGAAATGTTCGGACAAGAATTATTGGACTTTTTTACAGAGAAATGACGCAG
The DNA here is from genome assembly GCA_029168955.1 of Aplectana chamaeleonis. NCBI lineage: Eukaryota > Metazoa > Nematoda > Chromadorea > Rhabditida > Cosmocercidae > Aplectana > Aplectana chamaeleonis. The sequence continues at coordinate 986,840 of JAPDOI010000053.1, forward strand.
CAAAGCTACCGAATAATTAACTATTCGGAGAAAATTGAGAAATTTAGACTCTCGAACTAACAAAGTTTGAAAAAAAAGAACTCTCTGGTAAGTTTTTCGAACGACTACAGAGGAACAAAAAAAAATCTGAAATGTTTTTGAAGAAAATTTGTTGACATACATAAAACAATATATGGTCGCTTCCAAAAAAATATTCCAGTGAATAAACGGTGCCCTGGCGGTAGATCGCCACTCACCTTCAAAATTTTGGTCCGTAGTGCTGCTGTGATTGCCGCACGGGCGAACGCAAATGAATGCGTTCCGTCCATCTGGTAGACTAGAATTTGCGAAAGGACTATATACATAAATATTATAACCTCAACAGACCCAAAAAAAACGTTGAAAATTTCAATGCACTGGTGGATTGAATCGGAGTCCGGCAAAAGAGAAGGGCAGGAGAAGAATAACTTTTCTGACCTTATCGGGGAAAACGACAGCTGCCTCTAACTTGTTTTTATGATTGAATTGTTTGCACTAGAGACTTCAGAAGTCATATAACAAAGTTCAAATCCTTATTCATACAGAGCTACTACATCCGGTTGGGCCACGTAGGGAGGGATCCTTGCTGATGACAGAAAACGAGCACTTATGATGTCTGAATGATTGCTGATGATAGAAGGAGTATGACGTGACATTCGACGCAAATGAGTACATATGACTGCTCGGCTAGAAAGCGTCCTAAGCTACAAGTGCAAACTATTTAATCATCAAGTAAGTGAGGCTGCAATCGAATTCTCCCACCACGACATTGACAGTTTGCTCTCCAGAGTTTCGCAATGCTTTCAGCAAAATCGAGGAAAATACATGGGCAATATTTGTTTAGCAATAAGGCCCTACCCGAAATATGGTCTTCCTTCTCGAAAAACTGGAAACATACTGCATTTGACATAAAAGTTGGAAAACAAGTTACGAGCAGCATATCTCGCACCAAGGAAGTAACATGCAAGATATCGGTCTCGCGCCGGACTTCGCTTGATACGGAGAATGCAGCGCAGATGTAACTCACATTCGCCGAATTCCCAGAAATCCACACTGCTTTGAACAAAGTAGAGAGCAATACATGGGCAATATACGTCAAGCAATAACTTCCTACCTGCTAATTGATCTTCCTACTCTAGTAACTGAAAACATGTTGCATTTGACATAAAAGTCCGAAAATAAGTTACGAGCAGCATATCTCGCACCAAGCAAGTAACATGCAAGATATCGGTCTGGCGCTAAACTTCGCTTGATACGTATAATGCAGCGCAGATGTAACTCACATTCGCCGAATTCCCAGAGTTACACACTGCTTTGAACAAAGTAGTGAGAAATACATGGACAATCAATGTTAAGCAATAAGTCCCCACCCGCAGAATGGTTTTCCTACTCTAGTTACTTAAAACATGTTGCATTTCACATAAAAGTCCGAAAATAAGTTACGAGCAGCATATCTCACACCAAGCAAATAACATGCAAGATCTCGATTTAGAGCCGGACTTCGCTTGATACGTAGAATGCAGCGCAGATGTAACTCACATTCGCCGAATGCCCAGAGTTACACACTGCTTTGAACAAAGCAGAGAGAAATACATGGACAATCAATGTTAAGCAAGAAGTCCCTACCCGCAAAATGGTTTTCGTACTCAAAAAACTGAAAACATCTTGCATTTGACATAAAAGTCCAAAAACAAGTTACGAGCAGCATATCTCACACCGAGCAAGTAACATGCACGATATCGGTCTCGCGCCGGACTTTCCTGGATACATGGAATGCTGCGCGTATGTAACTCATATTCGCCGAATTCCAGAGTTTCACACTGCTTTGAACAAATTGGGGGGGATATATAAACACAGCATGTCTAGCAAAAATTCCCTTCTCGCTATATGCTCGAGAAACTAAAAAACATATAACACTTGACATAAAAGTCCTTAAACAAGTAACACGCAGCATGTTTCGGACCATGCAAGTTACGTGCCAGATATCGGCCTCGCGCTGGACTTTTCTTGATACGTGAAATTTCGCATGTTTATGTTTATGTTTATGTTTATGTTTATGTTTATTACACTCACTTAAGGCAAATGCGTGATAATGTAACTCACATTCGCCGAATTCCAGAGAAAATAGTTTATGTCTGGCAAAATGTTCCTACCGCAGTATGGTTCTCTTCCACGGAAAACTGAAAACGTATTACATTTGACATAAACTTTCGAAAACAAGCAACGTGAAACCATCTCTTGGGCCGTATTGGCAAGTTGTACGCAACGTGTGCGTTACATGTAATATAAAATGTACGTAACCTGAGACGTTCATGCAACCTGCACTGATATTGGGCGCAACTTCTATTCACCACACCGAGCGAGCCAGAAATATAGATCATAGCAGCAGCAAACACAGCATGAAAAAGTCAATCATTTTGACAAGCACAATAATTTACAATCGCCATTGTACAGCCACAAGTGTGGCCAGATGCGTGCAATATATGCGCAAGTTGCACGCGGCATAAGTATAGGAATAAGCATACATAGTTATATGCAGCATTTGCGCAAGTAAGTTACTCACGACATTCATGCAACCTGCACAAATATTGGACACAACTTGTTTTCACCTCTTCGAGTGAGCCAGAAATTTCGTTTTTAGCAGCAGCATCAAATGATCAGTGTATTTTGACCAGGCACACTCAGAAGAGTGAAAACTAGTTACACGTGAAGAAATTCCAAGTTACATGAACGTCTCAGGTAACCAACAAATTATGTTAAATGTAACTTACTAGAATGTTGCCAGTAACGCGCAACTATTGTATATCGCATGAAACTTACAGAATTTGCCCCTGACACATATTAGGACGATTGCTTCTTTCTTGCAAAATTCGTTACATAAAGAAAAATCTATCGTGATACCGCTGCATAGGTTGCATGTAACTTACGCCCGCTATTACACCCTAGGTTAGAACTCTTGCATTGTGCATGCAATGAATAAGGAAGTTACACGCAACATAAGTGTTAGTTTCACGCAGCATATTGTAATTTCCCTGACACAATAATCGGGCTTACACACATATTACATGCAGGTTGTTAACATTTCCCTGAGTGAACCAGAAATACATATACTTCATCGCAGCGGCAAATGCACGTAAGATATATAAAAACCTCAAATAACTAACATATATGTTGCATGTAACTTAAACTTTTGATGCATATCACACATATACTGCATGTAGCCTCAACTTCTAAAACTACAACAAATTATGGCGAATAGAAGTGAGGTCCATGTCTCACATCGACGGCGCAACGCTAGACTTTTACCGGTACGCCAAATGTCACAATTATCTTACACTCGTCACTGTATCCTAAGTTACAACTCTTGCATGGTGCATGCAATGAATAAGCAAGTTACACGCAACATAAGTGTAAGTTACATGCAGCATACATGCAATTTACTCGATACAATAATGTGACTTACATTCATATAACATGCAACCTTGTTATCTTTTTCCAGAGTGAAACAGATCTAAACTTCATCGCAGCAAAAAATGCATCGTGAACAGATCATCTGTCTCGTCTTGACCAGGTAGCTGACTCCGTAAAGAAGAAACAAGCTACATGTAATATAGATATTGGTTACATAGATCACTGTCTCGGGTAACTTGCATTTATATACATTGTAACCTAAACTTAAAATGTATGTAACCTACACTTATGTTGCGTGTAAATTGCAACACATTTACTGCAAAATACAATAACGAATGTAAGTTACTTGCCCCATGTAGCATAGAGAAGAATGTTTAACCAGCTGCCGATATGTCGCATGTAACTTGCATGGGCGAAAATTCGCTGCATTCAAAATGTATAAGAGCTTTTAGCTTGCATGCAACATAATTTAGGTTTCTCACAATTCGATTTTTTCAGAAAAAAAAGCTTGTTTCTTTGTAGCTGCGTTTGCCGCCGCGATGAAGTATGAACCCGGCCACCAGTCGACAATTCTCGCACTCCATACTCACCAGCTGCAGGCTGTTAATACGGATGAAGCAAAAGGAAGTTTTCACAGACCCCTAGAGAGGAAGTCCCGTAGTGACCGCGGCCAGAGTCACAGCTATTCCTCTGAAGATGTAGCAAAACGTCACTGCAAACGCAAGTCTGCAAAAACTCGTGGGTGCGAATCTGTTGAACTGCAGCTGCAGAATCTCATTTACACAGCAGAGAACGTTCACATTCATTTGTTATACAGTAACGCACAAAAATTGAGAATTCTCCATCGGGAAATAGGAATGTTTGATGTTGTGCGGACTTTTTTCTGGGACAAGGCTTTCTCAGTAAGTAAGTCCTGATTAGATCTATGATAAACCATGTGGAAACTAGAAACATTGTTTATGCGACTCTCAGAAAAAAGGCTAAACTTTCGTATCCAGCACAAAAGACTCATCCCGTAGAGGGAAAAGGAATTCCAAGTACTCGGATGACTCAAGGAAGCTCTTAGACGTGTCCTTCGGAAGATGAAGTGGGGGGAAGGGAGGGATAAAAACAACATGGGACTACATACATCTTTGAAAGCCCTTTCTAGCCACAGAAAGAGGTTTAGTCTACACTAAAAACAACCCCGAGGGGAGAAGAACTTCATCTTTGTATACATACTATGTAGCAGGGCTAAGCGTTGTAACCTTAAAATGTTAACGCATTAACAGTTGAGAAAGTTTTTTTTTTCGAAAATTATGGCACTTATCGATACGGGACCCTTGATGATTTATCGATTTTTGTCGCGGTGGCATTAACGGGTTAATCAAGATTTTTTTTCAAAAAAAAAAGATTAACGCTTAACGAAAAAATATTTTCCATTCAAGCCCAACACTGATAGGGACCACGGTGTCTCTTGCGAAACGTATTTTCTGATTTTTCCTGGCCTTCTGGCGATTTATTGATTTTTAACGAAATGCGGAATAAACTTGTTAACGCGATGACGTGTCAACGCGGTTTTTTTTTTCAAAAGTTAACGATTAACACCTAAGGAAGAAGTCTTAAAATCGCGTTCATTTTGTTTGCTGAGTCTTGTGAATTAATGACACTGAATCATTAGGTGTACGGGACACCTAATGATTTACCGATTTTTGCTGCGGACATGTAATGTTTTTTAAAATTTTCAAAGCAATGCAAAATTAACGTGTTAACGCATTAACGGTCTAACGGAGATTTTTTTTTCGAAAACTAACAATTAACGCTTAACAAAAAATTATTTCCATTGAAGCGCACCCCTAGTAGAAACCACGGTGTTCAGTGCGGAACGTATTTCCAATTTTTTCCTGGACCCCTGGTGATCTACAGATTTTTGCTTTTGTAAAAATTTTTTTTTGACTTTTCAACGAAATGCAAAATTAACGTGTTAGCTCACTGACGGGTTAATAGAGATTTTTCTCTGATTTTTCCTGAACTTCTGGTGATTTATTGATTCTTAACAAAATACGAAATGAACTTGTTAACGCATTAACGTGTCAACGCGAGTTTTCTCAAATGTTAACGATTGACGCCTAAGGGGCTGAGCAGAGTGCCACCGCGGCGCGGCGCGGCCTGATGATTGAGAGCCGTATTGATAGATCGCCGCGATCTATCAATACGGCTCTCCATCATCAGACCGCGCCCCGCCGCGGTGGCACTCTGCTCAGCCCCTAAGGAAGAAGTCTTAAAATCACGTTAATTTCGTTCGCTGAATCTTGTGAATTTATGACACTGATTGGTACGGGACCCCTAATGAGTTATCGATTTTTGCTGCGGACATGTAATGTTTTTTTGAAATTTTCAACGCAATGCAAATATAACGTGTTAACGCATTAACGGTTTAAGATAGATTTTTTTTCAAAAATTAACAATTAGCGCTTAACAAAAAAATTATTTTCATTGAAGCGCACCCCTAGTAGGGAACACGGTGTTCCGTACGAAACGTACAGTTCACCTCCGCACTGCCGTACAGTTCGCAAAGTGCACCCTGATTGCGAAATCTTGCTGCGGAGCGGTTGCGAGTATCCTCAGACAGGGATGTGGGATCACCCGGGCGCCTTTGGCCTTTGGTTCCCGGGTTATCCCACCGCCCGGGGGGTCCCCCATCCCTGTCTGAGGATACTCGCAACCGCGCCCCAGCACGATTTCGCAATCAAGCGCACTTTGCGGACTGAACGGCAGTGCGGAAGTGAAGAATATTTCCTATTTTTTCCTGGACCCCTAGTGATTTACTGATTTTTCCTTTTGTAAAAAAATGTTTTTTCGACTTTTCAACTTTTTGCAAAATTAACGTGTTAGCGCACTAACGGGTTAATAGAGATTTTTTTCGAAAAAAAATGATTAAGGCTCAACAAAAAAATACTTTTCAATTAGGCCCATTTCTGATAGGGACCACGGTGTCTCTTGCGGAACGTATTTTCTGATTTTTCCTGTACTTCTGGCGATTTATTGATTTTTAACGAAATTCAAAATAAGCTTCTTAATGCATTAACGTGTCAGCGCGGTTTTTTTTTTCAAAAGTTAACGATAAACGCCTAAGGAAGAAGTCTTAAAATCATGTTCATTTTGTTCGCCGGATTTTGTGAATTTATAGCACTGATCGATACGGGACCCTTAATGATTTATCGATTTTCGCTGCGGTCATGTAATGTTCTTTTTTAAATTTTCAATGCAATGCAAAATTAACTTGTGAACACCTTAACGTTTTAACGGAGATTTTTTTTAAATTAACAATTACGCTTAAAAAATATTTTCATTGGAGCGCACCCCTAGTAGGGACCACGGTGTTTAGTACGGAACGTATTTCCATTTTTTTTCCTGGACCCCTGTTGATTTACTGATTTTTGCTTTTGTAAAAAATGTTTTTTTTACTTTTCAACGAAATGCAAAATTAACGTGTTAGCGCACTAACGGGTTAATGGAGATTTTTTTCAAAAAAAATGATTAACGATTAACGAAAAAATATTTTCCATTTAAGCCCAACTCTGATAGGGACCACGGTGTCTCTTGCGGGACGTATTTTCTGATTTTTCCTAAACTTCTGTTGATTTATCGATTTTTAACGAAATGCGAAATAAACTTGTTAATGCATTAACGTGTCAAGGCGTTTTTTTTTCAAAAGTTAACGTTTAAAGCCTAAGGAAGAAATCTTAAAATTTTGTTGTTTTCGTTCGCTGAATCTTGTGAGTATATGGCACTGATTGGTACGGGACACCTAATGATTTATCGATTTTTACTGCGGACATGTAATGTTTCTTAAAATTTTCAACGCAATGCAAAATTGACGCGTGAACGCATTAACGGTTTAAGGGGATTTTTTTTTCGAAAATTAATACCTAACGCTAAACAAAAAAAAACTTTTCATTGGAGCGCACCCCTAGTAGGGACCACGGTGTTTAGTACGGAAAGTATTTCCAATTTTTTTTACCTGGACCCCTGGTGATCTACCGGTTTTTGCTTTTGTGAAAAAATGTTTTTTGACTTTTTAACGAAATGCAAAATTAACGTATTAACGGATTGACGGGTTAAGGGCGATTTTTTATCGAGAAAATGATTAACGCTTAACGAAAAAATATTTTCCATTCAAGCCCAGTTCTGATAGGGACCACGGTGTCTCTTGCGGAGCGCATTTTCTGATTTTCCCTGAATTTCTAGTGATTTATTGATTTTTGCTTTGAAGATTTTTTTTCGATTTTTAACGAATTTAAAAACTAACGTGTTAACGCACTTATGGGCTAACGAGGGTTTTTTTTTCGAAAATTAACGATTAACCCTGAATGAAAAAATATTTTCCATCAAAGCACCACAGTCCTGATACAGGCTATAAAACCTCTGAATTCTCATGGTTTCTACGCGTGCTGGCGCGGAGCGGAGGTTAGAGACAGCGAGAGAACGTATGACAAACGGAGGGAGCAGCATCGTGATTTGTTAAAGAGGATACAAAATAAAGGCTGACTGACAGCTTATAAGAATACTGCTGCTTTAGTCATCCCTAGAGATGCATATCAATCAGTTTGCTGCAAACCCTATGAACTATGCACTTTGCACATACATATCTCCCATATGAATCATAAAAAGTGCTGTAGAATAATAAGAGCCAACTATGAATTCTTTAAACAAAAAAAAATAAAAAATTGAAAATTCCTAGTACGAGTGAAAAAGAAAGCCATTGATTGTTCGATGATGAAATCGAATTTGATGGGACGAGGCAAAATTATGCACGACAAGAAATGTTTTCAAACGGAAAGAAAATTTCCAAAGGACGAGGAGAATACAGTTTTAGATGGAAATCGGGAGCTATATTTAGCTTCCTTTCGTAACACATGACAATAGGGGAAGGCTAGATTTCCTCAGCAGTCTTCAAAAGCTAGCCACACCCACTTCTGTAACTACCACAATCAACTGAAAATGAAAACGATTTCCAAGAAGATATGATGTTTCGAACATTTCGTTGGGCGTCGTTTATACTTTTGCCGCCTAGTGGCGCGCGAAGTGCAGTCCTACAGTATCGATCGCGCCGCGCTGCGCGATCAATATTAGAGGATTGCACTATGCTGCGCCGCTCGGCGGTGAAAGGATAAACGACACCTTAAGGTTAACAACAGGAAACGGCAACCGCAGGCGCGAAATTTCGGAAGGAGAAGCCAAAGTGAGCACCGCCCACATTTGTAACAAATGGCCGCCATTCTACATAGAAAGGAATTGGAGCAAATGCGCTATGGCACAGAGTTGACAACACAAATTCACATCATTGTTTGGCTTGAAAATAAGAAAAAACGACTCTGGAGAAAGAAAGTAGGAGGAGCGAAAATAAGCCACGCCCACTTTTGTAACAATTGGGCATTTTCAAGAGCGTAATCTGAATAAGCCCAAGAAGGTGCAATGAGTCATATTGCGCAACAATAGTGATTAAAAAATTCTTTCGAATTGTGTTCAAAAATATATACCAAAAGAAGTAGACCACGCCCACTTTTGTAACAATAGAACGCTATTGACTATGAGAGTAAAATCGACTAAAAAAATATGAGCAAAATGGCTAAGAATTCAGAGTTTCGCGTCACTTAGAGGAAAGCACGCCCAACAAAAATCAAACAAGCAGGCTAAAAACCGGCCACGCCCACTTCCGTAACCACTGGACGCTACTGTGAACAGGAAACAAAACAAATCCCGAATAGACACAATGTGACACAGGATGTGTTTCGGAAAAGAAACCCGCAAACTGGAGCTATGTTTGAAGAAAATGCACGGTCGATCAGATGGAAAGGAGAGAGGAAGTAAGCCACGCCCACTTTTGTCACTACTATATACTACCGAAAATGAAATCGACTTTCAAACCAACTGTACATGATGAGGCACACAACCTACAGCAGAAATTCACGTTCTGAAATCATTCGTAAGGAAATATGCGTGACGAAAAATAGGCAAACTAAGCGAAAGCAGCAAGACACGCCCACTTTCGTAACCATTCGGCAGCGTTGCATAGAAACGGCTTTCGTAGGAATAAATATGCTTCTAATATCCAAGAGACCTGAAGTGGGTGTGATACATATTCAAAAGCAAATGAATAGACTCGAATCTATAGAAACGACGAGGAGGAAGTAAACCACGCCCTTTCTGGCAACTAAGCTACCGACAGAAGGAAACGATTTCCAGGCGCCTGCGGCGGATCACATAATCGAATTCAGACATACAATTTATTACGTGGTTTACGGTGAAAGAAAAAAACATGCGTGACATAAAATATGAGAGGTTACAGCAAACCACGCCCACTTTTGTACCCATTGAATGCTGCTGAGAATGAAACAGATAACCTAGCAAGTATGTACGATAAGAATTGAAAACTACTTCAGCAGTCAAGATTTTGATGTCAATTATGAGGAAACAGCTCACTCAAAAATCGAAAAAAAACGAGAGAGCAGGCCACGCCCATACTTGCAACCATTCGACCATTTGACGGGTGTCAGAGAATAAAACTAGCTTCTACACAGATATTGATGCTGTAGCTACTTTTTAAAAAACTGGAATCGGTGTGATCTTCAAAGGCAAATGAATGCGCTCGATTCGATGAGACGAAGAGGAGGAAATGAGCCACGCCCATTTTTGTCACCATTGCATACATGGACTGAAAACGACTTGAGTCACCTATAATGTGTCACGGAACCTATGGCAATCAGCACTTTTGTAAGGGTTTAAAAAAAGAGAGCCCGGCAAAACAGAGGATACAGTGAACCACGCCCACTTTCGCGACATTTCAGCATTGCTGAGGTAGTAAACGTATCCTTAGATGGGACAAAACTACTGAAAGATCACTCCAGACATGAACATTATGATACGGCGCGAAAACACCGGACCCCTTTCTAAGAAATTTAAATGGGACAATGCTAGCCACGCCCTCATTTGTGACCGTTGCATACTTGGATTAGAAACGACTCGAGGCTCCTTTAATAAGCCACGGAACCTAAAGGAATCAGCATTTCGTTAGGGTCTTTAAAAATAGAGCTCGGCAGAACAGAGGAGACAGAAAACCACGCCCATTTTCGTGAATATTCAGCAATGCCGAGAAGGTGAACCTATTCCCAGAATGAACGATATCTCTGAAAAGTCATTCCAAACATGAACATTATGATACTGCTCAAAAATAGCAACCCCTTACAAGAAACTGAAAGGGAAAATACAAGCCACGCCCATCTTTGTAACCATTCCATACCTAGATTGAAAACGATTTCAGGCACCTACAAAGTGTCATGGAACCTAGAGGAATCAGCATTTCTGTGCGGGTTCCAGAAAAGAGAACTCGGCAAAACAGAGGAGACAGTAAACCACGCCCACTTTCGTAACATTTCAGCACTGCTGAGATTGTAAACCTATTCTCAGAAGGGACGATATTTCTGAAAAAAAATATTTCAGACATGAAAATTATGGTACGGGGCAAAAATAGCAAACCCCTTCAAGGAAATCAGCATGGGAGATGACAAGCCACGCCCACCTTTGAAACCGGTGCATGCCTCGATTGGGAACGACTTGAGGCGCCCGAAATGTGTCACGGAATCTACAGGACTCTGCTTTTTATGTGGGTTGCAGAAAAAGTGAGTTCGACAAAACAGAGAGGACGGTAAACCACGCCCATTTTCGTAACCTCTCATCATTGCTGAGAACGTAAACTGATTCTCAAGAAGAACAATAATTCCGAAAAATCCCTCCAGACATGAACGTTATGGTACGGTGCGAACTCCATCGAAAATTTGAATGAAAAACTGCAAGCCACGCCCACCTTAGTAAATTTTCAGAGTTTCTGGGAGAATTCAACAGAATTCCTGAGCGAAAACGTTTTCGGCAGCCTCCCACTAAACTTTCAGAACGTCTAGATGTATTCAGCTTTCAACTAGTCACCGCCAATGTTTAACTAGGAGCGGAAAACAGGGGGCGAGGAACGGAGGGAGGCAGGAGTGGTGGTATGAATCCTTGTTACGTCAGGAATTCCCATGACTAAACTCTGTAAAATGCGCGTCGAGACGAGGTGATGATGATGATGATGATGAAGGAAATATAGAAATAACACCGATAACACGTCGGCTGCCCGTCGACGACTGGCCGTCTAGTGCTGCCAGTCGGCTACAGAAATATCACGTATCACGCGATTTCGAGCGCTGCAGAATTTCATTTCTTCCCCCTCACTCCAAGAAAAAAATTCCCTAGAACGAGCGGAAATCGATTCTCCTTCCGTGACTAGTTAAAGAACCATAGAATTCAGGAAAAGACTATGAAAATCCGTGAGAATTCACAGCGAAAGTCACGCGATTTCTGCTGAACCACCCATAGATAATGAGAAATGATGGTAATTCTCCTGACAAAAAGTACACATGCACGACTTCTCCAGTGAAGATTCGCTTAGGTAATTAATCTCTCTGATTCACCACGGACAGCGACGGTTGTAAGACCATGCGCGAGTACTTTTTCTATGGCGAACTAACTAGGGAAGAGTTTAGAGCGTGAAACGCATCAGCGAAAGCGAGTTGTATTGCTTATAGATGGTAAAATAAGTGATAAAATATTCATAAATAAAAAAATATTTAAAAAAGAGAAAATAAAAAAAAGAAAAAATAAAAAATAATATTTAACACATAAAAATAAAATCAATACAAATAAATAATCGAATATTCATTAACTAAAAATCTCTTGCGCCTGTTTAGTAACATTGTGTACCAGAGTCAACCAGACTGTTGTCCCGGACCTCGACATAGCTATGGGACCGGATTCATCAACGTGCTAACCCACGGTTAGCGCCCCTAACCTACCAATCCAATGCGTTTTGAGCGATTCATCAACTTACCAACCCACGCGCCGCTGGGTTGGTAAGTGGGTTAGCGCTACCAAGCGCAGGAGGCTGGTAGCTCGCTAACCAACCCAGCAGATTCGGCCATACTTACCGTGCGCCAACCCAAACCGAACCGAACGTTGATGAATCCGGCCCATGCTCTGTTTCAGAGGCAAATTCGGTCCGTTCCCTCGCGTACTATGTAGAGCGGAACGAGGGTAGAGACAGTGCTAGAGTGTGGGGGGAAAGGAGACGCAGCATACTTTTACGTAGCATGTCTTTTTGAAAAAAATCTCAAAAAACGGATAGTTGCACATCTCGACAATAACCATATTATCTCCCCTCTTCAGCATGGGTTTCAGAAGGGCAAGTCCACGGTGACGGCAATGATAGAAGCGTTGAACAACTGGACAGCTCTCATCGATCAAGGAAAAAATGTGGACGTTGTTTATTTTGACTTCACCAAGGCTTTCGATAAGGTTCCCCATGATAAATTATTGCAAAAACGTTCACTTGTTGGTATCCATCCGCGAATTGTCTCATGGATTTCGTCATTTTTGACTGATAGGACGTTTTCTGTCCGCGTTAACGCGTCCTTTTCGAGTCCGCGACCCGTTCATAGCGGAGTCCCACAAGGAGGAGTACTTTCTCCCATCCTTTTCAACATCTACACGTATGAAATCACGAATTTGATCACTCACTTCGGCACCGGGTTCAGTGCTTTTGCTGATGATATCAAAATTTATCATGAGGTTACTTCCCCTGGGGGCTGTGAATCTTTACAGCAATCAGTTAATGCTATCAACATGTGGTCTCATGATTGGGATTTGCCCATGTCTAAGGAAAAGACCGAAATTCTCCACCTCGGTGCAAACAATCATAACTTCAATTATAACATTGAAGGGACTCCCATTGAGATAACTGATCAGATAACTGATCTTGGTTTCGTCATCACCAGGAGCCTTAGCTTCGATGCACATTGTGAGGTCACGTCCAGGAAGGCTACTGCTGCAGTGAATAAGATATTCAGAGCTCTGGCAACACGTAATCCATGTGTGCTTATAAGAGCCTACACCACCTACGTGAGGCCAATTCTTGAATATGGCACGCCGGTGTTTAATCCCTACAAAGTGAAGGACATCAACTGTTTGGAGAAAGTCCAAAGCAACTTCACGAGGAAATTGTTTATTAGGATGCATGGTTTCGTTTATGGCCGCATACTCGATTCCGTGCAGAGAAGTGAGCTATTTCATTTGAAACCGTTATCCCTCAGAAGAGTAGAGAATGACCTACTTCTTCTCCACAAGATCCTGTTTGGCGTAGATTTCGGTCTTAAACCTGAGGACCTTGTGACAACGATAGAGTCAACCACTAGGGGTGGCCCCATCAGACTCCATCGTTACACATCTAACCTCAACTGCAGGCGTCACTTTTTCATCAACAGAACAATACCCATTCTTGAGAACCTTGGTAGAAATCATTCCATTCCTTCCAACTTTACGTCATTCAAAAATTTCATTCGAGAAAGATTTGAGCTGGCTGATCGTACAAGTAGCCCTTACTGACTGGCTGGATAGCTTGTGATTCCTTTCTTTAGGTTGATCATTGCAGTAATGCGTTTTCTTTTTCCGTTCCGCTATGTTGTTGTTTTTTCTCGTCACCATGCTTCAACTTCCTATGGTTCATTCGTATTTCGCGGTCGTTTTGAACATTGTTTTTGACTACATAGGCTTGCCTATGTAATAAATAAATAAATAAATAAATAAATAAATAAATAAATAAATAAATAAATAAATAAATAAATAAAAAATAAATAAGTAAATAAATACGCTCAAACGCACGCAATCAATGGCAGTTATTTCCACTCCAAAGTAGAGGATACGCCTCAGCCTCTTGGTGATCAGAAAATTTTAAAAATGTCGCTAAAATGGTTATGCCCCCCTCCACTTGGTTTGAATTTTTTTCGACATTTTGCATCCCAAGCTTGTTATGCAATCATCTCTGGACTCCTTGCCCAACTGATGAGCCTCGGGGAAAGGTCACGTCGTACTGACGTTTAGAATCCGCTGCCAACTGGCATTTCCACAAACTCTAACGTGGATCCAAAACGTTCTCTGAAGTAATGGGACTTATGGGTGGGCATCAATTTGACAAGAATTAGAGTTCACTCATCAACCCCAGCAACCGAGTTCCCGATTTTCACATACTTTCTTCTGGTTTTTTTCAATTTATGAAATGAGAAGCCCCACCCCATAACTTCAGGATAGTAGCAATCGGAAAAAGAACAGAATACAGAACTCTAAATTTCAAAATGAAAAGAAGATGAATGAAAAGAAATTGAAATTCATCAAATTGAAAATTCAGAAAATACCGAATAGGAAGGTATATCCCCAGCTATACTCTGGCGAGACGCTGCGGAAGTCAAAGGGCAACTGCTCCAGTCCAGCGTGTTCACTACCGCGACAGGTGCAGCAAAATGTTTCTAGGACAGCACATACTCAGAATAAATGAAAACAAGTTACTTGTAACATAAACGGCCAAAAAACAAGTTACTAGTAACATATCTGAGCCGATGTAAGTCACTTATCTCTGGTCATTTAAGTTACATGCAATACATTGACAGAATGTCTCGTACTCAGAATGAATAACGACAAGTTACTTGTGATATAAAAAGCCGAAAACAAGCTTTTTGTAACATATCTGAGCCGATGTAAGTTACTTGCGACTTATCTCAGGTCATTTGAGTTACATGCAGCATATCGACGAGATACCGCGTGCACTCGGAAAAACTAAAACAAGTTACTTGTAATATAAATGTAACTTACTTGAATCTCTCAAGAAAATTACATTCATATTACATGTAACATACATTTATATTACATGTAAGTTAAATTTACATTACATGTAGGTTACACTTATGTTACATGTAACTTACATTTATATTTTCATTAAGGGTGGCCATCAAGTGACGCAGACGACACGCGACGCAGAGAGCGCGTCCCAGACCACACACTACGCAGAAAAAATTGTTGTGCGGGGCCTCCCCTCCTGGTGTGGGGTGAAGTACCTCAAACTTGGGTAATTGAACCAACAGCAACGCCAGTCGTAAGGGTGACCCCGCGAGTGCGTCGTACATCCCCCTTGGAAATATCTTCTTGGCCGATTTGAGTTACTTAAGACTTATATTGTGCCACTCAAGTAACATGCAACATATTTGAGGCCAACTGCACGCAGTACCCCATCGGAAATCAAAAGCAAGTTACTTGTAACATATCTAAGCTGATGTGAGTTACTTGCGACTTATCTCAAGTCATTAAAGATTTTTTAAAGTTTTAAGTTTGCAACATATCGATTGGAAACCACGTGCAATGCGCCTCCGATATGTTACATGTAACTTAAATGACACAAGAAAAGTCGCAAGTAACCTACATCGGCTTAGATATGTCACAAGTAACTTGTTTTCGAGATTTATTCTACAAATAACTTGTTTTAATTTTTCTGAGCAATGCGCCTTCGATATGTTGCATGTAACTTAAATGACACAACAAAAGTCGCAAGTAACCTACATCGGCTTAGATACGTTACAAGTAACTTGTTTTCGAGATTTATTCTACAAGTAACTTGTTTTGATTTTTCTGAGCAATGCGCCTTCGATATGTTGCATGTAACCTAAATGGCACACGATAAGTCGCAAGTAGGTTAAATCGGCCAAGAAGGCATTTCGAAGGAAGTATACGACGCACTCTCGGGGTCAGGCTTCCAAATGGCGTTGATGTCGGTTTAATTACCCAAGTTTAAGGTACATGACCATACTTTACCAGGAAAGACCCCACACAACGTTTTTCGTGTAGCGCGTGTACTGAGACGCGTGCAGACGCGATCTCTGCGACGCTGGTCGCCTGCGATGGCCATCTATGGTGAAAATATAAACGTAAGTTACATGTAGCATACGTGCAACTTACATTTAATATAAATCAGAGTTACATGTAATATAAATTTATGTTTCATGTAATATAAATGCAAGTTACTTGAGACATTCAGGTAACTCGCATTTATATTACAAGTAATTAGTTTTCATTTTTCTGAGTTCCCATCAAGCGGGTCTAGTGCGCACGATTCGTAACAGTTCACCAAAATTCCCGCGGTCGCTAACCTATTGAATAACGATGACCTTCAAAAGAATTTTTGAATTTTTTTAAAAGACATATAGGGTAGGGTTTGTACGGAGTATCAGACCATACATTTTCTCTAATATTCGGTGCATCTTAAAAAAATCAGACTAGCTGGTTTATTCAATTCAGTCGCGATTCCTAAATACTTTCTCATTCAAACAATAGATTTAGGGGCTGAAATCTGATCAAATATCAATTCTAGACGGACAACCGCAGCAGCCACCAGAAAAACTCCGAAAATAAACACCGCCTGCGACTAACGTCATCATTAGTGTTTGGCTACGGACTTAACTTTCCATTTGCTATGAAGGAAACATTCTAATTCTTTGAGGATTTTCTTATTGTCGTAAAAAATCAGTAACGCGTGTTTATAGCCATAAAACTCTTTATTACAAATAAAATTCTGTCTCTTTTGTTGCGAGGTTATTCTCATCCCTAACACTAACCACCTTTCACAATTTCCAAACTGCTAATATAACCGACCTCTACCCTCTTGAATCTTCAAAAACTATGATATACTCGCTTATCAACCTCAAACGAAAACGCACCAACCATCCAATGCCTGCGAGGCCATTCAGGGACATTCATTCTGTTGACCAGCCAGCCGGCTAAAGCGATTGTGATCAGGTGGCCGAGTGGTTAAGGCGATGGACTGCTAATCCATTGGGGTTTCCCCGTGTGAGTTCGAATCTCACCCTGATCGAAAATTTTGCAACCAGTCTTCTGTTATCAGTCACATGTAATCAGCCATTTTTTTGAAAATTCTTGCCGCTCGAAGCGATTACTCTGAGAATTTTTACCGAAAAATGTCCGCGAAATAGCCGAGAAATAGCCCACCAGGCTCCGCAGAAGCTCTTGGTGGGCTATTGTGCGGCTATTTAGCGGCTACTTCTAGGCTTTTCACGAAATGGACAAGAAGTAGCCGAAAAATAGCCGAGGTATAACGGAGAAATAGAGAGAAGTAATCAAAATTAACGAAGGCGCAACCGTCGCCGGCTCGCCGAGCCGCCAGCGGTTGGGCGTGGCCTTCAGAGGCTGAGCGAGGTCTAAATACCTCAAACTTGGGTAATTGAACTGACGGAGGGGTCAAGATCATGCCTCTGGAATGCGTCGTATACCTACCGTGACAGTATTATTTCTCGGCTATTTCGCGGCTATTTCGCTGCTAGCATTGTTAAGCGGCTAGTCCTCGGCTGATTCTCGGCTATTTTGCGACGAGCATTTGTGGACGACTAATTGGCGGCTACTAAGCGGTAATCAGACATTTCGCGGCTGTTTCTCGGCCAAAACTCTCAGAGTATTCGCTACGTCAAAGGCTGAGTTTGCGCTACGTCATCGAGATCGAGCGGCGCTTTAATTTGAATTGGAAGAAAACTCGAAAATTCGCGTCATCTAACGACAAAATTTGCAGCGCGCCGCAACTTTTTATCTGCAGAATGCATAATTTCAAACCTCCTCGATCCATTTCACGCGGCGCGATTTCATCCCGTTTGAGGAGCTGTTTATGCTTCCGCAGAGCGGCGCAGCGCAGTGCAATCCAGCCTATGACCGAGGCCTCATATACGGATTTTAAAACTAGATAAGCGTAAACGAGGAAAAAGCATAACGCGTTGTCGCGACAAGGGTGCGGCGCGTTCCAGCAGTTCCATTATCGCTTCTTGAGGCTTATTGATCGAGTTCACAGACTGAGAGACGCCCAGGAGCAGTTGGACTGTTACAAGCGACGCATACGACGCAAAGCTGCTGCGTTCACGCTGTTAATGTAACGCCGCGCGCTGCGCATTCAGCCAGCCTAACTGTTCCTAAGCACCTCCCATTCCGTGTACTTGATCAACAGATTGGATCAACAGACTTAGTTTCAGTTCCACTCACATCCTGAGGGTGTCATTGGAATCGCAGTTCCCCTCATGAAAATGAAAACAAGTTACTTTCAACATGAATGTAACGTACTTGAATGTCTTAAAGGCAGTGTTCACGATGATTTTCGTTCCCGAGTTTTTCACATAAAACGATGAGTTGGCCTCCAGGTGTTACCCGAATCACAAAGAAACTGCGAGAAACGCATTAAAATGTCGTATTTCAGTGACATTATACTACAACATGGACTAGTTGTCCGGTTGGATGAACATGTTTATGGTGGTTGTCACCGGTATAAAATGGGGCTAGTCAGAGATGGAGGAATATTTTAGGCAAAAAAGTATTAGTTAGGGTCCGAAGGAAAGCACGGAGCAATAGAGAACAGAGAATTGCAATGGACGGGTCCGCAAAAGATTTCATTGTCACAACAAACACTCCCTGTGATACTTAAAAGGCGGGCTGATACTTAGGGATTTCGGGTACTTCCTGTGCGTTTTTCTCAATTTCTTCGTCATTTTAGTTCTACCCGGGGGTCACTTAGTCAATATAGTGAATAATCTCAAAATTGAAGATTATCGTGAACACTGCCTTTAAGTAATTTTACATTTAACATACACTTACATTACTTGCAACTTAAACTTATATTACATGTAAGTTACACTTACGTTACACGTAGCTCACATGAATATATTCGCCATGAGTGGCCATCACGTGACGCAGAGAACGCATCCGCACGCGCCCCAGATCGCAAGCTAAGCGGAAAGCGCTATACGGGGCCTTTCTTATTGGTTTGGGGTCGAGTACTTCAAACTTGGGTAAATGAACAGTAAGCGACGCCAGTCTTAAGCTTGGCCGCTAAAGTGCGTCGTATACTCCCCTTGGAAATGCCTTCTTGGCCACTTTAAGTTACCTGCGACTCATATTGTGCCACTTGAGTTACATGTAACATATCAGAGCTGCATTGCACGCGGCATCCTCTCAGAAAACGAAAACAAGTTACTCCTCACATATCTAAGCCAATGTAAGTTACATGCAACATATCGGCAGGAAATCGGGTGCAATGCGCCTTCGATATATTACATGTAACTTAAATGGCACAATATAAGTAGCAAGTAACTTACATCGGCTTAGATATGTTACAAGAAACTTGTTTTCGGGCAACTATGTTCCAAACAATTTATTTGCATATTTCCGAGTCGGGGACCTTTCACAAACATCGGATTGCCCTATATGGTGAACGTTATCCTTCTCCAATGAAATCTACCGAGGCAGCTAGGATTCTTTTCTGAGAAGATGGAGGCTTAATGGAAACAGGATTTCTCATTTTCTTCCTGTGCATGCCTTGGAGGTTTTTTCTTCTTCTCAATTTCTGACGTCTTCGCCGAATTGATCAGAAAATAGCAAAAATTTCCATTTATATTCGATTAAAAATTTTAGAGATTAGTGTTTTGCCACCGCCGAGAAATACTAGCGTTTTAACACGTTCCCACCAGATTTCCTGTTTTGACACGTTGGTGCAACATTCAAAAGCAGTTATCTGCGTGCAAACACGACTAACGTGTCAAAAACATGCGAGACACAACATGTTGGAATTCGAGTAAATCACCGCGGTGGCAAAACGCTAACCTTTGAAACTCATAATCAATGCTCATTTCCTGTGAGAATTTCCCATAGCTTTTCAGGAGGAAGAGAGTTTCTGATAGCCAAATTTGATGAAGTCAGGGAAATGTTCCATCTGATGCCCATGTGTTGTATGAAAAGGACCAGAAAGGGGGAAGAGTTGCTCCCACGAGAGTCATTCCTACTTGCATGCAAACTTGTTCTGGAAAACACAGTTTCATAGCCCCTTGGAGAATGATAAAACAAATTTCTGGTCTTTCCAACCATAAATTAGTGAACTATTCGTTCAAAAACTATAACGAAACCAAAATCTTCTGCAATCTCCACGGGAAAATTACAGAGGAGATCTATAAAACCCATGAAGCACTCGCGAAAGCATTTCAGACTATGTCTGCATAATTAGACGGAAGGGCGAATAGGAAGAAAAACTACATACTAGCTACCATAAGACAACATAATTATGTGCGCAGCAGCCCCAACTTCCCGCCAGTTGTGTCGTTTACTTCAGAACTCTACAAAATTTCGCGTTTTTGGGTAGGTTCTGGATGCGGCACAAAGTCAGCAGCTGCTGGCTTTGTGCTGGCATGTGCAGTATAAAAGACATTTTTTTGAAAAAAAAAATGCGCCTCACAATTTTATGGCTATCAAAGGCCAATTATTGTAATTTATACGGCGATGTTCCCACTACATATCGATTTATGCAGCACGAAGCCGGCAGTTGTTGGATCCGATATGAACTATAAAGACAAGGACTGGCGTCAAAGTGAGGGAGGACAGAAGATAATCTTCACAAAAGTGGAAAAGAAATCTCTTAAAGAAGACTTTGAAACATAAAAAGCAGAGAGGCGTACTGAAAAACAATTACAAACTGTAATTCCCAACTACAACTTGGGTAACTTGGCAAAAGCTGGGTTTGTGCTGCATCAATCAATTACATGAACTGACATGTAATGGACTTTACCCAAATCAAAGAAAAGTACCGAAGAGGGTAATACCTCAAAAAAAGTTGCGGATAGAATCCTGAACAAACTTATTGCAATAAAAACTTCTAAGAGGAAACATCCAGATGTGAGAGACAATTATGAAAGCAGCACAAAGTCAGCGAGTGCTGCTCTTGTTGTGATCCAATAAGGAGTGGCTGGGTATGCAGGAATTAAACCCGACAGCATGACCTTCTCGGAATTCCAAGCGCATAGCATTTGAAAAAGCAAACCTTTCACGACGGCTTTCTCAAACGCCGACCCGAAAAATTCACGATAATTTCAGCAACTTCAATGATACGTTTGTCTGCAACATAGAGTCAGCAGCTGCTGTCTTTGTGCTGCATCAGAGAGATGCAGCGCAGACAAATCGAAGAACTATGAAATGAAGTTGATAATGAGTTATAAAAAACATTTTACAAACACATTCTGAAGACATCAATATGGAAGCATATGAAGTCCTTCAGAAAAAACAACCGGAGAGTTGCATAGAAGTCAGCATTTCTTGACTTTCTGTTGAATTAATCAATACAGGTTAAAATGCAAAAAAATGACGGAAATCGGAGCGTTTCGCAGCAGAAATTTATGAAAATTCTGGAAAGAGCACTGAGTCAGCAGCTGCTGCCGTGGTGCTGCAATAATAGATAGTGCATGAATCACCACCTTATCTCAGCGACAACTGAAGGACGTAGTGGAAACTTGAAAATATGACATTCGAATCATATCGATATAGAAATTGCGAGAAAAGCCTCTGACTTCCACAGAATATTGAATGCGGTACGGAACCAACAGCTGATAGCTTCGTGCTGACTTCAGTACAGGAATGTCAGTCTAAAAGAAGAGTGCTGAACGAAATCGATCAAACAATGTGGCAAAGCAAGAAGCTGTGAATTTTCTGAGAATGGCACTGAGTCAGCAGCTGCTGCCTTCGTGCTGCATCCATCAATAATGGGCAGGCCTTCACCACATGCCACCAATAGGAAAAAAAGCATCAAGGATTCCGAAGAACACCCGATATTAGAATCATTTCAAGACTTTACAGTGCACACAAGTTCAGAATTTTATAAATTATAGATTCCAAGTCAAAATCAGCAAGTGCCGGCTTTTACATTTAATTAGTCAATAGAGGATGGACCGGATAAGAAAAAAAAACCTGGACAAAATCTATTAATAATGTATGGAGAGTTGAGAAACTCCTGTGATACCTAAGAAATGGCGGATCCAGCAGCTGCTGACTTCCTGCTGCACCAATCAATATCGGGCGGGCCACAAACGCTTCTCATCAATTGGCACTCCGAAGACAGACGTTTAGAAAACACAACGTTCTAAACACTGCAAAATACAAAAGTGTGGACGAATTCACATACTCGCATAATTTGGTGTATGCGGGATAAAATCAGCAGCTGCCGGCTTTAAACTGCACTTATCAATAGGTCACCGGATTTGGGTGAAAAAATTCTAAAGCGAACTGAGAGACCGAAATGTCATGCTTAAAAATAGAAAAAAGTCAAGAACTTTGGAAATGGCGAAAATTATCAAAACAACCTCGAAAACTCCGGAAAATTCCATAGATGCTACCGTCAGCCCAGAGCCAGACAAACCAAAAAGAGAGGAAGGAAGCTTTCAATTAATGTCAAGATGAGGATGGGGGATGTGGACGGACGGATAGATGGGGCTGTCGGGAGCTGAGCATTAGACTGGACCGTGGATTATCTAATTGTGAGAGGCCGACGATGAGGCGGAGCTGCCGACTCACGGCATTTACAGATCGTAATCCGCGGTCATGATTCAATGAAAAAAAAGCATGATTAAGAGATAATGCTCCTACACGGCAACATGATCGATGGAGGTCTGCTAATAATCCCGGAGGGGGGAATGGGAGAAAACTTTGGAATTAGGGAGCTATTGGAATTACGTTCATCTCTGAAAATCGGAATTCAAAGTCAAGAGATGGCACAATCTGAAAACAAATTAAGAACTACCGATTACTTCATCCTACGAAAACACAGCAGATGCTGACTTCGTGCTGCAATCGGATATGAAAAAAAAACCCGAACCCTGCTTGTGAAAATATCTGTGCTGGTGAAATTTGGAGAGAAGCAATTTTTTGAAACCATTCACACTGTAGAAGAACCTTCCTTTTAAAGCTTTAGCAAGTCTCCCACCTGCTGCTCGCCGCAGCACTAAGCTGGCAGCTGCTGTCTTTGTGGTGCAAACACAATTCATTCTTGGACCTCGTTATCAAAGCCAAACCATTCCATTTTTCCTGGAATTCCAACTCGAAATGTCTTTTCCACTGGAACCCTTACAGCGCCTTCGTCATTGATTGCTGCAGCACAACGCCAGCAGCTGCTGGGCTTATGCCGTGTTCATATTTCAAAACCTAATTTGTAACTATCATTAGTGCGGACTAATTAATGTAGTTTCCATTTAAAACTGTTTTCCATTTAAAACCTTTTGATTTGAATATGATGCTACTTTTGCATCGGTAGCGCCAGCACAATGCACTCAGAGCTCCAAGTTTCTGCTGTATTTATGAGAGCAAAAGCAGGAATATCGTGAGATACAGTTTACCGCAATGATAAGAGGTCATGGTGCGGCTGCAGCTAACACACCAACACTACGGTAGATTCTTTCCGCTGTTGGATATCCAGCACGAAGCCGGCAGCTGCTGACTTCATGCTGCATTCATAGTGCTGAATTTTTGCTTTGTTTCCTTAAAAACTTTGGAGGCTGTCAATTTGGGGAATTTCTTCCAATGATATCATTCTTCTCAGAGGAACCCTCTCATTCTAACGTTAAAGTACTTTCCGCTCCCAACTGAATCATCCACCTCAAAGCCGGCTGCTGACGACTCCAAGCTGCTTTCAGAACTTCAAGTTGTACATAGGTCTGCTTCTAGAAAAAAAAGCTCTCCTAAAATCGCTTGGCGCCATTTCTCCTTTCAAATAATCTCTTCTATCAAAATGACCTCAGTCCACTCAGACAGTAGGTGCGGGCGGATCGCTGGCTTTTGGCGGGCGGATCGACATCCCCGCGCCATCCGCCCGCCAGTAGCCAGCTATCAGCCCGCCAATGGCCAGCTACCCGCCCGCCAAAAGCCAGCAATCCGCCCGCCAGTAGCCCGCGATCCGCCCGCCATTAGCCACCGATCCGCCCTCGATGTCACATAATGGTTATTCCGACGGTCTCCGTGTGCGGGACCACCCCCCCCCCCAAGCCGTGGGGAACAATCCCCTCAGCTGCCAAAAATTATTCTCCGGCTTCTGAAAGATCCTTCAAAGGTGACTTGAAGTCACCTTCCAGGATCGGCCTCGAAATGCCGAGTGAGCATTCAATGCGATGGAGCGCCTTTTATACCCTTCGTTTTGTTTACTCTGAGCATGATGTTGATACCAGAAAAGAACTCATCAATGATTGACAAGTTTCACCGTGTGAAATTTAAGCGGGCGGATCGCTGGCTATCAAAGCTCTGGCGGGCGAATCGCCTGCACGCTGCGGGCGGATCGCTGCATCTAATAGCTCAGCAGGCGGATCGCTGTTAGGTTGCGGACGGATAGCCGCTCTAGAGCTTGCCGGCCATCCGCCCGCAAGCGTGATCTTCTTCCCCAGGCACCGCTATCCGCCCGCAAAACGCAACGATCCGATCGCGAAAACAATGAGAGGCAGCGATCCGTCCGCGGAGACAACGAGAGGCAGCCATCCGCCTGGCGAGGCCACGATTGGCAGCGATCCGCCCGCAACTTGCTGGCGTACGGCCCGCAGAGGCCTTGATTGCCAGCGGTCAGTCCGCACCTATTGTTTGAACAATGTTGCTATTTTTACCGTTATAGGATGATCCAGCACAGAGTCAGCAGCTGCTGATGTCATGCTGCGTTCAGAACTCCAAGTTTGAGCCCTGCTTCTATGAAAATAACTTTTTCCTAAAACGGCTTGGCGAGATTTCTTCAGTGAGCGATCTTTTTCTTAGAGTTTACGCCTCTCTGGTGAAGTACAACATGTGGTAGGGTAGTTAAATCTCAATCATTGAATATTTTCCCCCTTAGAGATGCAAGTGCTCAATCTGTGTTTATCGCCTCCATCATATCCGACTTAATTAGTTCTATTCTCAAAATAGACGCTCCCATATAGAAAACACATAAAATCTGTAGAGAAATTACGTCTCTAGCACAAATGCATAGATGTATATACAAATATATATCAAGTACAAATGAGGATTCTGGGTGAAAACACTAAAATGAGTAAAAAATGAAGTATGCAGCCGAATTCCGCCAATAGTCTATGGTTATACTTTTTTTTACATCTTATTACTAATGCGATCCGGTTTGGGGTAGAGAAGCATGCAAATAAGAGCAGCCTTTCCAGACGGAAATCTCTCCTCAGATTCATAAATTTGTTCCATCGAGTCGCTCACTGGAGGATTATGGACTCTGTGCCCCCCTCCGGAAAAAACTCTCTTTGCACTTCATAATGTCTTAGAGTGGGCGCTCCCCTCGGGATAGAGGCACAACTATTCTGAGAGAAGCGTCCTACACAATCCACACAACTTCAAAATCCAGCTTAGCAAACCTTAGCACTCGAAAATTCGCCTGATGTCGCCCATTGTCGCACAGTTTCGCGCAGAGAGGCAGAGGGATAACAATCTATTTAATGTGAATGTTTTTTTGACGTTGATAAATGATGGAAGATGGGAAAACGAACAAAGCGACACTGAGCGAGAAAGGGCGACACAAAGCGAGGGTAAGCGATATTCAGCGATGGAAGGCGGAGAACAACTTTGCGAATTCGATCAGAAAAAAAGATAATAGAAGTGGCTGACAGACCCTGGCGACAGTCAGCGGCACATAGCGACAGCAGGCGATGCTAGGCAACAACACGACTGAATGGTTCAACCAAATGCTGATCACGGGCAAGCGGCGACAACGAATGTCAGAGCATAGTATAAACGCAACTGGAAAATCCTATCGGCCCTCAGCGGTCGCCGACGACATTTAGCGGGGATAACGACATCAAACGACAGAGTGTAGAGAAATATTCCGCTAATTCAATCTATTATCTTGTGACAGGATAGTTAAATAAAATAACTGACGAATTCTGGACACAGTCAGCGGTAAAGAGCGATAGTACGCGATGTTAGGCGACATTACGACCAATTGGTTTTAATAAACGTTAAACAGGAGCAAGCGGCCCTAACAAATGTCAAAGCATTGTATTGACAGAACAGGTAACTTTTAGCGACCCTGAGCGATAGCGCGTGACACTAAGCGGGGGTAGGCGACATCAAGCGATGAAGCTTGAAAATTTTTTCTTTGCTAAATCCGTGTGATATCAGATGACAAACGAGAAGAATAGGCTGAGCGACCAGAGTTGGCGACGGTGAGCGGCACGGAGCGATAGCAGGCGATGCTAGGCGACACCATGAGAAAGTGGTTTTACCAGAACTTGAATATAAAATTGATTACAGAACCAAGCTGAAAGCATGGTATAAACAGAATGGATAAACCTTATCGATCCTGGGCGGAAGCGGGCGACAATAAGCGAGGGTAAGCGACTTAGGTCGAAAGAACGGATTTTTTTTTAAAATTAATCTAATTAAAGTAGGTTGATAAAAGAGTTTGAAAGGACTGAACGACAAACTTGGCGACAGTGAGCGGCACAGAGCGGCAGTAGGCGATATTGGGCGACGAAATGAGAGAACGGTTCTATCAATGATTAAGCGGGGACGAGCGGTAACAACAAATATTAGAGTATTGCAAAACCAACATAAGTAAGTCTTAACGACATTAGGCGACAACTGGCGACATTAAGCGAGGGTAGGCAACACCAAGACGCAAAAAAAACTTTTCTGGTCCTAAGAGAAAGCAGGTAGCAAAACTTTCAAATCAATTGGGCGCTAAGAATAAATAAAAAGTTTCTTAGACAAGACTAAAATCGTGGTTGAAATAAATAAGTAAAATAAATAAACACAGGAAAATTTTAGCGACACCAAGCGATACTGAGCGACAATAAGCGACAAATCAAAACACCACGCAACAATTTTTTCATTAAATCCAGAAGAAAAAGCTGTACAAAAAGGAATAATAGCAGATGCTGTTAAGGATTGACAGACCTGACGACACAGAGCGACAATGAGCGACAGCGAGCGGCAATAAGGTGTCCCGCCTGCACGATACTTAGCAGTATGCAGAAAAAAGTAAACTGAGTTCTAGCATGCTAATACGTATGCAATATCCTTCAGTCGAATACAGTTTGGGAGGGATATGATGATAACCAACATCAAAAAACAATCCTGAAAATAGGAATAAATAAGCACCAGCTTAAGACGAAAACGAAAATGACGACAAGAACGCGGTCCACTATAAACATTGTTAGCGACAATGAGCGACACTCGGCAACAACCGGTGACAAGAACGACTCAGCGCATACACCTGATTGGTCAACGGCTAAAAATCAAGCAAGGTTTGGGTTATTCGACGGAAATAGTACGTAGCGAATGAACGGTGGCGATCGCGAGCGACACATAGCGACGATGAGCGATCTTGAGCGACTTCCAGGTCATAAATCAAATCAGATCTTGGATTAAAAAGTATAAGAGATCGTATAACTTTCGGCGATAGTCGGCGACAACTGGCGACAAGAGCGGCTCTGGGTAAAACTCTTATTGGACAAGGGTCATTATATAAGGAAGACTGAGTGCTGTTACGTACGATATTATCCTTTTACAGTTAGCGACTTTGAGCGACAGATGGCGAGAATGAGCGATGTGGAGCGACTCTACAAATGCTACATCGTCCCCAGTGCAACGAAAGGATTGAGTGATCTGACTCAGAAAATTAGAAACTCACAGGCGGCGACTGCGAGCGACAGGTAGCGACAAAGCTCCAACATCCGCCTAGCCATCACCAGCCTCTGACCGGGTTCATACTTCTCGCGACCAGCGACAGCGACAGTACATGTCAGGAGTATCGATTTTCGGTCGATGGTTATGGTAAACATCGCGTGGCGTCGCTCATCGCTTGGAATATAATATCGGCCTAAGAATTGCGAGCGACAGTAGGCGACACTTGGCGATAAAAGGCGGTGAGAAAGAAGCAGCTATTGAAACGAAATTGTACTGAGCGCAGTAGACGATGAGTAATCAGGGGATGTAGACATGAGCGGCGTTCGGCGACAGTGAGCGACAATGAGCGACAGTGAACGAATTCGCAAAAAAAACAAAGTTCTAAGAGTAATGCGAGACCATCGGTAACACTTGGCGATAGTAGGCGAAAGAGAGCGACATTGAGCCAGCCAAGACAAAATCGAGATTCTGAGCGACAGTTATTGATTAAAAACGACTTGGTGACTATTGATCGGAATAAGCGACAGTGAGCGATATTGAGCGACATTGAACGGCTTCCTTGAAAGAATCAATTTTTTCAGAATTCATTGTCTACTGTGGCCGGGTTCATACTTCCCGCAACGAGAGACGCAGTGTTTATCACGTTAACCGACCGAAAAATGATATGGCTGGTATGCATTGTCGCGGAAAGCGATAACCCGGCCTATGGGCGACACTTAGCGACAAAGAGCGACATTGAACGATAACGAGGGTCTTCAAGGAGAAGAACTCAAACTATGAATGCGGTGAAGTGATTGTATGCTAGTTATAAATTTCAATCAAAAATGGAAAAAAAATCTGGCAGCCAGCACAGAGTCAGCAGGTGCTGCCTTCGTGCTGCAACAGTCAATAACTTGAGAGTGAACACATCATCACAGAAAAAGGGAAGGATGCATTGCAAACATCGAAAAACATAGCATTACACAAACATATCAAAGACTTAAAATATATATAAAATCCAAAGAAAGTTGTAGATTATAGAATGCAAGTTCAAATCAGCTATGGCCGGCAGCTGCGCCTTCGAAAAGCAATAAGAGCCGAACTCGTTTAGTTAGGAAGAATAATTGAGCCAAACCTATCAAATGTTGTAGCTGAAAAAAATCTGGAAGCCAGCACAAAGTCGGCAGCTGCTGCCTTCGTGCTGCACCAATCAATATTGCACGGGCGCATATCCCATCAAAGCGAAAAGAGAAGACATTGCTTGTTTCAAGACATGACATTTGAATTATTTTAAGAAAAAAATGCGAGTAAATGCAAAATCCAGTCCAGAACGAAATCGACAACTGCTGGCTTCCGCACATCACCATTCGATAGAGGTTGGACTTTTGCTCCGAGGGGATTGGAGCCTAATGGATATGGAATTTCTCATTTCCTACTTGTGTATGCCATGGAGACGTTTTTCTTCTCCATTCACTTTCGCACGTAATAGCTGAATCGAGCCGAGAATAGAAAAATCTACATGCTACAGCTTTCGCAAAAAAGTTTTATTTCTCGACTTTAATTAGGTGAGAGATATATACCATCTGGTGTCATTTGTTATACTCAAAAGTACCAAAATAGGCAAAAAACACTCCCAGGCGAGCCATTCTTTCTCCCTTTGCAAGTTCGTTCCCGAAAACATCAGCCTTCAGTGACTACTGCAGAATAATCAAGAACTTCGAGCTTCTCTAGCGGAAGTTTTCTGCAAAGATTTTGCAAAACTGAAATATTCTGAAATTCACAGGAGAAACTGCAGGAGCGAAGCGCATGGAAGAGGATATCAGACTATCCCTGCATAATCGGACGAAAGCGCAAACAGAAGGAAGAACCAGTGAAGAGCCAGGACAATATATGTGGTAGTTTAACTTCCCCGTAATTCTCGTTACCCTGTCCCGACTCTACAAAAAGTATTTTCTAGGACACGTTCTGGATGCAGCACGAAGTCAGCAGCTTCTTGCCATACGCCCGCATTGAATCTTGAAGTAAGTCATAGACGCAGCACGAAGTCAGCAGCTGCTGGCTTCGTGCTGGCATGTGCTGGAAAATAGACGGTTTGTTAAAACTACTGCGTGTACCCCAAACAGTGTAGTTGATACAGTATTCTTTCAAAACTTTTTTTCTGAAGATAAATTCCCACTTAGAGCTCTGACAGATTTTCCAGCTGCAGCACAAATCGCACAGCAGCTGAATTTGTGCTGCGTTTGGAGGAAATCTCCCTCAAAACATTTTCACTAGCAAGATCATTCAAATGTGGAGTTTCAAAATTTTCCAGCAATCCAGCACAAAGCCGGCAGCTGCTGACCTCATGCTGGTTTCAAAAACCCAAGTTTTTTCCGAGTTTCTGGATAAAACCTTTTCAAGGCAAAATCAGCGGGATTCCTTCATCAATGTATTTTCTTGTTCCAAAACTCCCTCGAGATCAATAGTTCTTGATCTAGCACAATGCCACCAGCCGTTGACTTCATACTGCATTAGGAGTCCTCGATTTCAGCTTTGCTTCTAAATAAAAAAACTATCTTGTTCCACCGCTAACTATAATCTCCCATCTGTATTTAGCTCTATAAGGAAAAGCTTTCGATGAAATATTCTATTCTGTAATCGAGCGATCCAGTGCAACGTCAGCAGCTGCTGACTTTCTGCTGCAGTCAGAATACTCGATGTCTCTAGATAAATTTCTCCCAACTTTTATCCGCTGAGATTCATTAAACTTCATGGACAGGTTTCTGTCCGTGCACAATTTTCTCTTGAGAGTTTCCACCTCTTTAGTGAAATTCGATAGCCCATCCAAATAACGCAGCACAACATGAGCAGCTGCTGGCGATTCTGTACACAGTAGATGTTCACCAAATTGCTCGTTAAAAATTACTTACGGTTCCCAACACTGGAAAAAAGTAAAAACAAAAATGCAAAAAACCGGTCTCAACTTTTTTTTTGAAATTTGTTCTGCATCATGCGTAAAGTCGATCTAAAATCGCGCATTCATAGCTTGATGCAGTACAAAACCAGTAGCTGCTGCGCCCGCGCTGCCAGCAGAACACTTAAAGACTCCTTCTTGGACCTTTTGCACGTTTTCTTTGTAGGATCAAGATTCCAAGATCAAACTTCATATTCATACAAGTTGGTTAGATTTCGTAGTATCAGCACGTGCTGGCTTAATCGCGCATTCGAAGTATCCGTCAATTTGCCAGTCAGAGAACATATGGTTAGTCGTAGCAAAAGTCAGCTTAGTTAGGAATTTGCTTCCAGAGCTTTCCGAGAACTTACATATTATTGCGGATTTTCGAGCGTCACGCTATTTATTGATCAATGCAGCACAAAGTCAGCAGCTTCCACTATCTCCATCGAGACTCTGTTCAAATGAGGTTCAGTTTGAAGTAATCAGATATTTTAGTTTCCCCGGAGCCGTATTTTAATAGAGATTTTCATTCTTGTGCTCACTCTGTGTTTATCGCTTTCATCATACTCGACTTAATTAGTTTCCTCCTCAAACAAACGTCGCTTTCCTATCTCGAAAACACATAAAGTCTGGAGAGACCATACGCTCTTCCACTCAAAGTGTGAACGAACTTTGCTAGATTAGTCGAGAGGAGAGCCCCGAATCAATACCAGGTTACCGTGTGTGAAAAGGGGAATATGCAGCCAAATTAGACTAGGGAAATCGATGAATTCGCTTTGTTGTTTACGTAGAAAAGACCACGCATCTTTGAAAAAACGGCACTTCAAAGTCCAAGCTTGGCAAACTTGAAATTTCATGAAATCGCCTGATGCCGCTCACTGTCGTACACTGTCGCGCAGCGAGGGTAAGCTATATCAGGCGATGGAAAAGTTTGCTCTGGTAATTATAAATGATAAAAGATGGGAAGATGAATTATCGAATCGAGTGAAGAGCCATGGCGACATTACGCGACACACAGCGACAGCTGGCGTTATTGAGCGACATCATTAACAGGAGCCAGCAGCAATGACAAGTGACATTGAGCGATAGCGGGCGACACTGCGTAAGAACAGAAGATAATGAGAGGCAGAGCGCATAATTTTTTCAAATACATGTGGTAGCAGGCTGCTCTATGATTGAACAAATCGAGCTACTAGCCATTGCCACATTGAGCGGCACACAGCGACTGCTCACCGGAAGGAAGTCTGTACGCCCCCTACAAACTCATTTAAAGGGCGACCCTCTAAAAAATGCCGCACAGCAAATCTTGGAGAAGCACACGGATCACGAAAAACTCGAGGACTCCAAAGCCCAGATTTGGCAAATTTAAGAATTCAAGCAATCGCCTGGCGTCGCTCACTGTCGTATAGTGTCGCGTTGTGTAGCACAGCGTCATTCAGCACCGACTTTCATCTAGCACCTGAGGAATCTCTCAAAGATAATGACAGTGGTGTATCGATAGCTGTCGACTTGTGTCGCCACATGTCGCTGACACTATCGACACACATACTGCAGTGGGCAATTGAGGTTTTTCGTAAGCAACAGCAAAACATGCTGGGCGTACAGTCAACGATACTGGGCCGCAGGGTGACGCTGAACGAAGGATAAGCGACGGAGTTTGAAAAACATTTACCGCTAAATCCGTGTAATCACAGATGACAAAACAGCTCAGCAAACTCGGCGGCAAGTACTCTGAGAAAACTCGCCGCGAACGAGCCGTGAACCTACCGCGAACCTCGCGCCTGCCGCGAATCTGCCGAAAACCTACCGCTAAGCTCGAACCTGCCGCGAACACCTCGGCACCGCGATGTTCGTTTAGTGTTAACTTTGGAGCTGGTGCGAGCCTGCCGCGTATCTGCCGCCAACCTACCGCGATGTTACTCTCTGCCGCGAAGCTGCCGCGTATCTGCCGCGACCCCATCTGAACTGGGTTATTATTCAATATCTTAATGAGGCCAAATCGTCAATAGTGGTTTTAGATGTTTCGTGAAATCCTGATAACATTGATGATAACCGCTTCACTTCACCAGCTCAAATCGTGCAATATATGCCTCACTTCACCATTTTTTTCCTGCAAAGGTTCTTGTTTTCTCCTTTATCTTTCTCTGTGTACAGTTATGTAAATTTCTAACTTCAACGTCTCGACAAGCGGCTAAATCTACGCCTGACATCCGGCGTCAATTATGTTTTTGCACCTTGTAAAGAATACATATACCTCAACGTACCAGGTCGTTCAATAAGTTTTGTCGTTCGATAAGAGAGGGCGTTGCGACTAGCCCAATTTTTTTTTGTTTCGTTGGTACACTCTTTATATGAACGTACATATGTTTGTGAAGTTTCATTTCAATCTGTCAATTCATTCTTTGTTTACCAGCCATTTAGTGTCGCCGTGTCACAGCAATGGAAAAAAATTGAATATTGTGCAGTGATAAAATTCTTATTTTTGGAAGGTGTAGCACTGAAAGAAATTCACGAACGAATGTTAAAAGTGCATAACGATTGTTCGCCTACAATTAGAACAGTAGAAAGGTGGGTTGCTGAATTTAAACGTGGTCGTACAAGCCTTGAAGACGATCCACGTGAAGGACGTCGAAAAAGCGCATCAACACCAGAAATCATAGCCAAAATACAGGATATGGTTTTGGAATGTCGTCGATGGACTGAGAGAGATTTAGTAGAATCTCTACACATCTCATTAGGCAGTTTGAGCCATATTTTAAGTGAAATTTTGGGTTTAAGAAAGCTGTGTGCACAATGGGTGCCGCATTCGCTAACAATAGAGCAAAAACAAATTCGAATGCGACTTTCTCAGCAACATTTGGAGCGTTTTAAAGAGGATAAAGTGGATTTTGTGCGTCGATTCATCACTATGGATAAGACTTGGATTTTTTTGTTTTTTTTTTTGAAGTGTATTAACGTTCAGGGAGATTATACTGAATAATAAAATGTATTTTGAATCATAAAATTGTGTTTTTCATGTTGAACGACAAAACTTATTGAACAACCTGGTAGAACATAATTTTCCGATAGATTTTTATAACAGCAATGCGGCGAAGCGCAATTCTCTTCCATTGGTTCACCTACACCACAAAACTGTTCCTGTAGTGTACCGGAAACGCGCACGCTGAACGACTGATCGAACCCGCGCGGCCTACGGGACGCCTCTGTGCTGGGTGGACAGACGATTGGTCAGACCAAGTTCGCACAGGCGCCCCTGTCATTCAATGACGTGCCTTGGAGCCGGATCGTCTCCCTCATGTGAGGTGAGGGAGAAACGATAGAGGGGCTTTATCCCCCTTCCCAAATGTTTGCAACTGACAAGCTTGCGAGAGGGGAAGCATAAAATTCATGCTTCAAGTATATGCAATAATCAGTCGGCGCCTTGAACCAGCCGAGTCGGCTCCTGATAGGCTACGACTCGGCAGGTTTGCGGGAGATTCGCGGCGAGTTTTCGCAGAGTAATGGCGACAGAGAGCGACACAGCGCGACAGCAAGCGATCTTATGCGACTTCTAGTGGGAATGAGGTTTGGGATACGTGAATTCATACAGTCCCTGGATAGCTTTTATGCGAATCAATGGAATTGCGATATTAAAAAACATAGATGAAAATAAAGAAAAATTTAAATAAGAATGATCCTAGCGCGACAGGACAGTTCTAGACGACAATAAACAATAATATGAAACATTTTTTGCACGAATCCTGAAAAAAATAGCAGCACAAAGGAAAAAAATATTGGCAGGCGTTGCTAAGTTTTGTCAAACCTGACGACAGTGAGCGATACTGAGCGACAAGGAGCGACAACACGTTGGCGATACAGGGCGGTGCGTAGCAGTGAACGGAAACGAGTATATTCAGTGAATTAGTATGTCAGCAGAGGAATGCTTATAAATAGCAAACAAGTAAGACGTCCGAGTCAGAGCAATGTCGTGCGACAGTTGGCAACAATTAGTCATGGAGCACCATCTCTGAAAAAAGAGATATATGAGCAGCAAACTATCTCGACAGCGGAAAGTTACAAGCGACACCGGTCTTGTACGCGCGATATTTGGCGACAATGAGCCACAATGGGCGACAGATGGCGACAATGAGCGATATTGAGCGAATCCATAAAATACATGTAAAAATTCATGTATACAGCGACGAAAAGGAATGGAGGGTTAACTGATGCACCCGTGAGAAAAAGTAGCAATCGACAGTTGGCGTCGGTAAGCGACAGATCTTGACAATAAGCGATATTGAGCGAATCTATGGAGAAAGGAAGGCATGCAGAGAAGGGAAGCAGAAAATTGACTACCAAGACGATATTACAACCGGTTACAGTTACAGGGCGTCAGTGAGCGACAGTTAGCGACACTAGGTGGCATAGATTGGCTCCACGAAAAAAATCTGATCGACCGGCAGTCAAGGGCAGGAAAAGCTAGGCTAATACAACGCAGAACTTTAAAAGCTCACAGTAGGCGACAATAACCGGCATATAGTGACATAGCGCGAGATTTCGAAGCAATATACATATTTTAGGAGATTTCACACTAGAAGCAATTAGCGACATCAAGCGACATCACGAAAAAAATCAGAACAGAAGAGTTTGAATGATGCATCGAGAAAAATTGCAGCTTCAAGTTGTGGAGCGACAGTTGGCGACAATGAGCGACAGTGAACGAGTGTGAGGAAACAAAATCGAAAAACACAACGGCTGGACAGTAGTGGAAAATTAGGTATGCCGCGAAAGGGAAAACATTTGACAGTTGGCGGCAGCAAGCGACATATAGCGACATTTTGCTACATCGCGCGATGAAATCTGTTAGGCGCATTCAGCGCGGAAACGTCAAAATTCTGAGCAACTAACGACATTGATAGGCTGCTCAGGAAAATCCATTTAGTTAGCGGCCATACTGCAAGGAGGGATTGAGTGATGTTCGGACAGCTGGTGAGCGAGAGATAGCGACAATGAGCGATTGTGAGCGACCATAAAAACAGAAAATGAACAACAGCTGTAAGATGATCGATTAAAATGAGCGAAATAGCGTAATTAAAAAGTTGGCGCCAGTAGGCGACAGTTGGCGGCAATGAGCGACGGCCGGCGACAGTGAGCGATAAGAAGCAGCTCCAAGGATATACTTCATCATTTGAGGGGCGTAATATTCCGCAGCCTATGTTTGAGTATAATAGCAGGATAAGTCATACGCATTCATGCAATAACAAATGTTCGGACAAAAGCAGCCGACTCGTAGGCGAAATCGGACAATGAGAGGGCAATTGCGGATTATCGGAATGCTTTATGCATATACAATGGAAATATTGTGTATATCTGATCAGAAACCGATATTTGCACCAATGTGGCAGAAGCACTCTTCTGGGTAGAAAGGATGGACCCGGAATGGAAACGTAGGTAATTGATAAATGGGTGAGTAGATTTGTAGGTGAGTTAGGGTACGGAAGGCAGTATTCCATGGAGTATTGTGTCTCAGAAAACAAGCGAGTCGTGGCAACTACATGGAACAGTTGGCGACAGTGAGCGACACCAGTCGACAGGCAGCGCCAGTGGGGAGCAATCAAATAAGATAGGTTTCATAGGTCAGAAAAGAAGAAGAGATTGTATGCGAATGAATTTGTGAGTTACGCACGGCAACTACATATGTGGAACAGTTGGCGACAGAGAGCGACACCAGACGACAGGTTGCCAATGTACGCGCTTTATGCGAAATTTTAAGAAAAATCTAGTGTAATGGAAAGAGAAGTGAGACTTCATGTCTGACAAAAAAAACCTAGTGAAGCATGACAGCTATGAACAACAGTTTACGACAGTGGGCGACGCCTAGCGAAAGGCAGCAACAATGACGGGTCCATGCAAGGAAGTCAAATAGGATTGGTTAGAGTAGTCAGTAAGGATCAAGAGACTGTGTACGTGAAAAAGGCGGGTGAAGCGTGGCAGTTTTGGGCAACAGTTGGAGACAAGAAGCGAGACCTAGCGACAAACAGCGACATTAGGCGATTCATGGCAGCTGCTCAATGGAGTTTGAATGCAGAAAATGAGCAAACCATAGCAACTACAAGAGATAGTTGGCGAAAGGTAGCGGCAATAAGCGATTTATGGAAAGTCAAGTAAGAGTGGTCAAAGTATTCAATAAGGATGATGAAACTGTGTCACGAGGCAAGTATATGCAACAGCAGGCGTCAAAGAGCGGCACCTAGCGACACGACGCGACATTCAGAGGTCCATGGGGGGAATCAGATAGGATTGATCAAAATAGTCTTCAAAAAATGAAAGACTGCGATCGTAGGAAAACACAACGAGTGAAACATAGCAACCATGAGCAACAGTTGGCGACTATGAGCGGCACCTTGCGAGAAGCAGCGACAATCAGAGGAACATAGGGAAAAGTCGGACAAGATTGGCAAAATAAATCCTTTAGGGGTCGTTCATACTTCCGCCGCTGAGCGGCGCGGCGAAGGGCAATTCCATAATATCGATCGCACCGCGCCGCGTGATCAATATTACAACAATACACTGTGCCGGGCCGCAATAAACGAAGTATAAACGAACGAGTAAAAACACAGTGTTCGCCACAAAAAAAAACTACGAGTGAAGCACAACAATAGTGCGCGACAGTTGGCGACAACGGGCGACACCTGGCGACAGGCAGTGACTACAAGCGATACATGGCAAAAGTCAACACTGGATAACGGAGTAGGTCCGAGAAAAAACTGCGAGTGACATATAGCGACTATGGGCGACACTCAGCGACACCATGAAGCAGGTCACAACGAATAGCGACGAATTGCGACAAGGAGCGATATCGAGCGACATTGAGCGACTCCTTAGAGAAAATCCGAATCTTCATTACGTAGGTGCTGTGGAATGAGAGCGACAGTTCGCGTCAAACTTTGTGACTAAGAGGTTCGAAGAATTTGAGACATTCCGACGTAATGACAGCGTACAAGGAAAGGAGTATACATGTGATGCTGAACGTTTGGAATCAGAAAACACCAATTCTATACTTTGCCGGGAGAAGAACTCGAGCATGAAAAGGTTCATTCAATCAAATGAATTGAATGCTTTGACGCTGCTGAAAAAAAATGGTTTTGTGCAGATGCATAAAGGCAGAAAACCTATTAAATTTAGAGGAATTTGAAGTCAGCAATGACGTTTTTCCAATCAAACTGGTCCAAAACAAGGCCAACTTTGAGGGTATGCCGGGCAGGTAATACACTTTTCGGACCGCGCCGGGCATGGAGCAAGCAGAAGCCACAAATGGAAGTGCAGGGAATGTGAGAACGTCATCTATAGTACATCATCAATCGATCGACTCATATGGCTTCTATACTGAAAGGACGCACGTACAGACGTTCAAGAACCTCAATAGCGTCATTAAGAGGGAAACTGTCAAAAGAAGAAGAAGAAGAAGGAGGACTGAGTAGAGACAGTATGAAACCAGTTGGAGGCATGTAACTGCCGACAGGGTGATTCGTCACAAAACATGATCGCGAAATTCGAAACATTCCACATTCTACGAAGCGAAACTTCGACAGCTTCATGTTTATCACTGCGGAATTTGAGCGCGGCGACTGGCAGCACGTGAAAGGCATAGAGTTGGATTTGGAGGCGATTTCGCGGAGATTGCGCGGAGACCGGAAACCAAACTCTTCAGTTTCGGAGTCGAATGTAAACACGTGGATTCATGCTAGGACGATTCTCGGCCCTGAT
The DNA here is from genome assembly GCA_029168955.1 of Aplectana chamaeleonis. Classification (NCBI taxonomy): domain Eukaryota; kingdom Metazoa; phylum Nematoda; class Chromadorea; order Rhabditida; family Cosmocercidae; genus Aplectana; species Aplectana chamaeleonis. Next base: position 1,025,289 of record JAPDOI010000053.1, read on the forward strand.
CCGCCTGGCAGTTCGACTCATCCCCCCCAATCTGCGGATCGAGCTTCGAAGAGCTCGCCAAAGGTCTGCTTCAATGTGGAAAGGCTGCAATGGTAGCTCAACAGCCAGGAGAGGGAAGACTCAATTCCAAAGCTCGAGAACTTCTCAAACGTCGGGGTGAATTAAGAAGGGATCCAACCGCAGCACATGTGGAGAAGATCGTCATCAACAAGGCCTGCCGCATAGCAGCCAGGGAATCTCTCAGAGAACACCGGAGGAATGAGTTGGTATCGACCGCCGCTCAAAGAAGGAGTCTCAAACGCTGTCGAAATGATCTCACGGATTATCGTAATGTAACGACGTACCTGATGGTCAAACATGGAACACCTAGAACTGAAAGAGTGGATATGGAACGCATTGTTACGGAATTCTACACCGATCTCTATCGCTCAACTACGCCGGTTCCTAGATGTTCCTCTCCAACCGGAGATCCAGTGCCACCTATTCTCTTATCCGAGGTCGCTAATGCCTTGCGGTCGCTCAAGAAAGGAACAGCTCCTGGCCCTGATGGTATCACTGCAGAGGTGCGACGGCGAACCAATCTACCTGGAAGGAAACGAACAAGGATCGAGTTGATAGCGACAGTTCACCTCCGCACTGCCGTTCAGTCCGCAAAGTGCACCTGATTGCGAAATCTTGCTGCGGCGCGGTTGCGAGAACATCCTCAGACAAGGATGTGATCACCCGGGCGCTTTGGCCTTTGGTGCCCGGGTGATCCCACCGCCCGGGTGATCCCACATCCCTGTCTGAGGATAATCGCAACCGCGCCGCAGCACGATTTCGCAATCAAGCGCACTTTGCGGACTGAACGGCAGTGCGGAAATGAAGAATATGTCTACCTAGGACGAGAACTCAATATGGAAAACGATCTGCCGGAGGAGATTGACCGAAGAAGAAGATCACCATGGGCAGCGATGAGCACAATCCGAGAAGTGACCAGCGAGATTCAGGATAAGCAAGCTGCTGCTCACCTGTTTGACTCTACGGTACTACCTGCGTTGTGCTATGGTACCGAGACGTGGGCCCACACCAAGGGGACTTCTGTTGCCCTGAGAACAGCACACAGGGCATTGGAAAGGTGCCTAATGGGGAACAAATCGTCGAAAACAATGGCGAAAAAGGGCTGAGCAGCTGTGAACTCCCAAAGCAGTCTGGCATACGAGACGCAGTATCCCATATTGAGTCTGCGAAGCACAGATGGGCAGGACATGTGCTGCGAAGAGTCGACGATAGATGGAGTACCAGGATCACACACTGGTACCCTCGCTATGTCAAAAGGACTCTGGGATGACCTGCGACGCGCTGGGCGGACAATTTCAACAAGTCATTCAACCTATTTAGGCTTACCATACTGGTTGACTGTTGCTCTTTCTAGGGAAACCTGGAGCGAATGTGGTCCACATCGAGAAGACCGCCGATGAAGATGGACCATCAAGGTAATCTGCGGATCGGCTTCTGTTGCTGTTTGGGCTCCTTCAGTACGCCCGAACAGCAACAGCAGTGGCCCGCAGAGTGGGAAAGAGAGCCCAACTGCCAGGCGGTAGCAATTCCTATTCGGTGCAGCTCGGCGGCCAAGAATTACCTGAGTAGACCGAATAGTCGTGACTTCAATCGCAAAAATCAGGGAATCCTAAACAAATTCAGCCTCAAAAAAGGATCACAATTCCAGCCGATTTTTTGAAGAATAATATTGTGACATGAGGTGATATACCCTCTTTGTCGGGGTCAATCCACTCGGGTCGATCTCGTACGTGTAGCGTCTAACAACAGCGGAAGGGGATCATGCACTAGCACAATCTTGATTCCAGACATAGAGAAGAGCTTCTCCAATGAGCTTTCACCTATTTGCCAAGGTAAAATCCTAGCGAGAAGCCATATCTGGCGAGAAAAAGCGTACATTCTTATACGACTTCAAACTATTGTTTGGCGTTGCAGTACATAGAAGACAGAGTTCGCGATAAAATTGAAGACAGGGTTCGCGACAAAAACGGTTCTAGTGCTATCCTCATGAGAACTCAGGCGATTCTCGGCCCCGAGAAGCCTGAGAGTTCGGCTCATGTTGCCCATCTGCAGGTCGGCTTCTGTTGCTATCCGGGCCACTTCTGTTGCGGTCCGGGCCGCTCCGGTTCGCCCAAACAGCAACAGCAGTGGCTCGAAGATTGGTAGAACGAGCCGAACTGTCAGGCGGCTCCAATTCCTGTTTGGCGCGGCTCGGGGCCGAGAATCGCCTGAGAAGGTCGATCTGGCCATCAAAAAGTAAAATCTCTAAATCTAGGTGCATCCAAATTCAGTGAATTTGATACACGGACGAATTCCAAAGAGGAAACATCTGCGAAAACGAAACAACAGCGAAAATAAGCATAAAACTTTTAGAACTCTGCTCTTTCAGATTTGTGCATGTTTGGGTGAGGACGCCAAATGGCGTCGAAGTATGGTTTCGCTTGAGCTCGATGCGATGCGTTGGCGCGATGTGTATCGCAGAACAGATCACAGCGCGTCCGATTTTCGTTGCGCAATGTATGTAAGTATGGTTCCCCCCTATGTATCGATCAAAAGACGTCGCGTGGTTGCTGGGTGTACACAGTGAGGAAGCGCGATACATTTGAAATGACGCCGAATTTGCATTCGCGCGACATCATTCAGCGATGGAAGTCGCGAGAAGGCAAGCCTTCTGCTGGTTCTAACAACCAGTTCTAGCATCAGATGCACTGAAATACAATTCATCCCCGCAATGACGTTCAGTCCGCAAAGCGCACGCTGATTGCGAAAGCGTGCTGCGGCGCGGTTGCGAATATCTTCAGACAAGGATGTGGGATCACCCAGGCGGTGGGATCACCCGGTCACAACAGGCGAAAGCAGCCCGAGTGATCCCACATTCCTGTCTTAGGATACTCGCAACCGCGCCGCAGCACGCTTTCGAAATCAGCCTGCACCTTGCGCACTGAACGGCATTGCGGAGATGAACTGTAAGCACATTTAGTTTCACTTGCACTGAACATAAACACGAAAAAACTGTTGCTATTGTTACTAAAAAACTGTCCAACACGAAATCGCGTAACTAGGCAATTGTGCGTAGTCGTACACCGTTTGCGCAGCGTTTACACCTGGAGTCCTACGCGAAGCGATTTTCGTGTCGCACTGACATGCGCCTTCGCGTCTTCCCGCGAAGACTCTGAACGCCGCCTCAGGTAAACGAGAAGCTGATAGACAGCGGGCGGGCGTTCACTGACGCGTCGTCGGAGCACCGGCCACACTCTCGTGATACATCATCGAAAATTACCCAAACCAGTTCTGGCGCAATATCCAAAAGCATTTTCCTCGCATTTCGGGACCCAGTTTTCTGGAAAAATACCTTTTGTGGGGATATTTCGCTACTTTCTAGTCCACAATGACGACATATCTACTGGAGAGTCAAACGAATTGGTGACACATACTACTAGAAAAATTAGTCCCACTAAAAACACATGCACACATCGATCAAACCCGTCAGGAATATGTAACGACTTCAAACAACACGCCGAAGGGCCATCAGCTAGTCTATCTAGAGCAGCTCCTCTTCAGCTGTTGACTGGAAAACAGGCAACACACGTTGACATTTGCAGATCCCGAATTCAGCTGGGAATTCTCCACCCGCTCAAAAACACCCGCTCGAACTGTGGTTCTTGAGTTAGTCAGCTTGATATCTGACTGATAGTTTAAACTCGGCGCAGAGGGATTTTTGAGAGGATTTTTAGCCCTAAAACTATAGGCTAATACTCTAGCCACCTCCGTGTAAGAAAGCAACCCCATCCTTGAAGAAAAACCTTTTCCCACGCTCGGACCACACTGCAAAGCGCACGTATTCTGCTAGACGTGAATTATGCGGGCTCGTTATGTGATTAATTCCCACAAGCCGACGACGATCAAATGGCCCCTGAGGGGATGCGCACGGGTCATACTGCTTACACTGAGGAGGGATGGGCCGAGATGATGAAACACCCTACTGATCAAACCTCAAGCGATTCAAACCACAGACGGCAGGCCGAAGAGGAAAAAATTTAGATGATGGCCATAGATGAAACTGAAGTCACAACAAACCCCATTATGACCACACATAAGACAAACTGACATACTCGCGTGCAAATGTTTTAGAAACGTTGGTTTTTTTCCTGATTTATAGGTTACAGCGAATGTAGGAGCCATTTTGTGGTCTAGTTACTCCCAGAGTGCAGAGCCGGTGCTATCGGGAGCCGCCCGTTCTCACATTAGTAAAACTAATGCTACGTCGAACTGCGTGACCGTTTGTGCCGTTGGCCATTTCACAGGACAAATCCTGATCATAAATGTTCACCCCTTCACCACGATGAGGTGACACATAAAGTGGGTTACCCTTGACGGAACTGTACTGGATAAAGTGGATAGCTACATCTACCTCGGGCGAGAAGTCAACATGGCAAACGACCTGGCGAATGAGATGTGGCGGCGGCGAAGAGCAGCCTGGGCACTATTCGGGAAGTGGCCGATGAGGTTTATGACGATAAGCTTAGAGCTCACCTCTTTGATTCCACTGTGCTTCCAGCGTTATGCTACGGCACCGAGACGTGGGCTTACAATAAGCGGATCTCAGTCGCAATGAGGACTTCGCAAAGAGCTTTGGAGAGGTGTCTTCTGAAGACAAACCGCCGAAAGCAATACCAAGAAGGACTCAGCAGTCAGGACATTCGGAAGAAGTCTGGCATTCGTGATGCGCTGTCTCATATCGAATCAACGAAGCACAGATGGGCAGGTCACGTACTACGCCGGTCCGATGACAGATGGAGTACCAGAATTTCGTACTGGTGTCCACGAGACATCAAGAGAACCCTCGGACGCCCCGCGACACGCTGGGCTGACACGTTCAGTAAATCATTCAAGCAGAAGGGTCTACCGTACTGGATGACTGTTGCTTTTTCCAGAAAATCCTGGAGCGAATGTGGTCCACATCGAGAAGACCTCCGATGAAGATGGATCATCAAAGTATCAAAGTAAAGTAAGTATAGGTTACAAACATTGCTACAAACAATAATTAAAACTACATACACTAGCAGTTCCACAAAATTTGTAGTATAAAAAAGGAGCGTGAAGACGAGTGTTTACAGTGAGCGAGCCCATGCGACACTCAGCGATGTAGAGCGACAGTAAAAGAACATGAACAGCAAAAACAGCGTTAGTGAGCGAAAAAAGATTGACGATTGGATTATGAAACGACTGCAGGCGGTCCCGATTGCGACACATAGTTGGGACAAAGAAGCGACACATTTAGCGAGAAATACCAATCGATGCTTGGCGACACAAAGCGACAATATGCGAGAAAAAAATTGTATTCAAAGATATGGAACAGAATTAGGTGGCACTAGTGGCCAGCGCAGGAAAATTTGTGGACTGTGGGTGTTGCTAAGGCTGGGCTAAATCGAGCGTCAAGAAGCGACAGTCGCCGAAATAGACCAGCACGAACTCACACAGCGGGCCACAGTGAGCGAGATCAGGCGACAAGTGAAGGAAGCAGACAACACTAGAAGATCATGAGAGTCAATGAAGCGACAGCGGCGATTCCGAGCCGCAGTTGGCGAAAAAGAGAAAAAAATCTTTGTCAAGATAAACTAAGAGGAAGCGGCCGCTAAATTGAGTCGCCAAGCGACATGGGGCGACAACAAGCGACTTTCGGCGATATGAAACAATATAAAACCACAGCATGCGAAATTGAACAATATTAAGCAATATAAGAATATAGTGGACAACAACTACCAACCGCGGGCGACAGTGAGCGACAATGAAGTGGCAGCGGGCGATTCCGAGCAACAGCTTCAGAGGAAATTTGAGTGATATGTTCACGTGATTTATTCTTATTATTCCTATTATTAGTATTTTTTGAAATATTTTTTTTATTTTCTATTCATTTATTTATTTTTTGAAATATTTTTTTATTTTCTATTCATTTATTTATTTTTAACATTTTTTGATTAACTAATAAAATTATTAATCGACCTTTTTTGAAATTTTCTTTATTTAATTGAGTATTTATTTTTTCCTCTGAAGCCTCAAAGATGAGCTTCTTTTTACTTCGGTGCGGAAGGCAATGTAATGCAAGAGGAGACGACGAGAGACGATATGAAACGATCCTAGGTGCTATTGAGCAACATTAGGCAACAATCAGAGCTATCGCAAGAAAGCCGCCGCGCTGAATCACTAAGCGACAGCGAGTGACAACAAGCGACACTTGGCGACATGAGACAATACGCAACTGTAGCATACGACAGTGAGCGATATTAAGCGACAGTTGTACACAGTAGTCTACACTAAACGATAGATGGCGAGACTGACAACAAGGAAACACAATCTGATGACCAATATTGTTCAACAAGGTCAGCGACAACAAGCAACAGTCGAAGACATGAAACGACATCCATGCAGGCGACCGTGAGCGACATTAGGCGACGGTAGGGAAAAGCAGACAATGCTTGGACACAATTGGCGACAGTAAGTGAATTTGAGAAAAGGCTAGATATTGTCTATACTAAGCGATGTCGTGCGACAGCAAAGCAATACTGGGCGACATTGACAACGATCAGAAGAAAGTTGATGAGCTGATTTGTTCGATAACATCGAACTAAAACATGCTACAGTTGGCAGCACTATAAAAAAACTTACTGAATAATAGTTAGCGATATTGAGTGACAATAGCCGATAGTAGACGTCACGTAGCGACAGTGAGCGACAATGAGACGACAACGGGCGATTCCAGGCGACAGTTGGACCAATGCGCAATACCCAACACAAAGACTATGTAAGTCTTCGTTGAAAAAAATGCGAGAAAATTGTTAGAAAGTGACAGTTGGCGACGGTTAGCTACAAGCCGAGATCATACTTGCAGCAATCAGCGCCGGCGACACTGCATATCAGCCACATCGATTTTCGGACGATATTGATGGCAAACATTATGTCGCGTCGCCCTGTCGCTGGAAGTATGATCGCGACAATAGCGTGCTATGATCGTCAAAAAAAAACGTTAACAGGAAGTCAAAAAAATGAGCGACCGACAGGAACAGGCCTTGTTGTTAAGGAACACCAATGAAATTACAATAAGGAAACAGCAGCTGATATGCAAAGTGACAGAAAAACACAGGAAAGTGATAGTTAGCAACATTTGGCGAATTATTCACATAATGGGCGATCGTAGGCGACACAAAGCGACAAAGCGAGATCACTAGTGAGATAAGGCGGATGTTGGCGAACATAAGCGACAGTAGGCGACAAAGGGCGATAATTAAGGATAGTTTGGTGGTCTTACACAGACGTAATAACATTGCAGTATTAGCATTAAGGAACACAAAAAAGTGACAGTTGTCGATGGCTGGCGACATTGGGCTACAGTGGAATATGATAGGGGAGAATAGGTTGAAGAAAGTATAGACGGCCTGTGGATGGCTATCACAAGATTTTCATTGCCTGTCGGAGGGAAAATCGATAGAATTTTGCATGTTTGCAAACACAGACATTAAAAAAACCCGCAGTGTGATGAATCCTGTAATCCTCTAGGCAAACATGCATATACATAGGACATGTTGCAATCACAACACTAGTCAGCTGCCTTCTTTCCTACTGATAACACTTATCGCTAATGCTATTAGGACATTTAGCCTCGCGGAGTCGATTAGGGAGAAATATAAAACGGGGAGAGTCACGAATTATTCCTCGGCTTCTTCCTTGAAACGCTCACTCAATCTCACACCCAACACCCTTCTCAACCCATTAAGCTCTCCACATCGCCGGATCAAGTTCATAGGCGATGCTCCAAAAACAAATCACCTTATCGAGAAAAAAACGCCGTGACACATCATGTGCGAGAATCTGCACGTCTTATATTATGTTATGTTATTTAAGACAATTCATGTTGAATCATGTTGTGTCGAGTTGTGTTACGTTATGTTATGTTATGTTATGTTATGTTATGTTATGTTATGTTATGTTATGTTATGTTATGTTATGTTATGTTATGCCATGTCATGTTATGTTATGTTATGTTATATTATGTCATGTCATGTCATGTCATGTTATGTAATGTCATGTCATGTCATGTTATGTTATGTTATGTTATGTCATGTTATGTTATGTTATGTTATGTTATGTTATGTTATGTTATGTTATGTTATGTTATGTTATATTATGTTATGTTATGTTATGTTATGTTATGTTATGTTATGTTATGGTATGTTATTTTATGTTATGTTATGTTATGTTATGTTATGTTATGTTATGTTATGTTATGTTATGTTATGTTATGCTGTGCTATGCTATGCTATGTCATGCTATGCGATGTTATGTTGTTATGTTGTGTTATATTATGTTATGTTATGTTATGTTATGTCATGTTATGTCATGTCATGTCATATGTCATGTTATGTTATGTCATGTTATGTCATGTCATGTTATGTTATGATATGTCATTTCATGTTATGTTATGTTATATTATGTTATGTTATGTTTTATTATGTTATGTTATGTTATGTTATGTTATGTTATGTTATGTTATGTTATGTTATGTTATGTTATGTTATATGTTATGTTATGTTATGTTATGTTATGTTATGTTATGTTATGTTATGTTATGTTATGTTATGTTATATGTTATGTTATGTTATATATGTTATGTTATGTTATGTCATGTTATGTTATGTTATGTTATGTTATATCATGTTATGTAATGTCATGTCATATATCATGTTATATTATGTTATGTCATGTTATGTAATGTCATATGCTATATGTCATGTTATGTTATGTCATGTTATGTCATGTCATGTTATGTCATGTCATGTTATGTTATATTATAGTTATGTCATGTTATGTCATTTCATGTTATGTTATATTATATTATGTTATGTTTTATTATGTTATGTTATGTTATGTTATGTTATGACATATTGTTATGTTATGTTATGTTATGTATGTTATGTTATGTTATGTTATGTTATGTTATGTTATGTTACGTTATGTTATGTTATGTTATGTTATGTTACGTTATGTTATGTTATGTTATGTCATGTCATGTCATATGTCATGTTATGTTATGTCATGTTATGTCATGTCATGTCATATGTCATGTTATGTTATGTCATGTTATGTCATGTTATGTCATGTTATGTTATGTTATGTTACGTTATGTCATGTTATGTCATTTCATGTTATGTTATGTTATATTATGTTATGTTATGTTTTATTATGTTATATTATGCTATGTTATGTTATGTTATGTTATGTTATGACATGTTATCTTATGTTATGTTATGTCATGTTATGATATGTCGTGTTATCTTATGTCATGTTATGTTATGTTATGTTATGTTATGTTATGTTATGTTATAGGTTATATTATGTTATGTTATGTTATGTTATGTTATGTTATGACATGTTATGTTATGTTATGTTATGTCATGTTTTGATATGTTAAACTTTGAATATCGTGTGCTACATAAGCTCCACCCCCGCTTACACACCTCGGCGAACCACGCCCCTTTTTGAAGCTTGTCACCTCGAGCGAGCAAAACAGATGAATGATTCGAGCGGAAGGGGGAGGTCCACTGGGATATGATCGCGGAAATCTCACAAAGCAGCCATCAAGATGCAAATCAAAAACCATGGAAGCTAAATTTTCAGGAACTGAGAATCAAATGTTCCTTACAAACTCATTCAATTCATTTTATTGATTCCGACCTTACTATTTAATTACTTATGCCATTACTCTGATCCTTCCGGAGTAATTTTATTGAATTTCAAATCTATTTGTATCTATGATATCACTATAAACCTTTCCTCCCACCCTAGGTGAGTCACGTCATAAATATAGAATTTATCTTTTCATGAATCATTTATTTCCAATTTTTCAAAAAAAAACATAATTTTGATCCTATTTTGGAATGATTCTTGTTTCACTAGAAGCTCATTTTGACCTGATGATAACTTTCAGCATAATACAGTGAATATTATAGTAGTTATCAGTTAACTGGATGATTCCATAAGATACTTATTAAATTCTATTCATACTATTAATTTTCATAAAATTAACTAAGTTATTGTATTATTCGAGATTTTTGGCTTTATTATAGGCCAGAGTTAAAAGTATCGACTTCTTGACACCCTTTTCGATCGAAAGAATTCAACTAAATCACGAAAACTTGACGATTTGCTTATTTAAAAAACGTTTTCTTTGACAAAACTCATTATAGTACCCCAAAAATAAGAACAAAAATACGCTTTCACTTGCAGAAGAATTGTGGGAGAAAAATTGATTTCGACTAGCCAACCCACTTGAGTAGAGGTAAATGATTTCTGGTTTCATGCGAGACAGAGGCGGAGGGTTGGAGGTGTTTTTCATTGAGTCGGAAAGGGTTAGAAGTGGCATACACATGTCACTCTACTTTCTGCCTCACTTCACCCCCCGGCCCGTCAACCGGCTGAAACCAAAAACATAGCATAAGAAACCAGAAAGCTCTCAGGTTAAATTGTCAGCCCCCAGCTGACCAACAGACCTATGTGCCATAGGGAGATATCGCGCTCAATCTCGATCGTTTGCAACTTTCTGCAGAATATGGGGTCGTCCGGAGAGGGCCAGCGGACCCGAATTTGGTGGTCTGACCCCAAGGGGGCTGAGTGAATCGATCTGTGTAAAGCATAACATAGGCATGGATCTTAAAGGCACAGTCCAAGCTCAGGGACGAAATCTGAGATTTCCACATAATTGTGAAGTAGACCCACCCGCTATACCCTTTGCCAAGTGCGAGCTCTCAATTCCTCCGAATAAGCGAGTTATATGAGGAAGCCACCCTGGGGCGCCCACTTCGGGAAGCCACTTTGGCACGCCCCTTTTACGATCTTTCGAGCTCAACAGTGGCGAGATGAGCGGTGGTTTTCGATCAGTAGAACCGTTCTTTCCTTCACTGTCAACCTCTCTCCTCGTTAAAATCGTCTTGCACACATCGGTTGCAAATGACGGAAGCTACAAGTTTCGGACAACTCGTCCGCCATGTTCCGCAGCTCAATTTTCGAGAGGCCATAACTCCGTTCCCAGGGGTCTTGAACGATTCCAGATACATCATTGGGATCAGCGTGGAACCATTTACAAGATAGGCAGAAAAGCAGAAAAAGGATTCTGAGGTTGGATTGTGCCTTTGGCCCTAGTTATACACCGGCGGGACGCTGCGGAAATAGCAAGACAACTATCACTTATATGCGCCCTAACTGTGCTCAGGCATTCCAAAAGGAACAGTAGTCGCAGAAAAACGCGCCGGAAGGCCGCACAGAGAAGTTATACACGCCGCGGCACCGTATACTGTATCCTTGCAGGACCTGCCCTGTTGGAAATTTGCCAATTTCCACCAGCTGATTATTTTCAGATTTAAAATTGGTAAAACATCACCAAAACGACATAACGAGCATTGTAATGACGAGAGGAATTGATTATTAGTGATATTCTGCAAGTAAAAAGTGTCAGAAGCGAAAAAACCGATAAAATACCATGAAAAACCCCTGGAAAATTTTTGTCTGCAGTATTGCGTCAAAGACGCCAAAGACGCAACATTGCAGACGAGTCCCTAATTCACGCAGCATGCGGCGGCAATGTCATCGCGAGACGTTTTCATTCCGCTGGTGCATAACTAGGGCCTTTAATGAGACTTTGCGTTCTCTATTAGAGGTTGGCGCAAACTCGGTGCACCTATGTTATAGCATATGGCACCGGATTTGCGCCAACCTTCGATACTAAACTCAAAGCCTTATTAGGATCCATGCCAACATTAGATTTTCTGCCCCAAAGATGCTCCATATCATGCACGTATATCCTAAAAGCTAGTTTTCCGCTAAAGAAAGGTCCGGCTAGCCGATCACACAATAATTCGGCACGATTTCTACCGGATTTTCAGCCCCTACTCAGGCGAGTGTCGGCTCTGAGCCGAACCGAATAGATTTCGGAGCCGCGTGACAGATCTTCTCATTCTCCATATCTCCGCGCCACTGCTGTTGCAGTTCGGGCTCATTGGAGGAACCCAGACAACGACAGCAGTGGCCCGAACAACAACAGAAGCGGACCTGCCGATTGGGAGAACGAGCCGAAATGTCAGGAGACCTCGTGTTGAGAATCGCCTGAATACGACGATAGGAAGTCACTTTTGAAGTTCCTGAGAGTGAAATTCTGAGCGAAATCCGGACAACTTACTACATAGACACTCTTCTTTCAAGCGTAGTCAGTCGAATATGAGACATGCGAACTCCCGCCGTCTTCCGATCGGACGTGCGGTGTCAACTTTCGCCAGAAAACGAACCCCCTGCAGTCATCAGCCACCTACTAACAACTAAACATCTGCTGATATATGACACGATCCTTACGTACAAATCAGATTGAGAGTAGTTATTTACTGAGTTACAGAGTAATATATAAAAACAACTTTCAATTCGAAATTGCCCGCTTTTTAATTTTTCCAATAAAATTTTTACTGAGAAATTTGCAGATTTCAACAAACTGGCTAAACTTCAAGAGTGGCCCGTAGACAATCGACTTCAGAAGCGAAGCAGAGGGACTATACTTCGTGGGTGGTCAGTTGGGTGGTCCAAACTTCGTGTGTGGCCTATAAAAAATCAGCCTTGGGAATGGACTGGAGCGACTATACTCTATGGGTGAACCATCGGAACCAGGTGTGTGCGTTTTTCGTTTTTCGATTTTTTTCGTTTTTCGCCCTTTTTGGCGAAAAAAATCAATATCGAAAAGAACGAAAAAGTTGAAATTTTTTTCGGTTTTTTCCGGTCTAAAATTTGGGGTTCTGATGCGACTTGCAGTCGATCCTCCGCTGCTTACAGACATCTGCAGCAAGTTTGCACTCGTTTTACATTTGATTCCAAAATCATTTCGCGCAAAAACATTTGTATGATCTGCCCCTCGCACAACGGTTCCTTCTACTACTACATCACTTTCGATGAAGAAATTGACTGACTGGGTAGAAATTTCCTGGATTTCGTGGTTTTAATCAGGCTGAAACGACTTCGGCGCTTCTTTTGAGCATCGAGCAGAAACATAAAATTCGAAGGGTGGAAACATCTACAATCCAATAACGTTAATCGATTCCGCATAACTGGTAACCTGCATCAGCACCAGGGGTGTGCGGCAATTGCCGTTTGCCGTTGCCGTTTGCCGAAATTTTCGTCTAAAACGGCAAAATTTCGGCAAAAATACGTTTAAACAACAGGATTTGCCCTTACCGCAGCTTCTGTTTCGGTCAGCGATTTGAAGCTGCTACAAATAATTTATTTAGGTGGTTCCATCCCATGTAATGTATAATTGTACCCAATCAATCTGTAACTGATGAAAACATATTCACTGGGTAATCAGAGGAGTTCCTTCGAGTTCTAGGTTGCCTCCGAACGTGTTTTTTAATCATCAAATTCTTAATCCCTCAAAAATGCCATAATTAAAAAAAACCTTTTTCAGAAACATACCGAATACTACAACCAAGTGATGTCAAAGTTTTAGCGTGAAAGCAGTTTTCTTTAGACATATGAACCAGTTCAGAACTCATGTAAATCGGTCCGCTTATCTACGGTTGGTGGGCTGATGGTAATAATTGGGACAGGAAGTTGATCAATTCTGCAAATTCTTTGTCCGGCTTTTTTAAAATTGAGCAATCTTCACAGAGGTCAGCAAAAGCAGTGTTCAATAATTATATCGGCTCCGAGATCATTAGCTGGAATGAAGGGTTTACTCTGTGACAGAGCTGAGTTTGTTAAGAAATGCTATGAAGATGAGAAAATGAAAAATTCTTCAAGGCAATGATTAAAACCGCATTCAACATTACGCCAGAAATCGAAGGGTCTGAGGCCCATTGCAACAATAGTGTCGAAAACCAACTTGAAAACCAATAAAAAACCAATAAAATTATACGGCCCTGAAACTTGAATGTGGTGTGCTCGCCCCACCCACCTCCTCGGTCGCCGCAGGGAAAGTGGGTGGGGCGGGCACATCACATGCAATTTTTGGGACCTCATAGAGCAAATTATTGCTTGTTTCTAGCCGACATTGTTGTTGTAGTTGGCCTCATGCCGGCTTGTAGGCCGAATACACACAGAAAGGGACGCGCCCAAGAGCAGTCCGGCTGACTAAACGTACTGCACGCGGAGCTCCAGTGACGATGTGAGCACAGCGGCCATCCGTCGCATGTACCAGTCGAACAGTTTTTAGGTGCCTCTCAATCTGTGTTTTCGATCAGCATGCCCCTCGAAGCTCTATATTTCCGGTGGAATTTCGAAGGCTGTTTCTATCGTGAGCACTGCATTCAACTAGACTAGTTTTACTCCACTCCTGTAGTATCACAAGGCAAAGCATTCATACGTAGTTTGAAGTGAGCGAAATTGAGAAACTTGAGCCTACTACTTGCTACTAACAAAATTGTGAGTGACTCCGGTCATAACCTAAGCCGCGCGCTGCTGATCGCGGTGTGGATTGTCAGTCGCCATCAATGGAACAATCATTGCGTATTCTGACCTGAATGTCGTACCGGTATCGGCCACAGTCTTTGGATTGGCTCGCAAACCCATTGCACCAAGCTTGCTTACGATTTTCTGATCGTCCCCGAATCGACTAGGCTGGATCGCGCTGGCCGCGAGCCTAATTCAGAAAGAATCATTTGAAGGTCTATCACACTTTGCACTGCTCGAAAAGACGCCCATCTTTTGGATCTCTAGCATTGATTTCAACGGGAGCTTCAATTAGTGGGGAAGAATTAACAGAATTATCCAAAGCTCACAACCTTGTTGACCTTGATAGTGACTCCGAGACTTCAAGTAACTTTTGATGCATGGTATTTTTCTTCTTTAGAGGCTATTGAAACGCCAGGCACCTAGTAACTGGCAGATATAGCATGGAATACGACATGACAAAGCAAGTGTTGGTGTATTGTCGCACAACACAGATTTTGCCGTTTGCCGTCTTGCCGTTTGCCGGTCATTTTTGGGGTTTGCCGTTGCCTTTGCCGTTTGCCGAATTTTTGAATTCCTTTGCCGCACACCCCTGATCAGCACTCTAAACGCAGCGTTCACGATAATCATTCTCAGTGACTTTTCACAGTAAAATAATAGGCGAGAAGAATTCTATGCTCACATTCTCGAAAAAGCGGTTCAAAAAGGTCAAGGAATGGCAAAATAACCGATGCAAACAAGGGTTTTGAGATCACCAAAACGTCTCTAGCCCCTTTCCACCCCTGCGATGTGAAGAAATGAACACTCGAGATTGTGATAACATGAAATACTCAAGTCAATTAAGTACTGATAAAAGAGCGAACTCGCTTGACTGCATTGATAGGTATCACACTTCATAGCGGTTAACTCCTACACGTTCAAAAGTCAACGTATTCAAAAGTGGCCTTCTTTGAGCAAAAAAAAACAGTGTTTTCGCGTTCTTTTCAAGCTTGCCTCGCTGTATAGGGCACCAGACCTTCCGTAAACGGGAGACATGGAGATATCAAATAAGTATTCCATGGTGAACATTGCCTTTAAAGTCAAGAAAATTTATTTTCGTTCACGATGTTCAGACGTCGAGAATTGCTCTTTGGATGCTCATAAAAACGGAAGCTTTTCCGAAAACTCTGAATACATCCTAAATTTTTTGCACCCTTTATCGATCCATAACAAAAAAACTAAGAATAAAAGCCTTTTTAGGCGAACGGCATCATGTGTAGTTCCATCCAGCAGAAGTGGTTGAACTGAACTTTTGTGAAGACACCGCTACTCAATGCGTGTGGTTGCGTCGCGGCCATTACCGGCCAATAGCGCCGAGAGACTGAGCTACTAGTCAGTGCTGACCACGACGCGACCGCTCACACTGAAATTCAACTCGTCAGAGCGAGAAATTTACGAAAGAGTGCTATGCATACGGAACTATTGGTGTTCGTCTCAGTACAACATTTGCTCCGTTTGATCTAAGACTTGCCCACTAATTTCAACTCCTACGAATTCAGTTTTTTTCTTAAAGTGAGCGACCACCTTCGAGCTCACAGTTCTGATCAAAAACGCGAAAAACGGGACGTGAATGTTAGGGGAACTATCGCAGTTTTGAACAAAAAGTTCACAACAAGAATTTTAGAAGCTGTTCGGCGCTACAATTTTGTCAGGACTCGTCACTGCAACAAAGGTAATATTCCTCACACTAATGCGTTGATTGCATATGCTTTTGTTTCACTAAAAAACATAATCTGTCCTCACTTGAAGCACTTCGATTACGTTGCCTTGTTTTCAGTCAAAATTATGTAATTACGAAAAGAAGAAATTTTTCGGTTTTTTCGGAATTTTTTGAATTCAAAACTGAAAATTTTTCGTTTTTCCGTTTTTTTGGTTTCGAAGTTTTTCGCACATGCCTGATCGGGACGTCCCAACCTCAGGAGTGGTCCGTAGAAGATCGGCTGTAGACACGGATCAAAGGGACGAAAATTTCTGAGTGATCTCTCAGACGGTCCAAATTTAATGAGTGGCCCAAAAATTATCGACTTCAGAAACGGATTACAGATTGTGCTTAATGTGTGGTCCTTTGGACAGTTCAACCTCTTCAAGCGGTTAGAAAAGAAAGCATCAGCGGCAGGAATAGATTAGGGCTATTACACACTACTATCAGACACGAAGTGGAGGGAAGAAACCTTCTGAATGGTCCCCAAGGAGATCCAAACTTCATGGGTGATCCATAGAATATCGACCTCAGGAATGAAATGCAGGAACTATGCTTTATGAGCGGTCGCTTGGGGCAGTCGGAAATGATTAGAGGCAGTGTTCACGATAAGAATCGTTTTTCTGCTTTTCCGCCTATTTTGAAGACGGTTCCATGCTGATTCCAATGATGTTTTTGGAATCGTACAAGACCTTCTAGGAACGGAGTTATGGTCCCTCAAAATTGAGCTAGGGAAGCATGGTGGACGAGTTGTCTGAGGCTTGTAACTTCCGTCTTTTGCAGCCGATGTATGCGAGCTGACCTGAGTAAAGAGAGAAGTTGAGAACGAAGGGAAGAGCGCGGCTATTGATCGGAAACCATCGCTCATATCACATTCTCGAGCATTCATTTGTTCACGTTGGTGGGCGTGGAAAGTGCATCTGGGGTGTGACGAGCTGACGGGTGTCCAACTTTGGGGCCGTAGGGGACCGTTCCCAGTTCATTTTTCTTGGTTTTTTCAATGTTAGGGTTGTGCTAGGCCCCGCAGCTGCCGATCTCCACCAAAAAATCAGACATTGTTTTTATCGTGCACACTGACTTTAAACTTCGGGGGTGGTATTTAGAACTATCAACCTCTGGGCACAATAGGGAGGATTGAACTTCACGGGTGGATCAAGAAACGTCATCAATCGATTACTGAAAAACTTCTATTCCACCGAAGGAACATTGAGATGTCAAATTTTTATGGGTAGTCTGTAGAATATCAGCTACTCAACTAATCAGAGCAAACATGCTTGGTGGGTTGTCGTTTGGGAGATCCAAGCATTCATGGGTGGTCTGTAGAATTTCAACTCCAGGAGCGGATTGTAGGAAACTGAACTAAATGGATGGTTCAGAGAGAAGCAGTGAGAGGAACGAGTTTAGAAGATACTATGTGTACTCTCCAGGTGGCCCTCTAGGTGGTCTTAACTTCATGGGTGGTTTTTAGGAAATCATCCCGTTAATGAGCTGGAGCGACTACATTTCATAGATGGACCCTCACAAGGTACAGATTTCACGGGAGGTCTCTCGGATTTAAACTAGAGGAAAAAACTGGCCGGAGATTAATAAACTTTATGCGTGACCTTCGAAAAATGAGCTGCGGGAAAAGGCCTAAGGGGGTTTTTAGAGTTCCACCGCGGCGCGGCGCGATTTCATACCTCATATGCGAATCGACGAGCGGCGCGTTATCTATCGATGCCCACTGAGAACATATCATCGCGCCGCGCTGCGATGGAACTCTAAAATAGGCCTAACAAGGAGGTTCGCAGACGCCAGATGGAGTTTCGGGATTCAATTTGAATAGGTTCTAGGGGAAGGACAGCGTTCCACTATCCCATGCTCAGAATCCGTTAAATGCCTCAGGCGGTCCCCAAAAAGGTCAAAATCTGAACAAGGTCAGAACGTCTCGGCCGAAGTGGAAATATTTATGCCGCGAAAATTGAGATAGACGAGGAACATGAAAAAAAAGGGATACTCCAGTTGGAAAAATTGATAATTGAGAAACTTGTATGTTAACTGGTATCAAACAAAAATTAATAAAAATTAATATACCTATGCATTTACTAAACAACCAAATGAGAAACAATGTTGCCCAAAATTACGTAAAAAACAATATTAGTCCTTTATAAAATCAAAAGTCCTTGAGAAACCCACCAGAGTACACTCATACCGAATATCTTCCCTTTATTTGGAGTTCTGCGAATGACCTTGTCATCGGAATCTCATTAATACGCGTCTACGGGCAGTAAAAGGAATAAGCATTCTAATACGGAGAGTAAACTTATATAACCAAAGATGACTTAGTGGGCCATACCTAAGGGGTAGCACATGTAGTCGATTCGTGAATTCTGGGGAGAAGTCGATGCTCAAGGAGCGGGCGGACCAATAGAAATGCACAATAAACGCCTCTTTTATGGCCATGGATGCAATTTGTACCCGTTCATTCATCAATCATCTCGCACTTAGCCCCGAAAAGTGAGTTCGCCTCACTTTCGTCGACCACAAGGGGTGACAGAAAGAAAACACGAACTCAAGGACGTGTTACAAGGTATCTTACGAAGTTGTGCCCACCGTAACCGTTGCGGCACTAAGGTTACTCTATAGAACAATTTTCCAGTTGAAAACCTCACTGTACAGGTCAGTACGTGGATCACTGGCAGTAACAATAGACCGAACTAAGGAAGGTCAGATGTTGTTTAGTCTGCTATGAATTCAGAATGGCGAGACGGCTAGTCCACTTTTCTCCAAATGGAAGAGGGAAGGACAGCTCAGGGAAGTCCGTGAATGCGCTCTAAGGATTCATTCTCGGGCATATGCAGGTGATCTCACAGAGTCTCCACGTGAGCATCTTGGATACGGCCGAGTAGAAGATGAAGAATCAACATCGCAGACTAACTGCAAAGAAAATGCTGGTTAGCTCGTGATCTCTTTGCTTAGATGACAAGCTAATCGTATCGGCTGAATAGGCCGCAGGCGGTCAAAGTGTTCTTTTGACACCTCCAGGGTGCCAGTAGGCCAGTATGATACTCCATACATCCGTTCGGCGAACGACATGCCCTGACCATTTGTACTTGGCGGATTTGATGTAGACCGACGTAACGAGAAGACCTGATTTTTTTGCTGGACTTCCTTGCCGAAACCCTGTCGTCTTTGAATCCACCAGCCGTGATCGCCACGATCAGCCCGATCACGTGGGTGTAGCGTAGCGAGAAGCGCACAAAGCTCCGAGGTGATGAGAGTTTTCATAGCATGTATTTCGTTTGTTCGTAACCGTCTATTTGGATCGCCGAAGAAGTCGTTGAACCCTGTCCTATGTTGTTTTGGTATGAACACGAGAGCGAGACCACGTTTCTTGACATCTCCGTCTTGCACTGAGGACACATCTCTCCATGGTCCTGTGTGTAGTACTCATAGCGGGACAAGCTCCTTTGTAGTGAGACCAGGTCTCTCAGCTGTAAAATACATCCGGAAGAACGCAGCGAGTCACATAGACAATCCAAGAGCTTCGCGTCTTGAATCTCATTAGTGACTTCTCCGATCGTACCCATAGCAGCCCACGCAGCCCTTATTCAAGCTCGGATTTCATGCCAGAGCTCGTTCGTGGTCTCTAACTCACATTCTGAATACACAATGGTGTCCAGGTTGTCTAAGACGTTTCCACGATAAACACTTGTCTGTCGCAATGTACGCAACCGGCTCTACGACAGCACTTGCGACACGTAAAGGTTCACATTATGTCGAAGCGGAGCAGAAGGCCATTGCTTATTGAGCGGTGTTACTTACTAGCTTCAGTGCACATCCTGATGCGAGATCTACATAGGGGAAACGAGAAGAATGCTGAACATTCGTGTCAAGGAGCACCTTGCAAGGAAACGGTGCACGAATACATTAACTCGTCTTGGAAAACATAGACAAGAAGAGCATGGTGGAGTTGGTTCCGACATCAAATGCACGATACCAAGTCGTGAGGAAGATACTGGAGCAACGGAAGCAACGGAAGCCTTCTATACCATGTCCCGCTCCCCCCAAACTCAATAATAGAAATGGGTGCATTTTGATTACTAGCGACTTCCTATCATTCATACCGCTATGTCAGCTAGAGCACGATCAGTCGTGTATGACCAGGCGGGTTCACTTGCCTCCTGCCTTGCGGCCAATCTGGTCGATACGGGAGCTCGCGGTTGGTGGAACTGAGTGGGTGGGTTTCTGTGCTAATTTCGGTAGCTCACTCAAGTTTTTGGAGTTTGTTGAACTTATCGTAGAGAGGAAAGCGCTTGATGGAGCGACTTACAGGTCACTAAAGTTTTTGACACCTTCAGGCCTTCGAAAAGGACGATTTGTTCGGAACGTCAAGTCACTAATAAACCAGTTTCACCGTTTATCAAACCTGCACGGCAAAGAATCTCGAAAGTAATGGCAACAGAGCAGTAATGCAATGGTTTCCTGTATCCTACTCAGGCCGGTGTAGTACCAGAAAATTACCAGAAATTCCCCAGGGATCAGTGGTAAATGTGAAATTACCGCCCGATTACGGACATTTTACCAGAGATTTTACCCTAATCTCTGTTGCTGACAAATTCCGCCAGATTACGAGAAAGTAACCACTGAATTTCTCCTTGATTTTCCGGAATCCTCCCGCATTCTGTCAGAAAAATGGCGATTTCTGAAAGAATGTAAAATACGGCTTTAGCTTCAGAATTGGCGGTTTTGGGGTCAGTAAGGATCAGTTCTACATCAAGACTCTTTCGGGACTCAGGAAGAATGGTGGGGTGCGGCTTACACTCTAGGAAACTCCTGAGCGAAACGGTTGGGGAATACGAGTGAACGCGGTATCTCAGTGAGCCATATAGCGCGTGGTGTGCCTGACCAAAGTGCGCGTACGCAAGTGCGCTCTCCTCCCCTTGACACACGTGCGCACGCAAGCGCGTGCACACCTTTATGTATGCGCCCTCACGCGCTCCCAGAGACTGACATTTACGCACGCTCATTTAAACACGCTGTGTATACGTGCTATATGCATGTATACGTGCTCATACTCTCCAGTTCGAAGTCAATTTTACTCGGACCCGTTACGAGCGTGTGATCGCGTATGATGCTTTTCCTTATTCCTCACACCACAGGGTGTGAGGAAATCATGGTAAAATTTTGGTAGATGAATTTAATAGATCAATCTTGGTTGCTCACCCCCTGAATTCAGGGGGCTCAGGTACTCAGGGCGACGGCCGGCGCCCCACATTTCGAGGGTGCCGCCAGCGGCGAACCAGGCTGCATGCGACGGGGTGGTCGTCTCGTGGCGCAAGACTGTGAGGAGGGCGGGCAGATCAGTGGGAACGACACCTACTGGTTGAGGTCACTTTGGGAATCATTAGCGCTGTCCAGCCCTTTCCACTGAACTGCCCGCCATTCTCACTGTCTGTCGCCTCAAGACGACCACCTTATGCGACGCACACGCTGCGCAGATATTGGCTCGACCGCGAGCCACAAAACACGCCACGCCAACTTCAATTCGGCCGGTTGGAAAGGCAATTGATAATGGTCACGAATGATCACGTCGTAATGTGCTTCTCATGTGCACAGTCGGTATAAAAGGCGCCTCATCTCACTAGAGTCCTCATTCGGAATTCTAATGCCGGCCCTGGAAGGTGACTTCGAGTCACTCTCCGGAGGCCAGCATATTTTTGACTGCTGAGGGGATAGGGGTATCCCCACGGCGGGGGGGTGGGGAGCGGCTTTTGCCGCGATCCGCGGGGAGGGTGGTTCTTCACCGCAGACTGCGGCGGAACGCGTAGTCTGGCAGAATTTCCCGTACTGTCCCGACCAGAGTGCGGAAGAATTCTGACAGATTTCGGAAAATTTCTGCCAGAAAACGAGAAAAATCTGCCAGAAAACGGTAAAATTACCACCAGAGGAGGGCAAAATCGTTCCGTAATCTGTCAGAGTTTTCCCGTAATACTCCATCCTGAGTACTTGTCTACTGTCTTGGAGAAAAGATTAGCCATTATATTGTGTATGACATCACCTCCTATTCTCAGGAGATTGGTAGGAACACTGTAGAGGCTAGGAGTTATATTTTTCAGTTATGGTAGCCGCATGCTACAGTAATCGATAATCTTCTTAGCATCGACGGGCCCAGATATCGTGGGAAAACGCACCGACCGTCTCACACGCTCCATCTCTTCCCTACTTTCTCCTCAACTTTTTTTGTTACATTTGTGGTCACGGTATGATGGTCTTCCATGCCACTGCGGCAGCATGTCAGACTCTGCACTTGCGAAACAGTCAGTTGATTCCTTTAGCATTTTTCCAGGAACTTCCTCTTGGCTACACGAAAGAATTCATTGATCGTCGACTTCTCCAGTTGTGTGCAGATGAGTCTCCTCCAACTTCCTCACTACGTTTCAACATTTGCTGCGCTGTATAATGCATTTTACTTCAAACTGCCGTCGCTCCATTGTCATTTTGGCAATGTGAAGAAGACCCTCAGCCAGTTCGCTGTCTGCAGTAGAACTCTCCGCAATCGTCCATGTGTAAAACTGAATCGCACCTTCTACAGTTGCCACAGTAAAGCGAGGGAAACGAATGGGGAGAGAGACGATGTGTTACCTTTTTTGAAGATGCGGTTATTGAAACGTATATTGGCGAAGAGTAGTCGGTGGTCGGAGCTGCAGTTGAAAGATGGCACCACCCCTGTATCGTTCAGACTCCATTTGAGATTGGCTAGAGCATGTTCAAGGTCCGAGAGGGTTTGCCCATTGGGACTTACCCAGGTCCCTTGCCAATGCCTTCTAATTCCAAATAGAAGGTTTGCATGGAACGAACTGCACGAAAACAATTTCTCTATCATACAGATCCCGTTGCTACTTCTAATACACTCCATTCTCCAGTTTTCACCACTAGATTTGCACACGATAGCGATGAAGTCTACATGAGTGTACTTGTAGTGCCTACTACAAGTACGATAATTCTAAAATTGGAGAACAGCACATCTGCGTAGAACAATTCGAGCGCAACCAAATCTCTAGTCTGCAATAGTGCGTATGAGCCTGAATCGCGTGGCAAATCTGAACCATTCCAAAGTGATACTAGAGGCCTCCATGGATAGCGAAGTGGAGTTACCCAGCACATCAAATTGAAGAGAATTCGGGTAAAACTCAACCCTATTCCACGGGCTTACCCTTGGCGCTTCTGGACCACGATCTTCACAGAACCGTCAGGACTGCTGAAAAAAGGGAAAAACCCCTGCTAAGAGATAACCAAAGAGTATTTGACTTCTACACACATATGAGTGAGTAGAAGTCTATGTCATAGTGAGTACAAAATTTTTCTTACACATGAACGCTAAGGAGCGTCGAGAAAAAAATAAACAGTATGTATAGCAAACAAATCAGTCAATAATAGTAGGAAACAAAAAACAGAACGAGAAGGGAAGCAAGTGGAGGTTCTTTGTTATTCAAATCTGAAAAGTTCGTTGTACCCTTTCTAGTATCCTATTCCGACAAGGCATAGGCATAGGAACGACATTATGAACGCCTCCGGATATGCTGTGTAGGCATTCGAAGCCGCGTATCCATTGGATACACTTGCGGTAAAAATAGATGAGTCTTCCTAAATGAGGTCTCCCAGCCATTTGCATTACTGGAAAATTGTCGCCATGGTAAGGACTACAATTCTTTTGTTAACGCCACGGGCTGGAGACACATCTTTGCCATTTTTTTTTCGATGGCTTCTTAGAACCAAGCTAGTAGGCGCTGTCCTACGCTAGCCCCAGATTTTTACGTGTAGCGTGACTGTGCCAAACTATTATCTTACGTATGTTAAATTATGTTCTCTTATGCTGTGTTATGACATGCTATTCCCATGAATTACAAAATGGTTTTCTAACTTACTGAAATGAACAAAGAGTATACAGGTATATAGACACAGGGATAAGCAGTGCAGAATGCTGCACAAACTTACATTAGTGAATCAGCTTTTCCATTTGGTAATTGAATTGACAGCTGCATAGGAGGTTTCTTTTGCATTTCTCCCGTGAAAAGAATACTCCACATGTACATAATATACGGTATCCACGACATGCGAAAAGTGCAATGAGTGCTGATTAATACTACATATCCCCTCCGTAATAGAGTTTCCTTCCTCAGTTACCAGGTTACAACCCTTTGGCTGTTCATTCGATTTAGCCTTGGTGAATTATGCGATTTTACTTTGCCCAAACAACATATTCGAGTGCCCTTCTACGAGTGAAGGCGTCTCCTTACTTACGCACCCAGACGTCTTAGGTGCACTCTGTCGGGCACTGGGAAAATAAGAGTATCAATGTTGAGAAAGGGATGCTCCCAAAGTGTCACTCAACAGTATCACTTGCTATCAGGAAAAGCCTTTTAAAGTATCATCCGCTCCTCAAGAATCCATCTGTAGTAAGGGTGAGACGACTATAGGGTTTGGATAAATATTGGGTTTATGCCTAATTATGGAGCGTTTTTTTTAAATATTCTTATTCAACAAAAAGAATAATAATATTTAATCAATACATGTTTGAATGATCATCCGAGAGCACAGTCACCATCCACTTCAAGAATTTTTTCCCATTTGCTGGGCAGTCGGTTGATTCCACGTGCGAAGAAGTCACGATTCTTCGAGGCAATCCACGCTGTGATATGTTATCCAAGTCGTCGTAGACTTTGACAGTTCGCCAGTTTTTGAAAGAGCGATTGACATGATAGTCCGTTGGTGCTTCTGTCGGAGAGTAGGGCGGATGTGGGAGCAGATCCCATCCCTTATTGACGATGCATTCGATTACACGGCGCTCAACTTGTGGACGGGCGTTCGACCGGCACACAACATCGTGATGAAACACGTGAAAGCGACCGGCGCACATCATCGTGGCATCGTGAAGGCGACTGGCGCACAACATCGTGATGGAACACGATGCGGGTTTTTTGCGCGGTCTTTTCGCCTCGATTGCAGCGTTAAGGCGATCAAGCTGAGCCTGTTGATGTTGGATTGCCGCTTGCCATTTCTGTCGGGGATTCTTCAATGTTGCCTTTAATCTTCGTCGTTAAACCGATAACTTATTTCATTTGAAACGATTTCCCAATGAATCATTGCGCTTCTGTCCCACAACACACACCACATAGCCTTCATACAGTGCACAACTTTTGGTATTCCTGTGGGGGAAACACCTGGCAGAACGCAGATCTTCTCTCTTTTACGTTCTTGAAGAGAATCCATGACTCATGCCCTGTGACAAGATTCTTCAAAAATGGTGTTTACTCGTTTTGCAGCGGTGAATCGGTGGAAATTTTCAACGCGTTCAGCTTTGTTGTTGTCGAAGAGCTTGTGGACCACCCATCCACCTGATTTTCATACCTTTCCAAGCTTCTTCAGGCGTCGAACGATTGTTGGTTGATTGATATTAAAGTCTTCAGCCACCATTCGCGTTGTCAGGCTTTCGTCCTCTCCCACGGCTGTCGAAGTGCTTGAAAATCCGATGGCCGACCACTTCCTTTTCTATCCTCCAAATTAGTGTCACCTGATTGAAAGCGAGTAAACCACTTCCGTACTGCCCTATCAGTAATTGTTCCTTCGCCAAAAAGTTTGCTGAGATGGCAAAATGATTGGGCTGGGGTCCACCCTTTCTCGTAGCTGTAGCGCATAATACGGCGTACATGAGTATGATTTTCGAGACGCATTTTTCAAAACTAAGTATTGAGGTTTTTTGTTATGAATATTGAGGACAAAACGCCAATTTTGAATAGAAAAACGCGTTAATAAAGACGTTCCATAATTATGCATCAACGGAATAGTAAGGTACTGCAATCACGGGTAACTAGTCGGTCACCTGGGGGGATGTCCAGGTATCCTCTGGTTCCCAGCTAGATTAACTCCGTTCCCTCGCGCGCTCCTGCGGAGCGAGGGTAGAGACAGCGAGAAATTGTGGGGAGAAGGAGACGCAGCGTACGCATGCAGACGCACGCGACGAACGGAAATAAATCACACTTGGAAACAGAGGATATATGTCCATCGAACCTCTTCTTTGAGTATTTATTCAGTGGGGGAGGACACAATGCTCATGAGCCCATGTGCCCTTGTGCCAGAACAGTCAGGAACTTTGAAATGGGCTTTCGCTCGGCTTATAAACGCAATGGGGCGGGGCCCCAATACATCGTGATGGCAAATCGATGACGATGGCGAGAGAGTGCGAAGGGAGAGCGTGCAAGAGAGATGGCACGCGTTGGGTGAAATAAAAAAGTCTATCCGTCAGCTCGATCAATTTACGATATTGATCGACGGAGATGGTATAGAAGAGAGATAGCATAGAAAGCGTAACCATTCAAAGTAAATGCGATACTATCGCTCTTATAACAACAAAGCAAGCACAAAACTACTACACGATTTGTACGTGAACATTCTACATATCCGCACGTCACTGCGTTGAACCATAGCCAAAAAAGTTCCACAGCGTTCGTCCTACACTGAATTTTTGAACATGTTTTAAGAATTACATGCCGGCCGTGTCATTTTTATATGAAGCCGTAATGCAGAAACGCGGCTTAAGCGGTTTGGCATTGAACGAGTAGGTAATGATTATGGACCGAATGGTTTTTGCGTCAGTTAACCCATTCACGGCGACGTGTCCAACCCATTCACGGCCACGTGTCCAACCCATTCACGACCACGTGTAACACCGGTGGAACACGGGTTCACTTCGGACAGCGTGTCCCACCGGTGGGACACCCTTTTAAAAAATCGATTTCTCCGCCACAAGAAACTACTTTCAAACCTACATATGATCAATGTCTTGACCTACCCAATACTTGAACTTAAACCTCGTGATCCATCAGTAGATCAAATACAACAACATATTTGGACTTTTCTAAAATCAGGTAGGCTGAAGTAGAGGGGAACACGGTTGTAGAGCAACTTTAGAAGCACCTTATGATTTCTTTCTCCTTCCATTACTTGCTTTTACTTTGCTTAGTAGAAACCTATCGTTTGAAACTCGTTTATTTTTTTTTGAAAGCGTTGCAGCTCAGTTGACCCCGTATTGGTTTTAAGTAATTGTTTCTCGATAACGAAAGCGTCTCGGAAGCTCAAACTCTGATACTATCCGACCATCGTTGATAGCTACAATATAGACACAAAATAGCGAAAACATTTACCCAAGGAACGCCATTCAAGCCAGGGAATCTCACCGGTGGGACACGTTATACGGCGACGCAATATTACACGCGGTCCGTACGTGCAGCCACCCAGAAATAGGCGTGGTCGTGAATGGGTTAACTGCGTGACGGCTTCCCAAAAAAAAACTTATACGGACAATGTAAGGTGGGATTTATGATCAGAAATCATGAGGAACGACGTACAGATGCCCGGTTTTGAAAGGGTCTGTTCTAGGGAGGAGGTTGGAATATTTAGCTTCAAAACCAATATCCACTCGATTAGAACTTCCGCATGCCGGAACCATATTTGCCGCGGTAGGCGATGGATTCAGTGTTTAGTTTCCAGATCGATCGAAAATCGATATGGAGCATGACACTGCACCGCGTTGCGGGGTGTATAGGCACGGCCTAGGGCCGGGACCATACTTCCAGCGACGAGCGACTCAATGTTTACCATCTATATCGACCGAAAATCTATATGCCTGAAATGCACCATCGCTGTCGCTGATCGAGGCAAGCGAGCCCGAGGCCAGGATCATACTTACAGCAACGCGTGATGAGACGCAATGCTTATTAGCCATATCGACCAAAGATAAATATGCCTGACATGCACTGTCGCTGTACAGCTAGTTCGGCCCGACCTACCTACCCGTATTTTTCGGGAAACTCGAAATTGAACCGGACCTTGACTTCAAAGCGGTGGCACTCTGCTATTTGTCGAAATTGATAATCACACACAGGAAAACTAGTGGTTGATGGCAGGTAGAAAAGTTGTCACGTCATGAGCCAAAAAAATTACAGCTGACGCATGGTCCGCCACTGCTCCTCCACTGGCCCTCCTGAACGGTAATCGACGCTTCCCCGGCAGACGCTAGCATGCATCGTCGTTTCCGTAAGCTACCGATACGTCTTTGCCGCCACTCAAAAACTCACCGGCAGGACGGCGAACTCTCAGGAATTTCTGATTAAGTTACATGCGGATTAAGGACTCATGACATATTACCTGCGACTTGTCTCTGCAACTTTGAGTTACATGTAACCTTCCACATAGTGAGTATGTAGCACGGTGCGAGTTGACTTACATGTGACATAAAGTACTCGCTTGTACCTTAAATAAGTTATTCTATCGCACATGTAACTCATCTACGCGGCAGGCGTCTCTAAATGTTGTTTTGAGATATCTGGACCCGCCTAGCCGCTGGAGGTTCCGCCCAACCACATGGCTGCCCCAGGTGTCGCTCATAGAGGCGGCCGCATAGCGTGTCGGTTCGCCGGCCGCATCACGTGTCGGTGTGCCAGCCGCGTAGCGTGCCGGTGTTAGGTTACATATGGCAACATTGCAAGTTACTCGCAATATTGTGTAAGTTACGTGTATTATTGAGAAATGTTGCACGTACCATCGTCTCATGTTACATGTGAATTTGAGTAAGTTGCGTGAAGCCAACACGCAAATTGCGTCAAAGTCTCAGGTAACTTCTTCGGAAATTCTTGGGGTGGCGCTGTGGTTGAGTGAGTGGCGGCAGTCACCTATGCATACCGGGGTCGGCCGAAAACGCGTCGATTACTGTAGTAGAGGGCCACTAGAAGACAAGTGGCAGACCACGAGTTTGTGCACTCCGTTGTAAACAGAGTGTACCAAGCAGATAGGCTTGCCTGCTACGGAGTTGATGAGAGAGCAAGGAAGAGGTGGAGCGTGCGAGGCGAGCAGTGCGTTTTCCCACGATATCTGAGTCCGTCCTCGGCAACAAGATTATCGATTGCCGTAGCATATGGCTACCATAAAGATTGCCATAACATTTACATCGATATATAGGTACTTTCGGCACGAATCGCTCTGATACTTTGCGTTCCTTATTGTGCGTTGGTGCAAGCTTGGTGCTCCCAGTTGTCACCTGGAGCCCACAACTTCTTCCTGTTGTGATATGGAGGGCAAATTAGCCTCCCGTTGTCACCTCGAAGCCAAAGTTCATCACATTTTCTTGATTCTGTAGTGACTTGGAGGTGACGGAGCCTATTTCGCAAGGTTTGCACCGGCGCTCGACCTGCAGGTCGCATCCATGTGACAACCACGATTTCCTGAGTAATTAATATTACCCCATCCATCTTGTGCTACTGAAGCAAATTAAACGACGAATATAGGAAAAATAAGTCGATTCTGCAAGTTCTGAAACCTTATTGCCGGCATGGATAACCAGGTCTAACAGCCGTGCTCATTCTTCGAGGAATAATTGAGCCTTTGAAAAACTGAGGCCTCATTTTCCAAGAAAAAAACGTTTCAGAAATTGGAAATGGAAAAGAGTTCCAGCAGTGTAACTGCCGAGTATCCAAACTTCTAGGTTGGCCGACTCATCTAAACAAGCATTCACTGCATCTGCAGCTAATTGACCATTAGTTGCAAAGTTTGCATCGTGGAAGCCAAAGCCGGGAGACTGAAAAGTGCAACTCGCTGGCTAAGGTTTCTAGCACATTGTGCAAAAGCGAATCCTGCTTGGACATATGACGAGCTGCAGCATTCAAAAATCATGCATTCGAAAATAGACTTGAAAAAAAGCTGTAATATTCAGGGGAGAAGAGCCGGAACACAAACGCATGGCTCAACCTTGTAATTATACAAATTGGCCAGACATATTCAATCAAGCGGGCGTAAAGCGCGAACATGGCTCTTTCTGCAAGCCTTGTAAGCTTAGGTAGCCAAACATAATTAGACAAGGTGCGCAACTATGCATCGAAATGAATCTCTATGTGCCTGGCATACCCTCTCAGCAGTGCGGACAGATACGTTTGTACACATACCTACACACCCGATCGAGTCAATAATAGGCCATTCGAAACATATGGCTCACTCTGCCAACTAGGCACGTAAGCCATACACAATCCATTAAGTAGGCGATTCCGGATACTCAAGGTGTACCCTGGCAACACTGCGGATATGCCAAACAGAATCAATCAAGAAGATGAAGTATTAATGGAACTGAATGGCTCATTCTTTCAACTTGGAATATACAGGTCTGACACTATCAATCGTCTTGACTGTGGATAACTTGGAACAAATGATTCCACCATCTGAATAGCGCGTACGGGCCCTACTGCTTAATCGCGTTGGCGATCTAGGAATTGGTTTCCACCCACAATACTTGAACCACCCTGGCAGGTACCCCACACGCGGCCAATCGAGCAGACTGTGAGTAGCATGACTCACTCTCTCAACTCACATGCAATCGGTCGAGTACATACATACGACACGTATGGCTCTCTATCACAAGTATGCAGTGCGACATGCACGGCTCACTCTTGTAGCAATGCATACACACAGGCCACTGGTAGGAGAATGGTCTTCTACCAGTTGCGCTGGATCTCGGTGGGGTTATCCTACAGACAGCTGCTCAGTGGTCAAGATCTGGTCAAGCCCTCTGCTTGGGCGGAATTGGTGTTAACGAGAGTGTCAACGAAAGCTCTCATTCATGCTGCTTGAAAATTAACAGAAAAATAGATCTCGATTGCCCTATTTGTTTCTATTTATTTTCTCAATTAGCCATCCCTTTTGGAGCCCCAGGAACTGTTGGCTGCTACGGATCCTACTCAACACAATGTTTTCTCTAAGTGAATGGCCACTGATTTTCGACGAGCTTATAATCAAAACGTCAGATCTTTCAAATAGAAGCACTGTTTTCGCGGACGAGAAGCTTGGTTTGCCCTAAGCTTCTTTTTTTGGTCAATCTGGTTGTATATTAATTACTTTCATGTTTCTGTTCTCGACACTGCATTTTTTTGATTTATTTGTTATACATACTGTTTTTTTTTCGACTCACCTTAGCGTGCATTCTAATAAATAAATAAACATTTAAGAAAACGATGAAGAACTGTCAGTACGGGCTCACTCTTCAAAGAATGCAAATATATGCAAAATGCTGACGATTTTAAAATCTATTTAAATCCGGATGACTGCTCATCATGTGACTTACAATCCGCTATCAATGTTGTGGAATCTTGGAGAAAGGACTGGGCATTACCACTTGCACCTGAGAAAACCATGCACATGAGAATCGGGTCGGCAGATAGTCGCATGAAACTCGTCTTGCAAGATAAGGTAATTCCTCTAGTGGACAGAGTTGTTGATCTAGGATTTTCCTATAATAGCAAGTTAGACTTCTCAGAACATTACAGAAATATTCGCAGGAAGGCGTATGGTCGGACCTATCAAATTTTGAAGGAACTAGCAACAAAAAACATCAATATTCTCGTAAAAGCATACAAAACATATGTCAGGCCTATCTTAGGCATCTTTCATAGTCCTCACCGCAAGCGCGGCACGCGCGGGACGAGCGGTGGACTATGAAACTTTTCACCGCGCGGGACGAGCGGAAAGCCACTATGAAATCTCCAGCGGCACCGCCGTGGCGGTGCGAGTAAAAGTCGGGCCTCAACTGAAACTTGTACAGAAATTTCTGGCTTGCATTTGCGTATGCGGTGGCGCAGGATAGTCCCAGAATTATTTATGTTGGAGTAGACTCAAATCGAGAAGGAATTATTGATTGAAACGGTAAAACCGCTACGGCCGTTTGGGCGGCACCGCTATGGCGGTGCTGATGGACTACGAAAGTTCTTACCGCGCGTCCCGCGCGTGCCGCGCGGTAAGAACTTTCATAGTCCACCGCCCCTCCCGCGCGTCACGCGCGTGCCGCGCTTGCGGTAAGGACTATGAAAGATGCCTTAGAGTGTGGGCCTACAGTTTTTTCACCGCACAAAAAGAAAGACATTGTATCCCTTGAAAAAATTCAAAACAATTATACACGAAAATTGATAATCAAATACGGAGGTTTCCTCTACGACCGTATCACTAAGTCGCGTATCCGAAACGAATTTCTCGAGTTGCATTCACTGGAGTCTAGGAGAAAACTGAGGGACGTATCTATGGTGTTTAAAATGATTTCTCGTGTTGTCAAGGTAGATTCTTCGCATTTCTACAAACTCAGTGCATCTAGAACTAGAGGAAGTAGTATAAAATTCTCATGCCCTACTGCTAAAACTGGAATCCGTGCCCACACATTTACGGTTCGTGCTGGCGCTGCTTATGTTTCGTTAAAGAGTACCATAGATCCCCTGCCCTCGCGTTTTCACTCATACATACGGATGGCCTCTAAAGTCATCCTCGCGTATTAGGTATATATATATATATATATATATATATATATATATATATATATATATATATATATATATATATATATATATATATTCCAGGCTGCCTTTATTGATATTAATAGTTTCACTTCTACTGTGTAATTCGAATGTGATTTCGCAGCCTTTAGTTTATATTGTTTTCATTCTCGAACCTCCGTCTTATACAGCGTAAAGAATTATTATTATTATTATTATTATTATTATTATTATTATTATTATTGTTATTATTATAAATATGTATATATTTTGCAAGCCGACCAGGAATGTGCAAAAAATTTCGGAACCGAAAAACGAAAAAAATTTCGGTCAAAAATTTGGAGAATGTTCTGCTACATTAGGCTACGTAGCGACAATGCCTTTCTTCCTAGTTTTTTTTCTATCGAGAACATGATTACCGAAAAACCAAGAATTTTCCAAAAAATGGACAAGCTCCAAGTGGCCTGCCTATCTCCACCGAAAAAATTTGGTCTCAGTGAGAGACTCATCATTTTTTCGATTTTTCGTTTTTTTTTTTTCAAAAATTGTTTGCACATGCATGAAGTCGACGGGCAGACGATGATAAAAACGTGTACAGGAATCTTTCCCAAATGAAGCTATATCACATGGCTCACTCTCATAAACATGCATACAGTTCATACATAATCAATCGAGTTAACAACGAATGTCGTAGGAAACCTGTACGGGAACATAAGCCAATGACTTAACTTTAACTTTCGGCTAGCTCGAAGTGAAAAAATCGAATATAAAGTGGAAAATTTTCCCTTTTGTTCGCTCCTTGCAAGGAAAAATGATTTTCAGCATTGCAGAGAGAGCCGACCTATAGAATATTCAAATAGATAACTTTGCCAACAAACAGCAACCACCACCCAGGAAAGGAGAGAAACACATCAAAAAACAATGAATAACTTGATTTCGTATATAGACCATAAATCTAGAGGTGAAGGTCCGGTGTCATAGAAAAATAGAAAATTCCACTCCAGACGAACCTGTTGCAGAATAGTTGGATGGAGAACTGAAACTGAAGCGGAAGAACATAATAATTCAGTATTTACGGCAATGTCTATGAAAATCAATGAAATAGGGAGGTGAGAATCCTTGTTTTTCACGAAAAGGTTTAAAGAAGGATCCCAGAAACCACTCCATTCCAGGAAGTTGTGTTCACTGGGAAAGTCTTTCGAAACCACGAAATCTCGGAGCATTCAATACGAGCACGGGATTAAATGTGGTGAATTTCATGGGTGCTTGAGAGGTACCAACGATGGCAATGGAAGCTAAACTTCGAGTGTTGTCAGCAGGTTGGACATGACTAAATAGCCTAGGCCGCTCATTTAGAGCCGGCCGAAGTGAGGCTTATCGGGCTTATCATGTCGAAATCTCCTTATCACTGTTGTATATTGCCATGACCGACCGCTCCGCTGCTTACACCGCCCGGACTAATCTGAGCGGCCTTGGCTTGACCTCACATTCAGGTGGTGCTTTTTCTTCTTCCTAGCGTTTGTCCCACGTTGACGTAGGGTCCGCTTGTTTGGTTCCTGTCCTCCACTTATTCCTGTCAGCTGCGTCCTCCGGAGTGAGTCGTGCCTCAGCTATGTCGGTTTTCACGCGGTAGAGCCAGCGCGTTTTCGGTCTACCTCACGGTCTAACACCAGCCACCTCCAAGTTTAGTGTAGTTTTGGCCACGGAACTAGCGTCTTTTCGTTGAACATGTTCAAACCATCTCATCCGGGCTTCCTTCATCTTTCCATTCAATGTTGCAAATGCGAATGTGGAACGCACAGTGTCGTTCGTGACGCGACCCCTCAGACTGATACCCAATGACCATCTGAGCATTCTCATCTCCATGGTGTGCAGGGACTGTTCGACAGGTGGTGCTTGGGGATTAGAAAGAAAACTAAATGGGTGGAATTCAGAATGTTAATCACAGTGGCCGGACTCATCATTGCGATAAATCTGGGTATCTCAATACGGGTTGGGTTCAGCTCGAGGACTAACGCGATTTCGCTTGCGCTAGACCGAACTCAAATCGGAATACCCACGATTACAGCAATGATGAATCCGGAATAAGCAACACATTGGGATGACCTGAACTCGCAGTCTTTTAACATAGTTTTCTGACCAGCCGTGAGGCTCTAACTTATTCAGCCCTTCTGCATATTAGATGGTTTAAGAATCATCGAGAATCGAAACATTCAGCCTCTTACCGTCATACCGAGCTCCATATCGCAGACACTACCCGTGAAATCGGCTTCATGAGGCTTACTGATCCGTATGATGTTTACAACAAGGACGAATGGATGACTAGGATTCAAGGGTGGTCCCTGGAATTGAAGTAAGAAACGACGAAGGAAGGATGAATCTATTCGGTGGATCTCAGCCTACCGTATTTGTGAAACACTTGGGGCAAGACAGAGGCCCATGGGTGGTCCGTGAACCTAACTAAGGGGAGGTTCGAGTGAGACTAAAATTCATAGGTGTTTCGTTGGCTATCCATCGACTGTAAGGTCCGTATGCATACTGTGCTTCTCTGGGCCAAATTCCGGTCCGCAATTGCGTCTCGACATGCTTTGCGGCCGCGCGCATTCGAGTCGGAAGAGCTTCCAGCGCCGCAGCCACCGATCTGTTGACTTTAGGTGGGTTTTAGAAACTGGAAAGTAAACATAATTAGAGAAAACTGTATAAAAAAGCCATATCGAGTCGACTTTGGCGCTGGAAACTCAGCTCACTCGCGCGCGTGCGGCCGCAAAGCGTGTCGAGACGCAATTGCGGACCTAAATTTGGCCCAGATAAGCACAGTATGGGTACCCGTCTTGACGAAGTCCTTCGATTGGGCCTGATGGCCAATAACCGGGTCAGCAGTATGCACACGCCTAAGGTAGGAATAGAAGGAAGCAACTCGGTGGTTAGACTCAGGTTCATAGTCTTTGAAGGAAAGAGGACGAGTTTGGGGAATTCGAAGGAGGATCGTGGGCTAACTATCAACTAGAGGAATGACTACGGTTGCGCAACACTAAGAAGTGATCGTGGTTCTAAGGCTATCAACTAAAAAACATAAATGAGCGGTACCCAACGGGAACTTTTGGTATAGACTGAATCTCAAGAGCGGCTTGCAGGCACGAGAGATTATTAGAAAGAGTGGGTGAAGAATAATCTACATGGATGTTTCGTAGACTATGAATTTCAGGAACATTTTAAGAGAATTGAACTTCGCGGATCGTCCTAAGCATGAGAAAAAATGGGAAGGAATCTGAAACAAGTAAGAACAATTTGCGAAACGCCAACGAGAAATTAGTAACCGCAAAAATCTGCTAATGTCAGGTGAAGCCATATACATTAGCGATGTTCACTTTACATCAGATAAGCCATTTCGCGCCAGTAGGAGTCATTCCAGGAGGAAATAGCACCGGAACTAGGCAGAAGACGCGGCTCGATTGAATTGGAACGGAAAGACGATCGGTCATGGAAGACAAGAAGCCATTTCATCTCGCCGAATGGATTCCCTGCAGTCGGCCTAGCAGGTTATGGCTTCATCTCGGCAGATTTTGTAGCAGTTTCTCAAACAGAGAGTAGAAGCCCCAGTAAATGAGCCAGCGGAGCAGCTCATGATTACCGCGAACAGTTCAGAATCTGAGCGAAAAAGACCAAAATATGCTCACAAATGGGATATTATGGGAATGAAGGTCTTTCTCCGGTCAATTCTGACACGGTTAAGAAGGCGATGTGGTATCGCAGAACGTAAGAGAAGGTCACAACTCATAATTAGATAGGACAACTGGTGTCGTATCCAGAAATGGTGGCAGAAGGTGCTAATCAGGCGATTGTCAGCCCCATGCCACCCGACAGTTCGGCTCATTCTCCCAATCGGCGGGTCGGCTCCTGTTGCTGTCCGGGCTCCTCCAGTCCGCCCGAGCAGCAACAGCAATGGCCCGTAGATTGGGAAAACGAGCCGAGCGATCAGGCAATTGCGATTCCTGTTCGGTGCGGCTCGGGGCCGAGAACCGCCTGAGTATAGCATAATAAATGATCTTTAGACCATCAACTAGGAGAATGGATTGAGCGATATTTAATCTTATAGGTGGTCCTTCGGCTACAGGAACACAAGATGAGGACTAAACTTCGTGGGCTGCCCCTAGATGGCATATCAACTACGAGAGCGATTGAAGTAGGGTTAAACTCAGGATTCGCGGAGTATCACCCGAGGGATAGGGTTGATGACAACAGCTTCCTCATGGGTGGTTTGTAGGAAATTCAATGAATCTTGTCCCTACATGGCATACCATCTACGGGAGACGAATACACTTCAGGGATGTTCTGGGGAGTATAAATGATTGAGAAAAGCTAAATCTCATGGGTGGCCCGCAAGATATCAACTACGAGAGCTGTTTCAAAAATCGAACCTAACGGAACGTTTCAGAGGGTCTATAGAATATCAACCACGGAATCGAAAAGGGAGGGTCAAATCTCATGGGTGGTTCGTGGGTAATTAGCCGAATTCTTGTGAATGATGGGGGGAAATCCTGCGGGAGGTCTGTAGACTATCAACTAAGGGAACGGTTTGGGGGGGGGGGCTTAACCTCATGGGTGGTCCACCGGATACATATCAGCTAAGAAAACGAATTGAGAGTCCGAATCTGACTGAATCTCATGGGTGGTTCATATAATACCAACAACAATTTGGTAGGACAATACTTCATGGGTGGTCTGTGAGACGTTAACTGAGTGAACGAATGGAGAAGATTTTGTGAGGCCTTAGTTATACACCAGCAGAATGAAAACGTCCCGCGAGGACATTGCCGCCACTTGCCGCTTGGATCAGGGACTCGTCTGCAATGTTGCGTCTCTGACGCAATATTGCGGACCACTAAATGCCCGGGCGTTTCCTTTTTTTTTTCATTGATATTTTACGCTTCTATATGTTTATTGCAAAAAGTCACTAGAAATCTATTGCTCCCGTCATAGCAGTGCTCGTTATGTAGTTTTGGTGGTATTTTGACAAGTTGAGATTTGAAAAAATAATCAGCTGATGGAAATTGGCAAATTTCCAACTGGGTAGGTCCCGCAAGGATACAGTATACAGTGCCGCGGCGTGTATAACTGCTTGGTGCGGGCTTCCTGTGCGTTTTCCTAAGAGAACTCTTCCACTTGGCATGCTTCAGCACAGTTTGTACGCACATAAGTGGTAGTTGTCTTGCTATTTCCGCAGCGTCCCGCTGGTGTGTAACTACGGCCTAAACACGGCCCTGGAATAAAGGTAAACTTGAACAAACGAAGGCATTAATATAAATACAGATATAAATAAAGAAATATAAATAATATAAGTAAAGAAACAAATAAATTGCTTATCGAATAGATCAACAAATCAATAATTAATTAACTAACTAAATAAATAAATTAATTAATTAACGAATGAATAAATAAATGGATCATAAAATAAATGGAAAAAATGAATACATAAATGATGAAATAGTAATTAGATTAATATGATGAATAAAAACAGAGAAATTGCTAATCGAATAGATCAACAAATCAATAATTAACTAACTAAATAAACAAATTAACGAATAAATAAATAAATAAATAAATAAATAAATCATAAAAGAAATAAATAAATAAGTACATAAATGATTAAATAGCAATTGGATTAATATGATAAAGAAAGAAACAAAGAAAGTGCTAATCGAATATGTGAACAAGTCAATAATTAACTAACTAAACAAATAGACAGATAAATGAATGAATAAAGAAATAAACGAATGAAAGAATAAATAAATAAGTGAATAAATAAACAAATAAATTACTAACCAAATAGATAAAAATTAAATAATGAACTAACTAGACCGAAAATAAATAATTAAATGAATAAATAATTAATTCAATAAAAAACTAGTAAATAAATTAATCAATTAATGAAAATGCAAATTCACCGACAGTAAATCGCATGAATGAATGGATAAGTAATTGAAAAAATATTCAAACATAAAAATGAGCAGGTATACAAAATGAATAGGTAGCTCACCAAATAAATACACACAAAATATTGATTATTGAATGAGCAAAAAAGCAAATGGAGAGAAAGTAGATGAATGAATGAATAAATGATTAGTAAGAAAAAACATATAAATGTGCAAGGAAAAGGGAACAGGAAACGGAAGTATAAAGTAAACGATGCAGAAGAAGAAGAAGAAGAAGTACTACGCGTTTTAAGAAAAACCGCAAGACAGCCGGAATTATGCTAATTTCCGCATAGCGCAACAAACTGGATTTGCCCTCTGTGGTAGACTCGTAGCCTTAAAGTGACCCTAATAGATGTAAATGTCGGAAGAAAGCATTCGGAGAGGGTAAAATTGGTATATTGCCTGAAAATAGTAGCAAAAAAATTACCCAGGTACCAGACTTGGGCCAAACCCAAAAATTTCGTCGCAACACGAAAAAACAATCGTCTGATGGGTATTATACTTTAACCGAATCGATTGATTCGAAAAATCATTCGATTGAAAAAGTCGACTTCGAATTATTCGAAAAGTCGAATATTCAAAAAAGGCAAATTCCCGAATTATTCGGAAAGTCGAATATTCGAAAAGTTCAAAATACCGAATTATTCGAAAAGTCGAATATTCAAAAACGTCAAAATTCCGAATTATTCGAAAAGTCGAATATTTGAAAACGTCAAAAGTCCGAATTATTCGAAAAGTCGAATATTCGAAAAAGTCAAAATCCCGAATTATTCGAAAAGTCGAATACTCGAAAAAAATCTGAAAATGTAAAAGTATAATGGGTATTGCCGCCCTTACTCAAACGGGATGCATTGAAAATGCTTATAACTCTGTTTAGAGAACAACTCCGCAGCTACGGAAGAAAAAATCGAATTCCACGTCAGAAAATGGTCCTGGAAACGCATATTTTCTTTAAAATGGCCACTTTCTTCAAGTAACCTTTCCTTGTCAATTCCAATCTATTTTACTATCTTTTTAGCTCGGAAATCACTTATTCGCGCTAACCTAACCATGCATCCGCAATCTCGAAAATGCACTCAGAACAATGGAATAGCAGGCTCTAATAATACCCTGAACCGCATTACTTTCGAGACGAAATCGTTATTTCCTGCCGTGAGAGGTGCATTTCATGTGCCTCTGTCTCTAGACCAAAATTATCTCATGTGAAGGATATTCCGGGTAAAGTTGAACCACGTAGTTTCAGAGAGCATTCTTCAAAAAAGAGCTTTCATCCAAGTTCTTACCCTCTCAGTGCATTGATGTCAGGATCTTACGTAAGAGTGTATTTGGAAGAAACGTAAATGATAAGAAAAGTCGGGGAAAGAAAATGCAGCAAAATCTCTATATTCCAAACCACTTCTTCAATCAAAATACTGATAAGAGAGTTTTTCAAATGCTTTTTTTTCAATGATTCTGAAAATCAATAAGTGCACGGAACAGACTCTATTGAAAAAACAACTAAAGAAAAGGTGAATTTCGAAGGGAAAGAAAAAAAGAGAAGAAAGAAATAAAGTTCATGGTTGGTCTTCAGGGGACCAACCATGAGAGAGGTTCAAAAGCCACAAACTTCAAGGGTGGGCTCGTGGGATTTCAGCAATGGATGAAGGTTTGAGAGGTCGACACTTTGTTAGAAATCCCTTGAATCAGAGCTACGACTTCAGAAGAAAAGAATGAACTACATTGGTGGTGCATAAGGTTTTGAATGAGAAAGTGGTTGCAGAGATCAAAACTC
Organism: Aplectana chamaeleonis; assembly: GCA_029168955.1. Taxonomy (NCBI): domain Eukaryota; kingdom Metazoa; phylum Nematoda; class Chromadorea; order Rhabditida; family Cosmocercidae; genus Aplectana; species Aplectana chamaeleonis. Next base: position 1,065,627 of record JAPDOI010000053.1, read on the forward strand.
CACGAGTGGCCCCATCTAACAGAATTGCGGGAACCAACGCTAAAAGAGCAATTTTCAGGTGCGGTCTCACTTAAATGGGCTGGAGAGGTCTAGACTAGACTCACGGGCACTCCCATGTACAAGAGCTGTAGAAACTTAAACTCTTTGAGTGGTCATTGAGATAATAAGGGCAGTTAAGGTACATACTAAGGATAGCCTTCATGTGTGATCCCTTAGATAAGAACTACGAGAACACACCGAGGAAAATAAACTTCATCACTGGTCAAGATATTAAGTGCGGAACTGTGTTACAGAGATCTAGAATTCATGGGTGGTCTTGTGTATGGAAACTACGAGAAAAAGCCTGAAAAAACCATAGGTGTTCCCGAGCTATCGTCTGAGCTTGATAACGGGTTGCGCAGACCTATACTGTGCTCCTCTGGGTCTAATTCCGGTCCGCAACTGCGTCTCGACACGCTTTGCGACCGCGCGCTTCCGAGTCGAAAGAGTTTCCAGCGCAGCAACCGCCGACCTGTTGACTCTAGGGGGTTTCAAAAACTGGAAACTAGACAAAGCCGGCGAAAACTGTATAAAAAAGCCATATCGAGTCAGCGTTGGCACTGGAAACTCGATTGACTCAAGCGCGTGCGGCCGCAAAGCGTGTCGAGACGCGATTGCGGACCGGATTTCGGCCCAGAGAAGCACAGTACATCATGAAACGTCCCATGAATATGAGCGGAGAAAACCACAGAGGAAGGTCAACTATGTGAGTGGTCCTCAAGGTATCAATTTCAGGAAAAGATCACCGTGGTCTGGAAATTATGGGTGGTCCTTCAAATCTTCACTGTGAGAACAAACTGACTTCGTGAGTGGTCCCAATGATGCATACAAATCACGGAAATGGGCAACAGGGGTCAAGAAGTCATGGATGATCAATATGAACAAAGGGACAAGAATGATTTTTAGGAGACTAAAACTCGTGGGTGGTCTTTGAAATATGTACCATGTCTGGAAGCGTATTACAGAAACCTAGACTTCATGGGTGTCCCTACTGGTACTAAATGCAAGAACGAAATCGAGAAGAGTAAACTTTTTCGGTGGTCTTATGGAAGTGGACTATAAAGAGTCACACAGCGATAAAATTAACGAAAGATTCACTACCTAAACCTACCTTACGATCTATCAAAAGCACAAATCCAGAAAAAACACGGAATCAGATATTAGGAAAAGCCTAGGTGCTATTCATACCCCTTAAGGCCATTGTTATACTCTGCCACATCGTCGCAGTCGCTGAGGTCCAGTTGTGCTATGCCATACATCACGCCAACTTACGTCTGGCACACGCTATAGCCCACGCAATTGCAGACAAATCAATGACCCGGCATCAACAGCAAATTAATTTAGTTTCAGCTCTATAAAGCGGCAGGCTTTAAGATTAATACATTTAGGATCAGAAAAAGATTCCAGGAGAGAAAAGAAAGAAGGAATCAAAAAAGAAGAAGAAAAATGGAGGAAACCCGCACTGAACCAATTACTCCGTCGCTGTCACGGTCATCGGTCGCAGTGCGCCACACTGCGACCGATGCCCGCGACAGCGACCGACTGCGGCACGTTTCTAACATTTGAATGTATAACCCCCATCTGCGAGCCTGAGACGCGACCGGCCCATGCAAAGTGTTCCTGCGGCAGCTTTTTTCATGGTGAGAGTGTGGGTCCCGGCACGATTCGTAACTGATGAGCGAACCTGTCGCGGTCGTAGACTGGAGGTATAAGGCCGGGATCATACTTCGCGCGACCAGCGACAGCGATAGTGCATGTCACGCATATTGATTTTCAATCGATTCCGATGGTAAACATTGCGTCGCGTCGCTCGTCACTGAATGTATGATCCCGGCCTAACAATGGCCTAACGCCAGCGCATCACGCGTGTGCCGTCAAGCGCGTGCCGCGCGGGTGTGGCGTCAGGCCGGGATCATGCTTCCAGCGATGAGTGACGCGGCGCAACGTTTACCACCCCTATCGATCGAAAATCGAAATGCCTGACGTGCGCTGTCGCTGTCGCTGGTCGCGGAAAGTAGGATCCCCGCCTCAGACTGATCATAACATCGCGCCACGCCTGCGCGTGACGTTCAGCGTCGAGGAGTATGAATAACGCCATAATGTTGCCAGATAGTAGACAAGCTACGACCGATGCGCCTACACCAAAAAACTTAAATAATAAGAGCAAAGCTGAACTGAAGTGAAGATGAAGAACATCTCTAGCAAATTCTATGTGAGAAGCAAAGGGTAGTAACTTAACGTACGGACTAGATCGAGTGACAGAAAAAGTCTCCCCAATGGCCTAATGAAGGGTTCTTCCCATTGGTTAATCAGTAAAAGGTCAGTTCGTCGCTTTATCGCTGAAGCCATCTGTCATTTATGGTCCTCCAAAAAAGTCCACACAAATGTATCCGCCCATAATTATTGTTATTTAATGCTGGTATTCAGAGAATCGCTGAAATTTCGGGAACTTTTTTTTAGAAAATCAACCTAAAAGTACTATAGGAATGATATATGTGAAGTAGAAAAAGCCACGAAATAAACCTAGAGCACGATTTCGTACAAAAATGAATTGATTGACAAAAAAGACAAAAATTAGCAAAATAGAAAAAATAGAAAAGGAAGCTGCTAGGCGCTGAGATTCTGAAACTCATTGAGACTTTCCGGCTGTCGAGCCCGATATCCCCTAATTGCCTGAGGCCTGCATGCCCACTCGAACCTGCCATTCCCCGGGGAACACCTTGAAGTGGCTGCCGAGAGTTGACGACGTCACAGCATGTACTATAAAGAAGATGTCACGCATAGTCTAGAGAAAGAACATGGCACGTTCCTTACGTGATCCTCAGACGATCTGGTAAAAGCTGTCCTAATAAGACCGTCTGCCCCCGCCGTTGCGGTGCATGTCGCGCGGCCTTCTCGAATGTCCTTATTCGGACTATCCTTCCCACGATAGTGAACAGCTGACTTGTGCTGTTCCCTACTATGGGAAGTGACCGCCAATGTCACAGCCGCTCTACACGCCCGCCGACCGCGTGAACAGACAGTACCATTCGGACAGACTTTAACCACCCCAAAGTGGAGACGTACTCAGGCAAACTGGGGCGTCGACAACAGGTTGATCCGCTCACCATGATTCACCGCTGGCCAATGCGCTGATATTCGGCTGGGCCGTGGCCGCGAGTTATGATCTTGTCGATGTCGAGCTGTTGCACAGCTAGCGCTCTAGATACAAGGGAAGTATCCTCCGTTTCCGAGTGTGATTTATTTCCGTTCATCGCGTGCGTCTGCGCGCGCACGCTGCTTCCCCTTCTCTCCACACTTTCTCGCGGTCTCTACCCTCGCTCCGCACGAGGGAACAGAGTAAATCTGGTTGGGAACCAGAGGATATACGACGCATTTCTCAGGCATGCTGCAAATGATTTGCGGTACATTGGCCCCGCCCAGCATCTGGAGGTCCTGCCTATCCGGTAGTGACCCCAGTGGAGGCTGGGCGACCAGCCGCAACGCGTGCCGGTGCGCCGACCGCTACGCGTGTTCGGTGTAATGTAGTTCCTAATCTAGATGAAACAGTCCTGCAGGGTGTGAACTGGTGGTAAATAGGCCGCTGAATGCGACACATCGAGTTGTCAACAGCCCGACAACAGGCGGACGTCGCCGGGCAACGGGCAGGTCTCAGGCTGACAATACGCGCGATTTGAGTGTCAACAGGGAGCGGTTCATGAGACAACTTATCAACCTGTTGTCGACGACCCAGTTTGCCTGAGTTATGGTAGATCTTCGGAACTAGACGCGGCCGAAAGTTTTTGAAGGCGACTGAATCAGCTAGTAGCTTTTCGGTATTGGAATGATTCTAGTTGGATTCCTTCTTTACTGTCGTATATGTAGCAACAAATGGAACTCTCCCAACTTCGACCGGTAGTGCATTGGACAAAAGTGCAAACCCCAACAAGTTTGACGCCAATTACGAGAGTTCGTTTCTGTTGCCCGAAAAAGAACTTTCCAGCTACTAGTAATTGACACCAGTTGGGCTCCTCTTGAGAAAAACTTCCTCAGTTGAAGCCTGTCGACTTCTCCATCTGCACGAAGGCCGCAGAGTAGAGATTTAATTTAGTCCCTTATGTCCATATGGAACATGCTAGAAATGACTTTGTTAAAGATTAAGTACTATGTTTAGCAGAATTGATTAGATGACTTCTCAATATAATGTATAGCAGATAACTATTCCAAATTAACTATGTGATTTCAAGCCAAATTCATCAAAAAAGGTGAAACAAAATAAAATGGTATAAAATTTCAAAAAACTAAACAAAACAAATGAATTTATGAAGTTAATATATTTTCATCGATTTATTAATCTATATTAATCACTTTCATGTTTCTGTTCATCGTTTATGATCGAAAAATAAATATTAATAATAAATGATAAGTAGAAAACAGTAACGTTGAATACAATTAAACAAATAAATAGAGAAATAGAATAAATTTCAATAATGAAATTAAAACAAAATAAAATGAATCAAAATAAAACAAAGGGAGGTCAGCACGCCTTGTTGTCAGGTGTTATACTGATAAGGTCTGTCCGCACAAGACGGTCCGCCCCCCGCGGTCGGCGTGCGTGTCCAGCGGCTGACCTATAAATCGATTAGCTGGAATATTAGATGAATAGCAAAAGAACCCCAGTCAGCCGTTGGCAGCCGTGGGACGGCTAGTCCAAAAAAGTCTTTGCGACAGCCGCTCGACACGCACGCCGACCGCGAGGGCGGACACTCCCATTTGGACAGACTCTAGACACGAAATCAAATGTGAATTTAAAAAAAGTACTGACGAATGAGTTCCAAAAATTGGATGGACAAATTATCTAACGGAAAAACAATATTGCCCGCTAAAAAACAGATGAACCAACAGACTAATGCAAATAGAAAATAGATTGAAAAAATAAACGATTAAAACAATACGGAAGGCAGCGCGTGAATATTTTTCCATTAGACCTCAAACACTATAAGAAATCAATTGATTGGGAATCATGAATTCATTCGAAAATTAACGATTTCAGAGAGAAAAAGTTATAGCGTTGAATAGAAACTAAGAAAATTGTGAATAAATAAATTAACAAAATTGAAATAAAATAGAATAAAATAAAACAAAGGTGAGAGACAAACTGCAACAGAGTAAAACTTAAAAAAAATGAAAAAAGAAAATAAAGCAGTGTAAAATGATATTTTGCAGTTATATTCAATTCCTCCAGATTTATGTGTGATAGTATGTGCCTGAGGTAGCGATGGCCACGAAAATTCCGTCCTGAATTGAGTGGATCCTGGTGAGTGGATCCTGGCAGTAGAATGAGGCGAGTTGCTCTTGGCAGGGAAGAAAATTTAGTAATCAAAGCCGAACTGCTGTGTGGCTCCTGTTGCTGTTGTGGTGCTTTTGTGAACCACCATTTCGAACTCGAATTCCACAGAGATTTCCAGCTAAAACGTACATTTCAAACTAGTTCTGCAGTATTCAATCTCTAACCCGGAATCCCCCCCTGAACTGTGAATACGACTACATTTTCAGGATTAGAAAATGTCCTGAGTCATGAAGGTTACAATCTGAGTGGATCCTGACAGTAGAATGAAGCGAGTTGCTCTTGGCAGGGAAGAAAATTTAGTAATCAAAGCCGAACTGCTGTGTGGCTCCTGTTGCTGTTGTGGTGCTTTTGTGAACCACCATTTCGAACTCGAATTCCACAGAGATTTCAGCTAAAACGTACATTTCAAACTAGTTCTGCAGTATTCAATCTCTAACCCGGAATCCCCCCCCCTGAACTGTGAATACGACTACATTTTCAGGATTATAAAATGTCCTGAGTCATGAAGGTTACAATCTGAGTGGATCCTGACAGTAGAATGAAGCGAGTTGCTCTTGGCAGGGAAGAAAATTTAGTAATCAAAGCCGAACTGCTGTGTGGCTCCTGTTGCTGTTGTGGTGCTTTTGTGAACCACCATTTCGAACTCGAATTCCACAGAGATTTCCAGCTAAAACGTACATTTCAAACTAGTTCTGCAGTATTCAATCTCTAACCCGGAATCCCCCCCCCTGAACTGTGAATACGACTACATTTTCAGGATTAGAAAATGTCCTGAGTCATGAAGGTTACAATCTGAGTGGATCCTGACAATAGAATGAAGCGAGTTGCTCTTGGCAGGGAAGAAAATTTAGTAATCAAAGCCGAACTGCTGTGTGGCTCCTGTTGCTGTTGTGGTGCTTTTGTGAACCACCATTTCAAACTCGAATTCCACAGAGATTTCCAGCTAAAACGTACATTTCAAACTAGTTCTGCAGTATTCAATCTCCAACCCGGAATTTCCCCCCCCCCCCTGAACTGTGAATACGTCTACATTTTGAGGATTCGAAAAAGTCCTGAGTCATGAAGGTTACAACCTGAGTGGATTCTGACAGTAGAATGAGGCGAGTTGCTTTTGGCAGGGAAGAAAATTTAGTAATCAAAGCCGAACTGCTGTGTGGCTCCTGTTGTTGTTGTGGTGCTTTTGTGAACCACCATTTCAAACTCGAATTCCACGGAAATTCCCAGCTAAAACGTACATTTCAAACTAGTTCTGCAGTATTCAATCTCTAACCCGGAATCCCCCCCCTGAACTGTGAATACGACTACATTTTCAGGATTAGAAAATGTCCTGAGTCATGAAGGTTACAATCTGAGTGGATCCTGACAGTAGAATGAAGCGAGTTGCTCTTGGCAGGGAAGAAAATTTAGTAATCAAAGCCGAACTGCTGTGTGGCTCCTGTTGCTGTTGTGGTGCTTTTGTGAACCACCATTTCGAACTCGAATTCCACGGAAATTCGCAGCTAAAACGTACATTTCAAACTAGTTCTGCAGTATTCAATCTCCAACCCGGAATTTCCCCCCCCCCTGAACTGTGAATACGTCTACATTTTGAGGATTCGAAAAAGTCCTGAGTCATGAAGGTTACAACCTGAGTGGATTCTGACAGTAGAATGAGGCGAGTTGCTTTTGGCAGGGAAGAAAATTTAGTAATCAAAGCCGAACTGCTGTGTGGCTCCTGTTGTTGTTGTGGTGCTTTTGTGAACCACCATTTCAAACTCGAATTCCACAGGAATTTCCAGCTAAAACGTACATTTCAAACTAGTTCTGCAGTATTCAATCTCCAACCCGGAATTTCCCCCCCCCCCTGAACTGTGAATACGTCTACATTTTGAGGATTCGAAGAAGTCCTGAGTCATCAAGGTTGCAATCATAGAACTTTTTTTGGTACTGCACTCCAATACAAATCCACCTATCTGAAGAGGGTGATGCGTGACCAAAAGGGCACTTAACAAACCAAAAAAAGCATCTCAGAGTTCTACAGAAAAAACGTCACATTCCTGGAGAAGTGTTTTTTAGTCCGCAATTACACCACATTCAGGGCAGGGAGTAATCATGTAAAAAGACAAAGAAACAGGAGAACTACGTGCGTTTTCAGTAAGTTCTCTGTGGAGAGTTCTGAAACCTACGTCTGTCGGGAATGACCAATTACCAACCGGTAATTGATACTTCACAGGGAGGAAGAGCGCTGCAGAAAACACCAACAGATGTTTCCCCCCTCATACATACGTGAGGCTAGTAGACAAGAAATATCACCTCCAATTTGCTCAGAATTACTAGCTAAACAGTGTTGCCCAATCAATCCAGTATTGAACAAAAATTGCTTCTGAACAAGCGAAAAAAATCAATATTACAATAATTCCCCTTGCACAACGCAATTTTTCTTCTTATAAGTGTTGGAAAATTGGAGAATAATGCAAATAAAAAGGCTTCAGCAGGTGAACACGATATGCGTCTTGAAGTATTACAAATAAAACTTGAAAATATGAATTATTCAGTTTAAAAAATGTGAAACACATCAAATTGTCTCTTTTTACCCCTCCTCCCGCCCACAAAACTCAACAGACGGCCGGACTGAGCCATCTCCTCGGGCCCCTCATGATTCTGAGCCGTCCTGCGCCACCCCTACTAAAAAAATCAAAACAAGTTACTCGTAATATAAATGTAACTTACTTGAATGTCTCAAGTAACTTACATTTATATTACATGTAACATACGTTTATATTGCATGTAACTTACATTTATATAACATGTAACTTACACTTATGTTACATTTAACTTGCATTTGAATTTTCACTATGGGTGGCCATCACATGACGCAGACGACACGCGACGCAGAGAGCGCGTCCCAGGCCACACACTACTACAAAAAAGGCTGTGTGGGTGGGCCTTTCTCTGCTGCTGTGGGGTCAAGTACCTTAAACTTGGGTAATTGAGCCAATACCAACGCCAGTCGAAAGCCTGACCCCGCGAGTGCGCCGTACATCCCCCTTGAAAAATCTTCTCGGCCGAGTTAGGTTACTTGCGACTTATATTGTGCCATTCAAGTTACATGTACTATATCGGAGGCACACTGCACACAGTGTCCTCTAAAAAATCGGAAACAAGTTACTTGTAACATATCTAAGCCAATGTAAGTTAATTGTCACTTATCTCAGGTCATTTAAGATACATGTAACATATCGGATGCGCATCGCACGCAGTATCCCACCGATATGTTACATGTAACTTGAATGACCTGAGATAAGTCGCAAGTAACTTACATCGGCTCAGATATGTTACAAGTAACTTGTTTTCATTTTTATGAGATTGTGTCGGCTGCATGCCAATTGATTACGCAGGCGTACTCGAGCGCACTGCAGCCGGCTCGGTCCAGCCACAACGAGGGTGATTTTGAGCTGAGTGAGCAATGTGTTACATGCGTATCGACTGAGATGGCCAAGGACGGCACAGGCGTGCTCACTCCGTACACAACGTGTGGATTTTTCAGAATCCAATGTGAATAGTGTAGATGCTTACCGACCGGGCTAGCTACAGCCGATCGGCAGACTATGGTGGGGTCTTCAAAACATAGGGCCGACAACCATAGGGGGATAGAGCGCTGGCGACGAGAGCCATCGGATGGACCCGGACTCGGACGGTTTCAGCCGGTCGCAACAAAAATGAGCACATTTCACGTGGAAAATCCTCATACCGACCGTGTGGAATGCAGACGACTGCGGAAGTTTGCGGCTGGGACGCAGCAGGACTCAATGAGTGCATTGGCCGTACCCGTGTACCCGCATGAAACATCAGTATCGACTACTCAGAAAAATGAAAACAAGTTACTTCTTACATAAAAGGTCGACAACAAGTTACTTGTAACATATCTGAGCCAATGTAAGTTACTTGCGGCCTATCTCAGGCCATTTAAGTTACACGTAACATATCGGCGGGATACTGCGTGCGGTGCGCCTCCGATATGTTACCCGTAACTTAAATGGCACATTATAAGTCGCAAGTAACTTCAATTGGCAAAGAAGATATCTCAAAGGTTTACGTACGACGCACTCGCGAGATCAGGCTTACGGCTGACGTTGCTGTTGGTTCAATGTCCCAAGTTTCAGGTACTTCAAGCCACACCAGCAGGGAAGGCCCAGTCCAGCATTTTTTTTTGCGTACTGTGTGGTCTGGGACACGCTCTCTGCGTCGCGTGTCGTCTGCGTTAATTGATGGCCACCCATAGTGAAAATTCAAATGTAGGTTACATGCAACATAAGTGTAACCTACGTGTAATATAAATTTAAGTTACATTTAATATAAATGTATGTTACATGTAAATCAAATGCAAGTTACTTGAGGCATTAAAGTGAGTTACATTTATATTACAAGTAACTTGTTTTCATTTCTCTGAGTGTGTGGTCTGGAACACGCACTCTGCGTCGCGTGTCGTCTGCGTTAATTGATGGCCACCCATAGTGAAAATTCAAATGTAAGTTACATGTAACATAAGTGTAACCTACGTGTAATATAAATTTAAGTTACATTTAATATAAATGTATGTTACATGTAAATTAATTGCAAGTTACTTGAGGCATTAAAGTGAGTTACATTTATATTACAAGTAACTTGTTTTGATTTTTCTGAGTGTGTGGTCTGGAACACGCACTCTGCGTCGCGTGTCGTCTGCGTCACGTGATGGCCACCCATAGTGAAAATTCAAATGTAAGTTACATGTAACATACTGTGCTTATCTGAGCAAAATTCCGGTCCGCAATCGCGTCTCGACACGCTTTGCGGCCGCGCGCTTTCAAGTCAGAAGAGTTTCCTGCTCCGCAGCCGCCGATTTGTTGACTCTAGGTGGGTTTTGAACACTGGAAACTAAAAAACATTGGAGAAAACTATATAAAAAATCGACAACGACCGGGCTTTGGCGCTGGAAACTCGACTGACTCGAGTGCGTGCGGCCGCAAAGTGTGTCGAGACGCAATTGCGGACCGGAATTCGGCCCAGAGAAGCACAGTAAGTGTAACCTACGTGTAATATAAATTTAAGTTACATTTAATATAAATGTATGTTACATGTAAAATAAATGCAAGTTACTTGAGGCATTAAGTGAGTTACATTTATATTACAAGTAACTTGTTTTCATTTCTCTGAGTGTGTGGTCTGGAACACGCACTCTGCGTCGCGTGTCGTCTGCGTCACGGGATGGCCACCCATAGTGAAAATTTCAATGTAAGCTACATGTAACATAAGTGCAACTTACATGTAATATAAATGTAAGTTACTTGAGAGATTCAAGTAAGTTACTTTTATATTACAAGTAACTTGTTCTGATTTTTCTGAGTAGTTGGACTGCAGACACACACAGACGGACTCGCCGGGGGCATTGTCAGGACTCGTCTTCCGCAAGTTCAGTGCGTATCGATCGGGGCGGGACACAGTCAATCGGCCAACTCTGACAGGGACCTCAGAAATGATTTTTTCTGTTCAACAATCGCTAAGTTTTAGCTTTTCTTCATTTCTCCAAGTTTTCTCCACTTTCTTAGTGAAAATTCACCAAATTGAAAATAAGATCTAAGAATTATGAAAAAATTAATTCAAAAATACATCCAACTTCTCACCTCAATACGCGAAATTCTAGTTAGAGGCAGTGTTCACGATGAATATCATATTCGATTTCGACTCAAAAATGGAGTTGTTCAGTCGTGAGTTAACGAATAGTGAAGAAACAGTCAGAAATACCCTCAGAATAAGCTAAAATAGCGGTTTCTAACATGCGCACAGGTTCAGGCCGCGGACGAGCTTACGAGCCCTGCTAGTTTCCGCAAGTGCGCGCTAATGGGAAAATGTGCGCGAATCGATCTGACCGTATGCGGCCGAGTTGCTTGGCAAATAGCCAACGGAAACGTCCGCTACGCCACAAGCTTGTCAAAACGGGGGCGGTGCGAGCTAAGCAGGCGTACTGGGCTAACGAAATCTTCAATTCGCGACTGTTTTTATCGAATTCTGGCCCGTTATCGCTGCATTCTTCGACCCTATCCCGTTTAGCAACTGCCAGAGTGGTGTTTCACACTGAAAACTCGAAAACGAGATTCGTCGTGAACTTTGCCTTTAAACAAGGTACAACGGAAATAGCAAATACAAAATTAGACAGCTGACATTGGACAAAAACCCGGAAAAAAATCTTCACATCCCATGTCAGCTTTGATATTCGGAGCTGCACATGAGTGAGCGCAGGGAGGTAAGCATCTGAAGTAGCCGAAGAACTTCCGCTCCAGCGGCTTCAGATTTAGTCTCCACAACGTTCCCTCCCCATTTTGCAGTCTGCTAATGGCGATTCGCATGGGCTTATCTGAGCGGGATAATTCCTATCTGTTAATCCTTGATATTCAACCCAAAGACCTTGGAGAAAAAAAGAGACTAAGAAAAATGTCCATCGAATCTAAGGCCAGTATTCTTTTATTCCCTAATGTCTCAGCAAAACTGTCTGAAAAACAAACTTCTCAGGACCTCTTAAACTGAATATACATTGAATAACGCACAGGAAATCTTTTTGGAAATGATATCAAATCACTTCCGTCGAGATAAAATGAAAATTGACACAAGAAAATTGAAAGGTTAATAAAAGTAGTCTAAAACTGTCTTGAAATCCAAATACTTAGCAAAGAAGGTCAAACACAAATGCGAAATTCAGAAGGTTATCAAAGTTCCACCGTTAACGACGATCTCACCCAATGGGTCAGGTCCTGAAGACTAGAGAAGAAGAAAAACTTCGGCTGCTATACTTTGCTAATCAAAGATGTAGATAGCCATCTGCCCAAGCAATTTGCATATTCGACCGACCTGAAAAAGCTGCACTCAAATTCTCCACCACGTTTAAACTGAGAATCTATAACCAGCGCAAGATAGAGAAAAAATCGATACATCGATTTGTTGCATCAATGACGAGAAATTCTGGCAATAATAGCACTTAATACTAGAGGTAGCCGAATTAAAATAAGAACGCCTGAAAATCTCCGCGGTATCTCCGCGTTAAAGCTACTACAAAGTCTATGTAATTTTCACAGTCTAAGATTCCAAAGTATCACATTAATAACATAATCCATAGATTACCGTTAGTCGATGAAAACATTGTGACCCACGGAGATTTCGAGGAAACTCCTAGGAGAATTCAAGAACGCAAAATTTTGCCTATGTCTAGTGTAGAATTCATGTTGCAGAAGAGAGATCCCGCGGGAATATCGCGGAAAAATGCATAATATTCTGAAAACGCGAAGATTGCGCGGATATTTCGAGGAAATTCTAGGGGCGTGTGGATTTTATCGATACTTTTACGAGATTTTGAGGACACGAGGATTTTGTTGACATCTGACCGGGGTTTAATATAGCGGAGGGGTCTCGTTGAAACATTCTGAAAAAATTGAAGGTGCAGACTCTTCGCGGTGTTTTCACGGCGACCGCCAGGAAATTTCGCGGGCAGTTCGCGAGGAATTCATTCGAAGGTACATGCCTTGGAATAGGGAAAGTTTCTGCGGAAACGTTCAATTGTTCCAGTGAGTACATTCCAGATATGAAAAAAGGCGGATAGCGCGGAAAGCTCCAGGATAACGCAAGGAGGACTCCTCACGATTTCCTCAAGTAGCTCAGCAGCAGCTTCTGACGTTGCGGAAAGTTAGGGGTCTTAGGGAGAGTATGGAACTCGTGAAATCTCCAAGATCATGAGGAGAATGTCTGAACCAGACCGAAATCTCCTGGTCATTTTTCAGGCTTCATGCAGATCCCATCCCAATTGGATTACTGAGATTGTCCCAAGGTTTTTGAGATCTCAGGGTTTCCCCGGGAGTTTCCAAAGTTTTTCCATTCACCCAAAAAATGAGTTCTCAAAGTTGTATCATTTATCCATCAGTATCAAACCCATTGGGATATAATAAAACTGGTTTAAGACAAAGTTCACGAAAAAAATCCCGTTTTTTTGGCACTAAAATAAATTTTGGGTCCCTCTAAGAAGAGTAGTAACGGAAGAACATACGACAAAAAATGACCAGGAAGTAGGTGAAAATCTCGTGGACAAGACGACCCATTAGATCAGCCCGCCCACTTAACATAACAGTTGTCCTGCTTTCGTTTCACCGAAGGAACAGTTGTCTTTTTTTTTGAATAATCTTAATCTCAAATGATTTTAACATCCAAGCATGTGCATTGGTCCATCTTATTTTAAAGTGCTTTTGACGCAAAAAAACAAAGAGCAAAGTCTTTTGCTTAAAGGCAGAGTTCACGATGAAAATCGTTCTTCTGTTTTTTCCCCTATCTTGAAAACGGCTCTTTGCTGATTCCAATGATGTCTCTGAATTCCCACAAGACCTTCTGTGAACGCAGGTATGACCCCTCAAAGATTGAGCAATGGAAACATGGTGGACGAGTTGTCCGAGGCTTGTAACTTCCGTCTTTTGCAGCCGATGTATGCGAGCTGACCTGAGTAGAGAGAGAAGCTGAGAATGAAGGGAAGAACGGGGCTAAAGATTGAAAATCATCGCTCATCTCACGATCTCGAGCATTCATTTGTTCACGTCGGTGGGCGTGTGATGCGCTTTTGGGGTTTTCAATGCGCTCGAAGTTGCAACTTCGGGCTCTTTTGGGGCTCTTCCTGGCTCGTTTTCATGCGTTCTTTCGACGTTAACGTTATAGAGTGTCCCTCCACTACCCAATCCTAGTGGAATTTCGAAAACTTTTTTCATCGTGAACACTGCCTTTAAGAATTTGCAGCGCAACGCCATTTCCGACGTTAGGTCTGACGCTTTGTCCGCAGCCTCCGAAACACACCAAACAGGCGCGATCAAATAATTCTGAGCTTTATTTACACAGTTTTTCTCGGGTATATGAAAGTTTTGTGGGGGTCTTTTCACTATTACCCTTTTCTTCGTGATCTTACGTACACATAAAAATCGAGGACTAGACTACGGTTTTTCTCGTGAACACTGCCGTTAATATGTATGAGTTCTTCGAAAACGTAGTTCACCAAGGGAATTTCGCGGAGGAATTCTCTCATTCTCGGAATAGAGCAGAAAGAAAATGCAGAATTACGTACATATATGAAATACAAGAAAAACAAGAAAACTCTAATGGAATTCCCAGGTACATAGAAGTAGTTATCCAAAGAGGATGTAAAGAGTATGGGGAACGGGGATGTGCGTAATAGGAATTTTGTAATTCGTTAGTCGTTAGTCGTTCAACCGGCCAAAACCCTCGTTAGTCGTTAGTCGTTAATCGTTAGTCGTTAAAAATCTAGGCTCTGAAAACAAGCACAGTTGAGGCAGAAAAAAACCCTCATGAATAGAAAAAAAGAAGGCATGAAGAGATGTATGTTTTTCAAAACATTCAAGACTATTGAGGACACAAATTGTGGTGAGCGCGAAGCGCCCACCAGATTTGGCTTTGATTCGCCATCGCGCAACCCCCTGATCTCAGTATCAGGGTCCAGAGTAAACGTAAGAAGACCGTTCTTTTTGCATTTAATATACTTTAGAAAGGCGAATAACTGTTCAAAAAATGGTCCGGAATGGTTTCCTGAGATTCGAGAAAAAGTGTCAAAACCACGTCATTTTGGTCGAAAAAATGTTCATCTCCTTTTTTTTTTCAGTTGGCGTTCACGATCTTGTTGGAACACTTATCGTTGAGCTAGAGAGCTCATTTTTGGCCAGGGAGCTGGTTTGTGTGCACCTAGCTCCTGTCAAAATTTGAAGTTGGTTGCTCAATTTTTGCGGAACCTCAAAATTGAGGGTCGAGAAAGACAAAAACACGTAAACATGTTATTATAAACCATCCGACGTTTACTTATTCGTAAAAATGAACTAGTGAAATAAACACTGTTACTGATAGGCTTTTGCTCAGGTTTTGACGGGGCAACGCTTCAATCAATACGGCGGGATCTCGGAAGTACTTTTTGGAACGCCGCACGGTGTGACTAAGAAGTGCCCCACAGAACGCCGTAGATAGTTTGCGGGACCCCAGCAGGAGTGCGAAAGATGCCGTAGAAAGTGTGCGGGACCCCAATGGG
This sequence comes from Aplectana chamaeleonis, assembly GCA_029168955.1. Taxonomy (NCBI): domain Eukaryota; kingdom Metazoa; phylum Nematoda; class Chromadorea; order Rhabditida; family Cosmocercidae; genus Aplectana; species Aplectana chamaeleonis. Next base: position 1,081,070 of record JAPDOI010000053.1, read on the forward strand.
TGTGCGCAGAATGCCGTAGAAAGTGTGCGAGACCCAAATGGGAGTGCGCCGGACGCCGTAGAAAGTATGCGTGACCCAAATGGGTGTGCGCAGAACGCCCTAGAAAGTGTGTGGGACCCAAATGGGTGTGCGCAGAACGCCGTATAAAGTGTGCGGGACCCAAATGGGTGTGCGCAGAACGCCGTAGTAAGTGTGTGGGACCCAAATGAGAGTGTGCCGGACGCCGTAGTAAGTGTGGGACCCAAATGGGTGTGCGCAGTAAGTCGTAGTAAGTGTGTGGGACCCAAATGAGAGTGTGACGGACGCCGTACAAAGTGTGCGGGACCCAAATGAGAGTGCGCCGGACGCCGTAGAAAGTGTGCGGAACCCAAATGGGTGTGCGCAGAACGCCGTAGTAAGTGTGTGGGACCCAAATGAGAGTGTGCCGGACGCCGTAGAAAGTGTGCGAGACCCACGTTGGAGTGCGCCGGACGCCGTATAAAGTGTGCGGGACCCAAATGGCTGTGCGCAGAACGCCGTAGTAAGTGTGTGGGACCCAAATGAGAGTGTGCCGGACGCCGTAGAAAGTGTGCGAGACCCACGTGGGAGTGCGCCGGACGCCGTATAAAGTGTGCGGGACCCAAATGGGTGTGCGCAGAACGCCGTAGTAAGTGTGTGGGACCCAAATGAAAGTGTGCCGGCCGCCGTAGAAAGTGTGCGGGACTCAAATGGGTGTGCGCAGTAAGCCGTGGAAAGTGTGTGAGACCCAAACGAAAGTACGTTGGACGCCGTAGAATCTGTGACTTAACCAAGCGGAAGAGCGCAAGACGCCGGAGAACGTATGGGGGACCCATGGGATGCGCCGGACGCCGTAAAAGTTTGCGGGACCCAAATACAAGCACGCCAATGTCGATCGTTTTTCCGCAGGGCTACCGTAACCATTCTTGAACAAAACATGATAACGAACGATAACACACGCTCATAACATGCGAGGTATAAAAGGGCGGAAGAGCGGGATGCATTCATTCACACACCGCTCTCTGCGAGAAGCCACTGGAAAATGGCAAAGGAGGTCGAAATGGTGCAAACATGATTGTTGGCTATTACGATGTGCTCCTATCCAGGCTGATACTTGGAAAATTTTCGAAGGAGGGTTAAGGTAGCCCTGCGGAAAACGTGATCGGCATGAGCGTGCTTGTGACCCTAATGGGTGTGCGCAGAACGCCGAAGAAAGTGTGCAGGACATCAGTGGGAGCGCGCAGGACGTCATAGAAGGGGGGGGAGGGCATCAGTGGGTTTTCTTTCAATTAACACCACCAGGCATAAACCATGTTAGAAAGGTAACCTTTAGGAAAAATAAATGAAATTCCTGAAAGTTTAGGTTCCTAGCAAAAGTAAAGATTTGGCATGGCCGTTTTTTCAAAATTTTAGGAATATACTCAGTTAAAAGGGGAAGGTGAAGAAAAATGGGAAAAGTTTTGAAATATTCCTGAGAACGATTTGGCGTAGAATAATTTGATTTTTAGGAAATGTAATGAAATAGTTGAAAGTATGATTTGGCAGTCGAGTTTGAACCAACTATTTACAAGATTTGTGCGAAACGAGAGATCGCATTGTATGAGCTTATCCGTAGAACATATCAAAGCAAAATCACGCGTGATATGGACCAAACACTTGATTTTACTTCACTTAATACGTGAAGATCGCGGCATTCCAGCTCACAAACGAGCTTTTACTGCTTGCCTTATCACGCGTGATTTTGCTTTGATATGTTCTACGGATAAGCTCATACAATGCGATCTCTCGTTTCGCACAAATCTTGTAAATAGTTGGTTCAAACTCGACTGCCAAATCATACTTTCAACTATTTCATTACATTTCCTAAAAATCAAATTATTCTACGCCAAATCGTTCTCAGGAATATTTCAAAACTTTTCCCATTTTTCTTCACCTTCCCCTTTTAACTGAGTATATTTCTAAAATTTTGAAAAAACGGCCATGCCAAATCTTTACTTTTGCCAGGAACCTAAACTTTCAGGAATCACTCCTTGTTAGAGAACCTAGGTCACGTTTGAAGCCTACATATACATAATTAAAATTATTCACGAAAGCCAAATTCTCGAGAGAGTTTGCTTATCGATTTTCGTCATTTTTTCCTCAAGAAAAGAAACAATATGGGAAACCGAAAAAATTTTGATTTCTCTGTTTTTTTTCAGTGCAAAGTTTGCTATTCTGCGCTATGTGATGTTTTTTGAGACCTCCCCGATGGTGATAACACCAGGACTTGCACCGACTTTGCACTAATTGCTCTTTGCCTAGCGTCGCGAGCCGAGCGCTTGCGCGTGGTTTAGAGCTTGTTCCCATAATGGGGAAAGGTCGAAAAAAATTAGGACTCAAATGGAAATTTCACCAGAGGTTCCAGCACCACTTTATAGAAACCCCATTTCTCGAATTCATGACTGAAAATCGAAGGACGACACCCTTTGCAATCCAATCATCGGATTCAGTTCCCGTCAGTGCGCAGTTGTGGCCTGCAGGCACCGCTCCATATTATCACATCTGATAGCGCCCTCTGCAAAAATCTCCGCTGGAGCCGGTCACTGTAGGAATCGGCTCAGTGAGCCTACCTTAAAGTAGGCGACCGACGAGAAATCGCATAAATGCTGCGCCTAACCTTGCGCAACGTTCGGTTGGGGCCATAATGTGGGGGTTCCAGAACTGTGAGGCAGGGTCAGTAGGAATAATAAATACTGAAGGCTATGATTTTTTGTACTATTCACCTAGAACAACCAACAGGGCGACATGTGTCAATCTCGGCGTAAGCCTTGGGTTGGAGCACGATTTGGGCGACTATTGACTTTCTAACGAACTCTAGGATTACTTACGAAAAGATTTTTAATTTCGTTAGTCGTTAGTCGTAACACCCAAAAAGCCCGTTAGTCGTTAAATTCGTTAGTCGTTAGTCGTAATTACGCACATCCCTGATGGGGAACAAGTGGAAATTCAAGGGCTAGAAATAGCAAAATCTGTGATTTTGGTGGGATTTTTCAATAGGAATTAAATGAAATCAGAGCAAACGTAGCCTCAATAATCCTTATAAGTAACTGATTGAAACAAACAATTCATTTCAATTCGAATCCCAATTTCCTCCTCGACCATGACAGCTAAATACACACAATTTTTGCAAGTAAACAGTTTAAAAATCCATTCACAGAGCCACAATGGGAAAAACATTTTGTTTAATATTTTCAGAAATTATTCGACGATGAATTTCAAAAAGTAACAGTGAAAATGTGGCAAAAATGGGATCTCAGGTGAATCCCGGATCTCTGGAGGGCCAGGCTGGGAGCATAGAGCGGAGAACTGGGTGCTGAGTAGGCAGTCATTCAAATCAGTCAGTCTCCTTCGTCCTCGCTCAATCTGTTACGTTAGCCTCTTAGTAGTGATTGGCTTCGCTTCGTCGCACGTAAATAGATAGATATTCGCAGCGTAAACATAAATACCTCCCTGCCCCCCCCCCATAATACACGCTACAATTCAAAACTAAAATCCAAAACCCCGTAGTTCAGGTCTTAGACATATAGGGATAACTGGCTGGAATCTTCAACTTTCCCGTCCCAAAAAAAACCATTCAAAGTGCTAGATTATGTTCAACAACTTCGAAACGCCAAAATATTTCGCTACATTTCTGCCCAAGCGCTGATTAGGGAGTGATTATACTTCCGCGCCACGAAACGTATCGCGATGACAGGTCCTCACACGCCTGCCACAATTATATTTGAAATCTAACAGCCGATCATAATCACGAAGCGGACTACGACAGCTGTAACCTACATCCATCGCGCGCCGATGAGTACTCACTCAGGCAATCGCCGCATTCGAAGCGTATGCATTCAACTCGAAGGCAAGGTGGTTTCGAGCACAGTCAGGGAACGTGCTGCTAGGGGGGGCACGTGCACCTATTGTGTTTCCAATTCCAGCTCGTGCCTTAACAAATAAGCCGTCCAATGCGTGAATGATGCACATTCAACTCGATGACAAAACGATTATTCAAAAAGGGAACGTATACGACGCACTCTTGAAATGGGACTGAGAGGTCGGCAGCTTCGGCGGTTCAATTACCCAAGTTTGCGGTACTTTACCCGCCCGGCCGCTGGAGGCCAATTCCAATCGCTGACGGCCGCAGCTGGTGCTCGGCGAGCTGGCCGTCTCGCACGTCGGCGTGCCAGCCGCGTCGCGTCTTTGTGCTGCTACCATAGCGCTGGACTACCTTGCAGCACGTACTTCTGCGATTGAATTTTACGGCACATGCTCCTTCTATGAAAATTTGCAGCACGTGCTGCTGTTTGGAGCGCGTGCCCCTGTGTTGAAGCCTTTCGACTGGTCTGGTCACTCGAGTTGAATGCATATTCGACACGCATTGAATGCGGCGGTTTCCTGAGCATGTCCACAGGACTCAATCGATAGCCACATCAGTCATAGTGCAGTGGTAAGCGTCTCGCTTCATATCACGATGGTTCAGGGTTCAAATCTCAGTGTATGGAGTTCTTTTGTTGATTGGATGTTCAATTGAAAGATAAATTGTTTCTTTTGTAGAGGTATTAAAAAGGTATTAAATCTATCAGAACGCGATTTTTTTTCTGTGTAAATTCCTTCACGCCGTTTCATTCTCTCCTTTTTCAATGATTTATTGATTTTCTTTCAAAATTACACTTGAAGCAAGTTCTTGATTTTTTATTACTCTTCTCACGTGCTTATTATATTTCCAGCCCATATCCGCACACACTTGATACCTGATAATTCTCAGAGGAGAAGTCAGAGTAGGGATTGATTATACTTCTGCGCGGTAGCGCGATGACGGGTCCTGCCACGCTTGTCACAATATATGAAATCTAGCTGCCGATCATAATGAGGCAGCGTGCCACGACAGCTGTAACATACATCCGTAGCGCGTCGACTGAAACTAGATTCTACGGGGCCCAATCGCTGGCCTCAACAGTAGTAGTGTATTGGTAAGTGTCTCGCTTCATGTTGCGATGGCTTAGGGATCGAATCCCGGTTTATGCCTTTTTTCGCATTTTTAACGTTAATTTCAAAAATTAATGGTTTGCTCTTCTTTGAGGTATTAAAAGATATTGGATCAATCAAGAAGCAGAAATGAGTGTTCATTCCTACACGCGATTATATTTTATTCCTATTGATTCACAATTTCCTTACTTGATTTAAATCCTCACCTTTTCAATAATTCATTTCTCTTTTTTCCTATACTTCATTGATCAACGTACTGAACTCTTCTTCATTTTTTTTTTTCATGAATCTAGAACCCCGGTAATTTTTATTGCTGATTATTAATCTTTACTTTTTTTAGATTCTCATTTGGCTTTTCACGTACATGTTTCCACTTTGCTTTGAATTAAACTTAGCCACTATGAATCTTCAAAAGCGCCAAAAAAGCGAAAAAAAGTTTGTTGAATGTTTGAACCTGGGATCACCGCAGTATGGAGCGCAACGCTTACCACTACACTTGGGCGCACTTGATCGGCTGTAACCAGGGCTGTGCGGAACAGTTCCGTTTCCGGATTCCGTTTCCGTATGTTCCGGTGTTTTTTGGCTGAGCCTGTCGTGTTCCGCTTCCGTTTCCGAGTTTTTGGGTCCGGAAACGGAATAAATCAGTGAAACACGATATATGATAGTGGGTCTAGGCAAGGATTTTGAAGGGTTCATGCGGCGCTGAAAACTGCATCTGACCTCTTGTGTTCAAGTGCGATATCTGAGCTCGGCTGATTCATTCACGAAGTCTGGGGTCTGCGATTGAACTCTATAAAAATGATGACACGAAATGGGCGTGGCAGGAATCTGGGCAACAGCACTTTTGAGAATAATTCTGAAAAATATGTAGCTTTTTTCTCTGAGATTCAATGATTTCGTAAAGATTTTCTTTCCTGATCTCCACTTCTTCGCTTTTAACTTAACTCCCACGAAAGCAAACAAAAATCGAAATAGTTTTTTTTTGAACGAGCAGCCTGTGATTCTATAAAGGAGTCGCGGTGGAGACAGGTGGAGGTGACCACGGGCAGCGGCGAGGCTCGTTGTTTGAGGGAGAGCACAAGAGAAGTTTCTCCATCTAGCCAAGGAGTTTTTCTTCATTTTTCGAATTCAAGATCGTTTAATAAACACTCCAATAGGCAAATATGGTTCGAAAGAAGAAAAGCAGTCGCTGATTATCTGAAAATTGACGTCTGATTAGCCTTTGAAGGACATCAGGTGTCGCTTGAACTGCTTTCTGCGGGAAAGGCTGTACACCAGTGTGCGGCAACAAAACATAAAATTCCGGCAAACGGCGACGGCAAACCCTCAAGAGGTCAGCAAATTGCGAACGGCAAATACCGCACACCCCTGCTGTACACTATTTCGAAGGGCGGGTACATATAATGAGTATTTTTAGAGGTTGCCTTTTCTAGATATGTAGAAGCGACACTCTCAGAAATCGTTGAATGCCTCGTAGTGACTTTATTTTGAGTTAGTATTAGTTTATTGACTGAAATCACTGGTTATTGAACGAGAGCTCCGGGCAACTAACTGCAACAGCCTGACAATGAGGCAACCCAGCATTTTTTTGGTCTCTTCCGTTTCCGTTTCGGATTTCCGGATTTCCGTTTCCGGCGTTTTTTGGCCATTTTTCTTCCGTTTCCGTTTCCGAAAATTTTGAAAAAGATTTCCGCACAGCCCTGGCTATAACCTAGCGCAGATCGGTATATCTGCTCAGAGAAATGAAAACAATAACACAAAATGCACAAAACAAGTCTTGAAACAACGTTACTTGTAACATATCTAAGCCGACGTAAGTTACTTGTAGCTTTTGTTGTGCCATTTAAGTTACATGTAACATATCGGAGGCGCATTGCACGCGGTTTCCTGTCGATATGCTGCATGCAACTTAAATGACTCGAGATAAGCGATCAAGCAACTTACATCCGCTAAGATATGTTACAAGTAACTTGTTTTTGATTTCTGAGAGGATACTGCGTGCAGTGCGCTCCCGATATGTTGCATGTAACTTAAATGGCACAATATAGGTCGCAAGTGACTTAAATCGACCAAGAAGATATTTCCAAGGGGGATGCAAGACGCAGTCGCAGGGTCAGGCTTACGACTGGCGCTGCTGTTGGTTCATTTACCCAAGTTTGAGGTACTTGACCCCACACCAGCAGGAAAGGCCCCGCGAAGCATTTTTTTTGCGTGGTGTGTGGTCTGGGACGCGCTCGCTGCGTCGCGTGTCGTCTGCGTCGAAGGATGACCACCCATAGTGAAAAATCGAATGTAAGTTACATGTAAAATAAGTGTAACTTACATGTTATATAAATTTAGGTTACATGTAATATAAATTTATGTTATATGTAATATAAATGTAAGTTACTTGAGGCAATCAAGTAAGTTACACTCATATTACAAGTAACTTGTTTTGGTTTTTCTGAGGTCAGCGCGGTAGGGCCAACTTATCATCGCATTCGGTAGCTAATTTTTAGATTTTGTTACAAACATCTCAACACCTATTATCCCTATTCTCAGAAATCCCCTTTTTACAAAAAAATTGTTGCTAGGTGACAGCTGACGTGCTCAAATTTTGAATACTGGTGTTTTCATAGTCCCGTAAACGGAAATTAGCTGCAGTTGCTTTCCTGTTGCTGAAGGCAGAAGTTGGAGTGGCCGTATCCGGCTCAAGGTAAGCGACTCTTGGGCATGGAGTAGGTCCGCCCTTCATGAGATCTATACCCCACTGTGATCAACATTGTGTTACTGTAATACAGTATGAATTCGCAATGTTCTCGCCATGTATGTACCATTAAGTGTTCCTTGTGAAGGTGTATAGGTGACGGCAAAATGTCCTCAGGAATGCCATTTGAAAACTGTTACGGCCTTACTCAAAGTACGACATGATATTACGGAAATGTTATCCGCTGACGCTATTCCACATTGAGAAGTCTGCAATCAGGACATAGCGTCAACAACAATTACTGTGAAGCAAATCATAAAGGGGGACAGGTGAAACTATGGAGCCGAGTCACCTCTGCTCAATAATAGATGAAATTCTAATGGGAAGCGGACAATCAATTTTCAATTCCAACATTTTCAAAAACCATTTGGAATTCTGTGTAGAAAAGCTCTCTACTGGTATGATTCGCGATAAGGGAAGTGCGCGAAAACATTCGGAATCGGAAAAGAAACTTCAGATGGTAGCGGAAGATGGAAAACGGAAACGACGCAGCGGACCCGAAATCGGAACCGGAGAAAACACTCGAGAAAAGTAGATTTTTCTCGTATTTTCACCCCAAAAAAACGGAAAATGGCAAAGCGACACGAATACGCAAAAAAAGGTCAGAATACGGGAATTTCAAGCAGGAAAATCGACATTTCCGCATATCCCTTCTCGTGAAACTTTTCCTTAGCAGGTCCAAAAAGGACCCTAATCAAGCCGGAAATGAAATTAGTGCGTGCTGATGAAATGCGACATAAAGCCACAACCTCAAAACATAAAATCAAACCACCATCAAGTCTGTCCGAATGAGACTGTCCGCCGACGCGGTCCGCGTGCGCGTCCAACGGCCTCCTCTACACCATGGGTCAGGGGCTCTCTACACACTCATGCAGGAGTTTTCCCGTTTTCGCAGTTCGGAACTTCACGCTGCTATACGCACTCGAAGTGGTCCCGAGTGGAATTACAGCCGCAAAAGGCTGTACAACTCCTCCTCTTGTGTGTAGAGAGTCCTATCCCCCTCCACCATTTTTTTCGGATGGGTCTCCCCACGGCTGCGAAGAGGTAACTGGGATACTATTCAATGTTCCTCTTATTTTGCCGTTAATCGATTCACAGGCGCACAACGGCTTGGCGACTGTCGCTTGATACGCACATCGACCGCCTCGGCGGACAGTCTTATTTGGACGGACTTTACTGGTATCTGATTTCTTGAAATAGAGTTAAATGGATTTGCAATGGGGATGAGGCCGTTTGAAAAAAAACGGGTCAGCCAATATGTCCGGACAGGCGTACAATACGGAAATAGGGGTAAGTCCCTAAAAAGAACAATGACTGAATAGGAGGTGGTCGTACTTGAGCACGAGTCGTCTTTTTCTGACTACAGATGGCCAGCTGATAGCTGCTTGTATTTCCCTAGCCATTGCTCAACATTCACGCAACGCGACCGCTCGCGCTGAATCGAAGGATCCACAAATTGTCTTTTATTTGGCAACTCCCAAAGGACAGAACGGTATGCCAGGTTGTGTCAGTTGAAAGTTGCTAAAGTCAGGTGATGCAAGGATAAATCTGGTTATACTGCGTTATGTTATGTCATGTCATGTTATGTTATGTTATGTCATGTCATGTTATATTATGTTATGTTGTTATGTTATGTTATGTTATGTTATAAGTTATGTTATGTTATGTTATGTTATGTTATGTTATGTTATGTTATGTTATGTTATGTTATGTTATGTTATGTTATGTTATGTTATGTTATGTTATGTTATGTTATGTTATGTTATGTTATGTTATGTTATGTTATGTTATGTTTCATGTTATGTTATGTTATGTTATGTTATGTTATGTTATGTTATAGTTATGTTATGTTATGTTATGTTATGTTATGTTATGTTATGTTATGTTATGTTATGTTATGTTATGTTATGTTATGTTATGTTATGTTATGTTATGTTATGGTATGTTATGTTATGTCATGTCAGGTTGTGTTAAGTTATGTTATGTTATGTTATGTTATGTTATGTTATGTTATGTTATATTATGTTATGTCATGTTATGTTATGTTATGTTATGTTATGTTATGTTATATTATAGGTTATGTTTATGTTATGTTATGTTATGTTATGCTATAAGTTATGTTATGTTATAGTTATGTTATGTTATGTTATAAGTTATGTTATGTTATGTTATGTTATGTTATAGTTATGTTATAAGTTATGTTATGTTATGTTATAGTTATGTTATGTTATAAGTTATGTTATATTTTATGTTATGTTATGTTATGTTATGTTATGTTATGTTATGTTATGTTATATTATGTTATGTTATATTATGTTATGTTATGTTATGTTATAGTTATGTTATGCTTATGTTATGTTATGTTATGGTTATGTTATGTTATGTTATGTTATAGTTATAGTTATGTTATAGTTATGTTATGTTATGTTATGTTATAGTTATGTTATGTTATGTTATGTTATGTTATGTTATGTTATGTTATGTTATGTTATGTTATGTTATGTTATGTTTATGTTATGTTATGTTATGTTATGTTATGTTATAAGTTATGTTATGTTATGTTATAGTTATGTTATGTTATGTTATGTTATGTTATGTTATAGTTATGTTATGTTATAAGTTATGTTATGTTATGTTATGTTATAGTTATGTTATATTATATTATATGTTATGTTATAGTTATAGTTATAGTTATGTTATGTTATAGTTATGTTATGTTATGTTATCAGTTATGTTATGTTATGTTATGTTATATCATGTTATGTTATGTTATGTTATGTTATAAGTTATGTTATGTTATGTTATAGTTATAGTTATGTTATGTTATAGTTATGTTATGTTATAGTTATGTTATGTTATGTTATATGTTATGTTATGTTATGTTATAAGTTATGTTATGTTATGTTATGTTTATGTTATGTTATGTTATGTTATAGTTATGTTATGTTATGTTATGTTATGTTATAGTTATGTTATGTTATGTTATGTTATGTTATGCTTATGTTATATTATGTTATGTTATGTTATGTTATGCTATGTTATAAGTTATGTTATGTTATGTTATGTTATGTTATAGTTATGTTATGTTATGTTATGTTATATTTATGTTATAAGTTATAAGTTATGTTATGTTATGTTATGTTATCGCGCTGCGTCATGTCATGTTATGTTATATTATGTTATGTTATGTTATGTTATGTTATGTTATGTTATGTTATGTTATGTTATGTTATGTTATGTTATGTTATGTTATGTTATGTTATGTTATGTTATGTTAAGTTATGTTATGTTATGTTATGTTATGTTATGTTATGTTATGTTATGTTATGTTATGTTATGTCATGTCATGTCATGTCATGTCATGTCATAATTTGCTATGTTATGTTATGTTATGTTATGTTATGTTATGTTATGTTATGTTATGTTATGTTAGGTCGACACATTGCGAACCTTTGAAGACATTGTGCGGGCTTGGAATCACTTTCAATCTTTCGTGTACAATACAACCATTAGAGCTAGCTGACACAACCCACGAAACTTGAGGTTCCGAAATGAGCGCCTCAAAAGTTATGGGCACCTGAAAACTGCTCTGGGGTCGATCATCTAGCCTTTCTAGGTCGATCATCTAGCACTATTCCATTGAATGCTGGCGACACCATCAAACAACATGGAGAACATCTTAAGAACAGACTCCAAACGCAGAGGAAATTTTGAAAAAAAAACGGTCCTGGAACGGGAATGAAATCCATTCTAACAGTATAATTGAACCGATTTTTAGTTACAATTGAAGGTTTCCAGGGGCTCAAAGGACATTTTCGTTCACTAAAGAGCTATGCTATACAAAAATATGAAAAAATGATCATCTGCGCGTTCAATGCTTCCAAGGAGAAAAAACATCGCAGAAACGCAACTTTTCAAAGAAAAACCCTACGAGAACCAAGAAAGTTCGGTCCATCATGAAACTCTACAAATCTAACCCTCACCCAAGCTATAACCATTCAGAACCTATGAACACCACCCCGCCCGGATTCATGTGCGCCCTTCCCTCATATGCTTCTGCAATTTGTACATGAATATGAGCCTGATGTTGAGGCTCATATGTTTATCGTTGTGTGTGTGTGTCTGTGTGCATCCATCCAGCGTTATTACGCCCCGAAAAAGCACAAGGAAGGGACCAGTAAATCTTTACGAGCGTGTTGTTGTTACTGCAGCCGCTGCTCCTATGTAGATGCTACTGCCTTTGGTGCGATGCATGTAGCCCCCGGCTAGCTCCGGCTCAATGGGATCCAGTCACGCAGTTTCCACATTAGAGGAAGTGGAGGAGGAGAATCAGGAAAAAAGGCTCAAATGCACTTCGAAGGCACATAAACAGGGTTTCTTCTCTCTTCCCGTCGCCGGGAAGCTCTGACACCATCGAAAACTCCATTTATAATTGAAATTAGTTTTTTAAAACATTGTTTTAGCTAAATAATGATTTGAGCTTTTTCGTCATACCAAGCTTGAAGCAAATTCCGCCATCCTTCGCCTCTGAATAATGCCAGCAAGTGCAACATTAGAAATAGCCTAATTCAGCTGCGGAAACGAACCTTCTCCTGACAAACAACCAGGCTCCCCAAAAGTCCAAAATACTTGGAATTCATACCCTGGCTACCCTTCCAGCTGAGCTCATTCCTAAAATAGGCATTATTCGCTATAAGAAAGGAGCAAGTTGAACATAGACGAAAATCAGGGTTAAGGAGACGGAAGCCGGCCAAAGTTTGTGATACGAAAATCTCAGCTTCTCAAAGATAAAGTGGTTCAAAACAGACGACGTCCCCACTTCGGGAAACTTTCAATAACTATGTCGCTTTAGGCTTGGTCGCTAATGCCTCATTCATAGTTTGCCGGCCGACGTCGGACGACTCGTTATCAAATTTGATAAGTTAAGATAGATAATATGGGTGATATTACAAAAAGTAGATAGATATTACACATTCGATAACGAGTCGTCCGACGTCGGTCGGGCAAGTGTGAAAGAGGCTTAAGCCTCTTTTCTGACTTTTGAGCTCAATAGCGGCTCAACGGACTCACACAATTCTCGGCCCTCGAACCGCCTGACATTTTGGCTCGTTCTCCCAATCTGCGGGTCGGCTTCTGTTGCCTTTCGGGCTACTGCTGTTGCCGTTCAAGCTCCTCCAGATCGCCCGGAGAGCAATAGCGGTTGAAACCGAGAATCGCCTCAAGATGGATAAATTTCGACCGCGATTTCGATTTTCACTCCCTTTATGGCCTGTTCCGTAATCCTAGCTGGCTCTTGCGCAACAACTGGAAATGATGAGAAATACAGGTCTGAGGCAACTCGTCCACCAAATTTTGCCCTAGAAACATAGAAATTTTCAGGGAGCCTTAACTCCGTTTTTAGGGGGTTTTGAAGGATTTGAGAGATACCATTGTGATCAGTGTGTGATTCTCTCCAAGGCAATTATAAAATCTAAGGAATAATTTTCTGAGTGTCCTGGGCCATCAAAATCAGATAACACCCAAAAAGTAATCTTTCAGATTTTGTGCTGATCTTGAGTACAGCTGAACGCTGATCACAATGGTATCTTTTAAACCCTTCGAGGACCTCTACAAACAATGTCATGACTCCTTGAAAATTACCCAAATTTTGAGGACCAAAGTTCAGTGGACGAGTTGTCTCGGGCATTTATTCCAGTCGCTGCACGAGAGCGAACCAAAATAAAGAAATGTATGGACACGGCAGTCAAAATCGAATATCAGATTGAAATTTATTCACCGACCTAGGCGCTATTAACGTCGAAAATCAAGGAAAGGGGCGTGGCCCGTGGTAGTGATTGAGGGAGTTGGGCCCGTGGTGGTCGCCTATATCTCGCTTATTAGGACGAATTGAGGTTTTGCGCTTGGGACATGTTATACGAGAGCGGTCCGCTACAAAAACACAAGAAAGTCTTGAAAATTCTCGTCTGATTGTAGACTGTGCCTTTAATGTCGCCTACTGCCGCCGAGTATCGCCAGCTTTAACTTAATTCACTAATAGCCTGAGCAAATTGAATGATGAATAAGTTTGCAAAGTACAGTACCGTGCGAAACTCTATTCGCGGGGCATTAGGCGAATAATGTTTTTAAACATATCTCGGCTTGCCCTCAGCGAAACTTGATTAAACTTTAGTATGTTATAGGGCATCACAACCCTTGCTTGAAATACACACAAAATTGGTTTTTGAGCTTGCAGTTCTTGGATATGGAATTTATTCATCATTTTAGGGTATTATCTCAAATGAGGACTATTCCCTCATGACATGGATATTGCAAATCCAAACCCTTAGCCGTTATTCGCCATTCGCCAAGATCTTCGAAACCATTGTATAGCTTTGTAAAAAAATAGTCTCCATCAGAATTTTTCTGAAGAACGAATTGAACAGGTTAGAGTTAATTTTGAGAAACTTTACCTTATAAAATTATTCTCCCCGGAACCATTACTAAATATGTGCTTTATAAGCTTCGACAACCGCATTGTGACTGAGCGTTATTCAACCGCATTGTGACTGAGCAAGGTTCCCATAAATTGGAAGTCAAGCACCACAGTCAGATTTTTCAAGAAGAAAGGGGAGTCCTTGACTGTTGCAACTACCGACCCATCCGACTTCTAGCCATACAATGAAGATTTTCCGGAGAGGATTCTGGATAGAAGAATTCGTGATGTCGTTGAGCTTGGAGCGTAAATCAGTGTGTGGTTTTGTCAGGAATCTGCGGCACCGTCGATGCTATCCATGCGACCCGACTTCTTGTGGAAAAGCATCGTGAAAAAGGAGAAGCTTGTTCACCTCGCCTTTCTTGATCTTGAGAAAGCGTTCGACAGAGTCGCTCACGAAGTAATATGGTAACGCTCTGCGTAGCCGAGATGTCCCTGAAGAATTGATCGATTGGTGTGGACTTTTGTGCACGTGGAACACGTCAAGTTGCATACGATGCGCGGCAGGAACATCAAGGCCTTTTCGAATCACTGTTGGAGTTCATCAAGGTTCCGCCCTCTCCCCGCTGCGTTTTCATCATCGTCATGGATGTCATCACGCGAGATTTGCAGAGTTCAGCACCTTGGACCCTGTTGGTATGCTGACGACGTGATGGTCGGCCTCAGACAGTAACAGGAAATCTCCAAGCACAAGTTCAAGCTTTCTGGCACGACAGACTGGCAGCATTCGGCTTACGACTGAATAAAAAAGAAAACCGAATACATGACAAATGCGGAAGTTGTGACTGATTCCATCCAAGTCGACAACACAGTCTTGCCAAAAGCGCATACGTTTCGATATCTTGGATCAACGCTTTGCGATGATGGGACGCTGACGGCTGAAGTCGACGCACGCATCAATGCTGCTTGGTTGAAGTGGCGTACTGCGAGTGGAGTGCTCTGTGATAAAAAGGTTTGCGACAGGCTCAAGTCAAAGATTTATCGTTCGGTTGTGAGGCCCGTCGCACTGTATGGCACAGAGTGTTATCCAATGACCAAAGAAGCAGAACGACGGCTAGGCGTGATGGAAACGAAGATACTCAGGTGGAGTGGTGGATTGACCCGATTGGACCGAGTTCGGAATGAAGATGTGCGTGAAAGATTCGGTGTCGCGCCCATTCCGGACAAACTTCGCGAAAATCGCCTAAGATGGTATGGGCACGTTCTGCGAGAAGCGGCTATGCAGCTCCAAGTCACGGGCCAGCGACCAAGAGGACGACCTAAGCAGAGATGGCTGGATGTTTTGCACAACGATATGAAAACTGCAGGCCTCCATCCTGACAATGCGAATGACAAGGTCAAATGGCGGCAACGTTCGAGAAAAGCGGACCCTGCTAAAATGTGGGACAAACGCTGAAGAAGAAGAAGAAGCTTCGACAAAGTACAACTGTTACATGAATTTCGCTTTTTTTTTCAATAACGTCAAAGAGAGATACTTAATAGATGCAATATCGCATGATTTTCTTGCGAATTTATTTCAAAGAAAATTTCTATGGAGATTAAATTTCTACAAGGCTATACAACGGTCCCTGAAACCTTCGAATAGCGAGCAAATGCTACGGGTTTGGAATTGTGATAGCCATGTTTTGAAGGAATATTCCTAATTGGACATAATACCACAAAATAAAAAATATATTCCATATTTAAAAACCGCACGCTCAAAAACCAATTTTGTGTATGCGTAAAGCAAGGGTTGTGATACCCCATAACATACTAAAGTTTCATCAAGTTTCGCTAAGGGCAAGCCAAGATATGTAAAAAAACAGTATTCGCCTAATGCCACACGAAATGAGACTTTTTCACGGTCCCGTATGTCTGACAAAAAAATGTCCGCCTATGCGGTCTGCGTGCGTGTCGAGCTTTCGTTGCGAAGGCGACTCAGCAACCAGCCTTTGAATGGCTGCCATCAGCTGACTGGGATATTGCTCAATACTCGTTTTATACTCGTGCCTATTGATTCAGAGGCTAAAAAGTCGCCTGCTAGGCAGCCGCGCGACACACATGCCGACCGAACTTTCTAACTTGGGCAGACTTTAGTTATATTCACTTTCTTCACCTTTTCCTTTGTTACAATTAAAAAAAAAGTTTATTCTCATGTCGTTTGCTAACTGCTTCCCATGAAAACAGACTACAAACTTGCATTAAAAACTTTAAAATTGTAGTACACAAAAATTATTGCAAAAAAAAATGGCAGTCATTGGTGCACATCCCAGACTAATAATTTGAGCACGAAGTTTTCTATCAAACGGGACCTACCAGGTTAAACTTGATGGAACATACTCTTCGGTTTATTCAGCATACAGTGGAGTTCCTCAAGGAGGCGTTCTCTCGCCTATATTTTTTCTAATTTATACCTACGAACTTCCGGACTCCGTTTCACGTTTTGGTGTCAACTGCAAGATGTACGCGGATGATGTCAAAATTTATAAGAAAGTTGAGAATTGCGAAGATTCTAGGGCGATTCAGGCCACCATTGATTACATAGCTAAATGGGCAGATACATGGGAGCTTCCCTTGGCCATAGAAAAATCGAATCACCTCCGAATCGGCGAAAGTAGTCACGATATTACTTCAACATATACGTTAAGGGGTCAGATCCTCACGTCCGTTCCTGAAGTAAGAGATCTAGGTTTTCAAATATCCAAAGATTTGAGTTTCAGACCACATTACAGACACTTGGTTAGGAAGGCTAATTACCGCACTTATAATATTTTTAAGGTACTCAGAAGTAATAATCCGCAGGTACTTCTGCGAGCTTACAAAGCCTATGTGAGGCGCCTAGTTGAGTGTGGAATCACAGTTTTCAACCCCGTGAAGAAGAAGGACATTGGCTTATTGGAATCCTTTTAAAACAACTACACCCGCAAACTAATTATGAGGTGTTCTAGACTCGCTTATTCCCAGGTGCCCAATGGTGCTGAAAGAGCTAGAATTCTGAAACTGCCTAGTCTTTATAAGAGAAAAAAGAAAGCCGATCTTGTAATGATGTACAAACTACTTACTAGAAAATGGTCCAAAGATCCAGTAAAATTTTTTGGAGCTCCAATTTCAAGAAGCATATGCGGGAAGCTTAGACTCTATATTCCAATTGCGAGGCCACAATTAGATCAAGCTTTTTCACCTACCGCAGCGTGTTTTTCAGCGCTGTTTTCAGGCTTATCCATTTTGATGATTGCTAAGTGAGTATTTCTGCAGTTGCGTTTAATATTTTGGCATCTTGGCGATTTTTCATCAAGATTCAGTGTACTGAGATGTGTACTATCTACGGGGACTTGTTCCGCGTCTCAAATAAATAAATAAATAAATAAACAAAATTTCAGAATAAACCTTCAAAGCTGAGTATATGAATATGTTCAAAAATCAGTTGTAATGATCCAAACCAGTATTTTAAAAAAATTTATCTGCACTACAACCCTGATTTCGGCAGCCGGGTTTTTTTTCAATCTCTCGAAGCAACCTTCACAGAAAAGTTCTCAAAATAAAACCATTTAGAAAGAAAAAAAGCAAATTTTTCAGGAAGGTATTCAGAATTTTCCAAAAAAACAAGAATCCTAGAGAAACAATATGACATTTAAAAAAATACTGAAAAAAGATTCAACTTCGAATTCTGCTCAGATCCTGATAAGAGAGCATAGAGGCATGCGAAACCCCAGAAAAACAGATAACTCACGCTCTCCAAAATCCTCGCCCCACACCTCCCTGGTTGTTTATCAGAAGGCGAGAAATCGGAGGGAGTGAGACTCAGAGACTCCCTCCAAGAAGAGAATGACACATCTGCGGCTGTAATTGCAATGAAATGTGCAGGCTTAACGACGACTATGAAAGTGAAGTTAAGAATAACATCTCGTCTCCACAGACGAATAAACAGGTAAACAACAACAATGACTACATACTACTTCTTCCTTCACTATAAGAAACTTTGGAGGAAGGCCTTCTGACGTGGTCAATTATAGACTAACTGGTATTAACTTGGAAGCGCGTACCCTGGGTATGGCTGCACGGAGATATAGAATAGGTAGGTTAGTAGAGTTAGTCGAATAGGTACAGTCTCTATATTAAGTACAATGGCTTGCTATCTCCTCCTCTGACAGAATTGGCGCTGCGACTCCGCGGTAGACTATCGCGGAGCCGCGCCGGCACTATCGCGGAGTCGTGGCAGAACTACAGCGGAGCCGTAGCGGTGATGCTGCAGTGCCTCTTCGGATCCGCGACACTGCCGCAGCGGCTTCGGAAGAGTATCTCATATGAAGTTATTCAAGAACTATTATACAACTAAGAGCAATGAACAAAAATACGCACCTGCGTTCATTACGTCATCTATCTAGTAGGGGCAGAGATTACCGTCGCTTTTGTGCCCTAGAAAATACGGAAGATACCTCAAACTTGGGTAATTGAATAGGAGACAACTTCGTTCCACCACACAGGATAGCACATCGTACTCCACGCGGGTTCACTGCGGCATCGTCGCGGAGCCGGCGCGGTTCTACCGCGGAGCCGACGCGGTTCTAACGCGGAGCCGCCGCGGTACTATCACGGCGATGTCGATGCTCAAGAGACGACAACAGAATCGTCTGTTCACGTAGCCGCTGCGGTACTGTCGCGTAACTATCGCGATATCGTCGAGGGTCGCGGTACTTTCCCGGCACTGACGCGGCAAATTTTCTCAGAGTCTTGGCAGAAATAGACCCTTGCCTGAATTCGCGCTAGAAAACCGCCAAATATATCCTTACACAGCATATGAAGGTTTTGGATTCTAATAAAATAAGTTGCCTTCAAATGAAACATATAGCCTAACAAGAAAAGTGTTCAGACTCCTAAACACATCTGAGAAAAAGAATAATATCGATAGTATATCATAGGCCTACATAGTAAAACTGCGTAATATCACGCCCCGAGCTGCTGGTTCCAGGAAGTTATAAACGTTTTTGGAGCTCCCAAAAACGATAAGGGTACATAGGAGGCGTATTTCAAAAGTGCTTTAAGAGAAAATTCTGAATTTATCTCAAAGCTCGTACCCTTTATGTCGAAGTGGACCCTATTTTCAACGGTCGCGTGCATGTGCGCGTGTATGCTGCGTCTCCTCCTCTCCCATACCCTCTGGCTGTCTATCTCTCCCCTCGTTCCGAACACGCACGCAAATAGAGGATACAGGCTATAAAACGGCGAAATTCACTTGGTTTCTACGCGTGCTGGTGGGAAGCGGAGGGTATAGACAGTGAGAGAGCGTAGGGCAGACGGAGGCCGAGACGCCGCGCGCGCCGCCCGAGCCTCGAGTGATTTGAATTTCGACGTTTTATAGAGGGTACGTACAGTTAGGTCCGTGACTTGCTTCATCGAGAAAAAACATATGCATCTCACCCGCGGCTGGCGCGGGCGGCTTAAATCTCCCCGGTATGGTAAGCTCATCAACTGCGCTCTTCTCTTGGCCTGAATCGATTAGCGGGCTGGAGCACGAGACCGCCGCGCCAGCCGAGCGTGAGATTTAATTTCTTTTTTCTTGAGAATGAAAGCCACGGGCGTAACTATAGGCGTTATCAAAGATGCTAAAACAAATCTGGGGACCGCTTGTCGAAATTCGGAGGTTTACTGTAGATTACGGTGGGTACCATGCCATTTAAGGGGCAAAAACTGCCTGAGTAATACCAAAATCGACGAATGGGAACCAAATTCACATTCGCCACCACAAATAATCTCCGAATAGAAGTTTTCAGCCAAATCTGAGACTTTCACCACAGTACCGTATACCCGCCGTAATCTACCGTAAGCTGTCAATCATCGATAAACGGACCTCAGATTCGTATGTTTTTCAAATAATCCTAAGAAAAACAGTTTGAGCCACATCTATCGTAGCATTTCGGAAAGCCCCGAATGTTTCCCTCAATGGGAAGCTTCGAACGAGTTTACTTGGAAACTCTGGTGGACAATGGACGAATAAAACAAATAAACTTCAGATTCGTGATCAGTACCCCCAAGAAACCGCCCAAGGAAAACTTCAAGTTAAATCTGAAATATTTTCCCCGAACGATTTCAGAACTTCCCCCACTGATTTAAAAGCAGTGTTCACGATGAATATCATACACAATTTCGACTCAAAAATGGAGTTGTTTGGTCGTGAGCTATTGAATAGTCAAGAAACAGCAAAGAAAACTCTCTCAGAAAAGGCCAAAATAGCGGTTTCTTGCGTACGTACAGGTTCAGGGCGCGGACGAGTTTCCACGCCCTGCTAGTCTGCGCAAGCGCGCGCTAATGACGAAATGTGTGCGAATCGATTAGGCTAAACGTGGCGGAATCGCTTGGTGATTCGCCATCGAGGACGTCAGCGGCGCCTCAAGCTCGTCAGAACGGGGGGCGGGGCAGGCTAAGAAGGTGTACTAGGCTAAGAAATCTTCACTTTGCGGCCGTTTTTATCGATTTCTCGCCCGTTTCCGATGCTTTCTTCGACCCTATCGCCCCCAGTATTTGCCAGTGTTATCTTCCACACTGAAAACTTAAAATCGAGATTTTTCGCGAACATTGCCATCAAGTGAACGCTCAGCCAAACCTAAAGACGTAGTCACTCTGTTAAATGCTCGAAAACGTGCTTTCACCCTGAATTCGTTATTTTAGACGCGGAACACGACTATGAGGTCCGTTTCCAAATGAAAAAAAAGATAATTAGCACTTTGGGAGGTAAAATAGGAACAGAAAACGACCGTCCTGAGGTTCTAGCTTTTTACTTTGGTTGACCAAGAGATGCTCACAATGTAATTTGTTTTCGCAGATGGGTTCAAGGCCTCTTTCAGAGTTTGATCGCCGCGCGACGTGATGTGATGACAAACATGAGCATCGATCGAGATCGCGTCGCACTTCGATTTGTATTCAAAACATGTCATCAGCGATTGTACTCTTAGATCGGGATCATACTTCCCGCGACGAGCGGCGCGACGCCAATGTTTACCTTCAGTAAAATCGATATGCCTAACATGCACTGTCGCCGTCGTCGGTCGCGGCAAGTATGATCCTGGCCTTAGGCCTGTTTCAGAGTCCAATCGCTGTGCGACGCGATGGCATGTTTTGAATGCAGATCGACGTGCGACGCGATCTCGGTCGATGCTCATGGTTATCATCCCATCGCGTCGCACAGCGATCGAAGTCTGGAAGAGACCTAACGCTCTAGACACTTCCTTTGTAAGAAGCAGATTTCGCAAGTGAATATGTAGAGTTGTTAGAAGTAAACAAGTATGTAGGGAAAAGCAGGAACACCCGCGACACACAGATTGACAGAAAAATGAAATCTGCTCGAGCAGCCAGTGTAGCAAATGCGTCAAAAATCACGGAGCAATGGATGGGACACGCACCCTCCTGCACTTTTATCGATTTTTGATACCTGTAATCTTACGAGGTTAGGTAGCTGTGAAACGAACTTAAGGTATATTGGCACTTGCTGGTCAGGACTCGGGTAATTATGATGTGCTAAGAGGTAATCATACTTGGGTCGAAGGTAGAAGAAAAAAAGACTCGATAGCGGGGGGTGGGTTGAAGAAAGGTTATGTTACCATGAGGTCCCTACCCTTAGGGTAAATTCGGGTACATTTCGCACATAGGTCAGAATTCATGAAAATTCTAATGGGACTCTCTCATTGTGTGTATTAAAACCCTGAAATGTATCTAATTTCAAAATTATATCAAAATGTAAAAAAATATTATAATTAGGTGAAAAGGATCTGATAAGTACATAAAATGTCTATATTAATAATATAAAGATAATAAACACGAAATCGAAATTCAATTCTGATTAAACGTTCCTGAACTCATAATTCTTTTTTCTAAATAGATAGTACCAGAAGGTTGTAAGGGCCTCATGAAGCAGCCGGCGACAACTCAGGTAGCCTGCAAAGGTCAGTAAAATCCATGCATCTCAGAAGCAGTTATGAATATTTGAAGCCTATGATAGCAAATTCGAAACGCACTTTGAGACGGCAAAAAAAGGATTTCCAAGACTGAAAAATTACATTTAAATAGAAGATGTAGCGATAACACTGCAGAAGGCGTCACTAAAAAACTGTTCTTTTCTTTCAAGTTCCATACAATTTTTTTGAACAAGAAATGTATTTGTATTGGGTTAAGAAAGCAAAATAAATTTCAACCACTGAAAACAACTTTGACTGTGAGAAGAAAATTGAAGGAAAATATTCTTGATTAAGTGTTTGATAAAAAAGAATTGTGACAGTTGGGGGTCAGCCGTGTGCATCGATTGATCAGTACCTTTATTACCCTAGAAATGAAATAAACGATTGTGGGATTTCTTTTCCTGAATCTCGGATGAATAAGTTCTCGAGAAAGACGTGGATTCCAAAATCTGTTCTCCATTTGATTCGAATGAACACCATGAAACTCATCCAATTATTCGAGAAGATATCCGAAATTTACAGTGACTGAAAGCTTTTGACTAAATATTCAAAAACTTGGATATTTTGACCTTCAATTGGAACCGAAATATGAAAATCGAACAATTTGACATACTGAGAAAGCGAATAAGGAGAAATTTTGTTTATTTATCATACTCTACATATTGATAAAAGCTCAAGATTTAAATGTCATTTACCTATTTAAAATAAGATAATTCAAGCCGATGAGTCCCATTTTTTGTTCTTCGAAAATCCAAATCCCAAATTATTTCTCTTAAATTTTATGATCAAGCAAATATTCGAATAAAAGCGAAAATTTAAATCACAAGTGTAAAAAATTGCACGTTCAGAAATTCGAGTAATTCGAGCGTTTTCAGAAAAAAAATCGATTCAGTTCTAAACACGATCAGGGTAAAGCACCCTCTGTCAACTTCTCCGAATGAAGCCGCAATTCTGGGCCACGAAGTGAGGATGGAGGGCGCAGGTCACCGGTCTGCCATCACCATCCAGAAATAGTGGTGAAAAATAAATGTGAAAAGCTAACGGCTGACTATCAGGTCATAATTTTCCATTTTAAAATTTTTTAAATATTATTCAGCATTTTTTTTCTCAAAAAATGAAGAAACATCACTGAAATTCTTCTTTCATATGAGAGTTACACTCGCGACCAACTCGGGGAGAGAAGGGGGCCGCAATAATTTTCAACCCGCCAAGAAAGGGGCCGCACCTCTCGCAGGGCCTTCACCTCACCCTGAACATGTAAATCAACCCTGGAAGCGTCCAAAAATTGTACCACCGAGTCTCCTAAACTGCCCCTTCTTTTCCACAGACCTCTCTGGAGCTGTATTTGATATTGGGAAGATCGAAAAAAAAACGTTTCACACTCACGCAAAGGTTGCGCCCACCCACGGCGTCCAACCCCTCTGGGAAAGTCAGAGAACGTTTTACACACATGTTAAGATCCCTAAAGTCCTGGATATCCAACCTGTGGTCAAGAATTCAAGAGCAGCACCCTTCAGCATTCCGAAATGGGACACAGTTTCTTCTCTCCCTCCCCTTCATCCCCCATATAAAGTTAAACCCCGTACGCCACCTGGAAAGAAGTGCCCTCTATTCCTTTAGTATTACCCATCATAAAAATTCTTGTGATCTTCTACCAAGATATCATATCAACGACTTACGCCTAGGTCTAAAAAACCCGTATCGTTAAACTCTGGATGGTTAGGAGCCGCGTCGGAACTAGGAGCGCGCGTGCTGGGCGTGTGGGGTGGCCCCGTCGGGGATGAAAAACGGTCGATATCGCTCACCGCTGATTTTCCCATTGTCAACATTCTCCCATTCTATCTTCTTCATTTTCTTCCTTTCTTTACATTCCTCTCTTTTCTTAATATGTTAATTCAAGCAACTTTTCTGAAGTTGCTCGACTTAAAAATCTTGGAAATATAAAAGATTCGGTCCAAAACATACCAGGAAGAGAAAATTTTCGCAACAGTGCTCAATGTTTAAATACAATAATACTATACGAACAAATGATAGGAGGAAAAAAGAGAATTGATGAGCAATGCGATTCGGAGGAATGTTGTCCACGGGAAAATCAGCCGTGAGAGATACGTTTTTATCCGCAACGGGGCCACCCCGAACGCGCGACGCACGCGCTCCTAGATGCGACGCGGCTTCCCTCAATCCAGAGATTAACGATAAGCGAGTAAGAAAAATTCAATATAGAGTGCGTTGCCAAATTATACGACATACATACATACATGCCAGAAATTTCTATTCTACACCATCTGTATCAGTTCCTTAATGGTAAGAACCACTAGAAACATCGATTTATTAGTATTCAGAAATGTCTTGGCGCTGAACCACTTCGAAAACTCTGTTTGGTATGTCCAAGTGCGACTCTCAATGAATCTTGGCATTGATATGTAGTTGACCTTCGATTTACTTGCAGCAACGACCAAGATTGTTATACACTCCTTTATTCAGCTTACGTTTCGGCGAGTTTCGCCGTCTTCAGAGCCTGGAAAAACCGAAGTCATGTCTGAAATACTACCCCATCCCCATTTCATTCTACAGGTTAATACTCAAACGGAAGTGAGCAAACGACATGATGCCATAGTAAATACCAACCTTTTGGAGGGACCGATTGGCCCAACAGCCTCAGATGGAACAGGTGAGGGCGACTAACTGGTAAGAACCCTTGGGACCACCTACACATCGGGCCCGCCACAGATCAACCGATAGGTCGGAAAGCACATAGGTCGAAGTAGGGCGCCAGCTCCTGGGTCACCGCAACACATTCGTCTTTTCTATTAATTTTTGGTGTTTTGGCGGCGATCCAAAAGGCTTCGAGAGTTCTGCGCGCTGAGATTTCACATTCACTGGCTAAGATCGTGACCTCCACCGGGAAACATATGTTTCCGTGGCTGCGCACGCGGTGATCTCCCAATGGCGTAGAAACCTTAGACTTATTTAGTCCGTCCAAATGTTCTTGAATTCTTACGCAAAGCGGCCTGCCAGTTTCTCCAATGTAGTCCTCTCCACATTGGCGGCAATGGATGCGATAGACAACCCCAGTGGCCATACAATCACCTTCCTTCCCAAATGGGCAGACTACACAAGACGGTGTAACGCAAAGTCGGTCATATAGGCGGTTTCGCACTAATTTCTTCTGAGGTTTGTAGGAGGGATTTCAGTCACGGAAACCATCTTCTGGAGATCTGCCCTATTAAGACATGCCCTTATTGCTGAACTCGAATTGTCCGAGACGAAAGGGACGCAGAACGCCACTTTTGTCTAATCTCCTTCACGAACAGCTGAGAGGGCGGTCCGCCGTGGACGTCTTGTGGAGCGATTGATCGACGGATAACCGTTTTCGATGGCTATGCGGCGGGCCAATTTTATCGAAAAGTCCCTATTAACGCTATCTGAGGAAACCGCTGAAGCAGTGCGGAACATATTTCCTACCACCGTATGCTTACTTTTGCAAGGATGGGCTGAGGAAAACTTAATGATTACGTTTTTGCTTGTGGGTTTCCTATAGCACCTAGTTTTGAATGACCCCTGCGAAAGTTGAACTTGGACGTTTAGGAAAGAGAGCCAGCCGTCCGTCGGTACTTCTCGAGTCAGCTTTATGTTTTCAGATTGTTGATTGAGAATTTGAAAACAAGTGTCCATCTCGATTTGTGTGGAGCACATTATAAAGCAATCATCTGTGTACCGACAGTACAGAGGCGGTCTACGGTCCAACAGTGGCGTTTCAATTTTAGACATGAATGCCACCGCGAGAACTGGAGCAAGTCTTTGGCCCATGGCTAGACCCCTGATGGGGTTTGATGGGGTAGTATTTCAGACATGATTTCGGTTTTTCCAGGCTCTGAAGACGGCGAAACTCGCCGAAACGTAAGCTGAATAAAGGAGTGTATAACAATCTTGGTTGTTTCTGCAAGGAAATCGAAGGTCTGTTTGGTATGTTTCAACCCAGCTTTTTGTGAACGCCCCTTTAAATCTGCGCCCATTCGCTTATAACGGCTAGTTTCAGCGGAGCCACACGCTCGTATTGTCTGTTCTGGATGTAGATTCAACGCTCAAGAATACCTCACATGCTTTCCAAAGGGTTGAGGTCCTGCAAACCGGCCGGCCATTCTAGCGAATTGGCAGGATCGGCCTGAAACCGAGCCTGCGTTGTCCTACTGACAAGAAGTGAAGGCGGAAACAAACTAGAAAGAACTGGGAATGATTTTCCGGCACATTCTGATGATCTGTGGAGTTCCTAGGTCATGTCGCGAAAAGCTGGCGCAGCCTAAAACCCTACTTGGATCCGCGTCAATGCACTAATCTTTCTCCTCCAAAGTTCCTACTCAAGGATAAGTTTGAGTCCTTGTGTGGATCACTGGAAATCCTTTTTTATCGGTCGAAAGCAAATGCAATCCGAACGAGCTTGATCAATTCTATTACATTTAATTGTTTTTGACTAAACATTCCAAGAATTGGAGAGATCTGCAAAAGGACCCGAATATATCCTTGAGCAGGAATTTCGGAGGAGAAAGAGGAATGCGTTGTCCCGGATCGAGGTGGGGTTTCAAGCTGGACAAGGTATTAGCGACAGGACCTATGAGCTCCACAGATTATCAAAAAGGGCCGGAAAATCATTTCCAGTTCTTTCTAGTCCGTTTCCGCCTTCACTTCTTGTCAGTAGGACAACGCAGGCTTGGTTTCAGGCCGATCCTGCCAATTCGATAGAATGGCCGGTCGGTTCGCAGGGCCTCAACCCTTTGGAAGACGTGTGAGGTATTCTTGAGCGTTGAATCTACATCCAGAATAGA
Organism: Aplectana chamaeleonis; assembly: GCA_029168955.1. Lineage (NCBI taxonomy): Eukaryota > Metazoa > Nematoda > Chromadorea > Rhabditida > Cosmocercidae > Aplectana > Aplectana chamaeleonis. The sequence goes on from JAPDOI010000053.1 coordinate 1,108,046, forward strand.
CAATACGAGCGTGTGCCTCCGCTGAAACTAGCCGTTATAAGCGAATGGGCGCAGAATGAAAGGGGCGTTCACAAAAAGCTGGGTTGAAACATACCAAACAGAGTTTTTGAAGTGGTTCAACGCCGAGATATTTCTGAAGCCTGTTTTCAATGGTTCTTACCATGAACGAATTGATACAGATGGTACAGAACAGAAATTTTCTGCGATAACGTCAGCTATGTCATATAATTTTGCAACGGCCACTTTTGAGAATTTCCGTTGCCAGTTTCCTGCTAGTGGCTCTAATTTCATGAAGATTTGCACACAGGGATTTTCGAGGGTCCTGCATCGATTGGCGTTTACCGTTTGACTCCTTGATTAAAGCGAAGTTTGGAACCGCGGAAATTGGGGTATGTCGTAGAATTTTGCAACGCACTGTAGTTCGAAACGAGACTGCCATAAATGTGCGAATGAACGGTGCCCAGCGACATGTCGCCGAGGAATGCGAGTAATAATGCCGACTGGCTGAGGCGGATGGACGGGCTTCCCTCCCTGACACTTCTGGGGATTCCTCGATTCGTGTTTATTAGGCCGGCCAGAGGCTGAAAATCTCCTTGCACTATGCTAGATTACATATGAGTCATAAATGGGGAGAGGATCTGCAAGGCAAATTCTGATGTTGTTGTGACCTCAACAATTGTTTTTCCATAGCACCCTGAACTGCATACATAAAAATAATAAACAGTTACATAAAGCCAACAATTCAACCTATAGAGAAATTAAATCAGAAGAAAAAAATTTTAGCGAACACTCAAAACTGATTCTACCAAAAAGCCGAAAAAATCTGCCATGTAGTAAAGCAAATAGCCGAGGTGAGACTCGAACCAGGTGAGAGCCGCCTGATCCTTGTTGTTGTAAAATCAAATGTGGATGAGTGTGACTCGAGTCGAGAGCCACCCAGCCACCCAGGCAGGGAACGGGTGAGGGGAGACTGAGCTGACTGACTGATCAATAGGCGGTCATTACTGGGAAATTTCCATCGTTTATTTCGTCCTAATGGCTGTGAAATGGAAGAGCCAGTTCCGAAATTCGCCACAAATGCACTTAATGGCCCCCAATGAAATCGACCAGACTGTATTATAGAGTCAGGTTCATGTGGGGGGGGGGGGAGCATAGGTTCGTTGGAGTGGAGACAGCGTTCAGAGAAGTGAAGGTTGTTCAGGATTTTAGGATTTCCGAGTGGGGAATGGTGAAGGTTTCCTATAGACTTGCAACTTCAAACTTTGACGTTTTCTCAATCCTCTTTTTCTTGCATTCAATATATGTATTTCTTATTTTTAATCATAATTTTTGAAACATTTTTTTGTTAGATGACCTCCTTTAAAAACTTGCTGTTCTTAATGAAATGATCTGCCTAGGTCATGAAAAATTTCCTTTGAGCTGTCTTGGAGTAAAAAATTTTCGGAGATTTTTTTCCAGGCGATTTTCAGAAAATTTACCTGTTCTTCGCTCATAACATTTCTGCCCTTTAAAGGCACAGGACACCCAAAAAATTATTTCTTAGGTTTTATCCTTATCTTAGAGAGGGTCACACTCTGATTACAATGGTATTTCTGGAATCATCCAAGCCCCCCTATAAACGGAGATATGGCTTCTCGAAAATGCCTGAATTTTGAAAGAAAAAATTTGGTGGACGAGTTGTCTCAGGTCTGTATTTCTCTTGATTCGTAGTCCCGGCACGAGAGCAAAACAGTATGAGGAGATAGATCAGAAAGGGAGTGAAGATCGACGACTTGTTCGAATTCATCCATCCATCTAGCCGCAATTGAGATCGGAAATCAGGAAGGGGGCCGGGCTTGTGATGGTGGCTGGAGGGGGTCGGGCCTGTGGTGGTCGCTTATATCTCGCTTATTTGGAGGAATTGAGATCTCGCGTTTGGCAAGTGTTATACAGGAGGGGACTTCTACACAATTACATGAAAATCTCAAAATTCATATCTGAGGGTGTACTGTGCCTTTAGGATGGATCTTTGAACGGAGCTGTTTCTGAAGTCTTCATGGAATTTCGCGTCGAATAATGTTTTCATTCTAAGGAAAATACGTTGCCAATTTCTCAGCCGATTTCAATCTATGAAATAACGTTTCTTTCACCAAAAGCAATCAGTTTTTCGTCCAGAACTTTTTTACTCTAGAAGATAGCTCTTTGGTGATGGTTGTTTTCGGAATCCTTATAAAATTCTGCATCGAATACCATTAACAGGTTCGAGAAACACGTTCTCACCCTCTCAGCCGATTTCGGTTTATAAAGCGCATTTCTTGTGCCTGAAGTTATAGGTTTTTCGTTCATATTTTTTCTACGCTGAAAGATGGACCTCTGTTGAAGGTAGGTTTCGGAGTCTTCATAGAATTCTGCGTCGACTAGTGTTCCCAGGTTCAAAAAATATCTTCTCGATCCTTCAGCCTAATTCATTTTACGAAACACCGATTTTTTTGCCTACATCTCTTTAATCGTTGAAGATAGGGTTTAGGTAAAGAATGTTCTGTAAATCTACGTAAAATTCTACGTCTAATGATATGTCGGGTTTCTAACTTAGCTTGCTCCACAAGCCAGCCAGGTCGGTGGAGCGGCTCAGAAAAATGAAAACAAATTACTTGTAACATAAAAGGCCGAAAACAAGTTACTTGTAACATATCTGGACCAATGAAAGTTACTTGTGACTTATCTCAGGTCATTTAAGTTACATGCAACATATCGGTGGGATACTGCGGGCGCAGCGCCTCCGATATGTTACATGTAACTTAAATGACTTGAGATAAGTCGCAAGTAACTTACATCAGCTTATGTTACAAGTAAATTATTTTAATTTCTGAAATGATACTGCGTGAATTGTGCCTCAGATATGTTACATGTAACTTAAATGGCACAATATAAGTCGCAAGTAACTTAACTCGGCCGAGAAGATTTTTTCAAGGGGGATGTATGACGCACTCGCGGGGTCAGCCATACGACTGGCGTTGCTGATGGTTCAATTACCCAGGTTTGAGGTAATTGACCCCATACCTGCAGGAAAGGACCTGAACAGCATTTTTTTGTGTAGTGTGTGGCCTGGGACGCGCTCTCTGCGTCGCGTGTCGTCTGCGTTACGTGATGGCCACCTATAGTAAAAATTAAAATGTAAGTTACAGGTAACAAAAGTGTAACTTACATGTAATATAAATGTAAGTTACATGTAATACAAATGTAAGTTTCATGTAATATGAATGTATGTTACATGTAATATAAATGTAAGTTGCTTGAGACATTCAAGTAGCTTACATTTATATTGCAAGTAGCTTGTTTTCATTTTTCTGAGCGAGCCCCATTGTTGGCTCCAGCAGAACTCTGTGTCTCTCATTTAGACCATGGAGGCGAGAACTTTCTAAGGAGATAACTACCAAGCTCGGCTCCACCGACCTGGCTGGCTTATGGAGCAAGCAAAGTTAGGAACCCGATCTACCACTCGACGCAGAATATTACGTAGATTTCGAAAAAAAAACCTTGTGCCGCTCTCGCACGAGTATTGGATTCGATCATCCCACTCTCCCCCTCTGCAGAGCTGACTGATCGGAGCAGTTTTTGCTGCCAGCCGGTGCCGGCCCCGTTCGTAGTCGAAAGTTGTGGGGGAATTCGCGCATGCTCGTCGAAGAGCGGCGAACGCGACGGCCGCCACGCCGGCCGCATGGGCAGCCATTCTCATTCGGACACACTTTATGTAAGATATCTGCTTGATCTCCAATGTCTATCTTAATCTCCAGTGTGATCCCTTTCAAAGTAAGTCTATGTTGAAAAAGCGATGGGGTTCAGAGGCACTGTTCGCGATAAACTTTATCCTCGAATTTTCCATGACAAACGCTTCTCGTGGCTCTCAGAAGCAGAACAGCGTCGAAAAAACGGGACGAAAAGCTACCCAGGAGCCGCAAAACGGCTTAGAAAAGTGGGAAAACCCCACCATTGTGGGCAAGTCCCGCCTCTTCCCGCCCCTCGACGTGAACAAAGGAACACTCGAAATCGTGAGTTGAGCGATGGTTTCCGATCAAGAGCCCCGTTCTTCCCTTCATTCTCAACTTCTCTCTTTACTCAGGTCAGCTAGCTCACATTGGCTACAAAAGACGGAAGTTACAAGCCTAGGACAACTCGTCCACAATTTCCCTAGCTCAATTTTTGAGGGACCATAACTCCATTCCCAGAAGGTCTTGTACGATTCCAGAAGCATCATTGGAATCAGAATGGGACCGGTTTCAAGATAGGCGAAAAAACACAAAAGCGAGTTTTATCGCGAACAGTGCCTTTAACCCGCATTCGAGCCGCGTGTCCCACCGGTGGGACACGCGTTGACTACCACTTCCGGTACCGCGTGTCCCACCGGTGGGACACTCTTTTCGAAAAATCGTTTTCTCCACTACGTGAAGATTTTCTAAACCTATTTATGGTCTCAATGTATTTACCTGATATTCTATAGTCGACTACAAACTTCGTGGTCCGCTGGCAGCTTCGCCACTACAATATATCTGACCCTTCAAATGCAGCATGGTCAAAAACCGCAATTATGAGTACAGATCGCATTTTTACAACCACTTAATGGCGATTTTTTCCCATTACTCGAGAAACAATCCTTACTTATAGGAGTAATCAGATCGTAAAGCTCTATATAATAAATCACAGAAATATGATTACTGATATTGCTCCCCATTTCCGCGTAGAGAATCGGCTTTTCTTTTGCCCGTATGTTGTTCACAGAAATTTTTATGCAAAGATCACCAATATTGAGATCACTAGGGCCTTTCTTCAAAAAGTCCTGCTTGGTAACTGTTGGTGTACCATCCCGTAGACCGAGGCTCCAACTTCGTTAGAAAAAGTACCTTGGAGAGAAGCGGACGAGAAAAGGAAATGGGGATGAGCCCAGAGCAGAAAACGAGTGGAAACTTTTAAAAAAACGGCTATTACACTAATCATTCCTAGTCAATTTGTAGTATTTAAACTATTTCCTACGTCTGAATGTAAAAAACAAATATGCTTTTCACAAGAAATCTCTCTCGGTAGAAGGCGGCGCGAACCGGAGGGGTGAAGGGGTGGCTCTAGAAAAAAATGGCGAAGATCTAAAAAAGTCATTTTCACCAGCATATTTTACCAGTCAATATGAAAATTGAGGAGTATTTTCTACGTCTAAATGTCAAGAAGATTGCTAAAAATGTTTACTACAAAAAAAAACTCTCCTCGGTATGCACGATAGACCGCAAGAGCGAGGGAGTAGCTAAAAGCAAAATTAGTGCCAAATCTGAAAAAATATCATTTCACTAAGCATTTCCTGTCAATTGAAAAACAGAAGAATGTCTATTATGGTAATCTACGATAATTAATGTTTCGAACAGCTAGGAATTCATCGAGCTCAGGTGATTTGTGGATGGTCTTATCTACACAGTCAAAAATTTAGAAGGCCATTTCTCTGGAAGGAAAGAGTTATGGAAGCCGAAACTTTGGCATAATGTTTTTGACGTCGAAAGTCGTACAATGAACAAAAAAAGCGTAAATCGATTTTTTGGTGGAGTGCCATTCGAGCGAAAGTGGCCCACCGGTGGGACACTGTATACGGTGACGCAATATTGCACGCGGTCCGAACGTGCAGCCACCCAAAATTAGGCGTGGTCGTGAATGGGTTAAAGGAGGTTCACAGAAAAGGTGTTTGCAAGAAATTGGTTATTTAATGTCAATTACCAAGAGAGGGCATCCCTCCTAGCAATTTAGAAGAACCATATATGACCAAAACCTTGTGTTCAAGATTGTAATGAATTACCTTGACATTGGCAAAGACAATGCTTTTGCTTTCTCTGCATTCAGCCGGAAAACTAGGGATCATATATTTCGTATTGTTACACGTACCTATACTTGTTCCAAATGAAATTCATTTCGAATATCCGACTTTTCGACGATGGTCGGATATCGCACTTTTTCGAATATTCGACTTTTCTACTATGGTCGGATATCGCACTTTTTCGAATATTGGACTTTTCGACTGTAGTTGGATATCGCACTTTTTTGAATATTCGACTTTTCGACTGTAGGCGAATATCGCCCTTTTCCGAATATTCGACTTTTCAACTATAGTCGGATATCGCACTTTTTCGAATTTTCGACTTTTAGACTATAGTCGGATATCGCACTTTCACGAATATCCGACTTTTCGAATAAAAAGCCGATTTCTTCTATCGACTGAAACAGTCGGATACCCATCCAATTCTTCGATTCGGAACAAGTATACTGCGCACTCCAGACTTTTTCTAGAGTCTGGCTTATTTCTTTCTGTTTCTTTCAATGTTTTTTTAGATAATGAAACTTTATTAGGGCGACAGGTCGAACAATTCTTCGTCTGCTAGGCCTGAAAGTGCTCGAAACACCTTGACATACATACTACAATACCGCTCGTAGGATTTGGTCAGAAAGCGAGCGAGGTCGGGTTTTCGCGTCTTTTTCGTCTTTTTTGTATAACTCGCTTCAAAGTCAACTTTGAGCGAAACTAGGGAGATATTCGTGATCCTCGCGTTGAGGGCTACCCAATGGTTTAGCCTTTGTGGTGATTACGCTGAGAACTACAAAAGTTTCGTAATCACCCAGGTTTGTGATTACGGTACCGTGATTCATGGTGCGCTACCGTCTCCGCCTGCGTTTCCCTGTGTCTACCGTATATGGAGAGCTGGTTGATTGCGAAACTTTCATACTTCTCAACGGAATCCCGACAATGGGTACACCGTTGCATAACCCTCCAACGCCTGATTATGAATATCGCTTCCTAGTTTTTGCCTTCAAGTGACTTTGAAGCGATTTATACTAAAGACGAAAAAGACGCAAAAACCCGACCTCGCTCGATTTCTGACCAAATCCTATGAGCGGTATTGTACATACCCGATCAAACGCCTTTTCACTCTCCACCAGTTGCGAAATATCCCACGAGTCCCGAAGAATGCTCATAACAACAATTTAACCAACCCGCAAAAGTTCCACAGACGCCGAGCTTCACTCGATAGCGAAAGTGACCAGGAGCAAGTGGAAAACCGCGGCAGAACAGCGCCGAAAGTCTCACAGACCTCAACGTGGTATAAGTGGCAGGGATTCGTTAGTTATGGCGATTCATTCATTCCTGCTATTCAGCTTTGGGTCCCGGGCGGTGCTATAAGATATCCTCTGTTTCGGAGTGAACTTAACTCCGTTCATTGCGTGCGTCTGCGCGCCTATTTTGCGACTTCTTCCACCCACACACTTTCTCGCTGTCTCTGCCATCGCTACGCCCAAGCGCACGATGGAAAATAATATGCATTATCAAAATTTCGAGTCATTCGTATGCATATCCGAAAATGAATGTGGTTGGGGCCAAACCCTCCCAATTCAACAAACACAAGGTTCGCGCCGTGATGAATTCGGCCTCAGCGCTTTGTACGGTTGCTGTACCATCGTTATTTAGACGGCAGGTAGCCGCGTCGAAGTTGCGCTAGTCGAGCGTGCGGGGTGGCGCCGTCATGGAAAAAATGATCGATGTAGCTTAGCGTTTCATTTTCCCCATGGCCAGCATTCCTCCCTCGTCTTTCTTTCCTTTCCATCCTCCTTCCTAATCTTCTCAAATGGATGGAAAGGAAAGAAAGTTAAAAGAAAGAAGAGGAAGGAGTGCTGGCCAAGGGGAAATGAAACGCTAAGCCATATCGATCGTTTTTTTTTCATGACGGCTCCACCCCACACGCTAAACACGCGCAGATCCGGATTCCACGCGGCTGCCCGCCATCTGGAGAACGACTATATGTTATCACACGATGGTGTAGGTCACTATTGGCCTCGATATGATATTTTAATCTTCCCATCCATATCAGATGCGTATCTGAGCGATTTCATTTTTGAGTATCACTCATTTGACGAGCTGCGCTCAAGAAGACCTGGAGCGATCCACGTGCGACACGACGAAAAAGAGGTGGACTATTTGGAGGATGTGGACGAAGAACATTTCCGTGTCTACTGGTTTATATCCCATAGCGAAGCAGTTAAGTTAAAAACAATTTATTGATTAGAAATCTACTCATAACTGTCATTACCTAATAAATACAATACCAACACACCTCCTGTTAGCAGAATCAGACATCAGCACAAAACGAGAATAAGGACATATTCTGCAACTGAAGACTTAAAAGCAGAAGCAAGACAGGCCCCTAACTGTTTCATCCAATCACGGACATGATGCACATAATTCTGTCATTCCACACATTAATCCATATTATGACTCCTAGAAGAAACTCGAACAATATCAAGAAAACGAAATTCACAGACGCACCGGATAACGCACTCGCTCGGATTTGATAAGGACGGCACCGTATTAAGTGAAATGCACAATAACAGAAACGAAAAATTCTAACGCTATTACAACGCTATCCTATCCATATATACATATTCGAATGGCATTCAGTACGTGGAATCAGCATGTGGACTGCATTGATTTCTTGCGATCCTCGTCATGATAGCGAAGGAGTGGGAGACCTGTAATGCTCCATTTTGAACTGATTTCTTTTTTTATGGTCTTAGCCGATTATATGGCCACACCAAAAACCAATCAGCTCTCTAACTCGGCACTTCCAGCTCGAATAGACAGTGCCTTCCAGCAACGCAATCGCTGTACAACGTGGAGGACCAATTCAATTCAGTTTTGGTGTTGTCTTCGAAATCACACAACCAAAATCGATTCACAATGAATGATCTTACAGTTATGTATTATGTATGATTCGATAAAAATGCCATTGTCCAACACCAAATCGAGGTAGCGGTCTATAAACACGTAAACCTCCATTATTTTGGACATAGAATCCGAAGATCAGAGAAGATAGAGACATCACACTTCCCGCGGTACCACTAGCCGACGTCCCGTAACCCCTCCCGCGAAAGGCCAATAGAACGGTCGCGGGCAGTCGGCAGCGTCGTTTCGTTGACTGCCCGTACACGGTGAACACGCACTCTGCGGTCCTTCTGCCACCGCCTTACGGCTAATCTGATGACTGACAGAAGACAATCCTAAAGCAGTTGGCGACAAATTTAAAAATCACCCTTCAAGTAAAGGTCTGTTAAAACAAAATGTGAAAAAATCCGCTCCTGGGGATTTCCTCTTTAACAGCTCTTGACAAGTAAGGAGTGAGCTTCTCCGGGTGAGCTTCCTACACTCACTGCTTCTTGCAGCCTTCCCATTCGCAGATGCCATTGACAGACAGTGGCTCACCTGCCCAAGGCCAGCGTCGCACACAGCGCGGGTTTGAGAAAGAGTCTCAACACAGCGTTCTCTGCTCAGCAAATGTTCATTGGCTCCACTCTAGTATGTGGTGCAATGATGATTCCAATGTGGGAATCGATGAGTGAGTGTTCGATGACCCGCAGGAATAGCCGACTGCCCGCCGACACTCCGCGGAAAGACGGGAAAGCCTCTCTCTCCACGGGAAGTGGGGCGCTGTGCCACGCCCACAAAATTGGGGCCGCGCGAAGTCGACTAGGCCGACTTGGCCGGCGGGAAGTGGGCTGTTTTTATCTGAGTATCTGAACGGAGTTTTCGACTGTCTGGGATAGCTGTTCGCAGTAGTGATCTTATGGCTATGAAACGCACTGCATATATTGCAGGGTATACTGCAGTGAGCGGTAATCTAATAAGCCAAAAGTACCTAAAAAAGTTGATCAAGCTGCTACTTTGACTATCTGAGACCCAACATATCAGCAGAAGAGCTTATGCCGACAATAATACTGGCAACAAACCGTAGCTGAACAAGTTGCGCTAGCTACAGGTTTCCGCCAGCTATCGCGAATTTCGCGCCCATAGCATAAGTGGCTTTTGTGGTCAGTGGTTTAGTGCCAGGATACAGTCCCAGTTTGGTCTAAGCCTCCCACCATGACTTCCCAATAGCGAGCCAGAAGCCGAAAGCGGTTCTAGAGATTAATCCGAAAGCTCTCGTTGCTGGTTCAAAAACTCTCACGGTTAATCCGGATTCAGGCGCTTCGGAACTTCGAAGCGACAGTTCGCGGATCAACCACCAGCAGAAGCTGCCAGTTGCACCGTTCATTGGCCCGCGGTCAGTCTTTCTTAAGTGAGAGGAAACAATCAACACTTATGACGGCTTCCACGAAAAGGGACAGTTGGCCCGAATCGCCGTAATACTCTGCGTTCTTGTTATGCGGTGGCGCACACTCGGTGCGCGCCTGTTATAACATGTGCACACCGAGTTTGCGCCAACCAAAATCAAGGAACGCAAGGTATCAGTGCGATCCGTGCAGACTGAATACAGTTACGTCTTTGGCTTTTCTCCTGAACAAAAAAAAACATGTAAATCTCACTCGCGGCTGGCGGTGTGGTAAGCTGATCAGCTGCGCTCTTCTCTCGGTCTCGATCGATTAGCGGGCCGCCGCACGCGACCACCATCGCCAGACGCGGATGAGGTTTAAATTTTTTTGAGGAAACAAGCCACGGACCTTACTGTAACTACTGCAGCAAGTAACGGTGCCGGTGCTGTATTGTTATTCGCCAAATGTAGTCCAGCGATTGAACAGGCCTGCGGCGATGAGTAGCTTTCAGAGGTGGCGTTGCGGCGACACTCGGTGCCTTGGGGTGAATAGGAACGATGGGTAGTGCTACGCAGCTGAAAACATGCCGCGCGAGAAGGTTTGGGCGATCGATACGTCGCGCGGAGGAAATGACCTAGACCATTTTTGTGGCTTGCATCGCGAATACTGCGATATCCCAACACCACGCCCACTTCTCCTTGCTCGGTGGAGCGACGCGGCGCGAGTTTCGTAGCGACGCCACTCTGAGAGCCTCTCTAGATCGCCATTCGCAATCGAAACCTCGCTGACTACTGGTATAAAAATGTTGAACGGTTTGTTGCAACGACCACGTCTCGTTCACTCGCTGGACTGAATTTGGCTTGAAGACACAGTCCAACCTCAAAATCGAATTTTCCTTTTTCTACCTATCTTGGAGAAAATTTCACGCTGATCAAAATGATAGTTTCAGAATCGCTCAGAACTCACTACGCACGGAGTTATGGCTCATCGAAAATTTCCCGTATTTTCTCGTTATTCGCAGCCATCGTTCTGTAGGAAGCCACAGTATGAAGCCAGACCGAAAACAAATTGAAGAACATAGGTTTTGAATAAAATCTTTGACGCGTCCCTTCCCTATTGGGGTCGGAAACCTGGCGGTGGGCGTTACACATTTTTTCTCTCAAGGGGGCGTGGCCGACTTTTCCTAGCTTCTTCTCGCTAATTCGACTGAATTGAGATTTCGTGCTTGGCAGGGTTGCTATAGGCGGCGACCGGACCATAATATCAAAAATTACCTCTGAGGTTGAACTGTGCCTTTGAGACTTGTAGCTTGCCTTGTGCAGCACTTGCGGACCCAGGACCCAGCGGGATTGCGATCTGTCACAACGGGAGTATGGTATAGTAAAAAAAAATTGGGCCCAAAAAACCAAAATTTGTAAATTAAGACGGGTTGTGTGCAAAACTTCCGAGCTAAAATATGATGCAACTTCACCAGGTGAGGGGGGAGTGATCGTGAAAATGTACAAAACCTTCAGTGAACAACTTAGACAATAGGTGCGGACTTACCGCTGGCAATCAAGGCCTCTGTGGGCGGTACGCCAGCAGGTTGCGGGCGGATCGCTGCCCATCGTGGCCTCGCCGGGCGGATCGCTGCCTCTCGTTGTCTCCGCGGGCGGATCGCTGCGTTTTGGCGGGCGGATAGCGGCACCTGGAGACATTGATCACGCTAGCGGGCGGATCGCCGGCAAGCTCTAAAGCGGCGATCCGCTCGCAAGGGATTTGATAGCCAGCGATCCGCCCGCTGAGCTGAGATGCAGCGATCCGACCGCTCAAATTTTACACCGTGAAACTTTTCAATCATTGACGAGTCCTTATGTGGTATCAGTATCATGCCCAGAGTAAGGAGACCGAAGGGTATAAAATGCGCTCCATCGCTTTGAATGCTCACTTGGCATTTCGAGGCCGATCCTGGAAGGTAACTTTAAGTCACATTTGAAGGATCACATAGAAGCCGGAGAATAATTTTTGGCAGCTGAGGGGATGGTCCCCAGGGCTAGGGGGGGGGTGGTCCCGCACACGGAGACCGTGGTGGGAACCATTGGAATAACCCACATGTGGCATCGGGGGCGGATCGCTGGCTACTTGCGGGAGAATGGCTGGCTACCGGCGGGCGGATAGCCGGCTAGTGGCGTGAGGATCGCTGGCTAGTGGCGGGAGGATCGCTGGCTAGTGGCGGAAGGGTCGCTGGCTACTGGCGGGCGGATCGCTGGCTACTGGCGGGCGACTGGCGGGGAGGATGTCGATTCGCCCGCCAAAAGCCAGCGACCCGCCCGCACCTACTGTCTGAGAAGGGAAGGGATTCGTAACTCCGCCAAGGCTATGCCGCTGGATCCTCTGCGGTACCGGTGGAGGCGTGGATATGATGTCTCCCCACCTTCCAGGACGGCACTGTTTGGCCTTTGAGGAGGCTAACTCCGCCCCATACGCCTATCACCATCAAAACCCTGGTCAAAGTCTGGCCGAGACCCACTGACAATATCCGACATTGGCGCGCGTGTCTGCGCGCCTTACAGCCCTATGTCCATTGAGTCAACGCACATTTTAATATCATCACGGAGAATCAATAAAAACTAATCAACTTGATGGATCTGCTGTTGATCTACTTAGAACTCGGCCGCGCGCACATGCGTGCCGACACCGAACACTATCAATGAGAACCGGGCACACTTTATTAATACAATGTGGTAAAAACGAGTCTGAAAATCTGAAAAAAAATCAATAAAACCTGCTCAACGTTATCACAAGCACCAGTGAAATTAGTATATCACAACAGGAATATTAGTCAATCAAACGATCAACAAAAATGTGATAGAAATCGATTAATCAATCTGGCGATTAGTCAAGATGGCAGCACCATCGTCGATAAACTCGAGGAACCATCTGGATAATACGAACCCGAATAGCATGTCTCGCTGTACGGCACACTCCACTCGTCATCGCTGTCCGTCGTCTTTGCCGCAATGCGTTCGCGCGCGTACTTCGTCCATACTTTCTGCACCACGTCGCGACACGCCATCGATCCCGCCTTTGCCGTGATGAAGCGCATCAGCAGCACTCCGTCAGCTCCCATAAACTAGAATGGAACTTTTAATGGGTAGATAACTACTTTTCCAGATTCGAAAGCAAGCTCACCCCGTGCACAAACTTATGAGCCAGGCTGTGCTTGTCATTTAGAGGCTGATCGTCGTTTTCCTTAAAGAATAAACTGTAGTTCTCTACAAATCAGACTAAATATGCAACATCAAGGCATCTAAACCCTAAAAAATGCGACGCAGACGCGCGCGCTTCACATCTCGAGTTGCCATATTGGTGAAACTACCTGAATGGGCTTGTTAAGAAGCAAAACAGATTAACTGACCTTTAGCTGTGAAAGCAAGGTATCCTCCCTCTGGCACTTGTTCATAATCGATCCAAGGAACATCACAATATTGACCATTGTAATTATAATCAACTATGAGTACACCATTTTTTCAAAGTGGAATACGTTAGAAAATTCAAACTCTCACAATCATAATCCAGAACCAGAGGAATAAAAACAGCTTCTCGTTGATGTAGTTCAGCGGAATCATACACTGAATGGAGCTAATATGGAGGTTGTTGTTATTCTCAATCTGAAATAAGCTGTTTTACAACCCTGTTCGAAAAACCTGCAAGTTATAAGAAAACACCCTTAATCCTCCTAACCAGGGAACTTCGCATGCTGTTTCCCCGGATCAGAAAGCTGATGAATGTTGTCTAGTCAACTGTGGCATGCTCTCTTCGAATTATATCTTGAATTTCGCCGCGGACAACTGCGAAAAAAGTTATAGCCTGTCAATGTTCGTATTTCCTGCAGCTAACAAGGGAAGTGTTTAGAGTGGTAAACGCATCTGCGAAAACGACCAGTATCGTTAGTATCTCTTCTAGCTCAATAGCAAAAAGGCGCAGTATACCGCCCCGAGCTGCAGGTTCAAACAAGTTATGAGCATTTTTCAAGCTTCGCGAAAAGGCAAGGGTACACATCAGGCATTTTTTTGCGAGTCCCAAAAAACTTTCTCGGATTCGGCCCAAAACTTCTATGGAGGGGTAATCTGGGGTGGTGAACACGAATCTGGAGTCCATTTGTCGAAATTTTGAGGTTTACTAAAGGTTACGGTAGGTAACATGTCATTTAGGGGACAAAACTGACCCTAATATTCTGAAAATCGACAAACGGACGTTAAATTCGTATTCTCCACCCAGAATAACCCCCGCATACAAATTTTGAGTGAAATCTGAGATATTGGTCAAACTACCGTACACCCACTGTAATCTACCGTAATCTGCCAAAAATCGATAAATGGACTCCACATTCGTGTTTAGCACCTCAAATAACCCCGCAGAGGAACAATTTGAGCAATATCTACCGTAGCACTCCGAAAATCTCGAAAATGGCGTTTTTCTCTCGAAATTTTCCCCGGTCGGGAATCTTCAAACGAAATTAGCCGAAAACTTTGGAAAATCGATAAACAAACCACGGATTCGTGATCATGGCCCCAAAAAACCACCCTGTGAGACTTTTAAGTCAAATCTGAAACATTTTTCTAAAACGCTTTCAGAGCCCTCTAATCGGTGGTGCAAATAAACGCCCAACCGGGAATCCGTACAAGTCCAATGCGCTGTCAGTCTGGACGAAGTATGGAGAATGCGCCTTCACCCAAATTTTGCTCAGGGAGGTAGTTTTGGGCGCTGAACGCATTTATGGGGTCCGTATCCGAATTCTCAAAAGATTAATGCCCTTTTTGGAGGGTACAAAAAGCACAAAAAACTACCTTTTCAAGCTTGTAACTTCCTGGAACCTGCAGCTCGCGGCTGGATACTGCGCAGTTTCACTATTGAGCTACTAGAGATACTAGCGATACTAGTCGTTTTGGCAGATGCGTTTACCACTCTGAACACTTCCCTTGTAAGGTGTACATTACGTTTATAGCTCTCGGACAAATTTGGATAAGAAGTCTAATGAAGGCTTATTTGACGTACTGAGCTTTAATTCTAAGTCGGTTTCCTGATTTTCAAAAGAAAAGGCTGGGAACCCATGAGGTACAGATTTGAGAAGGCTAGAAGCCCCTAATTGTTTGTAAGCGCCTTTTTTCCACCAAAAACGCGCCTTAGTGCTTTGGAAATCCGGAAACCGATCTCACAATTGTGTTCAGCGCATAAAAATGGGTGAGGACACATTTTCCAAACTTTGTCCAGACTGACAGCATTTTGGACTTGTACGGATTTTCAGTTGAGCGTTTATTCTAGCCTAGCTATGGCTGAAATTTTTGCTCTGGTGGTAATTTGCAGTGCAAAACACAAATCTGCAATGCGCTTATCGATTTTTTGATGGATTACGATAGGTTACGGTGGGTATACGGTAGCTTTGTCAGTCTCAGATTTGAATCAAAATTTCTGTGGCCGAGCTCGAATTTGAGGTCCATTTTTCGATTTCCAAAATATTAAGGTAAGTAACGCCAGTTAAAAGGCATTATGCCTACCGTAACCTACAGTAACCTTAACTCTAGCGACAAACAGACCACAGATTGGCGCTCAGCGCATTGAATTGAACCTCTGGTTGAGAGTGTTGAGTGAAATCCGAAAAAGTTTTTCCGACCACTCCAAAATTTGGCTGGTAGTTCCTTACCTTTACCTTTTCGCAAAGCTTCACTACCGCTGATAATTTTGTTCAGCGATGTCCGCAGCAAAATCCGATGTCAGATTCGGAGACGGTGAGCTAATTGACCAGAAAACATTCCTCATCTTTGAAATGGTGGGGGGGGGGGGCAGGGGCTCTCTACACACCGAGGGAGGAGTTGTCCTGCCGTTTGCGGCTCTAATTCCATTTGGGACCACTTCGCTCGCGTTGAGTGGCTGGGCGTTTCAAACTGCAAAAACGGGACAACTCCTCCCTCGGTGTATAGACAGCCCCTGTCCCAATGGTGGGGATGGCCTTGCGAGGTTCCCTAGTAGAATGCATTCGCCTTCACCGGACTTGGCGGAATTTGAAGGCACTGTTCGCGATAAAAATCGCTTTTCTGTTTTTTTGCCTATCTTGAAACCGGTCCCATTCTGATTCCAATGATGCTTCTGGAATCGTACAAGACCTTCTGGGAATGGAGTTATGGCACCTCAAAAATTGAGCTAGGGAAAATGGTGGACGAGTTGTCCGAGGCTTTTAACTTCCGTCTTTTGCAGCCAACGTGAGCCAGCTGACCTGAGTAAAGAGAGAAGTTGAGAATGAAGAGAAGAACGGGGCTTTTGATCGGAAACCATCGTTCGACTCACGATTTCGAGTGTTCCTTTGTTCACGTCGAGGGGCGGGAAGAGGCGGGTTTTGCCCACAATGGCGGGGTTTTCCCACTTTTCTAAGCCGTTTTGCGGCTCCTGGGTAGCTTTTCGTCCCGTTTTTTCGACGCTGTTCTGCCTCTGAGAGCCACGAGAAGCGTTTGTCATGGAAAATTCAAAGGATGAAGTTTATCGCGAGCAGTGCCTTTAAAGGCATCGTCCACGATGAAAACCGAATTTGGGTTTATGCGTTCATTCGGACTAGTGGGCCATGACAATGTCACTCAGAAAGTTTGGAGTTACAAAACCGTCTCTGATTGAAGATTCGCTTACCTCAAATTGGCTTCCTGGGTTTGGGGGGGCCGGCCTTGGGGTCGATCCGTTGTTACAAGGAACAAAGCTCCTGGGTTGCTGACGGCGGGCGTGCCTTGACGCGTCGTAGGGCGCAATACACACGCCAGTCAATTTCGAATTCGGCATCGATCGAAAGCAGCCGGCAGCACTGGACGCAGCAGGTGGGTAGCCCATTTTAATTCAGCTGAAGTCGTAGTTGAGCGGCATCCTCGGTGAATTGCTTCCAACGCTGCGCCAAGGAACGAAGCGTAAAACTGTTCCTTGCATTCTCTGCGCAACTATCCCAAGTTGATGCCGGCGCGAAATTCAAATTTGCTATGAACTTTTTAAAAATGGGTTTTTCTCAAAAAGTTGACGTTTTTGAGGGGGCGTTTTGCTACCGTTAGTCACTATAGGGATAGTACAACACGAAAACATCAAAAACCCAAATATGGTTTTCATCGTGTACGATGCCTTTAAAGGCGGCTTGCAGGCATCTTGATTACGCGCGAAGGATCATCTGGCTGCAACCGCCGGTCAATAGCTGATCGCTCATGGTCAGGCGAGCGGTTGTCAACAGAGCTACAACCCCCTCTACTTGGCAACCAAAACTTTCACGATTTCTCCGAAACCCTCCCAAAATTTTCCAAATCAGACCGGGATTCTGGTAATCTTCACCAAGAAACTCGAGAAAGTACATAGATGCGCTTGCCTATGGAATCGCCTAACCCTCGCAAATGATCAGTGATACCCGTAACGCGTTCGCTTGCGTCAAATCACTGTGCTCCATGGGTAGCCTATCAACCGGCTACCCACAATGAGGCGAACATTATCTTCTTTTTTTCGAATATCCGACGAATCGAATACAGTGCGACTTCAACTCTTCCAAATATTCGACAGTCTGTATGTAACCAGGCGATCAACTTTTCGTATGTACCTTCTGCAAAAAATCGAAATCCACAACGTCCAACGCGCTGCGTAGGCGTGCGATGCTGCTCTCTCCGCATACCATACGCTCTCTCGCTGCCTCTGACCTCCGCTCCACACAGGCACGCGAAGAAACTACGAGAATTTCGTTTTCTTACAGCCCGTAGACAATTTTTCAACTATTCTGGTCTGCAACTGTCCGAATCCAGTCTGATATTGAATTCTTTCGAGAATTTGACAAATTCATTGGGAAAGTGAACCGTCCATAAACTTCAACACTGAAAGCTGCAGGATTTTGAGCCCTTCGGCTACTTGAATATAGTCGGATATTGAAGTCTTCGGTTGTCGCACGCTTTGAGACAGGGTCCGACGGGGTTGTGACCGGTCAGAACGGCAAATGTCAGGAGATCGTAAGCATTGTTAACCTGACAATCATTTGTGAGTCCTGAGGATGTAGATCGTGATTTTGATTACTAAAAATAGAAAAAAAATCACATATGAATGCAGTTCGTTGTAGAATAAATTTTGGAGATTGGTGGTCATCACAAAGAAAGAGTAGAAGGCGCTCGTGGAAAATTTGGTCCAGGAAGAAATCGTAGGTCCCAGGGATGAAAAAAATTACATTTTCGGAATGGTATTTGAACAATCTCATCTGAGAAGGGACTTTGCTACAAATGGTATTCTTCGGAAAATTCAAGAGGGTTGTAGCTACGCCTTGCTCGTTTTTTCGGATAACCGATTTTAAGAACATAGGCAGAAAAAGTCTCGTGATGTCGAATTTTTCAGAAATCTTCGAACGGGCCTTTGTGAAGGACTCCAACGGGGCTACTAATCCCTCTCCTGAGCAATCGAAATTTTCGCAAGCATTCAAATCCCTCTTAAAATTCTAGCTTTTTTTCTAGCGGAATCCCACGATCCCAACCAGAAATTTTCAGTTTTGGGCAGAAAATTTTACGACCATAACCACCGCCCGCTCAGAGACTCCACAACCGTACTAGAATCTGATCGGAGGGGGGATCTGATATTCACCTGTAGTGGAAAAAACTGTGTATCCAAGAACACCAAAATATCGTCTATATTCGAAGAGTAAGATATGCGGGAAGTTCGAAACGGGACTGGCTTCTAGATGTTCTGTTCTCCAGCTACATTCAAAGCCTCAGATGATCGCGTAGTCCATTTTCCATGGGTTGGAAAAGGCAGATATTCCGAACATAGCCGGGCTTCAGCAGAGCCGTGACTGCTCGCAATGGGGTAGGACGGGGGTTGTGAAAATTTTGCCCAAAGAAATTCAATTTTTTGCGGGAGGCTTCGTTAGAATTGTGAGCCTAATTGTTACCTGAGAGAAAAGGAGTCGTGAAAGTTTGCGACATTTTTCGAAAAATTTGATCACCTAGGGAGGGGTCGTAGCTTCTGTGAGATCGGACTTAACGCCTCGTTGGACCCTGAATATAGCAAATCCTATTTCCCTCACAAACTTTTGAAAGCAGAGTCAAGCACAGCTGAGCGACTTCTCACTATAGGACAAGTGGGCCGTAAAATATTTAGTCCGAAAGTGAAAATTTCGAATAGATATCTTGAAAAATTCAGCTCAGAAACGAGATTTCGAGAAGGGAATAGTGGAAATCCCCCAAGTTTCGGTCCCAAAAAGATTTTGATTGTAGCTTCTCGCACCGGAGTCAAAGGGAATAAAGGGCAACCACGAAGCTGCATGCAGGGTCGAGCAGGCCGTTGTGCCAAATTTCGGCAGAGCTACGACCCCCCTGTTGACTGAACTTTTGGGAAATTTTTTTACGACCCCCCCGGAATGAAAAATCGCTCTAGCTTTTTTTGTGACAAGTTTGTGAAAATTTCGGTGCTATGTGGGAAGGGGGGGGGAGGCACTGTTGTATCGCACTAGGCCACGCCCATTTTTCCGTGCCGCAATGACTCTCCTGATTTTGGCAGGGGAGGGAAACCCCGGGTAGGTGCTCAAATTTAGTGCGGCACAGTAAAATGGGCGTGGCCAAGTCCATCGCGCCATAGTGCCCCCCCTTCCCACATAGCACCAAAATTTCACATTTGTGGTTATAAAAGACAATGTCTCTACTCCTACCTCATTTTCCCTTACACATGGTTTGAAGAAAATTCCCATTTTTTTCCTAAAAATTTTACGACCACCCCCTCCCAAATTTCCTTTCTTTTTTTCGAAGTTTCCAAATTTTTACGACCCCCTGTTGTGCTTAGTCACAACCCTGCTCAAACCTGCAAGGAGTTCAGTAATTTTTTTTGAGAAAATTGCGTATGGCTATAACAAAGTGAGCGTTCGGATTGGTCCCGATCAATAGGAAATGAAAATATTGGTAGAGCTCTAAGAAACAGGGTTGAGCAGGCCGTTGTGGCGATTTTTGTCGTGGCTACGACCTCCCCCATTTTCCCTTTTTCAAAAAAAAATTCCCATAATTTTACGACCCCCTGGGACCAAAATTTTTTCAAAGCCTTATTTAGTGTCTAAATGTCAATTTTGTCAGTAAAGTGTAAATTTTCTAAACAGCTCTGTATATAACCTCCTTTTTAGTTGTTGAAAATGCATACACCTCGCACGCGACTGACTATTCCTACCTCATTTTACCTTACCATGTGGTTTGAAAAAATCCTATACTTTTCCAAAAATTTTACGACCCCTCCCCAAATTTTCATTTTTCCCCGAAATTTCCAAAAATTTTACGACCCCCCGTTGTGACCAGTCACAACGCTGCTCAACCCTGGCTGCATGACCTCTCTTTTTACGCCACTGTGACGATGAAATGGGCTTTGCACGACTTTTTGAATGCTCAAAAGGGGCTTTCAGAGTGGCGTCGCTGCGAAATTCGCGCCGCCGCTCTACAAAGCAATTATAAAGGGGTCTGCAGGGTTACGGCGACCGGCGAGTGGTCGCGGAGCGTCAGCCTTGACGCGGCAAAAAAATGTTCTGAAACATAATTGACGCGGCGTCGGTTGCCGCTCGCTGGCGGTGACGAAGGGCCGTCGCGGTGTCAGAACACTCCGCGGTGCCCCTCGTCGCCCTTCACGCTGCGTCGGTCGCCCCCGTCGCCGAATATGATCGATATTGCATCATCCAGTGCTGTTCTTCGCTACGAGCAACGCCGCGACTTCAGCTCTGCAGGCCCCTTAAGTAGAATTGGCAACAAGCAATGCGAGCGAGTAAAATGGTCGAAGTCATTTCCTTAGCACGACGTATTGATCGCCGCAATGCACTCGGGTCGGCGCTCGCCCAGCTCGCCAACTCTGGAAGCACCACCCTCGCTCCCATCGCGCGGTACGGTTTTCACTGAGTAGCACTCCCCAGAATTCCTACACACTGCGCAACAGCGAATTCCGCCGCGACGCCACTCTGAACGCTCCTATAGTGCGATCGACAAAGCGATTGCGCTCATGTAAAATCCCATGAGAACCAGAAAGTTCAAAAACTCATGCAAACCTCCCAACACAATTTCTAAACACAGGCAAATACCTTAGTATAATTGCAGCCAACTTCAAGCGGGAAATACGGGAAATGCGTCATTCCACCATGATTCGGAATTCGCACGCCTCCAATCATACGAGGATACGTTCTTCTAGTCAGAAATGATAACATCATCTGAATCAAACATTCATCTCACTACTCGAGAACCATTTAGTGGGGAAAAACCTACCCTCAATCCCCAGCGCATATCGGGAAATCCCAGAAAATACGTGGTAAGATACAGCTGCAGTACAGCATTTGTCAGATATAGAAATTTCGTCGTACAATAGAAGACAGTAGCCACAGCCGGCATGCGAAACAGCGACGACACAAGACCACGCTAAACAAATCTTCGTAAGACAAGGATTCACGGGAACACACATTCTCTGATTCCGAGAAAAATCTGATTCCGTTCATCGCGTGCGTCTGCGAACGCTGCGTCTCCTTCTTCTAGCACTTTCTCGCTGTCTCTACCCTTTCTCCGCATAAACGCGCGAGGGAACAGAGTAAATTTGACACGGAACCAGAGAACACTTCAACGCAACGCCCAACGCGGACAACTTATACTATCATGTATAATTTCGTCGCGACATGCGCGACATCACGTCAAGTATTAGGCCCTGGTCATAGTCGGCCGATTGGCTGCAGCCAGCCCGGTCAATAAGCATCTACAACATGCAAAACCATCAGTAGTTGCCGGGCTGAGCACGCCTGAGCCTTCCGTGGCCGTCCCAATCAATACGAATGTAATACAGTGCTCACTCAGGCAGGGTTGAGCAGGTCGTTGCGCCAATTTCCAGCGGAACTACGACCCCCTCTGATGATCAAAATTTTGTGAAAATTTCTGAATTCTTTACGACCCCCCTCCGAGATAAAAACAGAAAAAAAGAAAAAAAACCTGATTCGAGCTCTGCTGACACTAACATCAAATCTTGTTCGAACCCTGCTTACCTCATGATCTGTTAACAAAAAACAGAATCGGACAGGGTATGATCAGATGCAGTTGCGGAGTCAGGCGAATTTTTTACGACCCCTCCCCCAAATTTTCATTTTTCTTCACGAAATTCTTCCAAAATTTTTACGATCCCTCGTTGCGCCGAGCCACAACCCTGCTCCACCCTGCATTCAGGTCGAAACACCCCCGATATTGCCTGCTTGAGCACGCCCGGTTCGGCCTCATCCAGATGTGGCCTTTTTGATCGATACGTAAGGGATGCATCGCGTACTTAGGTGAAAAATCTCCCCGTCGTAGCCGGACTAAGCCGGCCGCAATACGCTCGAGTATGCCCGCTTAATCAATTGGCATACAGCAGAACACCGGAGACGGCTCAGAACAGTGTAGGATTGCTAGGGACGGCTCAGTCCTGCCCTTGGCCAACCATGACGGTGGTCCAACACCAACACAACTCACCCTTGCGATTTTCCTGTAGTAAAAGTAGCTAAAAATGTAGTCCGCAATATTACTCAACTTCGATGAGCGATTACTCGAGCGCTTTTCTGAATGCAGTTCCGCACTCTCAGTCACGACCATGCTCATATCGATATCTGTAAATCTCTGATATATCTGATTTACAGGCTCAATAGGCATAAGGGTGGTCAGAAAAGCCCGCCTCTAGACGAGTTTACCTGCTGGAATTCCACAATTCTGATTTAACCAGTCCCTACAGTGAGAAAAATGCTCTGTCCCACTCAATTTCGTGCTTTTTTGAACACATTATGAACAGTTGTTCAAAATCACTCACACAGATATGATTGCACATAGATCCAGAAGAAATCCGGCAGCATGAAGCAGAACAACTGGAATGCGAAGTAGAACGGAACCCACTGAAATAAGACCATCTGGCCATACTCTAACCACAACTCGAAAGCAGTGTCCACGATAAATTTCGTCTTCGTTTTTTTTCAGCGGAAATGGAGTGGCCTGGGTCGGAGCGATAGGGTCGAAAGAACGTAGAGAAACGGATCCGAAAGACCCCCTATCGGCTCGAAATCCGCTCGCGCAAGACCTTTCTCATCGACCGAAACGTATCTGATACACTCGAGGAAAGGACCAGCGCGAGCGATTTTCGGAGCTAATGAGGGCTCTTTCGGGCTTGTTTCTGTTAATTCTTTCGACCCTATGGCTCAAATGAAACCCCGATCTTTCGAAATCCGGCGAAAAAATGAAGATGAAATTTATCGTGAACAATTCCTTTAATACAAGCAATGAAAACTTGCCTGATAGTATTTGACCGAGATGAACTTCGTATTCAATGGATCACGGCCATTCAACATCGGCGTGGTTCTATTCGGGCCGAGTTCATAGCGATATGTGCCTTGCATGAAGCAATAGTCGAGAATGTAAGCCTGCCACGTGCGAACTTCTGTAAAGACGAGAGTTCGTGTCACGGTCAACGGTCAAGCGAGGCGTTGTGACCAATTTTGATGCAGCTATGACCCCCCTCCCTCAGTGACTGAAAATTTCGAAAAATGTTCGTAACTGTTATAAACTTCCCCTCTTGGGTGGAAGTTTAGCCTGCCATTTCAACGCTGACCTCTCCAAATTTACTAACTTTCTATTTCTGGGCCAAAATTTCTGCGACCCCCTGCCAACCGTCATGGACCTGGTAACAACCCGCTGGACCATGACTAAAACTTATATAAGCCGCGAGAAATTGATGAAGCTCCTCGATAAAACTATAATAAATCGGGGATAAAGGGAATTTCCCTTTTCTGAAATCGTAGAAATAGAAATCCGCCCATCACCTTTGTTTTCCGAACCAGGGTTGAGAAGGCCGTTGCGCCAATTATTCGCGGAGCTACGACCTCCCTCCTAACCAAAGTTTTGCGAAACTTTCCAAACATTTTACGACCCCCCAAGACTAAAAATTTCATTAGCCTTATTTGAAAGACTAACTAACGATTCGGAATGTGTATACTTCTTCCAAGCAACTGACTATTTTGAAGAAGATTTACTTCTGCTCCGGGAGTTTCACGACCCCCTAATTTGTATGTTTTCTGTAAAATTTTCACAAATTTGCACTACCCCCACTGCGCCTTGTTCAACCCTGTTCTGAACCATTTCAGGACTTATATGCTGGTTCTCTACAAGACTTTTTGCAGGGTTATGAACGCGAAAACTTCAGAAAAAAATAAAAATGTTATCAACGTTCCCACTTTTTGAGTGATTTTTTTTGAAAAACCTTTAATACTATTGGGCTACTAAAAGTGATCCAACGACACATTCAGCAAGTGCGGTTTATTGTGATTCCTCGTTGTTTAGGAACACATCTAACCTAATGAACTGAAATATAACGTCGGCATGAATCCTAGTGATACTTAGCGTTCCCTATTGAGGGTGAGCGCAAACTTGATGCCATATGCTATGTATAACATAGGTGCACCGAGTTTGCGCCAACCTTCAGTGGGAAATGTAAAGTATCACTAGGATTCATGCCGAATGTAGCACTATCCGAAACCTTGAAATTGAGTTAGCAATAGAAGTAGTCGGTAAAGTAACTTACTATCAGTTTCCGCCGAAATGAAACAGTCGATGGGATTTCCGAAATGCTGTTTCGAGCCTATGAGTAAAGCGAAGATGCAGAGGATATACACTGAAAAAAAAGATTAGAACTACAGAAAAAGATTTTCAGAGACAAAAGACTCGACTAAGAGTTTGATGCTAAACCCTGTGCCTGGATTACTAAACGATTAACTAGTGGGTTAAGGGTGCAGGGTCCAGCGGGGAGTTACGACCGATCTCTGGGGAGCTACGACCCCCTCCTCTGGTAACCAAAATCTTCGAAACGATGTCCGAAACTGTTACGAGGTTCCCCTACTAGGTTGAAATGTAATGTAAACTTTCTACCGATACCCACCCCGACCCCCGAGTTCGCAAATTTTCATTTTCTAGATCAGAATTTTAACTTCCCCCACACCCTTTTTTCCCGGACGCAACTCCTCTCGACCCTGTGAGAGCGCGCTTTCCTTGAATTCTCTTACTTCCTTATATTCTATATCCGTGTTCACGCAAAGTAGTACTATCGCAATACCACTTCGTATTGGTGGGGAAGGGGGTGGCCGTAAGCTTTCTGGCCCAAAGTAAAGCTTTAGGATAGGGAGCGTGGAAACTTCTAGTCAAATAGAAAATACTTCGAAAGTGGTTAAAAAGGTGGGACGTGGAATTTTAAGATTTCTGATCATGAGGGGGACGCAACTTCGCCATTGTCAACACAATGGCCCGCTTGACCCTTTAATACATATTTTTGCCCATTTCATGTCACCAGAGAGTCACGCGCGGTTGAGCGATTTATTATCGGGCGATCATGGGGGCGTGAGAAATGTTGACCCAAAAATCAAATTCCGGTAAAGGTTCTACTCAGCGTTCCGATCGACCCTGGATTATCCCCAAACCGAAATTCATCGTAGATGAAGGGTCACTGTAGTCACCGATTAGCTGCTCCCGAGACCTTAGAGGAACAACCCCTTCTGTTCATCAGAACTGACCCGTATCACTCCTCATGCACTATCCTGATAAGCATTTTTGATTGACACCCTAGCAGGGTCCAGCGGGTCGTTGTGTCGGACCTCAGCGCAGCTACGACCCCCTCAACGTGGTAACTTAAAATTTTGGAAACTTTTACGACCCTAAACCCAAATTTTCTTTTCTAGGCCAAAATTCTCACGATCTCCTCACCCAATTTCCTAATTTGGACATAGCTTCTTACGACCCTCTTACTACTCTTGGTGCCACGACAGATCTCCGCTTGACGGTGCTCCCGAACCATCGTGCGACCCCCTTTCTTTGCCGATGACCCAGCTCCCTACCGTCTTCCTCCTAGGCGAACCCTTGCCCGATTCCTCGGCAAATATACGACCTCCTTACCCAGCAAATAAAATGAATTTAAGAGAGGAAGTTTCACGATTTTCAGCCTAGACTTCGGGGTCCGGCGGGTCTGCGTCTGAACGCGATAGGGGTGAAGGAGGGGTCATAAAAGTTCAAGTCCAAATATGAAAATTCGTAAATTTGGGGAAGGGATCGCGAGGATTTCACACTGAAATTTCACCAATGAGCGGGAATTTTGTCAAATTATCTGGAAAACTTTCGAAAAATTTGGAGACCAAGGGGTCGTAACTCCACCAAGGCCGACCGCAACGCCTCGGTGGACCCTAAAAACTTCCACATTTGCGCTCAAATTCTTTCGACCCCCCCCCCTCTCATCCGCTTTGAAAACTAGTCAAGAAACGTCGAAGCCTTAAACGTCGTCTGGGATTTATTGGCCGACCCGGGTTGAGCAGGCCCTTGGGACAATTTTCGACGGGGCTACGACCCCCTCCCCATTGATCAGAATTCAAAAAAAATGTCTAAAATTTTTGCTGTGTCGCAACCCTGCTCGACCCTGTGTCCGGCTTGTCGATCAAATTTACAGCTCAAAATGCGTGGCTGCCCTCTCATCACTGCGGCGAGCCTTACAGCGGGGATCCACGCCGCCGTGAGCCTTGGATTCGATCAACAAGCCCTGTGTCCGACCATCTCTTGCCGAAGGTCACACTCTCCAGGCTTCAGGCCGCATTCCTGGGAAGCGGCGGCACAGTCAGCATTAGTGACAGCCCAATTACAGCCTGACCGCCAACTTCACCCACCTGTCCAGTAGTAATGGAGACGATCCACATAGTCTTCCAATGGCTGCTTACGACCTTTCTTGTTTCGGCCTTTGAAAATGTCGTCAAGCAGTGGAATACTTATAAACATCGCGGCTGGACGGAGGCGTCTTTATTGGGCCGCTGAAAAAAGAAAATTCGAGTCTGAAATATAGAAAATCAGAGAAAAGAAATATTCCAAGTCTTGAAATAAAGGATTAGATGCTATTATTCTGCCCAGGGTCAAGCAGCCCGTTCGCAAAGGTTTTGCAGAGGTTACAATCTTTAAGGGTTGAGAAGGCCGTTGCGCCAATTTTCGGCGAAGCTACGACCCCCTATTAACCAAAATTTTGTAAAAATTTTTACGATCCACCCTCTCGAAATGAGAAATTGTTTTTGCTTTTTTTGAATCACAAACGGAGAAAATTTTCAAACTTGCCGTCATTAAAACAGATTTGAATTTTTTTCAGGATACTTGTTTTTTTTTGCAGAACTCTCTTTTCTTCGGAAATTTCGCGAGCCCCCCCCCTGTAATTTTCTTTTTGTTTCAAAAATTTTCTCAATTTTCAAGACCCCCTCCGTTGCGCTGAGTCGCAACCCTCTTTAATTCTGCGACCCCCCTGCAAAGGACTTTTCTCAAAAGTTGAACTACCTCCCCCCACCTCTATTATGTGTAACTTTTTGTAATTCTTTTTTTGTATTTTTTCACAAGCAAAAATTGGTGAATTGAAAATTTTATTTTCTTTTGGAAAATTCTACGATTCTTTCTGACACAAAAATTTTTGGCTCCATCACATTTCTCACCCGCGTGCGTACTCGTCACGGCCAGGTGGGTAACGCGCGCGAGACAAGCGCGGAAATTCCACTATCGCGTGGAATCGCCTTCAGCACCTTCGGTCTCTTTCGGAGTTCGATCGCTGTGCGACGCGATAGGATGATAACCATGAGCATCCATCGAGATCGCGTCGCACGTCGATCTGCTTTCAATACATGCCATCCCGTCGGACAGCGATCAAACTCTGAAATAAGGCCTTAGGCGTCGTTTATAATTCCGCCGCCGAACGGCGCGGCGAAGTGCAATTCTGGAATATCGATCGTGTCGCGCCGCGTAATCAATATGATAGAAATGCATTGTGCCGCGCCGCGGCAGAGTATAACCGACCCCTTATACGAGAAACGGGCTATCGCTAGTGACATGAAATGAACGCTGAAAGGTAAATAATGCCCTCGAACGTGTCAACTCACAAGATTTCACCCAGAGGCGGCGCTGTCGCGCCACCGCTCATAGGATTAGTGCATACTTCCCGCGACGGGCGAAACGACATCGTGTTTGGGATAGATATCGACAGAAAATCTATATACTGTGCTTGTCTGGGCCAAATTGCGGTCCGCAATTGCGTCTCGACACGCTTTGCAGCCGCACGCGCTCGAGTCAGTCGGGTTTCCAGCCCCAAAGCCGACTCGATGTGGCTTTTTTTACACAATTTTCTCCAATTTTTCTTAGTTTCCAGTTTCCAAAACCCACCTAGAGTCAGCACATTGGCGGCTGCGGCTCTGGAAGCCCTTCTGACTTCAGAGCGTGCGGTCGCAAAGCGTGTCGAGACGCAATTGCGGACCGGGATTTGGCCCAGATAAGCACAGTAGTTTGGATGCACTATCGCGTCGCGGCTAGTATGAACTAGGCCATACGCTCAACGACCGCGACGCAGCACTCGTGGGTGAACAATGACCTCTACCCGATTTTTTTTTTATTAAAAATTACTTGGCCAATTTCACGTTTCTGCATTCCGGCTTTTGAACATTCCAGCATGTTTTTTGCTGCAACTTATATATCAGATGAGAAAATGGGGAAAAATTACTAATGAAATTTTTTAACCAAAAAAACTTACGGCCCTCTCAATTTTTTAATTTTTGCCTTGAAAAATTCTAGAACCACCCCACACCCTCATTGGAAAGCTATCCAGTCTCAATTTTTCGATCAGCACAGGTTTTCCTATTTTTTCAACGCCTTAAAGAAGAAAATGGCTGAACCTGACACAGTATTTCCACATAAAACTTCACTCTTCTACTACAGAAAAAATTGGCAATATTTTTCCCAATGTGATCAAATCACCTGAGATTCGTTGGCAAAACGGTTGGTGATTCCGGGCAGAAATAATAATCCAATTTCATTTCGCAATTTAGAATCAAATTCGGAAACATGGCAAAACAGGGCCACGGATCTAGGCTACCAAATTTTTATAGTATCTTATGGTCTAAGAGTCCTATTTTAGAGAAGAAAATGCACAAGGTGAATTGTCAAAAAGTGTGAAAATCCCCCCACAAACCCCAGTAATTTGCCAAAAAATCGATTCTCAATTAAAATGTCTGTGTAATCGTCAACCAAACCTGCTCAACATCATATAATACATGGAGAACCTATTATATTATTCATTCCTACACTAAAAAGAAATAGAGAAGAGTTGTGAGGAAAGAAGGGAAAGGAACAATACTGAAACAACAAAAGCAGGAGAAAAAAAAGACGCCGGAAGGCCGCCCAAATTGAAAGACCCGCCACGGGGAGTCCGCAGGTTTTCTGCAGAAATCGATACCGGCTGCCGCAATTTTCCACTTCCGGTATCATGACTAGACCTTGACTTGGGTAAACATGTTCATACACGGTCAAGCCATGTAATCGCCAAGCCAACCATGTCAACTGTAAGGGTTTTATGTAATTTTCTAATTTTTCATTTTCCAGCCGCAAAGGTTTCGCACTATTCGACTTTTGGACTCCAGGGTTACGATGGGTTACGGTACCTAACCCGTAGCAGGTCGGTATTTCAGGCTTAGCTCAAAATTTGAAAAAAGGAGTTCTTTGTAGTGCTGGTGACCAACCCAATATCATTTTGCAATTTTGGAAGGATTGCGGTTGATTGCGACAGGGAATGGCTGGGGCAACCACGAAAGGGATAGCTGCGGACACCTCAGACGCCTGCGCTGCGTCGTGTGCGTCCGCAATTGCGGGAGAGGGGGAATAACGCTCAAGGACAGTACCAGGTTGTCCAATAAGTTTTGTCGTTCGATAAGAGAGGGCGTTGCTACTAGCCCAGTTTTTTTTTTGTTTCGTTGGTACACTCTTCATATGGAAGTATGTGAAGTTTTATTTCAATCTGTCAATTCATTCTTTGTTTTCAAGCCATTTAGTGCCTCCGTGTCACAGCAATCTCAGGCGATTCTCGGCCCCGAGCCGCATCGAACAGGAAGTGGAGCCGCCTGACAGTTCGGCTCGTTCTCCCAATCTCCGAGCTACTGCTGTTGCTCTTGGGGCCAACCGGAGCAGCCCGGACAGCAACAGCTGGGGGCCCTGAAAGCAACAGCAGTGGCCCGGACAGCAACAGAAGCCGACTCGCAGATTGGGAACACGAGCCGAACTGTTAGGCGGCTCGGGGCCAATAATCGCCTGAGATGGAAAAAATTGAATATCCTGCAAAGAAAAATCATATTTGTGGAAGTTGTAGCACCAAAAGAAATTCACGAACGAGTGTTAAAAGTGCATAACGATTGTTCACCTACAGTAGAAAGATGGGTTGCTGAATTTAAACGTGGTCGTACAAGTCTTGAAGACGGTAAAGGACGTCCAAAAAGGGGCATCAACACCAGAAATCATAGCCAAAATACAGGATATGGTTTTGGAAGATCGTCAAGTGACTGAGAGAGATTTAGTAGAGGCTCTGCACATCTCATTAGGCAGTGTGAGCCAAATTTCAAATGAAATTTTGGGTTTTAGAAAGCTGTGTGCACAACGGGTGCCGCATTCGCTAACAATGGAACCAAAACACATTCGAAGGCAACTTTCTAAGCAACATTCGAAGCGTTTTAAAAAGGATAAAGTGAATTTTGTGCGTCGATTCATCACTGCTGATGAGACTTGGGTCTAGCACCATAATCCTGAATCAAAACAAGAGACTAAAGAGTGGTGTGAACCTGATTGTTCTGCTCATACGATTATTGGCCCCGAGCCGCCTAACACTTCGGCTCGTGTTCCCAATCTGCGAGTCGGCTTCCGTTGCTGTTCGGGCCACTGCTGTTGCCTTCAGGGCCACAGCTGTTGCTGTCCTGGCTGCTCCGGTTGGCCCCAACAGCAACAGCAGTAGATCGGAGATTGGGAGAACGAGCCGAACTGTCAGGCGGCTCCACTTCCTGTTCGGTGCGGCTCGGGGCCGAGAATCGCCTGAGTGCTTCGAAAAGAGTTCGTGTCCGGATATCGGCCAAGAAGGTTACAGCATCAGTTTTTTGGGATGCGGAAGGAAATTTGTTTGTGGATTACTTGTAAACTGGTAAAACAATTAATTCAGAATATTATTGCAACCTTTTGAACCAGTTGAAGGAGAAAAATTCGTGAAAAAAGACCCGGTTTGCAGAAGAAAAATCCTTTTTCATCAAGACAATGCACCGTGTCACAAGAGCATTTTGACAATGGCTAAAATCCATGAATCGAAGTTCGAATTGTTGGAGCATCCACCGTATTCACCAGATTTGACCCCCAGCGACTTTCATTTGTTTTCAGAACTTAAAAAAATTATGCGTGGCAAGCGTTTTTCATCAAATGAAGAGGTCATAGCGTATTTTGAAGCGTATTTTGCAGACCTTCCTGATTTTCACTTCAGGGATGGGATCTACAGATTGCAGGATCGTTAGAGCAAGTGAATTTATGTTCAGGGATATTATACTGAATAATAAAGTGTACTTTGAATTATAAAATTTTGTTTTTCTTATCGATTGACAAAACTTTTTGAACAACCTGGTAACTTACCGTAATCCTTCAAGAATCTGACAACAGATTCGTGATCAGCACCCCAGAAATTCTATCCAGGCTATATTTCAATCGAGTCGGAGACCTCGACCTAACTACCGTATACTTACCGTAACGTTTCCAACAACTGAAAACGGACTTCATACCCGTGTTCGGAACCCCAAATAAGTCTCTTACCCAGACACTCGTAGTTGTGTTCCGCCGGACTGCTGTTTCTGTGCGTCTCGGGGCAAACACGAGGTGTTTTGGGTGAGACTGAGGGTGTTTCGGAGAACAGAGGCGTTTAAAAAGCGCCGAAGAGCGATGTCTGAGGATGAACGGGCAGACGTTTCGGAGCAAAGAAGTTGGCCTTTGTACGGCAGCGGTCTGAGGGCACACAACTACGATTGTCTGAGTGGGTGGAGTTTGAGCGAAAATTTGCGTTTCAGGGTTATAATTTTTCGTATCGAACTAAAAAAAGTTGCAAATTTCTGCACATTTTCGAAATTCGAGTGAATGGTCGACTAGGTGAAATAAGTTATTCAGGTACTCCAATAAAATCGCTCTAATTGAAAAAAAAACGCAATGCATAGTTGGCTTTCCAGAATATTAGGCTATTTTTTTGCTACTGTATTTGAATATTCGATCATAAAAAAATGATGGATCGTTTCCGAGTGAACGGTTTGAAAACTACTTAGAAATCCTATATAATCAGAAGAATCGTATAAATATTAGATTATTTGCCAAAATATTGAGTCGAATACCATGAAAGATACTTTCCGAGCTCAGAGAATCTCATCATGATAGCAGAAAGGAATAGCGACAGCAGTCTCGTGGTTGCTCGGCTACCTCCTAGAAAATTCCCCATTTTTCGTGGCCACTACTGTCGCTATTCTCGCCACAGCTGTTCGGCTCGTAGCTATAATAAATAGTGGAGTTCGAGAAGTTACTAGCCGAACAGAAACTCTACAGCTGTGGCCAGACCTCAGGGTGTTGTTGTTATTCCAAATTTAGGGACAATAGCAACAAGAGCCGAACTTTCAACAGCTGGTGCTATTTTGTTGAACTGGGAGGGACTGGGAGGAATTTGTTTGGATGCTACAATACCCGCACCAATTTACTGAAAAAAAGTCGCGACTTTTCGTCATAACTCGGCTCAAAGTGATCCGTTCGGGGAGCTAGGGGCATATTTGGAATCGGCTTCGAGAGCTCTTCATTTTTAGCACACACACTTCTTGACCTGCAAACAAGGCATATAGGGTTAACATAAAAATCGAGTGAACGAAAACACCACCGACGTCCCGTTCTCAGCTCAAACCGGACCAATCGACCTCGGACTTGGCCTACAACTTTACTTTCTAACCCTCTTTCAAATAAGCACTGCTGCAACCCAATCCGGAAAAGTCGATTTTTCATCCCCTTTACATGTGCCGAACTTATCCTCGCTTCAAACGGCATCAGGTTAAGAGATGTCTGTGCTCAAAATGAAGAGCGCTTGATGCTGAATGCAAATATGCTCCTAGCTCCCCGAACGGGTCACTTTGAGCCGTGTTATGACGAAAAGTCGCGAAAGTCGCGATTTCGCGAATTTCGCGGCTTTTTTGAAAAAAAATTAGTGCGGGTATTGTAGCGTGGGATCGTCCGAGAATGTGTTTATTCATGATAAAAAAATGAGGGTGGACATTTAGAGAACGTTAATCATTCAATTTTTTTTTACATTCATTCAAAAAAATAATCTGGATTTTCTGAGAAGTGTCGTTTCGGAAAATCCTTCCTTTAAAAGGCTATGAACCGCACTTTGGATTATCCATTCATACGGAAACTGGCTTCGGATCAGGGATGTGCGAAAACAGAGAATTTCCATTTTCCGTCTTCCAGCCTTTTCTAGACACATATCCGTTGCCAATTTTAGGTATTTCAAGGAAAATTACGGGGAATATGCAAAATGAACAAATTCTTGCCATAGTTTCGAAAACCTCCGTAGTTTTTCGTTTCCACATTCGGCTTTCCGGTCCATTTCGGCGTACCCATTTTCCAATTCTCAAGAAAATTTCTCCCCGCTCAGGTTAAAGATATTTTTAAGCACATCTCTACTTCAAATGCCCATCTCGACTATCCTGCTTCGTAGTGAAATTCGCATTTTCCGTCAGGAGCGAGGAGAGAGACAGCAAACGAGTGTAGGGAGAAGAGAAGAAACAGCATACGCGTGCACACGCACGCGATGGCGGTCTTATAGAAGCACTATCACCACAAATATATCGTGCAAGCACAATTTTCTTCAAGCTGCGCGCTACATATACGGCTGTCTGCAACTGCGGACAGGAATACCACATACATAGATGCCGGATCAACCTTCATCTCTCTTAACCTTGATATTACCCCTGTACCAATACCTTCTATCTTGCGGAGTCTCAAACGCATCGCAGGGAAGAAGCTGTTGTGCTTCTAAGGCAGTGTTAGGATCAATATTGTATTGTATTCCGTTCTTTCCGGTTCATGGTTTCTGTGCATAATCTTATTTTGGTGTTTATTGCGCTTGCCTTACGTAGCGTACTCAATAAATAAATAAACAAATAAAATAACTATGACCATTTTCAGAACTATGAACTGTGAGAAAGTGTGGTTCAATTCCTTACTCGATATGCCATCGATCGGTGCTCATGCATAGGTGGACGATGTTGCTAGCTCTAACCATCGTGAAGACATACTCCATCAAGAAAACGTGGACAACTACTAAAGGCTCGCAGGAATCTGTAAGTCCGCTTGTTAATGTCTTCGACAAAATACACCGAACTGACGGAAAATCTTCGAGTAGCCAGAACGCGCACCCTCTCACATTAACTAGACGAAAAATACCGTGCGGTACAAATTGTCACGATAGCCGTAAAATATAGTGTATGGTGCAATTACACAACTCACACCGGGAATCACGCCTGTAATTCCAGTGCAACCGCATTCTCAATAAATAATCACATAGGAACGGTTGTTTGGCGGTGGAAAAGGGATTGTCGGTGCAACCGCGGAAGCAAGAATAAAGATATAAGGTTGAAATCACTTGAGACCCCAATTGGAGGTCTCAAGTGATTTCAACCTTATATTTTTATTCTTTATCGGTTTCATCTGGGATTACTTGCTTCGACGATTGTGCAGCCTTCGGCTGCACCGTCAGGCAAGGGAGGTAATCCCCGGGTGGAGGCTGATTTTAGTGTTGGCTGCAATTCGGAGTGGTTTAAATCATTTGAGACCCTGGATGGACGGTGCAGCCTTCGGCTGCACAGTCAGGCAAGAGAGGTAATCCCCGGGTGGGGGCTGATTTTAGTGTTGGCTGCACCGTTAGGCAAAGGAGGTAATCCCCGGGTGGAGGTTGATTTTAGTGTTGGCTGCGATTCGGGAAAAAACATTTAAAACCAAAAATCGGCGAGGAAGGAAAACTTCGGGTGTGGGCCGATCCTTCTGTTGGTCAAAACTCTGATTGAAGAAATGAAACCGAGCAGCCTTATAGTCAGAGTGAATAGATAACAAGCGAGGTTGAAATTCTTGTCTGATTACCCAAAATCCCTTCAATTACCAAGCCAGTACCCTTATTAACTCTCAGTCACATTTCACTGCCACTTTCATGAACATTTCTACCTGAAATTACCGCTTTCCGAAGGAGACGTGAAAGTTTTTTCAAGATTTCCGCAGCTAATCAATAAAATAGGCGTCGCTGTTACCATGGATTCTGCATCTACACCATCACACACGCCATTTTACGGCTATCGTGGCAATCGGTACCGCACGGTATTTGGAGTTTACTCTCACATTATTCTAGTCCACGAGCAGCACCTAACAGAAATCGGAGCCGCTTGACAGTTCGGCTCGCTCACCCAAACCTCCGGGAATTTTCGCATGGCTATGGCACTGAAATGCAGCTTTTGCGCGATATAGCATCGCTACTTAGACATTCGGGGGAGGGGGGGGGCAAAAGGGACCTCCCGACTGCAGAGTACTAGGGGAAGTTCCCACAGCAGGAGTTCTCTTGTTCTCCCGACTGCAGGTCTTCCCTCAACCTCCCGACGGCAGTTCTTCCCTCGATGTCCCAACTGCAGGACTTCCCTCGACCTACCGACTGCAGGTTCCTTCTTGTTTCCCCCTCAACGACTGTGATTTCACGCCTTCACAACAGATTTATTGTCATCCGTCATAATTAAAACAATGAATAGATGTTTCCTCGATGTGTACTTCTCTCCAGCATATAAAGCTCCAAAAATCAAGACTGGAATCGGCTTGCAAGTTTTCGCGAGCACCTGAAACATTCTTTTTAATACGTTCACGAAACGAAAGAAGTGAGAGTTTGAGGCTAACCTGTATTGGATAAGGCTTGGCAGGGCACTCCCAAAGAGTCGAACATAGGGCAGCACACAGATGTATCTATCTCGATAAACGAATCTTTTAAGCTGATACCAACCAATGTAGAAATCCATTCAAAATGTGTCCATTTACCAATGCCATGTCCAGAACTCACGGACAAGCGCGCTCATGCCGATCATTTTTCCGCAGGGCTACCGTAACCCTCCTTCAAAAATTTTCTGAGTGTCAGCTTGGGTATGAGCACCAGGGACGTGCGGCAAACGATTTTGAGATTTCGGCAAACGGCAATCGGCAAAAAAATCCCAAAAACGGCCGGCAAACGGCAATCGGCAAAGGGCAAAAAACCTCATCCCCTAGACTGATCCAAAAGTTATTCACTTGTGCCGCTCTACTTTTTTTCCTTTTTTAACATACGTATGCCAACACTCTGATAATTCCAATTCGAGGGAATAGTTCCAATGCAAGGCATCAGATGAACAGAAACAAGACATGTGGGACTGTATGGAAATAAAAGAAATCGCCGCTGCGGCTTTGCGAGGAAGTTGCCTCGGTTTCTACAGGCACCGAAGCGACACTAACGCGCAGTCGCAGCGGCAATGTCGTGCCGGCCCTGCTGCGGCTCCTCGGTAGTGCCGCTGCGGCTCCGCGATTGGTGGCCAAGTTTTAACAAAAATAGGACTGACTGCGAGTATCTCATATGAAGTGAGTCATGATACAACTGGGGGGCCTAAGCACAAAAATACACACCTGAGGTCCCTACGTCCTCTGTCTGATAGGGACAGAGGGTAGCCCCGTTATTGTGATCTAGGAGATACGGGACGCGTCTCATAATTGGGATATTTTACTGGTAAAACTCTCATTCCACCACACAGAACAAGGCATCGTAGTCGACGCGAGTTCGCTGAACTCGCAGCTAACCCTCACGGCGGCTGCGAGGTGCAATTCGTCCAAACGCACCCGCTACCCGGGGATTTCCGTGAGGAATTGAAATCTACCGGTGTGCAAAACCCTTGTATGAAGTGCACACCTTCACATCTACAAAATAGAATCTGATTCCGCTTTGTGTTGCTTTGCAGCGTTGTTAAGAGAGCGAGGTGGACGAGTTGTCCGCCACCCCGACAGGGCAAGAAGCGGAGTAGCCCTCCTTTAAAACACAAGGAAACCAATTTTCTTCGGACAGAAATCAAGTGAGGCTCCTGTTCTCCTAAATGTGAGCTATTCCCGATGGTAAAACACGAATTAGCGGGAAAAGAGGGACAGCATGAGGTGATTTAACAAGCTAACTCCCGCAGCCGCCGTGAGGGTTACCTTCGAGTGTTCGCTTATGCATCTTCGCGGAGCACGTGCGGTTCTAACACGGAACTGCCGCGGTACTGTCGCGGCATTGTCGACTCTCAAGACACTACAATACCGCTCATAGGATTTGGTCAGAAGGCGCGCGAGGTCGGGTTTTAGCGTCTTTTTCGTCTTTTCTGTATAACTCGCTTCAAAGTCAACTTTGAGCGAAACTGCTGCGATATTGGTGATCCTGGTGTCAAGGGCTACCGAACGGTATAGCCATTGTTGGGGTTTCGTTTTGAACTCACGAAGTTTGACAGGCAGGGTATATATTACCATTTGGTGGAGGAGGGGGGCTTGGCGTCCTGTCTCTGCGTCCTCCTGGCTCCCACCACAGCCTCTGCAACGCGCCCCTGTCTGTGGCCTCACTGGCTCGCGTGCTGCCTCTCCTCACCGCACCTTCGACCAGCAGCGCTGATTTTCGCCGGTCCCTCAACCGGCAATCCATTCGGTGTGGGTGCGCCCATTAACCGATTCCCCAGGAGTTATGCCTATCACACCCCAAATCGAGGATACTTCAAATATTGAAATGGGTAAATAGAAGATATACGAATAGAAGATATAGAAGATGAGAAACTCTCGGGTTTAAGAATGCCGCATGGTTCAAATTGTGTTTTTACGTGTTCAAATTTTTTACGAATATTCGACTTTTCGAATAATTCGAGATTTTGAAGTTTTCGATTATTCGTTTTTTCGAATATTTCGCGATTTTTAACTTCCCGAACATTCGGTTTTTTCAAATAATTCGGGAATTGGCTTCTTTGGAAAAATCGATTTTACGATGAACTCGGGAATTTGCCATTCTCGAATATTCTACTTTCTGAATAATTCGAAGTCGACTTTTTCGGTCGAATGATTTTTCGAATCATTCGATTCGTTCAAATAAAGTTCAAGCTGAACACAGATTTGAGATGTGGTGTTTTGAGTAACCTCGCAGGAGCGGAGTTGAGCAGGGCTGCGACTCGGCGCAAGGGGGGTCGTGAAATAATTGGAAAATTCTTGAAAAAAAATGAAAATAGGGGGTTGTACGATTTGACCGAAGTTCACCACAAATTTCATCCTTCTTCATCTTTGTCACACTCAAAAAGATTTTTTCATCCTGGAGGGGGGATCCTAAAAATCTCGGAAAAAATAAAATAAATAAAAATTAAAGTTTTTTTTTCGAATTTCGAATATGTCTTAAGAAAGAAAATTTTCTTATTTTGATTGATTCGTTATTTATTTATTTATGTATATATGTATCATTCGAATATTTTGTAAATAATACAATTCGGTCCGAAGTAGTCTTTCTGCACACCTAAAGGCGGTGGTCACGATGAAATATGGGTTTTGGAATTATTCCACAAGAATGTTTCTCAACTGTTTCTTCGCCTTTTGCTTGATTTTTCAAAAGCATTTTGTTTCTCTTTTTTTCACACACGTCTTTGAAGTGTTGTAGGATGCGTGTTTTGTTTACATCCATTTAGCGCAATGGTCATAAGAACGGTCGACAAAAATATCTCGTTTTTTTCACAAGACCTTATGTACATTCAATGAGATGTATCTGTTAAGAAATCCACCTTTTTGAAGTTAGCTAGTATTCTGGCTCCTGCGAAGTTACTTGAAACACCACATCTGAGATCAGTGTCCAGTCTGAACTATACTTTGACCGAATCGATTGATTCGGAAAATCATTCGACTGAAAAAGTCGCCTTCGAATTACTTGAGAGAGGCAATTTTCCGAATTATTCGAAAATACGAATATTCGAGAGTTCCAAAATATAGTTGTACAATTTCGAAAAAATGTCGAACGAACGAAAATCGAAATTTTTTCGTTCGACAAAATTTCGAACGAAGGAAAAAAATTCTAAAAATCTTTCGAAAATTTCGTTCGCAAAAATTTCGAACGAACGAAATTTGAAAAAAATTTCATTCGACAAAATTTCGAACGAAGGAAAAAAATTCTAAAAAACTTTCGAAAATTTCGTTCGTGTACAAATATACTTCAAAATCCCGAATTTTTCGAAAAGTCGAATATTCGTAAAAAATTGAATATGTAACAAAACACAATTTGAACCATACGGCATTCTAAAACCCGAGAGTTTCTCATCTTCTATATCTTCTATTCGTATATCTTCTATTTACCCATTTCAATATTTGAAGTATCCTCGATTTGGGGTGTGATAGGCATAACTCCTGGGGCATCGGTTAATGGGCGCACCCACACCGAATGGATTGCCGGTTGAGGAACCGGCGAAAATCAGCGCTGCTCGTCGAAGGTGTGGTGAGGAGAGGCAGCACGCGAGTCAGTGAGGCCACAGACGGGGGGCGCGTTGCAGAGGCTGTGGTGGGAGCCAGGAGGACGCAGAGACAAGACGCCAAGCACCCCTCCTCCACCAAATGGTAATATACAGTATACCCTGCCTGTCAAACTTCGTGAGTTCAAAACGAAACCCTATCAAGGGCTATATAGTTGGGTAGCCCTTGTCACCAGGATCACGAGCATCACCGTAGTTTCGCTCAAAGTTGACTTTGAAGCGAGTTATACAGAAAAGACGAAAAAGACGCTAAAACCCGACCTCGCGCGCCTTCTGACCAAATCCTATGAGCGGTATTGTACAACAGAATCTCCACGGCACAGTGATCATCACGTAGCACCTGCGGTACTATCGTGGAACTATCGCGACACAATCGAGGGCTAAGGTACCTTCCTGGCACTGCCGCGGCGAGCTTTCTCAGAGTCCCTGCACACTCGTGTGTGTGTGTCTCGAGAGTCTTTTCACGTGTGAGAGTCTTTCCTGCTTCTTTAAGCTACACCAGAATCTGTCAAAAGTCTGGAACAGAAACGAAAGCGCTACCGCTAAATGCATTACCCGCCACTGAAACTGAGAGGTCTATTTCGCCTATACTGGTCATAGAATCCTATCTCAGAAGGGAAGGCGGGCCCATTATAGGCTGAAAATCTGGTTTTCGCTTTCTTTGGAGGGCTTTTTCAGCGTCTATGTTATGCAAGTTAGGATCTAGTTCATTTCAAGAAAGCTTCGGATTTCGACTATCACAGTGAGAAGCTAACGCTTTTTTTCGGAATCTCCTTATTACCAGCTATAGTTCACCGAAGCCCACCGCTCCGCTGCTGGTGATAATCAAAATCGGCAGCTCACTAGAGATTTTCTAGAAATTGCTAGAATCCTTGAACCCTGGGGCACTATTAGTGGGCACTTGATTCTGACCACCACCAGCAGTGAGGGGTCGCTTTTTCATCAAAGCATCCTTATGGCACGTTATATTTCTCCAAGGCCCACCGCTACGCTGCCGGTTATAATCGCAATTGAGAGCCCACTAGATCTGCTTTAGAGTTTGTATCTGCGAGAACTCGGAATCAGAATTCATCGTGAACGCTTCACTCACGCGTCCACACATTCACGCACGTTTGCTTAGCAGAATACATACAATAAGATTTTGAACAAATTTTTATCCCTTCTCTTGTTCAGGAATGGCCAAGCGGCGAAGTGGAAAACAGAAAAGTCACAACATTTGGATAACGGTTAATCGAACACTGGATAGTGGGCTCACCCCTAGTGACTACATAGCCGCGAGCATGGGCGGCGTTTTCTTTCAATGTTTTGCCGAGTTTTGCCGGAAAAAAGAACAAAAATTTCGGCAAACGACAAACGGCAAAAAAGTCCCAAAAATGGCCGACAAACGGCAAACGACAATTGCCGCACATCCCTGATGAGCACATCGTAATAGCCAACAAACGTGTTTACACAATTTCGACCTCCTCAGCCACTTCCTGGCGGCTTCTTGAAGAGAACGGTGTGTGAATGAATGCATACCGCTCCTATGCCCTTTTATACCCCGCGTGTTATGTGCGTGTGTTATCGTTCGTTATCATGTTTTGCTTAAGAATGATTACGGTAGCCCTGCGGAAAAAATGATCGGCATGGGCGTGCTTCTAATTGGGTCCCGCACACTTTCTACGGGCATGGGCGTGCTTCTAACTCACGGAAGGCTTGCCACGTTCTACATTTAGGCAATTCAGAAAAAAAAAGTTCGATGGAGAGCAGTTCCTTTGAAAAGTCCAGATGAAGTATATGTCAAAATTTGGTCATCATGGGCACTTCTAAACTGATTCCAGCATTCTGAAAATAAATATATGGGCGAAAACGTCGTTTAAAAAAGACTGACTTAATACGCGGGAAATCTATGTTCGAGTTTACCTAGGGTTCGAGTAGCGGGCAAGCTCAAAGTAATTGCGATCGTCGTCTACACAGTCAGCTGCGAGGAAACCGTTCTTGCTGCAGAACTGCTATCACGAACAGGGGGACGCATCTTGCCATCGCATCATGTCACGCTCATTGTTCCGCGCTCTTCTGATCTTGGAAGGGGAAAAACCCTGAGTCGGTGTTCAAATTGCTTGCGTAAACTTCAGAATCGGTTGGGGCGAAAATCACGTGTGGCCGCATGCGATGGCATAGTGCCCCCCACCCCTTCCGTTTGCCATAGCTCCCGCAGGACCATCTCTCTAGCGTTAGGTTCGATACCTGCCGGCTGTTATTTAGCGCGGCATGTGCCTAAATTGATACAAAAACCCACCTTGATCTCCCAATCTCAGTTCGCCTTCTCGCTAGCATAGAGTTCTTCACTCAGCTTGTGATCTTGATCTTAAACGAAGCAGTGCTTGCCACGCACATGACCTGACCCCGTCAAAATCACGAACTTTCTCCGTCGACACATTCAACCACAGGTTGAGGTGCATACGCGATTGAGGTTAAACATCACCTCTGGTATCCACGCATTATCATGTACGTTAACATTCTAAGGCCCCGGTCATAGTTGGATGAGCCGACGTCTCCATCCCAGTCGATACACACAGAATGCATTGGAAATGGGATGCAAAAATCACTCGGGGTATCCCCCGCACCCCCAACACCCCAATACCCACCCGGTCGATACGTATGAACAACATGGTGAGGTGAAGCTGAGAAAATCACTCAGTGTATCCCCCGCACTTCCCCGCACCCTCAACACCGCAGCCAACCCCTCCCCGGTCGATACGTATGTTTAAAATGATGGAGTGAGGTTGAGAAAATCACTCGATGTATCCGCGCGGTCGATATCCATGCAATACGTAGATGAGAAAATCACCGGGTGGGCGGGTCGATGATAAAACATTGCGTATCACTGGAAAGCTAACCTTACTGCTACCTCCGTTACTTCACCATACTCTCCTTCACTATTTCTCTGAACAGGTGCAATTCTGTTGGCCACGTAATCATCGTCATATCTAGCTGGATACATCGAGTGATTTTCTCAACCTCACTCCATCATTTTAAACATACGTATCGACCGGGTGGGTGTTGGGGGTTGCGGGGGGGGGATACAGATGCAAATAGCACCAACTCTGACCGGGGCCCAAGGGGAGGACGGCGAGACGTCCCATCAGAGTATTCACTTGAGAGTATGATCTTTCAATTACCGGTGCCCGGTGCATCGCAGCGAATAATCCAAGGGGAGGATGGCGAGACGTCCCCTTCCGGAGGGACGTCTCGCCCATCTCCCCTCGACCGAGTGATAACGACCAAATCAGGTCTATTGTCCTCGGGAAGTTCCCCCCCCCACTCCGCGAATGTCTGAGTATGGAATTGAAATGCAGCTCCTTATCGAAATAGCATCGTTAAGGCAATGAAATGTCATTGAAATGCAGCTCCTTCGCAAACTAGCATCGCTATGGCATAGCAAATGATGCGGTGCGCGAAATAGCATCGCTATGGCATCGCTGTGGCATCGCAATGGCATTACAATCTGAAACTTGTTGAGAATCGAGTTCTTTTCTGGTTTCAGTATCATGCTCAGTGTAAACAAACCGAAGGGTAAAAAGGCGCTCCATCTCATGGAATGCTCACTTGGCATTTTGAGGCCGATCCTGGAAGGTGACTTCAAGTCAACTTTGAAAGATCACTCAGAAGCCGAATCATAATTTTTGGCAGCCGAGGGGATGGTCCCCATGGATAGGGGGGAAGGTGGTCCCGCACACGGAGACCGTGGTGGTAACCATCAGAAAAACCCACACGTGGCATTGAAATAGCCCACATGCGGCATCGAAATAGCCCCCATGTGGAAGGCCCGGCCGCATGTGGGTTATCACGATGCCTTAGCGATGTAAATTTTCTCAGAGACTCAGGGCCACTGCTGTTGCTATTCAAGCTCCTCCGGTTCGCCGGAACACCAACAGCAGTGACCCGGTTAACAGCAGCAGTGGACACGCAAATTCTGAATACGGGCCGAACTGTCATGACCCCTGCAAGCGGCTTGGGGCGGTGAATCGCTTGAGCTCTTGATCTCGTAAACTTGTATTGTAGAAAATCGACGTCGACGTCAGTGAACAAGCAGTTGTCCGCTTCCAAACTAAAGGACTCCACTCAGAAGAGTGCCAGACGTTAACCATTACGGTCACCACAGGCTTTCTAGCTTTACCACTTGACAATGGAGTAAGTTCGCTAGAATGGCAATCATGAAGAAATCTAGGCGGAGATTTCAGGAAAGCTGCTATCCTACTAGTGAAGACGAGATTTTCTGCAGACGAAGACCATCTCTTACTCATGACAAAGTGTGGATAAAAGTGACTTTTCTCTGTCGCATTCATTTCCGTCAGGCTAATCTGTTAATCTCAAGCTCTTCCTTTCAGAAAACCTTGATAGACTACAGACACCAGATCGATGCGAGACAGACGGCGTTAGGGTGGGCTAATTCGATTATCTGAATCTCATCGGTTCATTTCATCGGTTGAATCGGTGGTTCATTTCATTTCTGACTTGAATCTTGAGTGCCCCCCCCCGTCTACGATGGTCCCCAAGTTGGGACAACCACTGGCTCGGCTCTTTCCTAGACGGAGGAGGGGGTCACTCATTCACACACTCACAGTTGTGTTCCGCCGGGCCGCTACCGTCTGTGATTGT
Organism: Aplectana chamaeleonis; assembly: GCA_029168955.1. Classification (NCBI taxonomy): domain Eukaryota; kingdom Metazoa; phylum Nematoda; class Chromadorea; order Rhabditida; family Cosmocercidae; genus Aplectana; species Aplectana chamaeleonis. Next base: position 1,152,213 of record JAPDOI010000053.1, read on the forward strand.
CTCGGTGCGAACGCAAGATGTTTCGGGTGAAACAGAGGGTGCTTGCGAGAGAACCACACGTAAAAAAACCGAAGAGCGATGTCCTAGGATAAACGGCCGACATTTTGGGGCGATGAATACGGCATTTATACATATGGCAGCGGTCTGGCGGAACACTACAACGAGTGTATGAGTACTTCATTTTTGTATTGAATACTGCCCCCCCCCTCCATTCCAAGATAGTACCCAGCCACTGACGGTGCAAACCTAGTTGGGGAAACGCTCAAGCTTCACCTAAGAAATAAAAATTTTTGGCGGATATTCGATGCTTGATAGTGCTATTCTCAGGCACTCTTGGATGTTGACCACGGTGCAAAAACACTGCTTATTGTGGAGCGCTGGGTATGAAACTATCCGTTTTGACACGTTGGTACAGTGGGTTACAAAATTATTAAGGCACCCCAGAAAATGGCAATTTTGCTCGCATATCGAGGAACTTTGAGCTGGGACCAACTCCATAAGATTCAGCTTATTCGAAAACATCAAGGAATTTTATTTCCGAAAATATTTCGTCTTACTTTTTCAAGAAATATTCGGCAATTTAAAGGCAGTGTTCACGATAATCTTCGATTTTGAGATTAATCTCTAAATCGATTGTTTGGCCCCCGAAAAAAACCGAATTGACGAAGAAACTGAGAGAAACGCACCAGAAGGGCACGAAATTCATTACCCTCACCCTGCTTATTTACTCTCAGTGGAACTGTTTGTTGTGACAATGAAATCTTCTGTGGACCCGTCTTTTACAATTCTCCATTTTGTGTTGCTCCGTTCTTTCCTTCGGGCCCTAACTAATACTGTTTTGCCCAAAATTGTCTTCCATTTTCGAATGTTCATCCAATCGGAGAACTAGTCCAGGACATAGAATAATGTCATTGAAATAAGACGTATTAGTGCGTTTCTCGCCGTTTCTTCGTAACTTTGATAACACTTGGTAGCCAACGCATTCTTTTGAGTGAAAAACTCTGGAACAAAAATCATCGTGAATACTGCCTTTAAAATAAGACCGTTTCAAAATTATAAAGGCACTATAGAAAACCGAAAATTCTATTTGCACAAATAAAAAACAAGAACAGATTAATAACGGATTGGTCCACCATGATTAGCAATAATATCAAAAATGCGATTTGGCATACTATCCGCAAGCCTTTTTGAAAGAGAGGGGTCCAAAATGTCCCAAGCCCTCAGAATGGCGTTCCTGAGGTCGCCGAAGTTGTTATACTGCATGCCATCAGAGTATATCTGCCTAACGATAATCCCCCAGATGTTTTTAATCGGGTTTAGGTCAGGACTACAAGGTGGCCACTTCAGAAGAGCGATATTCTTGCAGTTAAGCAAGTCGACAGTTGACCGGCTGCTGTGGACCGAGGCGTTGTCGTATCTCTGACTGCGACGTCCTCTCAGAAAAGGCAGGAGGTGGTCAGCGAGCACCTTCTGGTATTCCTTGGAATCCATTCGACATGAAACAAAAGCTAGTTGGAGAACGCCAATGCTGCAGAATGCCCTCCAAACCACTAGTGACCCACCGCCGAAGTTGCCCTTGCTGAAGATGAGCGGCTCCTACCCAAGATCTCTCCAGTATTCATGAAAACCATCAGGGCGATACAAGTCAAACTGCTTTTCGTCAGAAAAGATGATCCAAAAAACGTAGATGGAATAAATTCGGCCAAAAATGGAAAAGCGCCTTGGGGTGCCACATAACTTACCGATTCCCAATCCGTTTTCATATTCTAACGAGCAAACTGGAGTCGGCCGGATTCGTGGGGATCAGTCTGCTTCGGAGCCGTGTTCATAGACTGCCGAACAATGACAAGACTGTCAATAACGGCCCTCCATACCGTAGTCTTTGACGCAGGAAGTGCCAGCTCGCACCTGACCTGGTTGACTGACTTCGTAGAATTGGACACGAAGCGCCGAATATCACAGACATCTTCATCAGACAGCACTTGTGGTCTTCCAGCCAGGGCTGGGCACACGTCCCGGCTTGGCGAATCTGAATATGCACCCCCCCTTAGCTCGGTAATTTTTAGGCACCCCCTTATGGGAAATCGAAATTGGCTGTTTTCCGAATAGTTGGACAACCATGATCTTGACCTCCTGATTTTGATGAACAAGAATATAAAAAAAGCACTGAATAGAGAGTATTCCGAAAATGGCAACAAAAAAGGTAGTGTAATTTCTGAACTTCAAAACAACCCCATGAGGAAAATTTGTTAGTAAGACGGTAAGTTATGACAAAAGATAAAACATTTTTCAATACAAAACAATTGAACAATTACCAACAACAGAACTACTACTAATGCGATAATTAATGTTTCCCTGTCGAATGTTTTCATAAACCTACTGAAGGATTAGTTAATTCTGTGTTTGATTGTTCCTGATGCGGAAATCAGAACTATTTTGTGTTGTGGAACAATGTTAGGATTCATGTGATTCGTAGGGAGTAGAAAACCCGAGTTTTACCCTTCTCGAATGCCGCAATCCCATAAAAATCGGCTTGCCGTGCGATACGGTGTTTGTACGCAGCTACACAGCGCACATGGAATGGACGCACACAATATTAATAAAAAATGTATTCTATTACAGAACAGAAGAGGAGAAAAAGGATTGAAACTGAAGAAAATGGAAGATGGTAAAGGTAGTCTATTCTGGATGTACCCATTTTAGAAATTTAATGTAAATAAATAAAGTTAGAGCTGGTGTAAATATTTAGCCGTGACATGGTTCATTCAAACGGACCTAGTTGTTCAAAACTAGCATCAAACTGAGATCAAGGGAAATTGTTAGAAAGAGCAGAATCTGACAAACATTTTACTTCAAATAGGATTGATTTTTAATGTGATTTAAGGACCTTAAATCTCGTCCCGGTTTAACCCCGAGAACCGGGACAAAACCGGGACGAGATTTAAGGTCCTTATATCACAACAAATATCAAACTTATTGAAACTAAGGCGTTTGCCAAATTCTCCTCTTTCTTCCAATGCTCTTTCTTTTCATGTTTGATGCTGTTTTCATTCAACTAGGTTTATTTGAATGAACCTTGTCGAATCCAATCAAACTCACCCCGCTCCAACTTAGTTTATTTACATTAGATTTCTATAATGGTTACATTGAAAGTATCGTACCTCTTCCTTCTTCCATTTACTCCAGTTTCAGCCCTTTTCTCCTTACCGTTCTGTAATAAATTACATTTTTAAATTAATATTGTGTGCGCGTCCACTCCAGTGTGCGCTGTGTTGCTGCGGACAAGCACCAGATCGCACGGCGAGCCGAATTTCAAGGGATTGCGGCACTCCAGATGGCTACAACTCGGATTTTTTATAGTTCCAAAGCCCTATTCAGTGCACTTGTGCTCTGCAGGGTACTGATAGCAGTTTTTTTTACCATGATGAGAGACATGGTACTTCTCAAGGAGGAGGACACGATCATTAAAGGCAGTGTCCACGATAAAAAGCATGTCTGATTTTTTGGTAGAGATCGGCAGCTGCGGGGCCTAGCGCAATCCTAACATTGAAAAAACTAAGAAAAATGAGCTCGGAACGGTCCCCTACGGCCCCAAAGGTGGATACCCGTCAGCTCGTCACCCCCAGATGCACTTTCCACGCCCACCGACGTGAACAAAATGCTCGAGATTGTGAGACGAGCGATGGTTTCTGATCAAAAGCCCCGTTCTTCCCTTCATTCTCAACTTCTTTTTTTACTCCGTTCAGCTCGCATAGATCGGCAGCAAAAGATGGAAGTTACAAGCCTCGGACAACTCGTCCACCATGTTTCCTTAGCGCAATCTTTGATGGACCATAACTCCGTTCCCTGAAGGTCTTGTGCGATTTGAGAGATATCATTGGAATCAGCATGGGGCCGTTTTCAAGATAGGCGAAAAAAAAAACAGAAAAACGATTTCTATCGTGAACACTGTCTTTAAATTCTCTCACAAGACCTTGCAAAGTCCTCAATGTTCACAATCGGATCTCTTCATAAGTCACATTCTCATGAGCTAAAATTAGTTGGCTAGTCGTGATACTAAATGTGCTACCTGTAATTTCAATCTGTACTAATACCGCTGAATCTTTTTAAACGTGAACGATAGCGCTGAGCGCTCTCTTTTCTATCTTTGCCTCGAATCGGTTACCACCCGTGTAATAAATGAACGTTGCACCAGAGAAACATGACATCACACCAATCCTTACTTGCTACTAGATAACGGAGTAGTGTTTAATTCTGTATCAAAGTAATCAAACAGATTATAGATAATACTCAATTCATAGAGTTATTAAAAAGAAACCTCGACAGCAACTAGTAATTTTTGCGAACGCAACCCGCATATCTTTCCATAATTTGAATTCTGTTAGTGTTTTTTTTTTCGAAAAGCGGAGAACAAGAGTTGACAAATCAAAAGAAAAGCGTGTACTATTTTTTTCCCCAAAATTCGGTAGAACAGGCACTTTGTTTTTATCTGGGTATTCGGTTTAGGCACCCCCCTTTGCCCTCTCCGCAGCGTCCTATATGCACCCCTCTAAGCTCAACCGGGACGCGTGCCCAGCCCTGCTTCCAGCATTCTTATTATTTCCGTAGGAATCCGGAATCTTGACGTAGCTATCAATGCAGCTTGGAGAACGGCCAAGCTGAGCGGCGATGAAGCGATTCGAATGGCCAGCCTGATGCAAGGCTTTCACTTGCGCTTGTTCTTCACTTTAAGGTTTGTATCCACTAGGCATAATGTCAGAGAGGTGCCCGAAAGTGTTGCATTCTAAGTGGAGTGCAGGAGGATTGAAACTGTGGGAGTTAAAGAAGCATCGCAGGGGTGCCTTTATAATTTTGAAACGGTTGGATCTTATGTTGGCGAATATTTCTTCAAAAATATGAAAATGTGTTCTCCATAAAGTAAATTTACTAAGGTTTTCGACTATGCTGAACCGAATGGAATTGGTCTCGGCTTGAAATTCTTTGACCTTTGAGCGAAAATGCCATTTTTGAGGTGCCTTTATAATTTTGAAACGCACTGTATAGCATTTAACAGCAGTTATGTGCGGGCAAAACTCGAAAAACAAGTCAAAACGGGTTGAAAATTAAGTAACTCACCGCAGTGGCAAAACGTTAACCTTTTAAACTTATAATCGACTCCCCTCAACGAGGTTTGCATCCCACGGCCTAAAACAATCTCAGGCGACTCTCGACCTCGAGGCGCCTTACAGTTCGGCTCGTTCCCCGAATATGCGGATCGGCTTATGCTGCTGTACGGGCAGCTGCTGTAGCTGTCCGAGCTCCTCCAGTTTGTCCGAATAGCGACAGCAGTGGCCCGGAAATCGGGGGAACGAACCGAACTGTCAGGCGGCCTCGGTTACTGTTCGGTGCGACTCGAGGCCGAGATTCGTCTAGGTGATGTTGTCAAGGATCTTGGAGAACCAGCTGGTAGCACTAGTCGATGCAGAAGTTCCAGGAAAGCCGTGCAATGTCTAATCGATAGATTCCATCAATTGAACATTCCACCGCTCTATGGTGCCAGGAAACGAAGGTTCGCCAGAAAGGATGGTGATAGTTTTTACCTACCTCTTTGACCGAAAATATGTAAGCATGCTTCGCCAATTGAGATGTGTGAGAGGAAATACTGATTCCCTACTACAGCTGACCAAGTATACCCAGATTACCGGTGTGAACGGAAGCGGGTTTTATCTGGAGGAATCAGGTCTCCCATGCGAAGGCCTAGGTGTACATCCTGGCGCACGGCAGATGAGAGCCCGATTTGATCACAGTAGACTTTCATCTAGACCACAAAACGACCTAGTGCTCTTCCAGCAGCGCACCACCGTATATCGTTCAAATGGGAGCATAGGCTGGAACACCATATTAGGGAGACCGGAAAGTAATGTCGCTTCTGGCAGGTCAATACTTGATCTGCAGTTTGATTCAAATCCGTGTCAGACGATCGAGGAAACAAAACGTTTTTTAGCAGCCGGGATTCTGTGTTACCGTAACCCCATTCGCCGTGGAGCGCGTCATGATATCATCGAGCGCCAGCGTCGCACCTAAGTGGTATTTTAGACTGAGATCAGCCACGGGGAGTGTTTTGTTTTGAAACTGAGGGTATTTATCATCTACATTGTATTCTTAGGTATTTATAGCGCATTTCAGTGTTTTCTTGCTTGTATCTCTTCACTTAAAAAGCTGTGTTTTTTTGAATTGCTTGCTGGCCCACCGTTTCTTATTTTCTAGGGGTCCACCTCGTCAGCAACTGATTGTTGGGCCCAAGATAAATGACAGCTGTGGATGTTGAGATGAAAAATTGATATTGCTTAGCAGTAACGGTAAGCACGATACCGGACTAATTCAAACCATGATTACCTTACCAGAAATGCGAATGCGCGCAGCACTAGAAAAACGAGCTTGCTGAAAATCTTTCACAGTCATGGTTTCTATTGCAGACCAAACTTTTTTATCAAAGAAGGGTTCAGATATGGTGTTAAAGTGCAGCTGCACCCGGACCACGAAACTTGTAAGCAAATGTAGGGAGGAGAAGATTCCGATTAAGCATATGTCCGGGCATTCCTTATTATGGTAAGAACTCGACATTCGGAAAGCACGTTCTTGTGATGAGATATGCGATCGTGAATGGCCAAATCGTAGTGAACGTATGTACGACTCCTCTGTCATGATGCAGTTCTTTTTCAGTCACGAAGAGTGAAAAATAGTGACTAGAGGTAGCGGAAAAAATCACTACAGCATTGACATGTTGAAAACAACTGAGTTTACATGAAAGAAGGTATCAGCCATATGTGTTTATTAAGGTGCACCTAGATATAGCACATAGTTAGATATCGTGAGAAACAGAATAGTGTACCGAAGGAGTGAAAATGCGATCGAATTCCCTATCTGAGCGACACATATAAAGACCTCGACTGATGTGAAAATTGTGATGTTGAACCGTGGAGTTAGGAAATGGAACGACTCCGATAGAAATAATAAGAGAAAGGCATAGGCAGCAACTCAACAGTTGAGTGGCCAATGCTTCTGTCCTTGCACACATTGGACTGGAACACTTTATTATGGGCACAGCCCCTTTATAGGCGTGCTAGTATCACAGTCCGGCCGTAGAGTGATTATCTTCATTCTTCCTCCATCCATAACACATTCTGTTTATTCCTGAAAATCACTCCCTACTAGCGGCCTACCCTCAGAACACAGCTTTTTAAGTGAAGGGATACAAGCAAGAAAAACACTGAAATGCGCTATAAATACCTAAGAATACAATGTAGATGATAAATACCCTCAGTTTCAAAACAAAAACACTCCCCGTGGCTGATCTCAGTCTAAAATACCACTTAGGTGCGACGCTGGCGCTCGATGATATCATAACGCGCTCGACGGCGAATGGGGTTACGGTAACACAGAATCCCGGCTGCTAAAAAGCGTTTTGTATCGAGGAATTGTCTGGTAGTCTTAACCAACCTGGGCCCTCTATACAAGAACATTTGAAGTCGATTGGGGAAGTTAGCAGAGCAGGGGCCGGATGCATCAACGCACACGGCGATGCAAGGACAGGGGCAGGGTCTGGCTACCACAGCGAAGGTGCCCCGAGAGTCTGTGCCCTACCCCGTATGCACATGCGCTTGATGGCGTCGGGGCAGCTAACCCCAGCGAAGTGTATGCAATGACGTACGGTGCGCACCATTTTACGGCTGAAACCTGTGATCGATCAGCCGAAACAGCTGAGAATTTTTACCGCGACTGCTCTGTGCCTTCTGCTTTTTACTTCCTTTTGTTTTTGGTGCGGTTGAGCATCTAGCATTCACTTTTTTCATAATGTAACATGTTGATAGAATATAAATATGTCTCAATTTCATTCACAGTTTTGAAATGTCATTTTATTTTTGAGTTCGCTCGCTATTTTGGCTTCACATCGTGTGCAAAACTGCAAATGCTGCGAACTTCGTGTGAGTATCATTTTTTGAAAAAATCATGTAATTTATTTAGAAAACCATGAGTGGTAGTCCGGTTCTAAGCCCGTTTTTTCTACTTTGAGGCAGGGTTCGCGATAAAAATGGTTGTTGTGCTATCCTCATGAGAAGGTGGATCTGGCCATCAAAAATGTGAAAATAAGAGAAAAAATTCGAAGAAAAGACGCCCAGGAACAAGCTATTGCTTGGTTTCCGCCCGCCCCCAGTCATCGAGATTTCTATAAATGCCTGTTCTGTCAACTTTTATTTTGCTTCTAAAGTAATTTCTGAGCACCTGTGGAGACTACTGATTCTTTCAACAGCAAAATAAACGGCGCATAAACAATCATTAACGAAATTCTCGTTAATTAGGGGGCCGGCCGACACCGGTAATTAGCCGTTATACCTTATTTTTAAGAGTTTTTCCGAGAATTTCCGGTTTTTTTCACTTATTTTTACTTTTGTGATGACCAAATCTACATTCTTGTGAAGAGAGCTCAAGAATCGTTCTTACCGCGAATCCTGCCTTCAAAGTTACTATGAGGTATGATTATCCGTCATTTCGCTCTGTTGACGGGTTAGCGCAGTTTTAAAAAAACAACAGTAACAACTTTACATAGTTTCACGATTTCGCACCGTCATTTTTCACGGAATCTGAAGTTGAATTTCGGAGTGTAAAGAAACATCCAGTCATTGTTAAGATAATTTTGTACTTTTTCTCAGCTTATTACAGCGATCAAATTTTCCTTTTGCACTCGCTTGTTTTCTTTGACTGAGAATAAAAGTACTGCAAGATGTTCACCCGTTGTGAAAAAGTAAGAAGGAGAGCACAAAACAAAGGAAGGTGAAGAGGGATACAAGCCGTTGCAGGCCGATTATTACAGTACTGTGCTTATCTGGGTCAACTTCAGGACCGCAATCGCGTCTCGACACGCTTTGCTGCCGCACGCGCTCGAGTCAGTCGGGTTTCCAGAGCCAAAGCCGACTCGATATGGCTTTTTGTTACCGTTTTTTTTTTTCAATTTTATTCAGTTTCCAGCTTCTAAAACCCACCTAGAGTCAACAGATCGGTGGCTGCGGCGCTTGAAACTCTTCCGACTCGAAAGCGCGCGGCCGCGAAGCGTGTCGAGACGCAATTGTGGACCAGAATTTGACCCAGAGAAGCACAATAACTGAGCTCAGTTCTTTTTTTTACGAATTATGCCGAGTAATCGTTCCACGACGTGCGAGGAAATTTTTTTAAGCATGCTTTTGACCTTGTGGTTCTAACCAACAAATATTCAAAATAGCCTTGATTAGGAAAAATTTAGTCGATTCCAACAGAAGATGTAGCTTAATTTCTAAGCTTAAGTCGAATATCGGTGAAAATAAGTAATCGAGAATGAAATAATTTCCTTCTAGATGTAAAAATTCTAGGCAAAAAATATTTACGTGAAGCTAAATAAAATATTATGTGGAGGAAAGTGACAGGAAGTATTGAAAATGCTGGTTGCTACATCATCGTATCATATTTCTGCAACTTTTTATCGCTGTTGCCCCAGCCTGGGCAGCCGCTGCCCCAGCTTCCGAGCTGGGGCAGGTGGGGGCACTGCCCTTGCCCTTGCCCCGGCGACTTAGCATACCGATTTCGCTGCCCTGCGTGCCCCGCGCCTGTCCAAACCCCGAGATTCGCGTTGATGCATCCGGCCCCAGGTGTTTGGGTCCCGCATAAATTGTCTGAACTGAACAAGGCTAACCCATCAACCAAATGCATCTTATCGTTTTAATGGCAAAACGTTGAAGCGTTCTTTGTTCGCTTGATCACAGGATATAAGAACTGGGTCCTGTGGCGGCATGCATGAAAGCTGCGAAGAAGGTCAGGGAGCCTCTCCGCGTCCTACGCGGGCAGCGTCAAGCCACAGGACGGCCCCGAATCATAGCGTATATTTCGTTATTGTTGTGTCGCGGACATAAATGCACTTCCTACAGCAAGCTCTACAAAAAATATTGAATCGAATTATTGAGAAACACGGGATGGATAAAAAATGCCACAAAACGACTGTGACGACACAGTCGTTTAATGACATTTTTTATCCATCCCATGCATCTCAATAATTGGAAGTGAACGCGACTGATATGACAGAAAATGCGCGCGTAGAGTTTGCAGTGGAAAGTGCATTTACGTCTGCGATACACTGATAACCATGTTTTAGATTTGGTGTTGACCAACAAAAAATCACTGGTTGAATGTCTTCAAATAAAGCCTCCCATTGGTACCAGTGATCACTACACCGTTGGGTTTCAAATGAAATCCCAATGTAGCTCAAAAAAGTTTCGGTGTGTCAGAGAATTCAGCAAAGCTGACTATGGTGCAATATTTCAGCATCTTCAGAGCATAGACTGGATAGGCTGTCTTTCTGCTCTAGACTCAGTGAACAGTATGTACGAAACTTTGATTTCCGTTTTAAAACACTGTATAGACACCTATGTTCCATGTACGAGAAAGCCGTTTCATCAATCTAAATGGCCAAATTATCTGATATCCCTGGCTAACATGAGAGGGAAATCTTGGAAAAATTCACTTCTTTCTCAATCATTCGCAAACAAACATCGATTTAAGGCTCTATCAAATAGGTTTTCAAAAAAAACTCAGAAACTTCTCTGCCTTTGTCGAAAGAAAGGTGATCGCTTCTGGGAAACCAAAGTAATTTTTCCGACTGCTCAATGCAAAATTCAAAAACAAGTCCTCAATACATGTTCTGACCGATAGCTCAGGTAATAAATATCGCACTGACTTGGAAAAGGCTGAAATACTTGCGCAAACCTTCGAGGATGCTTACACTAAGCCTAGCATGATCTCTACTGACAACGATCTTAATCGTGACAAAACCAGAACACTCGAATACCCTCAAATGCAAGACTCCATTTGGTTTCATCGTGATACTATTTTACAACATTTAGTAAAGTGGCCAAATTCTTATTCACTAACCCCGGACCGTATTCCTCTTGTTTTTATTAAAAAGGTTGCGGCAGAAATTGTTGGTCCTCTTGAGATGCTTTTCAACTTATGTTTTATGCGTGCTGAAATTCCCGAGAAGTGGACAGAATCTCTAGTAATTCCTCTCCCCAAAAAACCGCCTTCTAGTCAACCAATTAACTATCGTCTAATAAGCATTACATCCGTCTTCTGTCGAGTTTTTGAAAAAATACTCAAGAAAGCCGTCGTTGACCACCTTGACACGAACGGAATAATTCCAAACGAACAACATGGGTTTCGTAAAGGAGGCTCCACGACAACTTTAATGTTAGATGCATTGAACGATTGGACTCAATTCACCGATCAGAAACACTCAGTTGATGTCGTATGTTTCGATTTTGAGAAGGCTTTCGATAAGGTGCCACACGGAAGGTTCATTGAGCAGCTAGAGATCATTGGGCTTCATCCTCGAATAGTCCGCTGGCTCAAAGCATTTCTGACTCATCGGAACTTTCGTGTTAACATTAGAGGCCAACTATGTTCCCCTAGGATAGCGAAAAGTGGTGTCCCTCAGGGATCAGTCCTGTCTCCCATTCTGTTTAATGTGTACACAAGAAAAATTCCGAGCATCATAAGCGTCCTTGGAGTCACATGCAAAGCCTATGCAGATGACTTGAAAATCTACAAATGTATCCAGAGTCGAGAAGATATTCAATCAATACAGACGGCCATCAGTTCCATCTATGAATGGTCACAGCAATGGAATCTCCCCCTCGCAAAACAGAAAACGAAAATTCTTCATATAGGTAAAAATAATGGAAGAGCTGTGTACATTATTGATGGCGTTCAAATTTCACCGGTAACTGAAATTCGGGACCTTGGTTTCTTAATATCGGAGAATCTTGATTTCGATACACACTGCGAAAAGTTGCAGGTAATGCTATGCATAAAGTATGTAACCTCTACATGTGTTTGTCTACTACAGATCCCAAAACCCTTTTAAAAGCCTATAAAATCTACATTAGACCGATTTTAGAATACGGAACTACCGTATTTTATCCAGTAAAAACAAAACATACTGTCATGCTAGAAAAAGTTCAAAATAGTTTCACAAGAAAATTATTTCTTAGGGTTGGTAAATTCACTTATGACTCAATACCCCGGAATCAAGAACGAAACTCAGAGCTTGGCATTGAATCACTCTCTCGTAGAAGAAAGAAACAAGACTTAGTCACATCTTATAAAATCCTCCATAACCTAGTTCATCTTGACAAAAACAAATTTTTCCCTCTTAGGCGGTCGATTACACGAGGCCCCACACTAAAGCTCCAAATACCTCGAGCAAGGTCTTCTCTGAGGGCCAACTCCTTCGTCTGTCGTGCCGGTTCCGGATACGTTAGGCTTAGTAAGCGATTTCAGATTCCCAGCACACTACCTGGTTTCCTAAGCGTTGCAAACAGGTTTCTGTCAGACAATTAAGTTTGCCGTATCAGTCTTTGGTTCCCTTTTTTTCCTGCGTAGTTTTTACTTTTTTTGTTTTTTTTACTCTCCACATTTTTCCGTTGTGTCTGTTTGAAAGATCGCAAGTTTACACAGACTATTGCCTATGTTCTATCGTTTTGTTGAAATGTTCGCTTTGCCATCACTCGTTTATATATTCGACTACCTTCACATAAGTATACCTTATGTAATAAACATGAACATGAACATATAAGTCATGCACTGCAGGGCCGTCCCATGGCTCAACGCTGGGCGGCGCATATGACGCGGAGCGGCTTCCTGACCTTCTTCGCAGCGTTCATGCATGCCGCCCCTGAATGAGAACCCAATACGCAAAAGGCACTGGCTCTACTCAAATGAAATTCTTCGCAAAACTTCGCAGTACTGCTAAGCCAGTTTTACACCCCAGAAAAAGCGCTTTTGTGTGTTAGGCGGAGCATTCGTGGCATTGTTCAACTTGAATTGCTGAAACCCGGACAAATTCTAATGCAGACCTCTACAGCAAACATATGCCGCGAGTAAATCAATCCCTGATCAAAAAGTGAAAGCCGTTGTCAACCGAAAAGACGTCATTCTCCATCTGCAAGACCGCACTACGCAGGACAAATCCTTGAAAAAATTAATCGATTGGGGTGGGAGGTGCTGTCTTATCCACCATATTCGTCCGATTTCGCACCATCGAATTTCCACTTATTCCGGGCGCTGCAACACTTTTTAAGTGGCCAAACATTTGCGAGTTTGGATGATATCAAAAATCTCTAGATATTTTCCCAAAAAAAAAAACAAATAAAAATTTATTTATCAGGGATTGAAAATTCACCCACTAGATGGCAAAAGGTTATTGACAATGATGGGGAATACGTGATTGATTAAAAATAAAAACTCTTTGAAAACGTATGTGTTTGTATTTAGTTTAAGAAAACGACATACTTTCTGCTCTATCCTAGACAGGGGTTGTAGGCGCATTACACACCGTGGAAGGAGCCTTCGCGCGATGTCAAAGTGTTGTGAATGGCAGAGACGAAAAAAAAGAAAGCGTCTACTGCGCTTATCTGGGCCAAATTCCGGTCCGCGATTGCGTCTCGACACGCTTTGCGGCCTCACGCTCCCGAGTCGGAAGAGCTTCCAGCGCCGCAGCCGCCGATCTGCTGACTCTAGGTGGGTTTTGAGAACTGGAAACTAAGAAAAATTGGAGGAAATTGTATAAAAAAGCCATATCGAGTCCGCTTTAGCGCTGGAAACTCGACTGACTCGAGCGCGTGCGGCCGCAAAGCGTGTCGAGACGCAATTGCGGACCGGAATTTGGCCCAAACAAGCACAGTACCTCTCTGGGATCTGTATCAGCGAACTAGAGTGCAACAGAGTATATTAGCCTCCATAGAGCTTAACACGAGTGCTTTTAGACAAACAGAAGAACAAACACCCAATTACCTCCAAGGTCAAAATGATAGCGGCTGTGGAAACAAATGAAACATCGACTGAGCCGACGGATAAGGAAACGCCTACAACTAGAAAAACTGAACCGCAAAAGGTGAATTTCCTCAGAAGAAGTCAGACACTAGCCAAAGACAGACTCTATCTAGCCTTTTCAGGGCAATACAACTAATGAGAACACGACTACAACTAGAGACTTCCACGCCAAAACGAACCAAACCGCAACAGTTTTAGATTTTCACAACGAAACAACTACTACAGAAAATTTGACAGCTGTTCCGTCCACGCCACTTATTACAGGACACTTCACGACCAGTGAGTTGGCTAAGTTCACCTCTGCAACCCCGAGGAGACATCGCATCATTGAAGGCAGCATACCCACTCGCAAAAGTATTGGAACGCTTACGCCTTTGGAAGCATTAGAAGGTTCAACTGAGCGTATTTTAGCAATCAATTTCGTAGCGTCCGTATCAACGAGGTGGAGTCTAGCAAGACAGTGGGTTGGAAGTCTATTATAACTTCAAAAGGGTTATCCGGTTGCCACCGCAGTAAATCACTCAGGAACTTTTAAACAAAATATCTGTGACTTAAACGCAAGTTGCGTGGTGGCTTCACGCAACTTATTTAGAATTCGCAAGTAAGTTGAAACGATGTTGCGTGTAACTTTGCATGATTCCCGACTAAAGCCACGTGTAACTTGCCTCAATGATACACGTAACATACGAAACGTTGCGAGTAGCTTGTACTGTGGTTGCAAATAACATGCTGTCGACGCGCGACGCGACCGGCTCAAAGACACGCGAAGCTTTCAGAACACTGATACGTGACGCGACCAGCACATCAGCACTCAACGCGGCCTTCTCGCCGCGAGCGATTGGGCGGGACCTCCAGCCGTTAGGCGAAGTCGAGCACCTCAAACTTGGGTAATCAAACCAAAGACGGTGCCGACATCTGAGTCAGGGTCAAGCAACCCGTTGGAAGAAGTGCGATCATGGTTGCGACCCCCCCTCCAGCGATGCCGAAAGGAGCGTCCCCCTCCACAATGACCACACTGGATTCCGCTATTTTGCCCCGCCCACTTCCTTTTTCCTTAGATATGACGATTTGTTCTTCGATAATTATTATGATTTTGATTATTCGTCTTCTTTATTTTTGGATTTTTTTTTCATAATAGGTCAGTGATGTTTCTGGAGGTTTCGACCTCAGTGCATAAACAATGAGCAAGAGAATAATTTATTCAACAACACAATGTTTATTCGGCAGAAGCCGGCTTGAACACTAAAGGCTCACGGCGCCGCTTTAGCCGCTAGCGACCTTAATGCTCGTCAAAATCGGAAATATCAGAAAAGCGAAAAAATGGTTTTTCCGGACCTTCCAGTGTCTTGGGTAT
This sequence comes from Aplectana chamaeleonis, assembly GCA_029168955.1. NCBI lineage: Eukaryota > Metazoa > Nematoda > Chromadorea > Rhabditida > Cosmocercidae > Aplectana > Aplectana chamaeleonis. The sequence continues at coordinate 1,167,460 of JAPDOI010000053.1, forward strand.
TGCCCTGAGGCGCCGTAACTCAGCGGTTCGGTAAACTAGACCGACATAAGAGCTGAAAAAAATCAAAGCCGCTCTTGTAGAGGGAAAAAGAAAAAGATTGCTCGTTGGAATAAGTGGTGTAAAAAGACCGTTTATTCCGAATGGCCTTTTCAGCCTTGCTTTTTGATTCTAGAAGGCGGCAGTCGGGCAGAAGGTGCGTCTCCTGAATGGTTATCGAAAGCTACACTAACTGGATTCTTTTCAAAAAAAATTTTTTTTGAGATTTTTCACCTCACCATGTGCTCCCCCCTTTGGCAACAGCAGAAATAGCCCAAAAATGATTTTTTCACTTCGGCCCAGTTTCGATTGGAATCAACTCGGAATCACTTGAAACGGTTTTTCATACAGTTTCAGCCGGATCAGAACGGTTTTTTAGCCGCTAGCGACCTTAATGCTCGTCAAAATCGGAAATATCAGAAAAATGAAAGAAATGAGAATATAAAATGATTCACTGCACAATCGACTGTACACAGCACTGTGAAAAATTCTTTATTCTCTACTGATGACATGGAATTATAAATTTGTTTATTGCAAAGCCAAACTGTGCTCAGCATATTGACGGAATCTTCAGTTTCTAACTTGAGTGATGCATCCATAGTAGTCACCTGAAACAGTTGCTCAAACAATTTTACGTGCTTCTAAACATCTGCAAATTAGTCTCGAGGTGTCCAGTTAGAAAACGTTCAAAATCTCGAAAGAGACAAAAAACAAGATAAGATAATAAGAAATGAAATGTTGGCTGCAGACCGGTGCGACCCCCCCTCGGCTCGGGATAAGTTGCGACCCCCTCCCTTGGAATGATTCCAACGTTGCTTGACCCTGATCTGAGTCCTGCCTCAAAAGTACGCCGTATACCTCTTTGGGAGATGATCTGCCCCGGAGCAACAAAATTCTAACAAGAAAGTATGTTACACGCAATATTTCATGTAAGAAACCCGTCAGCGGTCTAACTTCATAAAACTTTTCACAGCTAGATGAGTTGAATGTGCGATAAAATAATATGTATGAGTTACACGTGAGTACTACATGCCACACGTAAGTCAACTCACACTGTGCAACACACTATACATTAGATCCGACTCACTCATTTTCGGATATCCATCCGAATGAACCGAAATTTTCATGATTCAAAATCCGATTCACCGAAAATTCGTCAAAATCCGAATGATGCAAAATCCGATTAACCAAAAAAACGTCAAAATCCGAATTATCCAAAATCCGATTCACCGAAAAAACGCCAAAATCCGTTTGATTCAAAATCTGAATCACCGAAATGTGCCATGAGTCGGATAATGATTCGGATACCGAATATCCGAAAAATGTCATGATTCGAATCGGATAACGAGTCGGATATTAGTAGATTGGGCATGTCCTGGTACTCAAACAAGCGTACAAGCTATAAAACGGCGAAATTCACTTGGTTCCTACGCGTGCTGGTGCGTAGCGAACGTTAGAGAGAGTGAGAGGGCGTAGGGCAGACGTTTTATAGAGGGTATCTGATGTCAGAACTCGACATTCCATTCTACAGTAGTCATACAGGTGCGTAGTTACACTGCAGACATCCATCTGGCGCGCATCGTGCAATTTACGCTGCGTTTTCTGCGCATCAGCAATGCAGATTTTGCGCATAATTGGCATTGATCCTCTTCGATTGAGTTGTCTGTGCGAGTATAGGGCCTTTCAGAGTGGCGTCGCAGCGAAATTCGTGGCGTCGCTCTCCAAAGCGAGAGAAAGTGGGCGTGACAATGACTTATCGCCGAATCATAATTCTGCCTCTGCGTCTCTTACCTCTTCGTCGCCGTTTGTTCGATTGAAAAACAGTGAAATAGGGGAAATAAATATTTTTATAGAGAGTTAATGTACAGGTACTAGTATAGGATCATTAACAAATAGAAAGAAACTACGGCGGGGCGGCAGCGACAGCGACAAAAAATGGTCGCAATTATTTAAATCACGCGACATTGCTGGGCCGAAGCCTGTCGCTGCCACTGTCGCTGTCGCGGGCCGAAGCTTGCAGCACAATGCGACAGCGACAGGTTTAGGGCCTAGTGCATACTTTCCGCGACCGCGACTGTGCATATTAGCAATATCGATTTTCGGTCGATTTAGATGACAAGGATTATGTCGCGTCGCTCGTCACGGGAAGTATGCACCAGGCGTCAAGGGTGGGAGCTGCGCGACATACGGTCGCTGTGCAGAGCGACGCGACAGTGTGTCGCCGAAAGTATACCAAACCCTTATGGCGCATTGAGGGTATGATTGGCTCCCAAAAACCATGTGTATTGATGGAACGGGCAATCCTGTTTTAAGTGGATTAGACAGGAACGCATGGGTATTTACGAAATCGATGGAAAGGACTGATACTCATGATACTCATTTATACTAATGCTTCAACATTACACTCACTTTGAAGAGATTGTGAAAAGTGATCAGATCTGTTTGGTTTGCAAATATTCCGAGATAAAGATGATTATCAGTGAAATCTTTTATCATAGTAAACAAGGAAAATTTTTTTCCGAGGGTTTTCGACAGACTGTCATCTTTCGATAGACCTTTTGAATTATATCATCTTGTATCCGACCGGATATCCGACTCGGATATTCGGATTCCGACTCAACGAAAAAAGGTCGAAATCCGAGTGATCCGAATTCCGAATCACCGAAAAAACGTGATTTTCGGATTGATCCGAGATCCGATTATCCGATTAGCCTCCCTATACGAATGACTCGGATTATCCGATATTGCTATTTTGAATCTATCCGTTTGAGTCGGATATTCGCGACCTTTGATTTTTGACTTATCCGAAATCCGAGTATCCGAATTTTTTTGATTCGGATCCAATGTATACAACACACTTACCATGTTGAAGGTCGCATTTAACTTAAATTGTGGAGATAGGTCGCAGGTAACATGTTTCGAAACCGGAAACCGCATGCTACATACCTGTTCAAACATTCTTGTGTACTGGCATTCTGACACGTTCTACCTCACTGCCTCTTTTGGCATGTTGATAAAACACTTCAAATCATTTACATATAGTTTACCGCAATGTTAAAAGGACATGGTGCAGTTGCGGTCACACACTAAAACTATAGGCGGAAGACGCCTAATTTCATTATCGATCGACAGCACAGCTGATTTTCTCTGTAAGTTACAGGTTTTCTTGTTTGTTTCGGCATTATTAATTTTGTTTCTAACTGTTTAATATTGCGAATAGGGAATATTCTAAGTGCGTGAGGAAAATTAGCCGTTTCTTCGGGCTTCGAAGTGTTTTCTTTTCAAAATTCTGTTTTGAAAACGAAAAAAAAGTAAAGTCGTCTTGCACACCAAGAAAAGCCCCTATTCGTAGTATTATAAGAATCAGAAACAAAAGTAATGCCGAAGCGAACAAGAAAAAAGAAAAACGGTAACTTACACAGGAAATCAGCTGTGCTGTCGATCGATAAAGAAATTAGGGGCGGTAGTAAACTAGCCAGAACTGAGAGTTCAGAATCGTGATCACCTCACAGTAATCAGGAGGAATTGAAGTTCGAGACATCGATGTAACCCTTTGTCTAACTGGCAACTGCCTCATGCATACCTGTTTGCAAAACTAGTCTGCTGTGGAAATGATCTCACGAACCGCTGTCATGTATAGCGAGACATCGCTCTGCTCCATACGACGATGAACGCTATGTACGAGGAATGATTGACATCAGGGATGTGCGGCAAACGATTTTCAAAAATCGGCAAACGACAATCGACAAAAATCGCCCAAAAATGGCCGGCAAACGGCAATCGACAAACGGCAAAATTAAAAACCTCGTACAAAAAAGGACACGAGTGTTCGAAAAGTGACTGTAGAAAGATGTTTGATTTTTTCATGCACCATTCGTATTAAAAATAACAAAGTAGCAAATCGTTTAAAATAACACCACTTGGAGTTGAGCTTTTCAGTGCAATACCTGATATGAAAAAAAAACAGTTTCGGTATGAGTATCCCATAGAAAACTGGTAATCAGAGATTTTGGTGTTAGAGTAGCAATTTTTCGAGGTTCTCTGGTGCCAACCATTTTCTGAGGACCGAAGCCATAACTACAGCTATACTGAGATCGCAATTAATGATTGGCTTACGAGTAAAAAAGTCTTGCACTTCTTGATAGAAGAATTTTCAACAATTTTGAAACCCCAGGATTAGTTTGATATTAAACTCATATCGTTAGAACTACACCGCATTTTTGGATCCTTTTGTTATTTTTCCCAGCACCACCACAACACTGTAGTCGTTCATTTGTTTTGTAAAGCGAAGATTTCTGAAAATTTAGCTTCCTGGCAAAAGCAGCGATATGGCAATGTCATTTGGAAGTCAAAGAAAATTTCAAAGTATCTTGAAATATCTTTAAAAGCGAATTGGCGCAAAATGGCCTGAAGTAATAAAAAGCAGGAAATGAAGTGAAATAACCAAAAATACGATTTGGTGGTCGATCATTTCACAAACTTTTCCGTTAAGCTTATCAAAACAAAATCAAGCACGATTTGGAATGGAGCGTTGCCTTCACCTAGCATGACATATACTGATTCCCTTATTACACTTGTCAAAAATGGCTTCATGTTTCCGTTGCGCGCTTGATTTCGTTTTGATAAGCTCAACGGAGAAGTTTGTGAAATAATCGACAACCAAATCGTATTTTTTTGGTTATTTCACTTCATTTCCCTGCTTTTTTATTACTCCAGGCTATTTTACGCCGAATCACTTTTTAAAGATATTTCAAGATACTTTTGATTTTTTTTTGACTTCTAAATGACATTGCCAAATCGCTACTTTTGCCAGGAAGCTAAATTTTCAGAAATTTTTCATGTTTTTCAAAAAGGTTCCCCTTCTGACTTCAATTTTGCTCCACGATTTCCATTTTGGAATGATGAAACATCTAACAGACGATATTGTCGTATGAGTAAATTTTTTGAAACCTATGACTTACAATCATAAAAAATAAAACTCATTGCCGCATTTGGTGCAAAATTTGAAAAATCGATATTATTGATGATTAATATTTGATCTTGTATGATGAGCAGAATTTCCCAAACAAATGACTTAGAGCCATCAACAATCAAAAATCATTGCGGCATTTTTGCAACAGGCAGAAAAATAAATTTTATTGATCGGTATTTATCGATAATGACTGATGAGCAGAATTCCTCAACCAAGAAAACAAATCCCAAAAGCAATCATCACTGTTCGCCGCATTTTGTGCAAAAAGCACGAAAATCTGTAATATTGATTATCGATCGATGACGTGTCATGAGTACGAATTCTGACAAGTTCAGTACTTACTTCCGACGAACTGTGTTGATTGGCTGCAAATTCACCCACACACCCCGGTCTCAACAGCCACAGCAGAAAAAAGCAGTTTTCGTGCTCCACGGCTAATTTAGTATGTAAAACACGATATTGAGGTACCCTTCATAGTAAAGGTATCGAGTTCAAATCGGAATAGGAGCGACCTGCAGTCATTTCCAGCCTCCTGTCCAAAATTGAGCTCCCTAGCTCAGTTCTAACTGGTAGCACAAGATCGTGAATGCCGTCTGAAAAAAAGGAGATTAACAGAAAAAACTTGCGGTTTTTCAAAATTTTCTCAAATCCTAGGAAACCATTCTAAACCATTTTTGGGCATCAATTACAACTTTTTGCGCTCTTTTCAATGCAATTCAGAGCTAATTCCCACCTTCAGCCTGAACTTAGATTTCGAAGAATGGGTTGCGCGCGTGGCCGACTCAAAACAAAATATGGTGCGCTTCGCGCGCACCACAATTGATCTTGGCTTTACAAACAATGTTTTTGTTGTTCAACAATGTCTTTTTTTCATATCAGGTATTGCACTGAAAATTCAGCTCCCCGTGGTGTTATTGGGAACAATTTTCGTTTGAATCTTCGCCCAACTGATGGAGGAGCGAATCAGATGTGGAAAATGTGCTGTTGTTGTCTTCATCGACATCAAAGCGGCATTTGATTGCATACATTGGCCTCAATAAAACGCTCTCAGAATTCAGAGTAGTAGATCCCATATGTAAAACCGCGGGAAAAACGCCATTTCAGGTGGTATCAACAGCCTCAACTTCGCATGCTTTTGAATGTGGACGATCCACTCCACATGATCGACATCGCTGATTTGCAGTGTCGAGATCATTAGCTGGATCAATATAAGGGTTGAAGAAATGACGAGAGGCTGGTGAACCGGCCCGTTAGTATATTCTCATTGTCTCGTGTTAGCCAAGTATACTATCCTGCTCATTTCCGTGAACTGTTTTACTATTCAACTTCAGCTTCATTTCTGGCCGCGGCAGTCGATAAAATTTGACTCTACACAGCACAGGACTTGAACGGTTTGGGCGGAGTTGTGCACATGTGCATTAGGGTCCTGAAACTCTGATTCTGACACGTTTTTCGGCGGACAACCTTCACGGTTTGAAGCTGTTTTCAAATCAAACTACTTTTTATGGTTTTCTCAGCAACTTTTCCCACCACAACCTCTGTCTTTAAACCACCTAGGTTGGAGTTTTTATTGTATAGCCTGTCAATCTCTTTTCGAGCCGGTAGCAGTAAGGTTTACCGGGCTTTCCATGTGACCGCTGCGCAGCATGCTTAGGAAGAACTAGTAAAAACGAGAAAGACTTCAAGCCTATTTTCCCTTCGAGTGGGAGCGTCGGTATCGTAGTGGAGCATGGACACAATGACGCTCGAATCACAATCTGTTTTTTAGATGGTTCTATTTTGAGGACACAAAGGTTCTATCCAAAAGACGAGAGAGCTGGGTCATCATTTGAAAATAGGGCGCGGTCCATTCACTATGGGCCTTGCGTCCAAATCGCGGCGGTTATCTATTACTCACTTTTTGCCGAATTTTGTCGAAAAAGGGTAGGAAAAGCGGCAAACGACAATCGACAAAAATCGTCCCAAAACGGCCGGCAAACGGCAATCGGCAAACGGCAATTGCCGCACATCCCTGATTGACATCCTAAACTATTGCACACGCATGTGCAAAACTTTGTGTGCGGAGGGAACCGAACCACTGACCTCGCGGGAGGGAGCAGCGCGACATAGCGCTACGCCACGCAACCACGTTGCAATTGGTCATCGAGAGGCTTTCCTAGTATACTTAGTATCCGAATCACTCCATTTCGGATATCCGACCGGATATCCGAGATTCGGATAATCCGATATCCGAAAATTTGTAAACACGCGTTATCTGAATCGAACTAATATCCGGGAAATTTAAAATCGGCATTATCTGAATTAAACCATTATCCGAAGGGTCAAAAATTCGGATAAAATCGGATAAAAACGGATAAAACGGATGAAATTTGCGTAAAAACGGATAAAATCGGATAAAAACGGATAAAACGGATAAAGGTTCATTTTAGGTTAGATGTAGGAAAGTGTGTGTGTGTGTGTGTGTATGTGTGTATGTGTGTATGTGTGTATGTGTGTGTATGTGTGTATGTGTGTATGAGTGTATGTGTGTATGTGTATGTGTGTGTATGTGTGTATGTGTGTATGTGTGTATGTGTATCTGTGTGTATGTGTGTGTACGTGTGTATGTGTGTATGTGGGTATGTGGGTATGTGTGTATGTATGTACGTGTGTATGTGTGTATGTGTGTATGTGTGTATTTGTGTATGTGTGTGTATGTGTATGTGTGTACGTGTGTATGTGTGTATGTGTGTATGTGTGTGTGTGTACTGTATCTGTGTGTGTATGTGTATATGTGTGTATGTGTGTATTTGTGTATTTCTGTGTGTATGTGTGCATGTGTGTATCTGTGTGTATGTGTGTGTATGTGTGTACGTGTGTGCATGTGTGTATGTGTGTATCTGTGTATGTGTGTATCTGTTTGTGTGTGTATGTGTGTGTGTTTGTGTGTTGACTTAGGTTTGTTCCGTTAATATCCGAAATTTATCCGAAATTATCCGACGGATATCCGTATCCGAATCATTGGAAAAATGGCATTATCTGAATCGATCCAATATCCGAAAATTTGAAAAAACGCATTATCTGAATCGAACCAATATCCGGTAAGTTTAAAATGGCATTATCCGAATCGATCCATTATCCGAGGAATTACCTTCGGATAACAAGTATATTTCCTAGGCGCTAAAACCATGCGTCTCATACACCAACGGTTGACACTTTCTCGACAAAGATATTCGCTGTGATAATGATAACAGCGAAAATTATAGTTTCGGATGATAGCGCGCAATGGTTTTCCCGTGCTCTCTATGTTTCTTGTAGCCTGAGAGTAACACTTTTACGTTAAAGATGATGACCGTGCTTTCGTTGATTGCTCCGTTCAGCTGATTAATTTACCTCTGTTTGCTTTCTCTTTGTCTAGCTCTTACATATAAGTATTATGTACTCCCGATTTTTCTTGTCGATGTTTTCAATTCAATGAGGATCGCGAATTCATGTGAAACTGGACGGAGAATTCTGTCAGATGAACAGCTCGGCAGAAATTTGATGAAAAGTTGCTAGGAAATCTTTCTTTTTGAGTACCAGGTCTAAATTGTTCCTTTCTCAACCTGTGATTATGAAAATCTTACAACACACGTCTGCGACGAATCTGTATTATTTGCTCTTCCCGCTATTCAGGAAAAAAGACAGAGAAAACACGCGAATGGTCATTTCCGCCTCCGCAGTATCTACGTTTACACTTCTGAAAGCTGTCTGGAGAAATACTTTGATAAAATACCCTGGAAGAATATAACGTAGCTGTTGAGTTTGAAATGATATTAAAACTCTTCATGAACACAGTCGAGAATTTTTTCTATTTCTGTTATTCATTGATATTCCGAACATTCATCCCGCTTCTATAATTCAATTAAGTAATTCAGTAATGTAATTGACCAAATGAGCTGCATAATAAAAAAATTGAAATTGCCAAATGAACAAAATATTCGAGTAATCGAACTATGCGACTAATTATTTGCTTCTGTCCCAAGTCTAGTCGATACTTCGGAGGTTAAAATGGCAACGCATAAGTTTTCTCTGTTTTCTTGAATTTCACATGCCTGAGAAAACAAAAAAAAATACATGGTTACAACAAAAAGTGAATAGTTAGCCTTCCATGAACACAGGTGAAAAGAAAGCAGGATAGACTTGAAATTTGAGAGCAGAGGCTTTAAAATTGAAATTTCGGCGGGTTCTGGTCTAGCTATACAACTGACAGACTTCTTGGCCACTATTACCTCAATTCGCAGCCCTAGTTAAATCTAAAAACAGAAGAAAATCGAGAGCACAACAAGCTGAACAAGGAAAGAAGAATTAGAGAAAAGCAGTCAGCTGAGCGCATCAATTGACGGACGGCAATACTAGGCTATTGATCGCGTTATCACCTAGCATGAAGAACTGTGCGCCAGCCGTCGGGGAATTGGCGCATATTTAGACGGTTCTTGGCCCAATCAAGGCTCCAGTGATGATGGGTGAGAAACTCGGAGTTGGCGGGTTAGGCCAAAAAGTGCTCTCGAGGACTTTTACCCAAACCCGCCATCGTCGTCTAGCGCACTCCTCAACACGCGCAGAGTCTCACCGTTGGTTTGCGGACGGCGCTGATTAATTTGCGAACATCAATGTTGGCGATCGCAATTTTCTAGAGGGTATGAAGGTAGTTTACAAGCAGCTAACCTCGAAGTTTGACCCCAACATTCTGATAGTAGCTTATTTAGGCCCTAAATATCAATACATCGCTTTCAGTCAAGACTAAAAAAACTCATAGTTAACTTTGATGTTACTAGTCTCGTGTAACATCGTAGTTTGGCAGGTTTGCTACCACCCTAGGTGTCTTTCACGGTAGTTTTAGTGTGTGACCGCAACCGCATCATGTCCTTTTACCATTGCGGTAAACTGTATCCGCAGCGGAAACTCGATGAAAATGCGAAAAATATGCAAGAAACAGTGAACGTGTTGAAACTCTAATAGTTATTGACGATGGCAATATAACAACCCTTTTGAATTTATAATCGAGTTTGGGTAGGATTCCCTTTAGAGGCTCAGGACTGTCCAAATACGGTCAGTTTGGCTTGTTTTTTACGCTGAAAACGATCAAGCTTTCTGGTACAGACCACTAGAATCTATTAGTCCACCTTCGCACGCATATTCATTGGCTGCCTTTCAAGGGATACTGAGATAGTCCCTGATGCAAGAAAGAGGCTTATGAGAGATAACGCTACTACTTCGTGGGGATGTTCCTGTCACAAAGAATTAAGGTCAGCAAATTTTTTTAGCGTTGCCACCCAACCGCAATTCCTATGCAAACCTCAAAGTCGAAGAACAAGTTGATGAAGCTCCGAAAACCGAGTTGAAGTCTCACAAGTACGTTGTCAAGTGATGAAAATCTTTTTGACACTGCACTCTGAACCTCTAAAAGATTACGGGCATAGGTAGCGTGCTCCTGCCATCGGAGGGCTTCCATCACACGTGCAGCTATTCACAGAAATGGGCAGGGTCTGAGAAGGGTGTCCCTATACAGGGTGTGAAACCGCGAAATTCTCATTGTTTCTACGCGTGATGGTGCGTAGCGGAGGTTAGAGAGAGAGCGAGAGAGCGCATGGCAGACGGAGAGTGCAGCATCGCACGCGCCCTTCGCACCATGAGCCCTGGGAATTACGATGTTTTACAGAGGATACATGGCTGGCAGTGGACCATCAAGTAATGACATCAGACCTCCCAAACAAACAACGCCCCACTAGCCTGAGTTGTGGACAAAAACTGCTACAAGACTCTTGAAAACAGAAATACCAAAATTTTACGAATCTGAAGTAGCCATCCATGAAACTGTGGGCGCCGCAAACCACTTTTCAAAGCACACCTGCGCACGCAGGAAGACTTTGTTGATCCAGCAACGCACTATTGTAAGGATACATATAGGAGATCGAATGTCTCGAATATTGTGAAAAGAGACCGGCCCCCGGTCATTCATCTAGTGAACTTTGCTGCCAGTCATCGTATAATGCGATAATCCTTGCTATCCAGCGCAACTGTGCAAAGAAGAACCTAATATTCCCTGGGCGGAAGAGGCGAACCTTCCGTTGTTTCGTCGAGTTACTACGGCATGTTGCTTTCTGTCTTGCAGCCGTCCACCTCTCGCCACATATACACGGCGGTTTGCCGGATGAGGAGATGGACGGTAGCCCCATCATGATCATTACATACGGAAAGGTCTTACCCTGCGCTCCTGCTCGGCTAACCCTTATATATTAGTTCAGGCCCTGTGGCCTTCTTATACCCACCAAGGGGAAAATGGACAAGTTTTGGTTTGCACGCTATCAGGAGGGAGTGAACGCCTGCGATTAACGTGGATCTAACAAGACTGAACCATATGGAGCATTATGTAATTATACAAACCTATCATAGACGTTAAACGGTATATACAAAACTTTGCCACTCAATTCGATGTACGACGCTTATTATTACGAATTAAATGAGAGGGTTGTGACGTAAAAGGACATAAATCTATTATGAAAGGGAACGGATACAAATAAAACTAAGCGTCGCTAGAAGCCAATGCCCTTACGAAAAGATTGCTATTTGAAGGAACCGGACGTCACCTGCCTGATGATCGTGAGGAGTGACGAGGTCTGGAATGGCGACAGACGGGTGCGATTTGCAAACCAACCTTTGCATTGCGGAAAAGCCATTCCAAATGGCAGCAGCAGGTGGGAGATGACAGGCCCACATGGACGACTCTTGACGAGATGGCTGACTAAAGGGAGCGTTGTCTTCTTCAGCTGCTGATGTCAAGTGGAGAGACAGTTGATAGTAGCAGGTTTATGGCAAGAAATAAACGATGAACATACGATGACAAATGATTACATTGACAAAAATAACGTGCTTATATGCAGTTTGGCTAGACCTTCTAGAACATTCTATACACACTACTTCTCCTACTACTTTTCCCCTAGCTGGCATCTGTTGGAGCAGGTCGACTTCTCAACCAATACACTGCTGTGAGCGCCACTGGAGTTCGGACAGCCTGAATAACACGCTTCCATTCTTGACGGTCTCTGCAAACGTTCTTGGCTTCGATCACACTGCACCGGATGGATTTCAGATCATCGGTGATTTGCATGACCCAAGTTTTTTTAGGGGCCATTCTCTCAATCTTCCACTCAGGACTCGATTCCTCCACAGAAGTCTGTGCGGCAATCTGCTCGAATCCATCCTGCACACGTGGTCGAACCATCTTAAAGGATGTGTTCACGATGCAAATCGTTTTTCTGTTTTTCCACCTATCTTGAAAAACGCCCCATGCTGATTCTAATGATGTCTCTGAAGTCGTTCGAGACCTTTTGGGAACGGATTTATGGTCCCTCAAAGATTGAGTTAAGGAAAATGGTGATTGAGTTGTCCGAGGCTTGTAACTTCCGTCTTTTGCAGCCGATCTATGCGAGCTGGCCTGCGTAAAGAGAGAAGCTGAGAATGAAGGGAAGAACGGGCTAATGATTGGAAATCATCGCTCATCTGACGATCTCGAGCATTCATTTGTTCACGTGGGTGGGCGTGTGATGCGCTTTCGGGGTTTGCCTTGCGCTCGAAGTGGCAACTTCGGGCTCTTTTGGAGCTTTTCCTGGCTTGTTTTCATGCGTTCTTTCGACGTCAGCGATACAGTATGCCCCTCCACTACCCATTCCTAGTGGAAACTGAAACACATTTTTTATCGTGAACACTGCCTTTAACCTACGTGACTGAATTTGCTCTTCGATGGACGGCTGGTTTCGGCATCTCTCACGGAAATTGTTGTTCCGAATACGATCGCGAACAGATATGCCCAACATTTGCAGCAGACACTTCATTTGAAACACCTCCAACTTGCTGACGTCCGACTTCAAGTCACTCAAAAACGGAAGAGCACCAGGAAAAGACAACGTGACTGTCGAGGCTATAAAAGCAGGCGGAGAAGTCCTGTTGGATTGGAATGATTTAGAATTTATACATACAGAGAAAGTTATAGAACGCGAAATAGTATACATACAATGAAAAGAACACAGAGAAAAGAACATTCTAGTAAGTTCCGGGTTATCGATCATTGCGTGGCGAGTCGAATATCACATGACTCAAACGTGATTTGTCACTTCTGGCATGCTCATGCACCATGGCTTCTGGCGACTAATGCGGCTCATCAGCAGTGTCTCTAGAGCGCGTTTTGATACGAATAATTGTAGGCGAGTCACGACACCTCCTTTCTGAGAAGGACGAACCTGTTCGCTTGTGCGCTGTTACTAAAATATAGCTAACTATAAGCTTTATAGTCGGGAACTTAGTGCCGTATATAGAACCTTTTCCAACGTATTCTTTACCAACTGGCAACCCTTACCGCTTGAGCTCCATGATGAGCTCACAGAATGTGTGCGCTCCAATTATAGTCACGGCAGGTGGTCATTGATGATTTTTTTCATTTCAGAGGACTTTTCTACGGATTGCTCAGTTTCTTCATGTTCATGCATGTGATTCTGATCCTGCTCCTGGTAGTCGCAGTTCGAGCTCTGATAAAGCGTCGTCGGAGACGAAAACGAAGGGAGCCGTCGCCACCGGCCAGAAGTCCTCCAATACAGAGTTCACCACCGGATGTTAGGAACAGACTCGGTCAAAAGGGACAGTCTCAGCGCTCTGGAAGAGAAAACGCAGCCGGAACTCTTGACTTGTGGAGTGAAGCTCCGTCGCAAGGAACACTTGCCAAATCCGTCTCTGCATCGAAGTCAAATCCAATTGTCTAGCTGCAAACCGCAAATGCGTGTTCACCCTACTAAAGAAAGAAAAATTTTCCTACAATGCAAAACGTATAAATTTAGCAATCAGCATTGAAAACAGTCATTTTAAAGATGATGTTCGTGGGTACAAAGTGAGATTCTCGACATTTTTGATGTCATCATCACCCAGTTGAATAAACTCATTGTACATCCGAATATGTCATTTGCTGTGCTATACAGAACCCTCAATGTGTAGCTTGGATGGATTAGTTGGCGCGACAGTAACGATCGAATCTGCCCTGCAGGATAGGGTGCGATAGGCTATGCCGGGTAGAGGGTCGTTTATACTTTCGTCGCTAAGAGGCGCGGCAAGGTGGACTGCGAGTATGGAACTTCGGAGGTCCGTTCTGCTCCTAAACAAATCATGCGTATCGATCAAACGTTATAAGACAGGTAATTGCAGGTATACATGTTTTATCCCTTCGACAGTCGTTTTAGCGTTGGGATCGGGCCCCCGAAGCTCTACACCGCTATTTAGCAAGGTGCAATCCTACAATATCTACCGTGCCGTTCCGCTTCATCAGTATTAAAGAAATGAACTGTTTCATGCCGCTCGGCGGCACGAGTATAAAAGGCCTCTAACTCTGAGAGTTTTGGCCGCGAAATAGCCCACCAGGCTCCGCAGCGGCTCTTGGTGGGCTATCCGGCTCCCGGCTATTTCTCGGCTTCTCACGGAGCGGACAAGAAGTAGCCAAGAAAAAGCCGAGATATACCCGAGAAGTAACTAGAGGTGAACAAAAGTAACCAAGACGCAACCGTCAGCAACTCGCCGAGCCACCATCTGGGGCTGCCAGCGGTTGGGGGGTCCTCCAGAAGCTGGACGAGGTTCATGTACCTAAAACTTGGGTAATTGAACCGACGGAGGTGCCGACATCTGAATCATGGCGTATATCTGCCTGGAGAGCATTACTCCACGGCTATTTCTTTGACGGCTGTTTTGCGGCGAGCATTGTTTGGCGGCTATTTCGCGGCTATTACGCAGCAAGTAGGCATTCCGCGGCTATTTAACGGCTATTTCTTGGCCAAGACTCTCAGAGAAGAATGAAACGGCGGCGCTAGTAATTGAGATCACTTATCGTTTATATCAATGAAGATAACTTCCATATCGGGCATCGGAGAAATTTATGACAGCGAGGTCTGATTGAAGGTGTGGTTCAGTCCTCGCGCTGCCATACCACTAACCGATGTGTATACGAAGACGATGTGCATGCCAAGATGGATCCTGATGTTTGCCATAGCATTTGTGGAGGTCCAGGCCGCCTCGGACGGGAACACTCGCAGTAATGTAAGTTTAGGTGAACAAATTCAGGAGCAAGGTGCATAATGAGGTTCAGGAGCACTGCATAAGCCGCAACCTCCTAGATGCAGTTTCAGCGTCTACAGAACTAGGATTGTGCCCAACTTTTCTCAAGGAGTTCCTCCATTCCTAAACAACAAAGACTTCGACAAGGTGGAGTGGAACAGTGGTAATGAGTCACATCGCTGTCTTTGTCCGACCTTGAGTTCCTTGTTCAAATAAAGGTGGAACCGTGTCCCTGGATGACTAAAAGAAGTGGATTAATGTTGACAGCGGGTGAATAACGGATCTATAGTGGAATAGACGCTTGCCAGGCCGGTTTCTACTGATGGTTGGTCCGCGAACTCTGGTGGTTGTTTCAGATTCACTCGGGGTTGGTCCGAAAACGGCAGCAGTTGAGACTGGAGGAGAAATGCCGGACAACACCAATTGCCAGCATAGCCGTCAAATAATGCATTGTGGTGTGTGGTATGCACTTGCACACACCGCTCCCAGCTACGCCTATGCTGTAATTCACGACCCCCTAACTCAATTCAAGACTAACTGGTCGCAATTCATTAATGAGAATGAAAATTTACTAGTATTGAGGATTTCGGCTGTTATCCGTTAATTTCGAGGTGGAAACTCTCTAGAAATCATTTATAACCATATCTGGACGGTGCTCAGTGGAGGAAATCCCCTGCGTGGGACTAAATCTGTCGTGTATTGGGTATTTCGGGGGTGGAAATCAGTTTACACCCTATTTGGACGGTGCAGCCAGCGGCTGCTCCGTTGCTCAGAGGAGGAAATCCCCTGCGTGGAGGCAAAATCTGTCGTACATCGGGTATTTCGGGGATGGGAATCCGTTTGAAACGTATTTGGACGGCGGCTCAGGGGAGGAAAACCCCTTCGTGGAGGCAAAATCTGTCGTACATCGGGTATTTCGGGGGTGGGAATCCGTTTGAAACGTATTTGGACGGTGGCTCAGGGGAGGAAAACCCCTTCGTGGAGGCAAAATCTGTCGTATATCGGGGGTTAAAATCTGTTCTACTCTGTTTGCTTCAACGGAGGGAGATCCCTGGGTGACGGCCTATTCTTTAAGCGAAAACTACGAAAACTGTTAGAAGGCCTAAGCCATTCATTACTAGTTTCTGCTACTTCCTTTTTTCACGTTTCATATATTTTAGAATTCTCTCTTAGTTCTTATGTTGATCATTCTCTCACATCTTCTTTTAGTAGCGTATCAAATGAACATCTACCTCACAAATAGCGTTTCCGCTATGAATTCGTGGTTCTACCATGATTTGTGGTGGAATCAATAACTTAGGCGTAACATCTGCAGTGTGTTGTGCAGTTGCACCACCAAACACTGCATTTGACGCCTATGTTGGCAATCGGTGCCGTCCGGCATTTCGCGTTTTCAGCAGTTGAGCCTACTGTTGCAACGGGTCTTCCAGGATGAGCTCGCGGACGAGAGGAAACCCCCACGGTTGGACCGGAACATTTCATGGTCCTACCGAAAGCTCCCGCTGTTGAACCGCATTAGGCTGAAAGATAGATTTAGGGAGTCGATTCCGACTCTTCAGTACAAGAATGTGAAGAAAAAACACTTTCTAACTCGCCATAACTTGTCAACAACAGGTTATAACTCGTCAAAATATGCACATCTACTACAACTGTGTACGTTTCTGCTAGGGTGTCCATTTGGAATCACTGCCAATAGTTCGCTACCTCCCAATTTGATAAGTGTCGACATGTGCCGCGTTGAGTGTCAAGGTGCTGCCACGATAGCGCTGGAATACTTTGCAGAGGAGTAGTCCTATCCAGCCCACCCCCCTTTCGGCTCACTCGAGATGTGCTCTGAAATTTTCAAAAATTAGGGCCTTATATCGCCTTATGCTCATCACCGGTGAGGCTGCTTCCCTGCTTCCTTGTCTGTTCAAAGATTCAGTGGCCTACCCCTAGAGAAGGACCGTGTGTGAATGGAAACACACCGATCTCCATTACTTTTATCGATGGATATCGGTGAAGTATCATGATTTTTGTTCACGAGAGCCGAAAAGAGGGTGTGCTGTATAACGCTACTCCCCTGCAGCACGTTCTCCTGCAATAAATTTTCGCGGTACGTGCTGCTGTTTGGACCACGTGTCCCTGCAATAGAGCCTTTCGATGGAAGTGGTCACTCAAGTTGAATGCATATTCGACACTCATTGGATGTAGCGATTGTCTGAGTGATCACAATTTTACTGGATTTTGAGTGTTTCAACAAACATCAACGTGTAAATGCGAATGCAAATTGCCAATGCGGCATGATACCATGGCACCATCCATTAATCCGAGAAGGCGAGTATGGAGCTTCGGGTAACCGTTCTACTCCTAAACAAATCATACGTATCGATCAAACGTGTTTAGACAGGTGATTTTGTCACTACAACAGGCATGTTGTAACGTTAGTAGCCGACCGGTTCCTCGAACCTCTATACCGCTATTCATTGATCCGACGTGATCCTCTGAGAAAATTTGCACCGGCGGCAGACCAACCCTGCCTTGAAGGCTCCTAATCGGTGCCTGCAGGGTGGTGTCTATCCAGAGTTCCTCCACCAGCTATGCCATTGCATCGACCCCGCGTCGGTGTCTCAACAAGGACGCGACGGCTCCCAAACCCGTTTCGAAATTACCTCAAGCCTATCTCTACGGTGCATGATTCGGGCCGCGACGATGCCTGAATCTGCCCCCCCCCCCCCAGAGAAAGCCCCGCCTACGTCCGAACAAGGGCAGAAAGACAGCGTTCACCATGATTCTCGTTTCCACGTTTCCCCCTCAAAACAATGCGTTGACAACCAAGTGTTACCAAAATCACGAAGAAACGGCGAGAAACGCACTAATTCGTCTTATTTCAGTGACATTATTCTAAGGCCTGGACTAGTTGTCCGTTTGGATGAACATGTTCACGGTGGTTGTCACCGGTAAAAAATGGAACTAATCGAAAATGGAAGAATATTTTGGACAAAACAGTATTAGTTAGGGCCCTAAGGAAAGAACGGAGCAATACAGAATAGAGAATTGCAAAATACGGGTCCACAAAAGATTTCAATGTCACAACGAACAGTTCCATTGATACTTAAGAGGCGGGCTGATACTTGAGGATTTCGTGCCCTTCTGGTGCGTTTTTCTCGGTTTCTTCGTCATTTCAGTTCTACTCGGGGGCCAAACAATCGATTTAGCGATTAATCTCAAAATCGAAGATTATCGTGAACACTGCCTTTAACCTTCGCCGGAGTCTGCGGTGAGGAACCACCCTCACTGCTGACAGTGGCGAAAACCGCCCCACCCCCAGCCGTGGGATCCCCTATCCCCCAGCGGTCAAAAATATGCTGGCCTCCGGAGGGGGACTCGTAGTCACCTTCCAGGGCCGGCATCAGAATGCCGAATGAGGACTCGAGTGAGATGAGGCACCTTTTATACCGGCTGTGCATGTGATAAACACATCAGGACGTGATCATTCGCTTTACCATTTTTTTCATGTCTGCCACTGTAGCGGTGGCGTCGCGGTGATATCGCGAAGCTGTTGCGAGGTCCACGCTTCGCTATCGCGGTGCCCTTCATGATTGCGGTGCCGTTGCTGTACTGTTGCGGACAAGTAGGAATATTCCAAGATTCCGGAGCCGTTGCTACAGTGTCGCGGCACGGGCTCGGATCACTGTGCCGTTGCTACATCGGCCCGGCACGGTCTCGGGTTGCGGTGCCGTCCCGCCACGGTCAATGCAAATTTTCTCAGAGCAACGGGTGGGTTGGTCATATCAAACAGCAGCCGACAGCCCGATGCTTCCCCCCCCCCCTGAAGGACGGTGCAGCCGCAGGCTCGACTTACTTGACTGAATCGGTTGGCTTTCGCCTGACGCAGTCATTCCGCATCTTCACCGAAAGGTGCCGTCCTACTAGTCAGCCGTGCCCATTTGTCACGGTCTTCAGACACAATTGTATCCAACTGTTACTATTCCATTTCCTGCGAAATAAAACATCGAGTCTGAACTGCCTTTCGATGCCGAGTGACTTCAAATCCTCTTTAACCACATCCGTCCAGAACTTTCGCCTACGCCCAGGTGGCCGTTTCCAGACAGGATTTGGAAGCATTCTTAGAGTGTGTTGTACGAGACGATCCGGCGTTCTTCTTAGTATATGCCCGAACAATCGGAGTCGACTCTCCGTAGCTGTTTGAGATGGCGTTGAGAGATGCTGGCACCTCTCTCGTGTCTAGCGTTGATGTACTGCATCGATTTCCTGCAAAAGCTGACATAAAATCCGACAGGTGTACAAACTGCTGCTGTTGTTCCTTTGTTCATGTCCTCGATAAACCGAACATATAGCCTAGCTCCCTCATCTTAAGCCTGTCGAAGTAGGGCTCATCGGGCTTTCAAAATCTCCTTATCCCTGTTATATTTTGTCGTAAATATGCAAAATTGTGGCTTGTGGCCAGAGAATCCATGAACTCCCTTGGAATGGATCCACAGGTGTTATGGACCAGAGGCCTTAGTGTGCCGGACGGCAGTAACTTTATGCAATCTATGGGATACTTTCGTGATATAGTTATGCACGCTTAATCGCTCGAACGTTCCCTGTTAACACTCAATCGTCTGCTGGGTTGAGTAGCAGCAGGGCACCAACGGGCAGGTACCAATAGACTTCTATATACACCCAGAGCCGCAGGCTCCACCGTCCGAATAGGGTTCAGACTGGTTTCCACTCCCGATGTGCCCGATATATGATAGACTTAGCTTTCATGCAGGGGATTTCCTCTCCTTAGCGGCAGTGCAGCCGCAGGCTGCACCTTCCTTCAAGCACAGTCAGGCTCAAGCTGTGATGATCACAGAGGGGATGGGGCAGCTTCGAGCACAGGGGGGGGGGGTGTCGCAGCCGTTGACCACCACCAAGAAAGTTGATTTTCAGCGGCGAAAAAAAACAAAATTGAATAGACTAGAGCGGTATTCAAAACATACTCCAACTTAGCCTAAAAAATAGAAAGAATAGCAATTTTCATGAAATCATCAAATATCCTTAGAGCTTCTGTTGATCTGAAGACTCACGCCCACGACCCACCTGGGAATTAGCATCGATTCCCAAGCCAGAAGGAGAATGTCGCACAAAATTTTCAAGCCTGCAGGGAGGGGGCCGCACCGCTAACGTATCAATCACAGCGCCGTGCCTTACCCTACCTTCAATGGAGGAAAACCCCGGGATGTCGGCTGCTGGTTGAAGACGATTATAAATTGCCACCGGCACAAAATTCTCACGGCAAACAAAATTGATGATACCCAATTGATAAAGGGTAGGGTATAAAAGAAATAAAAGCACGCCCATGCCGATCACTTTTTCCGCAGGGCTACCGTAACCATTCTTGAACAAAACATGATAACGAATGTAAACACACGCTCATAACATGCGGGGTATAAAAGAGCGGGGGAGCGGTATGCATTCATTCACACACCGCTCTCCTCGAGAAGCCACTGGCGAGTGGCTGAGGAGGTCGAAATCGTGCAAACATGTTTGTTGGCTATTAAGATGTGCTCATAACCATGCTGACACTTGGAAAAATTTTAAAGGAGGGTTACGGTAGCCCTGCGGAAAAATGATCGGCATGAGCGTGCTTGTAAAAGAAATTGAGAGCGGTGTGTTTTCATTCACACACA
Organism: Aplectana chamaeleonis; assembly: GCA_029168955.1. Lineage (NCBI taxonomy): Eukaryota > Metazoa > Nematoda > Chromadorea > Rhabditida > Cosmocercidae > Aplectana > Aplectana chamaeleonis. Next base: position 1,188,238 of record JAPDOI010000053.1, read on the forward strand.
GTCATTCTCTGGAGGTGAGCGGCTGGAGCTGAACACTTTTGGAATTAGGGAAACAGCCTCACCGGTGATAAAGATAACACGATATTGGGGTGTACTGATGGAAAACTCTGGCAAGAAAAACTACTTCACTTCCGTGAGAATTTTGTGCCGGTGGCAAATTATAATCCTGTGCTGGTTGATATCCACAACCCACCCAGGCTGAGATTCATGAACGCAAATCGTGGGCTAAAGTTGGGTTTGCCTTCAATGATTGCGTACTATTTCCATCGCAGACCCAGTTGTAGCTAATGTCGTTGTATCATACCGCACTAGAAATTGGTTTCGCGTCGACATTTCTCCTCCAGTGCATCAACGGGCAATGCTCCTTCGTTCATCGTGATGTCATGAGTGTCTGGCCGGCACTGCACTGCTGTCGCAGCGAGCGAGTTTGAACTACCAGTTGTTTCCAGGAGAAGCACTTCGACATGTTGCAACAGGATGCCGTCGAATTCAATGCTGTAGGGTTACTTGGAGACGAAAAATGCCAGTCGTTGAACATCTCAGTTCGGTACACTACAAGGCGTGCACCGGAGCTGGGAGATGAAGCCTCATATTACGTGAGTTTGGTTACAACCACTGATGCAGTTGTAAAAATCTAGGAAAAACCTTGCTTTCGTGGGCTCACAGGCATCAAGGATGAGCGGAATGAAAATTTTCAATTTCGGAAATCTGAATCCGGAAATCGGGAAAGCACTCGGAATTCCGGAAAGCGGAATTCGGGATTCGGCACTCGGGAATTGTAATACTACGGAAAATAGTTACCGGGCTTTTTTTTAGTTCGGAATTGCGCATTTATTATTGACAGTTTTGACGGCAATTTATAGATCACTCTGTAATCCGGATAATTCTTGAATCTGTGTGAATGTTTGATTGGAAAGCGCACATTGACGAGGAAGGCGTCTGGGAGTTGAGAAGGAACACCCACAAAGCCGTTAAAAGTGCGTATTGGGTTTTCCCATCTCTGCCCAAGACCGCAACAGAGCGAGGTGAGGCCATCGAGGCAGAGGGGGATGTTCTACTGCGTCGGTTACACCAGTTAAATGCAGTGTCCACGATAAATTTCTTCCTCAATTTTTGTCCGGAAATCGAAAGTTTAGGGTCTCATTGGAGCACTGGGGTCTAAAGAACGAACGAAAATGAGCCCGAGAGAGCTCCATACGGCTACGAAGTCCGCTCGCGCTAGCCCTTCCGCTCGCGGTCGAGTTAGCCGAGGGACACTTTGATCCGCTTCTACATTAGCCTTGGAGCGCGAGCGCGGCTGAGTTTTAGCATTGGGACGCATTTGCGCACGCTGTCTACTTCAGGCCCATGCCCGCGCAACTCATTCATCGTTGAAATGTGGCTTTCAAGAAGAAGAGCTGATTTTGGATGTTTCGCAGCGTTTTTCATGATTCTTTCTTCACTGATGAAACAGTTAGACTCTTAACCTTCGTTTTCTGGTGGAAACTCGAAAACGATTTTCATCGTGTACACTGCCTTTAGAGGCAGTGTTCACGACAAAATTGTTTTCCACCAGAAATTCACCAGAAATCGAATGTAGCGAGCCATAGGTAGCCGCCCATGACGGCCCTCAGACTTTTATGCGCTATGTACAAGCCACCCATTCCTTGTTGGCCACTGGGAGAGTGGGCGATCGGGCATATCCCACCCAAAGTTGAGGGCCGTATAGGGCTCTCTATAGGTCGCTTTTAGCCGTTTTTACCTTTATTGTTGTAATGGACCTCGGTACATTCGATTCTCGATGGAAACTCCAAGACTGTTTTTTTTTCGTGAGCACTGCCTTTAGAGGAAGTGTGCACGATAAATCCTGGATGTTGAGTTCCCGACAGAATATGATAGCTCAAGAGCTCACTGCGACAGCAGCATCAGGAAGAACTGCGAAAAAAGACGAGAAAGCGCTTTTTTCCGCCCAAGCAGGACCTCTTGTTTGACGTCATATTTTTGAGTGTAAAGGTGGACCGGTAGGAATGAATGAAGTCTTTCCATGTAATAACGTGATCCACCTTATCCACGGCTACTTATCGAAGCCAATACCTTTGCTAACCGGCTGCTTACGTGTGCAAGCTTCTTCAGAGAGGATTAGTTTGGGAGGCGGGGTGGCCCAATGGGCTGACTGGCCCACGCAATTTTCACCCACTTCCCGATGGCTTTTCGTGATTTTCTTTTCACAGATTTCTTCGGCAGGTCCCAAAGCTAACGTCTCAGTGAATAAACCAGAGATTTTTCCATCGCGAACACTGCCTTTAATCACGCCCATTTGGCGGCCAAAAAGCCGTGTCAAATATCTTGTAAAATGACTGTCGCGCCTATCCATAACAAAGACGATGCCGAGGGTTGTGCAGATTATCAAGGAATCAGTCTGTTGTCAATCATTGGTAAAGTGTTCAAGAGGATTATTCAATCCAGACTCCTACGTCATCGGGAGCATACCAGTCGCGAAGAACGAGCAGGAATCCACCCTGGTCGAGGCTTCAGCGACCAATTATTTGCACCTCGTCAACTTATGAAGCAAAAGATTCGCTGTAAAATGCGGGTTCTTATCAGTTTCGTAGACTTCAAGCCGGCATTTGATAGCGTACAATTTCCAGCCCTATAGACATCGATGGAATGCCAGAACATGAATAAAATATGTGAAGCTTCTGCAGGAAACTTACAGCAGTTTAACTACTCACACAACCCATCGCTCAGAGCAGGACCGGCTCCTCTCGATTGAGGAGTCACCGCCCGGAAGGCAGCCGAGAGACGAAACGCAATCACGATTCTTGTTCGGTCGCTATAGCAGTCTCGGCTTCAATCCAATTGCTCTCGATGTGCTATCGCGAGACGTTGAGAGGAGCAGGATTTGTTATTTTTAAGTGATAACGTGCCCGTCATGCGACAAGCGGGTATAAGAGGCGACTCGTCTCATACAGACGGGTGAATGGCCTTTCAGGGCTTCTCCTGAGAGGTGATTGCGGATCTCTCTCTAGCCCTCATCAGAGAGTGGTCCATCCACTAAGTTCCACCCAAACAATACGCAACCAAATAGTGACAGATGGGTGCAGAAAATCCACCCAACGGATTCATCTGCCACCGTCTGCTTGCGTCCGCAATCCACCCAGTCGATGCCGGTGTTATACGTGCACACTCGGGCAGGGCCACTGCACTCCGGGTCGGTTTTACGCCTGAGCTCAGTCGGTTTCCCGACCAAGTTTGGGGAGGGCCTCCAGAGGACGAATTCGGCTTCGCAAGGGATCCCTCATCGCCTGCGGTGGGGAAGGCTTTTTCATTACGGACGATGCCGAGATCTCATCCTCGTTGCGGCCTGGGGCATGATTAACTTCCTTGCCCTCAGGCTGTAACGAGTACCTTATCTTCGTGGAGGCTCCATTCTTCTGAGAAGAGACAGGAATAAAGAAAATCAGCACTTGGGGGAATTTGAAAATTCGTCCGGATAGCAATCTCAGTTGGAAATGCAATTGGGTATTGTTCCGAGCAGAATCGCGGTTAGCCGGGCGGCCAAATCTGTCGCCCGAATAGATAGCTGATTTTCGCTTGAAGTGGAGAGACAGCGTCACGTTGCTCTCCGCGTCCGCTAAAAGCGGCCATTTGTCTGAGCAGTCGACTTCCACAGAACTTGTTATGGAGGAAGCGTAAAGCACAGTGGAAGGTTGAGAAATAGAGATCAGCCCCGAAAAAGTCATGGTTGGAGCAAACCGAAGCGGATCTGAAGCTCTGAAGGTACGGTAACTCTAATGCTGCATTCATTGCTGCAAACCGAACTGATTGGAACCGTATCGTTCGAACCGCACGAGCTCCTATGGCACCTACAGCTGTGTTGATTGAGAAGCCATTCCGCTCCGCCAGCTAACGGGATGAGTGAGTGAATGTAGTCTGTTGGGCGTTATGGTATCCATGATATAATTTATGTTACATCTCTTCGCAAGCGAATAAGTGGTGTTACGATTTTACAATTCCAACATGATTCGAACACTGACAGGACTCGCGTATTCGATTTTCGAACACAAATAGAGACTCTCTCGCAAGCTGAGAGGGTGAACAATCCGATAAATTTCAAATTATTTCCGCAATTCGCTCCAGGCTCCGTACCTCTTTTTTGGAAATCCGCAAGCGGAATTCCGAGGCTTGGGAATCTGCGGAAATCGGTATAAGGGAATCGGTGAAAGGAATTGCGCTCATACCTGGTAGACGACAACTCAATGAATTTGACCCCGTGGAAGATACTCAGACAGTCGGGGCTTAATACGTCGGCACAATACCGTTAGTACAGTGCTTCTCGATGCTAAATTCCGGTCCGCAATTGCGTCTCGACACGCTTTGCGGCCGCACGCGCTCGAGTGATTCGAGTTTTCAGCGCCAAAGCCGACTCGATATGGCTTTTTTATGCAGTTTTCCCCAGTTTTGTTTAGTTTCCAGTTTCTGAAACCCACCTAGAGTCAACAGATCAGCGGCTGCGGCGCTGGAAGCTCTTCTGACTTGAAAGCGCGCGGCCGCAAAGCGTGTCGAGACGCGATTGCGGACCGGAATTCGGCCCAGAGAAGCACAGTACGTCAAGGCAAACCAGGCGAACTAATGCACGTTGTGGGCAGGAGCTGCTGGTTGCAGCAGCATATCCTCCCAACGTATGCTGGTGTACTAACGCTCATTATCGACAGATTTTGGACTGCCACCCTTCTTACCGGTGTTGGGTATAATTCTTGTCACGGCCAGCAGCAAGGAGGCCAACCTCGCCTCGGTCCGCAACAAGGATATCATCTTCATCACGGTTTACAGCGAGGAGGCTATCCTCGCGATGGGCCATAGGGATGACCCCTCAGCGTTTAAAATTAACGTCCGAAAAGTGACATGAGGTCACCGCCTCGGACTGGCCTCAAACGGCCAACTGCCCCCTCAGCGAGACTGGCTGCCTTATATACCCGCCGCCGTCGTACAAGACGATGCTGCGATGTTCATTCGTAACAGACAAATCAATGGAGGAGAGTGTCAGCAGACAGTAGGAGAGAGGGGCTAGCAATATCACGCGTGCCACGATAAACAAAGCGTTGGTACGCCAGCACAAGCAACAGGAGCTCCTGGTTGTTGCCAGCATATCCTGCTGTTACCAGCAGCTACAGCACAGGTGCTGCCGATTCTTTTGTGCCGGCGTACTAACTGTATTGTGCCGATGTACTAAGCCCCGACTGTCCGAGTATGTGGCTGTGAGTGAAAGTCGAATTATAGAGCTGTCATATGGATCTTCCTGATCGCTCTGTTGAGCGAGTTTGGTGTCGAAGAGAGCCAATTTACCGAGCCGCGGGTTGGATAAAGGTGACTCAACTTGAATTGCCAAGCATGCCGAACCTGATTCGCACTAACCATTTCGTTGTTTCAGAATGCGCTAAGTAGCAACTTGAGGAGGATGAGAGACAAGACGATAAAGGACGAGCGATTGGAGTAAGTTATCATCGAATGATCCTTGTAGACCAGTTTGTCAACTTCAATTCGTCTCTCATCAACTCACAGAGTGGTGCTGCATGCTCCTGTGGCATATGCTCAGAAAAGTAGCATCAAGGGTAGATGCAGACTGCACAGAAGTAGAGAAAAACTCTGCTTCTCTTCTCAGTGTCCGTCTATTTCTGATTTGGATGCTGCTCCTCAGATTCGCTAGAGCCATCCTCTGTCGCGAGCCTCGTCAGAATTGAACGTTAGCAATTTTCAAATTGGTGTGCAGCGCTTCAAGCAACGCTGCTGTCCTTTGGATAGTTTTGTCGGCTTCTCTGCATCACCTTTGAGCTTCACAGAGCTACTCGGCAGTAGCTTCAGAACATTGTCGGATGTCGCCCTCTGTGACATCGTTGTCCGAACCAGTCAGTATGGTATACGAAGTTTGTGCTCTACTTCCTTAAAGGCAGTGTTCACGATGAAAAAATCTCTGGTTTTCTCACAGAGACGTGAGCTTTGGGACCTGCCGATAAAAACAGTGAAGAGAGAATCACGAAAAACCATCGGGAAGTGGGTGAAAATCGCATGGGCCAGCCAGCCCACTGGGCCACTCCGCCTCCCAAACTAATCCTTTCTGAAGAAGCTTGAACATGTAAACAGCCGGTCAGCAAAGACATTGGCCCCGATAAGCAGTAGTTGATAAGGTAAATCATGTTATCTCATGGGAAGACTTTATTCCTTGACACCGGTCAATCCTTACATTCTCAAAAATATGACGTCACACAAGAGGTCCTGCTTAGGCGGAAGAAGGCGTTTTCTCGTCACTTTCTGAAGCTCTTCCTGACGCTGCTGTTACAGCAAGCCCTTGATCTATCATAATCTGTAAAAAGCTGAACATCCAAGATTTACCGTGAACACTGCCTTTAAAGGCACAGTCCAACCTCAGAATCGTTTCCCGGTTCTAATGCTTGCCTTGAAAAGAATTTTGCGCCGATCACAATAGCTCTAAAGAATTTCAAGAACGAAGTTATGGGCTCCCAATGATTGTAAATTTGAACAGAGAGGATTTTGTGGACGAGCTGTATCAGTTTTATTTTTCTTGCCATTCACACTCATAGCCCTGAAGCAGACCACAATACAATGAAAGGCCGATAAAAAAATGATGAGCGTACATAGATTTTGACTGAGATCGATCGCGCGTCTCACCCCTATCACGATTCAAAAGATGTCGGTGGGCGTAACCAATTTTTTCTTTTCAGAGAGCGTTGTCGGCTTTTTCCTAGCTTTTTCTGGCTAATTTGAGCGTACTGAAATTCGCGCTTGGCAGGGTTGCTATACACGACGAGCGAATCCTATTGTCAAAAAAATACCCCTGATGGTAGACTGTACATTCAAAGGCAGAGTCCAAGTTACAAATAGGAAATTGCGACTCGAGATGAAATTTGAGACGACGCGTGAAACCACTACTTTTTGTGTAGAATTCCGTCAAGCAAGTACGCTAGCTCGGGTGAAAACTTGTCCGATCTGTTATTTTGATCCACCGGGTTCGAACCTTGGTCGATTGCGTTGCAACGTGCATCCTCCTCACGGCACCATTGTGCTCTTTGAAACCATTTTCTGAAATTCATCGTAGAAGAGAGAGCGGGTTACGTTCAGTGCGAAGGCTTTGCCCCTCACGGGGATCGAACGATCGTGACGTTGCTCGAATGCGTTCAATACTTGGGCGCTACCCATTTCAGGTAACCAAACGGTTCTGCCCCCACACAGCGGTCTGCTTTTTGATTGTTCGACGTCAGCTGAAAGAGCAACTCAGCACAAAACATCTCAGAAGGCCATCCTAGCTTGATGGGGGTTTACTATCGACCCAACTCATATCGCACACAGAACATTAACAAATTATGCGTGCAGTTCGGGAAGATGAACAAGAGAAAGGGCGGGGTACGAGAGGGCAACACCACTGCATTACGAAATATTATTATTATTCGGAAAGACGACCACATGACCTGCTCATGTAGAGTTCACATAATAATTTTAGTCTGATGAATAGCGAAGGTTGATCACCCCGCGAGAATCGAAACCCCATTCTCCGATGGGGCCGGCGACCCGACACGGCCACCCGCCTCGTCCATGCGTCAGACTAAATCGGGAACGAAAACCATACATAACTGGCTAATCACAAATCAAGCTGTATTACAGTGCCTAATTGAAAATCTTCTGAAAACACGAAGCTTTTCACCGAGCATAAACGAAGAGGGACGAAAAATTCTATCCGGCTGTCGAAAAATGGCAACTGACGCTGTGGCATTAAGACAATCCGTGACGCAGATAGTGCTCTCGTCGCGGGACCCACCGTGTCTCAGTACCCTTTTGGGAGTAATAGTATGACGTTTTTCCCACAGCTGGCCCTTTTTTCTCTCCTCTATCTCAGCAAGCTCAGCTGTACCTTGAAGGCAGCGTTCACGATTATTGTTGTTGTTGTTGTTGTTGCCCATCATCCACCATACACACTGATCCTGGATTCAATTTTCGGCATATTGACCACGTCATCAAAGCAACATTGCTGGGATCCTCTTCTTTGGAGGATCCCTGAGTGAACCTTTTTCCACCCTGTTTTTTTATTTTTTATTTTTTTAATCTTTTTTTTGATTTTTTTATTTTATCTTATTTTTTTAATTCGTTTTCTTTTTTTTTACTTTTCAAATTCATTATTGCATAATTAAAGTGGCAGGAATTGGGCTAGTTCCACTGGTTTGAGCCAGAGATCTTCTATTGTGAGGTGCGTTGGCTTTCCAGAGCAAGAGAACATGTGAGGTACTGTGTGTTCCTCAAGCCCGCAGTCAGGGCAAACTGGATTATCGGCTGCTCCAATTTTATGTAGATACCATTGCGTTTTCGAATAGAAACCGCTCCGGAGCTGAGATAGCGCTGCCCGACTTGGTCTTGACAAAGTCTCCTCCTCTTTAGCAATCCTCGGAGGCGGTCCACTTAGCAAGGGGGAGTTCATTGTAACCAGGAACTCCTTAACAAACTCTTTGTGCACTTCTTTGCGAATGCTTTCCGCGTTTCCTGGCCTGACCAATATTGGCTTGATCGTTCTGACATGCTTTCTGATCTGTCTTGGTGGTTCTGGTTTCTTCATCATGTCGTGTGAGGGATGTTCTGGATCAAGTGCCGCAACCGTTCGATATTGAAGCGTCAACATCTCATTATGAGCTTTGACTGGCATGATTCCCGTGTCATTGCTGAGGTGGGTAGTGCCAGCCATCGCCAGGCTTCCCGTCGCGGTCCTCAAGGCTGCATTTTGACAGGCTTGTAACCGATCCCAGTGAGTCGACGCAATGAGAGGGCTCCAGGCTGGAGCAGCGTAGGACATCACGGATTTTCCGGTGGCGCGGTAGGTCAGTGTGAGCAGCTCTTTGCTTTGTCCCCAGTTTCTTCCTGCCAACGCTTTCAGGAGATTCGCTCTTTTAGCCGTTTTCTTGCGAACATCTTCCGCATGTAATCGATCCGTCATCATAGTGTCGAAATGGTAGCCGAGAATTGTCGGATTTCTTTCGTGTGTGATTTGCATCCCATTTATGAACACTTTCGGTACGTATCTCGCTTGAGCAGAATGTGTTGTTAGAAGAGAGACAGTGGTCTTCTGGAGCGACAGTTGAAGATGTAGATCTTCCAGGGCCTTTGTTAGCTTCGGGAGATATTCGTTCAGACGCTTCTCGCAAGTTTCAATATCCGGATCTGACGCCACCAGTGTTAGGTCATCCGCATATCCGACTAGACGTGTTTCTGGAAGGGGTGTCGGGAGATCTGCTATGTAGAATGAGAACAGGAGCGGAGATAGAACCGCACCTCGCGGTACCCCGGAGCGTACCAATCTTACTTTCGAAAACTGGCCTCTAAACTCTGTCCGTATTGTTCTGCCTTTCAGGTAGCTAGAAATCCATCGGGCTAAACCTCTCGGTAGGGATGACTCAGCAAGCTTTTGACTAAGGATGGAGATAACCACAGTGTCATACGCTTTCCTCAAGTCGAGTGCAACCATAATTGAGCGGCTAGGCGGTCTCTTCTCGTTTAACCCATCTGTAGTGAATCCGGTGAGTTCGACCAACGCTGAGGTGGTAGAGAAACCTTTCCGAAAACCATTCTGCCATCCAGGGATTCGCAGGTGCGTCTCCAGTGTAGGAAGAATGGTTCTTTCAAAAGTGCGTGCCATAGATGAAATTATCGAACTAGGCCTGTAGCTGTTCAGATCTTCTGCAGGTTTCCCAGGCTTCAGGAGTGGGAAAATTCTCGCCTCCTTCCACGACGCCGGGATCAGTCCAGTTGACAGGGTTCTGTTGGAAAGGGCTCTAAGGCACTCCCGAAAAATTGGTCCTGAATGTTTGGGCATTACAGGGGCCACACCACTTGTATCCAACGCTCTAGACGGCTTGTATTTCTTCAAGGCGACGTCGATGAGGGCTGTCGAAATGATGGGAACGTCTTCTCTCGGAAAGTTTTTGATCCATCGGAAGGTCCTTCGTGACGACTTCATGCTTTTATGAGGGCATGGCGAACTGAACTGTTTGCATAAAAGGTTGGCCGCATTCTTGTTTATCAACGGTTTGCCTTTATGCAAAATTTAGATGGGATTGGGTTTCACTGAACGGCCATCCAGAGCCTTCATGGTCGCCCATAGATTCGAAGAGTTTGTACGATGATCTATGCCTTCCACGAAAGTTCTCCATGTCTGCTGTTGGTCCTTCCTCACTTCATCAGCGATTTCTCTGTTCAGCTCAGGGATCCTAGTGTTCGTCGGGTCCGTTCTTCTAATCGAGTCTCTTTCACATATGAGGTCCTTAGCGGAGTCCGACAGTCCCGGCATAAAAGCCTCACGTCTGCCCTTAGGGATAGATTGTGACGTTGCTGTCCTTACGGCCGATGCGAGAAATCGATCCATTTCCAGTGGTGTGGCCCGGAAGTCGAAATCCGCCAATTGTTGTTCCAGCACTGACAGAAATTCGGGCAAATTCGCCTTTTTGAAGTTCACGAAAGTGTTCCTCGGTGACGAAGATATAAGGGCCTCGCTTCTGAACTCCATCAGGATGGGAAGATGGTCACTTGCGTCTGTGTTAACAGTGTCCCAAACAGGGATGTGCATTTTCCGTTTACCGATTTACCGATTTTCCGGAATTACCGGTGTTTTTCGGTAAATTTTGATTTACCGATTTACCGAGTTTTTCTCGGAATTTACCGAAATGTTTACCGAAAAGAAAAATTGGGTGTTTTTTGCCCAATCAGCCTTTTTCTTACTCGTATTTCACTGCTCTGCTGAAGTTACGGCATGCCTTTAGCGCTTTATCCATCTTCATCCTTCTTTTTGTGACTCTTTTTTTAGTTCGTTGGCTTACCTTTTTAAGGTTCAAACGATCTCTTCACCTTTTGTTTAACGTGCTTCTCATCGAGATTCTACTCCGAAAAAAAAATATATTTTATACAGAAATGTCAACAGCTTTGCAACGCAGCAGAATCTTGAAGCAGATATTTCAGGAACTGGAAAATTCTTTTCGGAGCCCCCGGACACAACACTGAATCCACTGCAGTTCTGGAAAGACTCCATTGTGAAATTATCGTACCCGCACCTTTCCTCACTCACCGATAAGTACTTTAGCGCGCCTCCTGGCACAGTTGAGGCGTAAAGAATGTTTTCCTCAGCTGGCCTGATTTTGAGTGACTACAGAAAGGCCTCGACGAGAGACAATTTTGAAATGTTACTTTTTCTCAAAATCAACGTCCTGCTGATCAGGTTCAACCTTTAAGCCCAGTTTAATATGTAAAACTCACTCATTATTTGCACTAGCCTCATGCACTCTTGAAAATGATACATAAATATTATTGATCATTTGTGCTATCGTGTAGGATGGGTACCAAAGTCGACGTCAGAATCTTTACCGAATTTTCCGTTTTTACCGTATTTACCGAAAAAAAATTTCGGTAAAAAGTTCCGGTTAAAAAATTTACCGAAAAGAATTTTCCGCACACCCGTGGTCCCAAACTGCTGACGATGCTAGGTCCTGTGAGCACAGCGAGAGGTCCGGTGACGAGGTTCTTCCATACGTCGGCTTCCTAGTAGGGTGATGGGCATCATTGAGAATGACAAAATTCGACTGCGCTATCTCCTCCTCGAGGTCCTGTCCACGTTGGTCCTCTTCACCCTCTGACCATAGAGGACTGTGCGCATTGAGATCTCCCATGACGACTGTGGGTTTCCCGCATGTCAGGAATTGGGCGATAGACAGCTCGTATGCGGGTGGGCATGAGGACCTAGGCGGAGAGTAGAGATTGTGAATGTGCACAGATCCAGCCTTCGTTTCCACAGCTAAGGAGATGCATTCCGTCGTACCATCTCTAGTTCCTGGACTGATCACACTACACTGTAAGTTGTTTCTGACCAAAAAGGCCACACCTCCTCCAAAACTCGTTCGGTCATTTCTCAGGCATGTGTAGCCTCGAACCACCGGTGATCCTTGATTGTGATCCAGTTTAGTCTCTTGAAGTCCCACAATGTCAGCTCCTATGCGGTGTGCGAGAGCTTCTAATTCCGCTGACTTGTTGCGAAAACCATTTATATTCCACTGCATCATCTTTAGAGAGTCGGGACTTGAACGCTGAGGTTGATATGTCGGTACGGAGACGCAGTTAGGGCACACGTATGAGTTGTCCGCATCCTTGAAAGACTTGAGACCGGAGCATTTCTTCACATGAGTCCATTTCCTGCATTTGCTACATTGAACGCTCCCTGCAGCGGCTGAGGCACCACACTGGGTGCAGGGCCATCGAATCCGGCGAGGGGGTCCAGGGTTTGCTTCGATTCCGACACGGATGAGTAGGCAGCGGATCAGCAGCGCCGGTTTATGCTGACCCGTAACCGAAAAAATTGGCTCCAGAACTCGTGAGAAGTGAATTCTGGGAGGTATAGTTATGGATCTTTGACTTCGGAAGGATGGCGGCCATTGTAGACGACTTCTTCTTACGCGTAAGCTCTTGCCAACAAGTAGGCGATCCTCCATAAGAGCCCTCGTCGACTTTCCACAGTGAAATGATAGGCGAGAAGGATCCTAGGCTCCCAGAGTCGAAAGAACGGTAGAAAACGAGCTAGGAGCGGCAAAATAACGGCTGCAAACAAGCGTTTTGGTGCCCCAGACACGCCTGGCGCCCCAGATCCGCCCCCTCGGAATCAACAAATGAATATTCAGATTACAGGAATGATCAAGTGAAGGAAGTGCTGATAAGTGAGCTGATCACTTCATTGCACTGATAAGTATCATCCTTCTAGCGGTCAATTCCTCCACGCTCAAAAATCGACGTGAACAAGAGAGGGCCTATTTTTGCTCAAAACGCGTCTTTCGTGTCCTTTCAAGCATGCCTTGCTATATAGGGCACCAGACCTTCCGTAAGCCGTGGAGATATCGGAAGTGAAATTTATCGTGAACACTGCCTTTAGTTGTTCATAGTCGGGTCTCTCTTGCTGAGAAGGCGGGCCATGAAAGGTGCAATGGACTAGATTCCTCACTGCTGGAGGGGCGTGTCGCGAGCATGAGTGGGTGGGGTGATCTTCTTGACTTTTTCCCAGACTGACAGATACAGTATTTCAGGCGCGCCTTGCAGTGTATCCTTGATAGATACGATGAGATAATGATTATCACGACTACGGTTGTTACCACACGACAACGATCACGGAAGGAGAATGGTGATTCTCACTTTCATTTTCGATCGAATTAAGCGCATGTAACGACCTCGTCGTGATTGAAAAATGGGAAGGGTTCCGCGCAGGCGTTCCATTAAGGAATGCCCTACAGCTTTGCCATTGCGCACAGGACTAGGTTTTACTGATCTAGCTCTTCTGCTGCTATATCAGTAAGAACTAAGAAGGCCGTGTCAGAAAATTCTTTCCAGAAATCAAGACAGTTGAATCTATGACTACGAAATCAACAACAACTCGAATCACCAAAGATGTCTTACTGACCAATGTAAATTCTATTGTCAAGAGTGAGCTAGATGACCACCCTACTAGCACGATTTAGACTACTGAGGACGTGAATGGTGGAACCAGCCAAATGCATCAATTTCAAAGCATGACGGGTGAGGATAGTGGAATGGAACCATCCCAACGAGGTGCAGCAGAAACTTCAGCTGCGCCACAGTCGGGTATGCTATTCCTCACTATTGTATTCCAAACTTGAAGTATCAGAAAGAATGTATGCATGCCTCGGAGAAAGTGTCTCGTTAGTTTTCTAAATGGGCTGAACAACAGAGATTCTTCCAAGCTGAAGCATGTCTTCATATTTATGTATCCCGAACGTGCACAGAGTTTTCTGAGACAACCTCAATAGTACTGTTAAATGCTTCAGCGGGATCTCGCAACAGCGAACGCCGGATGTTCCAGTCGGACACAGAGCACATGGATACCGAGCAACAAATTGATGAACCTTCAAAATCCAAGGATAAATCGAAGCAGTACGCGGTCGAATGAGCTGTCGTAGTTAGGCGACGTTTTCGATAAATGCTGACCATTATGATGAGGATCATCTTGAGGACGTTTTCGTGCATCTCATGCATCTTGAGGACGTCTTTGGGCGTAAACCGACTGAATGAACGACCAGCCGACCTATCGACTGACTGACTGGTTGAATAACTGAATCTGACTGGATGGCTGGCTGACTAACTGTCTGAGCAACTGACCAACCTACTAGGCCGAACTCATGAATGCGTGTGGTTGAGGTAGGGGTGAAGGTATGATGGCCTAGAAGGCGGTCCGCCAGGACGCTGGTCGATAGTTGGCAGACTATTGACCACTACTTGGCACTCGCGCAACTGGGCAATCACTTGCAATGCGGTCTGCCAGTCTCTTGGCAGACCGATGAATTGGGGTGGGTCCCTCACCGCAGATCGTTGCGTAGGAGATCGCCTACGCAACGGTCCTAGGTGAGGCATCCACCCCACCTCCCCCTAATTTTCCCTCAGCTGCCAAAAATATGCTGGCCTCTGTAAAGTGACTTCAGGTCACCTTCCAGGACCGGCATCAAAGTGCCGAGTGAGCGCTCATTAAAGTGAATTGCCTTATATACAGGATGGGACTATCAATGAAATCAGTGACTAAACTATAACATGTTTAACGTGACGAGTCGTTAACTCTCTCAAAAGCCAGCCATGTGACGATTCGGCGCCAATCGAATGCCACTGGGAGGTTAAGCGCCAACCGAGTGTCGATTGGTTGATAACTGCTTTTTCGTGCGCTCGGTTGATTCGGGGTGTGGTGGCCAATGCCAGCTAAATGCAGGTTGTCACGCAACTTTCAGGCAACTGGCGCATTTTTACCAGCGGTCTGCCGCTTGCACTATTGAGATGGCAAGGATGAGCCAGCTGTCGGCCTCGTTATTTTCAATTGCCAGCTAAATGCCAGTTATCACTCAGTTGTTAGGCAACTGGCACATATTCGCCAGCCGTCCGCTGCTGGTAATACCTGAAATGACGAGTGTATGCCAACAGCCAGTTGCCATCCAGCCGTTGAGCAACTGGCAAATTTTTAAAAGCTCTCCGTCTGCCGCTCCCATTATCTGAGCACATGCTCTCATGAACTATCCCCCTGGAAGACAGCTGTCTGCCAGACTGACTGACTGACTGACTGACTGACTGACTGACTGACTGACTGACCGATCGACCGACCGACCGACCAACGGACTGCCTGACTGACTGACTGAATGTGATGTGGCACTTCACCATGACTGTTTTAGGCCCCGGTCAGAGCTGGTGCTAAGGCCCCGGTCAGACTTCGTCGAAAAACCTGCTGAGTCCGACTGAGTCCGAATGAGTCCGGGGTGGAAAAACCTGCTGAGTCTGACTGAGTCCGGTTGCCCCCAGCGCCAACCAGTTCCTCTGCGAAACACTCAATCGATAGTCACCGGCAGCAGTAGGTGGGGCAGAGCGCAGACGACGAGAGTCGAGATGCGGCGGGAATCGGCAGGTCGCAGTCGGCCGAAAAAAATGCACCCAAATCACGTGAGAAACTCCTATATCGACCGGGTGGGGTGAGCATGATTTCGGTGGGACACAGTCGGTGCCTTGGCCCCGCCCTTGTACGCATGAGAACAATCAGTATCGACCGGGGGGATTGCGGTGGGCATCAGATGGTCGCAGTGGGACTCAGTGGGTTGAATTTTTTGCACCCGTTTCCAACGAATTCGGTGCGTATCGAACCGGTGGGACTCAGTAGACCCACCGACTATGACGGGGGCCTGATTGCATCTGTAACCCACCGACACACCCCCAACACCCCTCAACACCCACCCAGTCGATACGTATGAATAAAATGATGGGGTGAGGTCGAGAAAATCACCCGGTGTATCCGACTAGAGCCCACCGGAAGTGATGACGATGATTACGTGGCCAACAGGATTGCACCTGTTTAGAAAAATAGTGAAGGAGAGTATAGTGAAGAAACAGAGGTAGCAGTGTCGATAGCTTTCTAGTGATACGCAATGTTTTATCATCGGCCCGCCACCCGGCGTTTTTCTTATCCCCGTCATCCACGTATTGCATGGATATCGACCACGTCGGATACACCAGATGATTTTCTCAATCTCACCCCATCGTTCTAATCAAGCGTATCGACCGGGTGGGTGTTGTGTGGTGTCGGCGGGATACACCGAGTGATTTTCTTAGCCTCACTTTACCACATTGTTCATACGTATCGACCGGGCTGGTGTCGACGGGTTTTGATGGGTGTTGGGGGGTGTCGGCGGGATACACCAGGTGATTTTTGCATCCTATTTCCAATACTTTCTATGTTTAACGACCGGAGTGGATACGTCGGCTCATCCAGCTATGACCCGGGCCTCAGGTTGAGCAATTGTCGAAAACATGCTGACCATATCTGACCGGACTCAGTGTTTCATGCATTCTATCCAATTCTTTTCAGGAACATCTTCTACATAGTGCTGAGTTGTCTCGCAGTTCTACACATAATTGTGATAATACTGCTTATAGTAGCAGTAAAAGCTCTAATACGTCGCAGGAGGCGGAGACCAATGTCGAGAACCACACGAGTCAAGGTCACTACTGCCCGAAAGGCTCCCATGAACAGAGATTCAGGCAGGGCGCCCAAGAGCAAGGAATCACGCAAGGCGCTCAAAAGTCAAGAAAAACCAAAGATGTCACATAAGACGCCCACAACCAGCTCGCGCATGACGCCCAACAGCACGAAGTCTGTATCAGTACAAACAAAAAGTTTGGAAACACAAGACAAGGACCAGGAGCGCGATGCTACCACACAAAAGAACACCGTAAAATCTACTGAGACAGCTGCAACAACTTAGAAGATTTGTTTAAATTCAACTTAGACAGACAAAATTTTCCTACACTGCTACACGTACGTTTTTTACACCATTAAATAAAGTATTTGTACGAGTATACATGAGTTGTAACATTACGAGAACTGGCGTTGAAGAGCACAATCTCAGACACTTTAAAACGCATCTTCTTCCCAGCGGTTGTTCCACGTTGACGTAGGTTCCGCTTGCTTGCTTCTTGTCCTCCACTTGTTCCTCTCAGCTGCGTCCTCCGGAGTTAGTCGTGCCTCAGCCATGTCGGTTTTCACGCGATAGAGCCAGAGCGTTTTGGGTCCACCTCGCGGCCTAACACCAACCACATCAAAAAAAAGTGCAGTTTTGGCTGCGGAAATAGCGTCTTTTCGTTGAGCGTGTCCAAATCATCTCAGCCGGGCTTCCTTCATCTTTCCATTTATTGGTGCAACTCCGAAGGTGGCACGCACAGTGTTGCTCGTGACCCGATCCTTGAGACTGATACCCAATGACCGTATGAGCATTCTCATCTCCATGGTGTGCAATGATTGTTCGACATCTTTAGTAGTCGGCCAGCATTTAGCGTAGAGCGCGCTTAACCGCATTGTAAATGTTTGATTTAAAACGGAGTGGAATCTTCTTGTCACACATCACACCCGTAGTTGTTCTCCACTTCATCCAAGCGGCCGTTACGCGTCCCTGAGCTTCCGACGATACATCGTCTGTCGAGGTGATTTTAGAGCCCAGACACTTTAACCCACTATGTCAGGAATTGAGGCCACAAGGGCAATTAAGTTTTGATAACCAAAGCACAAAAGTATCAGACGGCTGCTGCTCGTGTTCGCTTTCTCGGTTATCCAAGAGACTTTAGTCGCATCCAACTGCTCGGATTCGAGACCTTCAACCAGCTTAAGTCCCTTCTAACAATAAGTGCGAAAGAGCTATCGTGCTTATGGTAGAGATGAGATTGAACAATAAATTGTTCGATAACCTCGCAAAAATAGGATGGTTAGGATGTGTCACGGTGGTTTTCACGTAACCCGGTAGTGAATTTTTTGTCATCACCCCTGGACGTTTTGATGAAGCGTCCGCCCACGAACTACCAGCACATATGACTGTAGGCTTCCCTCGCAATTTTCCTTCTTAATCTGAACCACACCGAGAGTCCTTAGAAAACAGTTTGCTCAGAAGAGCAACAATAGGAGCACGTGAGACCACGTAAAGAGCAGTATTTATAGCAATATCGTGAGACTACGTGAAGAGCAGTATTTAGATCAATATCGGGAACGTAAGGGTCAAACATGCACGCTCTGCACAGGAGTTGGTGATACAAATGAACCTTCCTTCTCTAAAAGAGAAAGTCATTCGTGCAGCATTTTACTCAACGGTTGTGAGAAGAGTTGCCCCAGGAGAGTTCTCGCTCCTGGCGATTTCACGAAAAGCGGTAGACATCATAATGTTGTGGATCAACTCCGATCCGTGATTTTCACCGTGCTGGTCTAGATTATTGCAGGACGGTTCTCCAGCTCTGCCACCTAGCCACGATAGACGACGGTTTTTCAGATATCCTGACTTTTCAGCTTTAATGCAGGTATTAGGCACTTATGAGATCTTCTGTAGAAGAATTGTGAGATTGACAAGCTTGTCTGAAGCTCGACGATTACTAAAAAGAGGACGGAGAGGGTTTGTTGGAAACGCTCCCGGTAACTTTACAAAGAGACACGCGCAATCCTAGAACCTGTGCCCATCCTATCTTGCTTCGGATGGGTGAGAATCTGACAATCACATCATGGTATACGTGTCCTGACTGGACCTCTGTCTCAAAGTTGGAGTTGGAGATGAGAAGAGCAGGATTATCTGGTAATACGTTGAGCCGCACAGATTCAATTATTACAATCCGCGTCTGAATGCGGTCTAGGATTCGAGGACTGCTATTCGTGCCAGCCCGCAGGACGTTACCGAACAACTAGATGGCAACGGAACTTGGAACTGATTTGCAGCTGGCCATTATTCCTCTCCATCGACTACTACGGCGTTAACTCTAGTTTTATTATTTTTTCGTGAATCATGAGTTCTTTTGCTCTCCATTCATTCAAATTTATAACCACTGGCGCAGTACCTTGCTCATGAAGTGGCTGCAAATCATGGCCTCCGCGACTGTGACAGATGTTATACAAGCTTCAGTCTCATATGTAGTTAACGCGGCGTAGTCCAATTCCTTTGAGTTCAGCTCTCGGTGCTGAGGTCAGCTCCGTTAGTTATTTAGATAATATTAGAACATAAATACGGCCGGGTGAAACCCTGGTTTTGACGGCTACACACAGAGAATACAAATACTTTTATTCAAACCCTAAACAGGAAATATAACAACAGACAAACTGAAACTTTCGACAGGCGAATGATGTGGGAGAATTTCAGCCCAAAAAAACCATCAAAAGAGTGCCCACCAGGAAGAGCCCACACAAACCCATAGGAACTAAGCCCAGAGAGAATAGAAGAAAAACCTCCACGCGGAGGTGCCAGAGTCGACGAGAATGACAAGTGGAATCCTCCTAGTCCGTTTTCAATTTCTCCCGCCATGAGGGACGGTGCGGTAAATGCGCGATGCGAGAGATGTGCGGTGCATAAACAATGGGGTCAAATTGGTTTTGATCCCCGATACCGTTCGCCTGCCTCAAAAGGCATTATAACACAACTCCTTTCCACCTTCGTCTTCTGTGCTGCACTACTCCAATAGCGATGTGATACTATCTAAGTATATGTGTGCAAAGATAACATCACTATCAGACACGCGGTTATCTTCAGAACAGAGTGGGAACAAAAGTGTGGTTCAGTTCTTATGGTTGCATAGCTCCAGTCGATGTATATATCAAGGCTGACAGTGGTACTCATCATATTACTTGTCGAGACTCCTTTCTTCACGAAGACTTGGACGAGGGCGGGAAGGCAGCCGGGCGTTGTAAGTTAAAACTGCATCACGCTGGATGAGTGGGGAAATCTGAAGGGCAACATGCACAACATCTGGGATGCGTTCCAAGAAGATTCCCACACGAGGAAATCGTATTCGATAGTGACACCAACCAATGACTATTTATGAGACCGCGTGAAATACACGTATCTTTCAGCCAATCATTTCTTATATCTTAACAGGCCAATTTTCCCTCCCATGAAAATCTACTTGGAACGCACCCCTGCTTCTCTCAAGCTCTTCTCACCAGGGAAGTCGCTGACTAGAGCTCGCTTGTACTAAAACGCGAGATCTAACAAAATCGGGTTTTGATGGTTGTGGGCGTGAGAAGAAGAGGTATTTCGAAGTTTCTATTTCTCCTAAGTTTATGATTCGACAAGTTTATATTTTGCCACCGGCACAAAATTCTCACGGTAAGTTTGTAGTTTTTCTTGCCAGAGTTTTCCATGTTTAAGCCTCGCTATCGTGATATCTTTATCACCGGTGAGCTTGTTTCCCTAATCCCTAGTCTGTTCAGCATCAGCCGCTCACTTCCGGACAAAGACGGTGTGTGAATGAAACCATACCGCTCTCAATTTCTTTTATACCCTACCCCTTATCAAATGGGTATCATCAATTTTGTTTACCGTGAGAATTTCGTGCCGGTAGCAATTTATAATCGTCTTATGATATGCTATCACCACAAAATTCTTTCTGGAATGTAGCAGTTTTTTTTTAAGGCAAGGTCCGGTCAAATTTTGACACTACCGAAATTTGGGTTAAATAGATTGGGCAGGCCTAGCTGAACATTGTCTGAACGTTTCACGACCTCTGAGTCCTTAGTTCTGGAGAAAACAGCTTCAAAGTCAGGGATTACGGTATTCGCAGCATGATAATCATGGCTGGAATGACCGATAATTACACAGCACTTTTGAAGAATGCG
The DNA here is from genome assembly GCA_029168955.1 of Aplectana chamaeleonis. Taxonomy (NCBI): domain Eukaryota; kingdom Metazoa; phylum Nematoda; class Chromadorea; order Rhabditida; family Cosmocercidae; genus Aplectana; species Aplectana chamaeleonis. The sequence goes on from JAPDOI010000053.1 coordinate 1,208,927, forward strand.
TGGACGACCGCTAAAATATGGACGATGGCCACACTTTTCTGACTTTTCTGGATCATCGGCGAACGGAAGTGGTTGGAATAACTTGAAGAAGACCGGTTTTCACGCAGTTTTCGCATGTTCCTTGAGACTACCTGTAGCAAGAGCACCGATTTAGCGGGAAATCTCAAAATCGAAATTCTGCCCAGACCCTGCCTTTAATGTTCCCGATGTTAAGGGTCTGATATCAAAAATATCCGTCATTCACTTGCACCTGAGTGTCTTTTGGCTCCGAAATGACTTTGTAAAACTCAATTTATTGTTGTAAAGACTTTTGTTGTGAATACCTTGCCTGAAAATGATCGGCACGTCCGCCCTGAAAATTTAGAACAAGACTGGTCGCAAAACAACATAAGAACGTAAAGGCCAACCGAACATTGCTCGACACGACGCGGTCGCTTCACGGCTGTGTAAAATTCTAAAGGCTCATTCATAGCCGGCCGCTTCGACTAGTCGCAGCACTGCCAACAGTTACAAAACCCATCGCGCCAACAGATATTGCACTGAATCGCAACGATTTGGAACAGTTTGCATTTTCAGTCGCGATCGCCGAGCGACTGGGGTATTTCATAGCTGATCGAAGCGCCCGCTTGATTCACTTCGACTAATCGCGTCGCTTCCGTGATGGAAGCGATTCGTCTAGTCGAAGCGACTAGTCCTCAATCTTTCGTCACAACCTTGCGTATGTGGCGCGAAATTGCAGACGTCACAGTCCACTCGCACAAAATACGGCTTGTGAAAGGGGAAAAAGAGTGTTGATTGATATAGTAGGTGTTGAAGCTCGATATCAGAGGGTAATGATAAGCCCTTTACTTGCAACGTTTCGGATCTTAGACCCTTCGTCAGGCGCTATAAATATTTACAATACCATACATGATATCAACATATGAATACATAGAAAGGATAATGATAGGGGATGAGTGCTGACCGGGTCTTAAACCAATTGCGGGGGGTCTTCTTCAGGGATAGGACTCGGGTAGACCAACTCGCAGCCAACGCACACGACAAATGACAACTGAATGCCCAGATGTCATTAGATCAGCTATCATTTCCTCAATCGCTATGTGATGTCAACAATCTTAATGCCTCTTTCATCTGCCCTCTAATGTTCAACGGCGGTGACCACATCTTTATCTCTAACGCCTCCCTTATTTTCCTTTCAGCTGTGTTCGGAATATTGCGGTGTAAAAGGGTCACAGTCATACTCGGAACAGCTTCATACGCGTGGCGGAGTGTTCTGTGCCTGGAGAAAGCACTGTTTGGGTAAGAGTTGGGAGAACGTAGACTCTGTTTCATTCAAAGTGAACTCATGTTTTCGGATATCACAGCGCGGAGCTGTGACTTTTTCGTCGAAACCTCCTCATCACTAGTTATATTTCACCGAGGCCCACCGCTTCGCTGCTGGTGATAATCGAAATCAACAGATCACTAGTGATGTACCAGAGCTTAGTGCCCTCATGTGCTCGTCCAGGCGATAGCGTAGGGGTCTTCCGGTTTCGCCAATATAGTATTCTCCACAGGTCTGGCACAGTACCTTATAAACTACATCACGAATCTGACAAATCTTTTCATCTCCACTGCAGTACGTATGGTTTCCGTTTTCAATCTAGTCTGACGCATGGAGCAGGCGGCTGGCCGTGCGGGGTTGGCGGCCTCAATGGAAAATGCAGTTTCGATTAGCGCGGCATGATCTACCGCCGCAGCCTCGTCCATTCATCAGACTAGAATTATTGTGCGCACTCTACACGTTCTTCTTCCACACCGCTCTTCATACGGCCTCGAGGACATTAAAAGGTGACGTAACGTGGGTGGGGACGAAATATGAGACGCAGTGGAAGCGCCGATTTGCGGACGGCAGTATTCACTTTTTTCGCGAATTGTTCGTTAACGAATGGGAGAACGAGGGTTGTGTTCGAGAGGGAGTGCCGGTACGGTTTCCATGAATGATAGCTGGTGTCCGTGTAACCGTTATCGTGTAAAATCGCCTTCACTTTCGTCTCCACCGTTGCCATTCCGTTGTTTGTTAGCATTCCCGCCGTCTGTCTGAAATAGCGAATCACACTGTTTTTCATAAAAATCGGGTGACAACTGCGCGAGTGTATCAAGATGTTCTTTGACGCCGGTTTTGTGTACCATACACTCCGCACTTGATGGTTGGGCATCTTAATTTTTGCGTTCAAGAACGGAAGGTATCCATCGGGTGCTGGTGCCTCCGCTGTTAAATTAATCGAGGGGTAGCACGAATTGAGATCTAACAGTACTTGGCGTAACGTTCCATGTGAAATTGCCACTATGAATATGTCGTCAATGTAGCGATCAAAAAACGTAACATCCGTTGTTAACGCACTTCTTTCAAAACTATCCTTGAAAACTATTGTCAGCAGTGGTGCAAGCCGATTACCCATTGCCAAACCACGCCGGTGTCTGTAGATAGTGTTGTTGAAGCGGAAGAAATTGAAGTCAACAACAGCGGATAGTAACCCTTCGATGCTTTCTGGTCGAATTCCGAACAGGTGGACCTGATGCTGGTGTTGACACAGAAGGTTCATGCAGGCCGTTACTGCCGCTCTGGTGTTTTCATTGGTGTACAAAGAAGTCACGTCGAAGCTTTGGTATACGGTCAAATTGCTGTTTTTCGGACTTCCCAGAAAATGATCCGTGTTCAAAAGGTGAGCAGGAACGAAACGTAGAAGGGGTGACAGGATCTGTTGCAGAAACCAGCTGATCGCATCTGTCGGCCCACTGCACGAAAAAGCCCTGGGAAAAGCTGACCTAGGAGAAAGAGTATTTATCATACATTTACGATGAGAGAGATGAGAAAATGTAATGAGGCTACCGACAAATTACATTTCATGTCGGCTTCGAGCAACTAGTTACTTCCGCTTTAGTTTTATGTTGCTGTTCAAGAAAATTCCACCCCATCCTCTTTTCGAACCAATTTTTTTTTGTTTGGAAACTTTGCAAAACTTTTTTATCTACAGGGTAAAGGCAACAATGTCAAAAATAAGTAGGAATGCCGAGGAAAAACCTTTTTTCATTCCCGTGGCTTGGTCCGCAATTGTCCGTCCATTTCACGCGAAACTACGGCCGTCCGAGCGTTTTGAAATCGCTGGACGAAACGATTTCAAGTCGCGGCACGGAGCGATTTCAGATCGCGACAGTATTTTTGGTCGCTTCGACTTCAAGTCAAAGCGACCAGCTATGACTGAGCCTTAAAGGCATCGTACACGATGAAAATCATACTTGGGTTTTTGACATTTTCGTGTTGTTATATGCCTATAGTGACTGAAGGTTGCAAAAAGTTCCCTCAAAAACGTCAACTTTTCAGGGAAAACCCATTTCAAGAAAGCTCAATACAAATTTGAAGTTCCCGCCGAAATCAATTTGGGATAGTTGCCCGAAGAACACAAGGAACACTTTTACGATTCGTTCCTTGGCGCAGCGTTGGGAGCAATTCACCGAGGACGCCATTCAGACGAGAGAACTTTTTTTTAAACGAAACTAAAAGGGGTTACTAACATGCTGCGTCCAGTGCTGTCAGCAGCTTTCGATCGATGCCGAACGTGAAATCGAGAAGCGTATGAATTGCGCCCTACGACGCGTCAGTGCACAATCGCCGGCAGCGATCACGGAGTTTTGTTCCTTGTAACAACGTGTCGACCCCAAGGCCGGCCCCCAAAACCCAGGAAGCCTTTTTGAGGTAAGCTTTTCTCAATTCAGAGGCGATTTTGAAACTCCAAACTTTCTGAGTGACATTAATATGACCCACTAGTCCGACTGAACGCAAAAGCTGGAATTCGGTTTTCATCGTGTACGATGCCTTTAAGTTTTTACTCCGCTTTTGTTGTATCTTCAAAACCGGTGGTGCTGTTCTCCCACACCCTAGTACAGGCAGATCCTCAACTGCTGACCCCTCAAGAAGGACGGTATGTGAATGAAGACACACCGGTCTCCACTTCTTTTATACCCTACCCTTTATCAAATGGTTATCATCAATTTTGCTTAAGACAGCCGTGACGCGGCCGCGTCGTGTCGAGCAATGTTCGGTTGGCCTTTACGTTCTTATCAAAACAACCACAACAGGCCGGACTCTCGGGACTATCCTAGACGAAAGGGGGGGGCACCCAAGATTTACTCATAGAAATGAAGAAAAAACCTGATAAAAAATGCCCGAAATTGCTGTCAAGCATTGTTGCTATAAAAATTCTATAGAAATACTTTGATTGGTAGCGTTACCGATCGATGGATCACCTCATTTCTAACTCGAACCCTGAGTGCCCCCCCCCTCGTCTAGGATAGTGCCGGAGGTGGGGGGACACCTAAGATTCTCCCATTTAAATGAATGGAAAGCCTGATAAAAGATGCTTCATGCTGCTATCAGTCATTGTTGTTGATGAAATTCTATAGAAATACTTCGATTGATGGCGTTATAGAGCGGAGCTTCTTTTTATTTGTGACTTGAATCTTGAGTGCCCCCCCCTTTCTAGGATAGTCCCCCGACTCTCTTCAATCACCACCAAGGGCCATACCCCCTTCCTGATTTTCGACTTCAATGGCGACTAGATGGATGAATGAATTTCAACCGCGTCGTCGCTCTTCACTCCCCTGCCGGTCTGTCTCCTCATACTGGTTCGCTCTCGGGCAGCAACTGGGAATGAAGAGAAATACAGTCCTGAGACAACTCGTCCACTCATGTTTCACCTTTAAAATATTGCAGTTTTTGAGGAGCCAAAACTCCGTTTAAAGAGGGTCCTGAGCGATTCCAGAGATATCATTGCAATCAGCGTGTAATTTTCTCTAAGATACTCAGGCGGTTCTCGGCCCCGAGCCGCACCGAATAGGAATCGGAGCCGCCTGAAAGTTCGGCTCATTCTCCCAATCTCCGGGCTGCTGCTGTTGCTGTTCGGGCCAACCGGAAGAGCCCGGACAGCAACAGCAGTGGCCCGGACAGCAACAGGAGCCGACTCGCAGATGGGAAAAACGAGTCGAACTGTCAGGCGGCTCGGGGCCGATAATCGCGTGAGTAAGTATGAAACCCAAACAATAATTTTTCGGGTGTTCCGTGCCTTTAAACTGCAGCCGTTGCACGGTTTAGCCAAAATGTTCCTTTCTGTATTTCAAGCCCACTGACGGACCATTACCCGCTGTACATAGTTGTTTCCAGGGTGGTCGCAACTTTGCGATGCAGCAGGATGCCGTTGAATTTGATGCTGTAGGACTACTAGACGAGGAGGTAGATTGCCAGTCATTGCACATCACAGTTCGGAGCACCAAAAGATATCGGCCTGAAACTGAAAGAGAACAACAATACGTGAGTTGAAGGCAACATACGCGCACGTAAACGTGATTGAGATAACCTAGGAAATAGAATGGTATGGCTCAGAATACAACGGCTACGCATTTTGAAGTGTCAAAAACGACCCACAATGCCGCTACATGAGTTAGAAGTTGGTCCCGCCCTGTATTTCTCCGCTATGCAACCATGGGGGTGTGTATACAAGTCTGTTGGTACCTGCTCGTTGGTGCCCCTGCTTCTACTGAACCCAGCAGACGTTTGAGTGTACACAGGGAACGTTCGAGCGATATAGCGGGCACAACTATATCGCGAAAGTATCCCGCACATTGCATAAAGGTGTTGCCGCCCGGCACACTAAGGCCTCTGGTCCATAACACCTTAGGATCCGTACCTAGGGAGTTCATGGAGTCTTTGGCCACAAGCCACAATTTCGCCACCCTGAATTGCCGGTCATTGTCGAGTGATATCCAACAATCTGCGTTGTCCAATCTTCTGAGCTACTTCCATGCACCGTTTGCTGCTTTGCAGGAAAATCGCCTCAAGGATAGACCAGTCATCAACGTCGGAGGGTACGTCATCTACTGTGGTGACGCTTATGATAGGAGAGTGGGAGGCTGTGCGATAGCTGTAAGGAAGGACTACAATGGTATGATCGAGGGATTCGGCTCAACGTCGTGTAGGAATGCATTTGTGCAACTGCGGGATCACAGAGGATTCAATCTGTAAATAGTGAGTGCTCATGCGCCCACCGAAACCGCCGAAGACAATTCCAAGGATGCCTTCTACGAGGAACTCAATACGTTGTTAGCCAGGATACCTTGTCAACATGCTGCTGTGGTGGGAATCGACGCAAACGCGAAGATGGGACTTGATCAGGAATCCGAAGTACTCAGTAAATGGTTCTTCCCAGTGGAGTAAACATCGGACAATGGCTACCGCCTTGTCGACTTTTGTGAACGCAGTGGTCTGATTATTGCATCGACATTCGAAAGGAATCATCGCCGCCATCAGCTTACGTGGCAGGGACCAACCCAGCTATCTCCAGAAGAGCAGCGGAAGCGGAAGATGACAATTTTGAAACTACAGCTTGACTATGTCCTGACGAGGAATATTCCAGTATCGGACATTCGAAGATCTAGAGCTGTGTGGTATGTCGCATTCGATTCGGATCACCGTCCTGTTCTGTTGAACTTGAGTGCGAGGATTCATCAGAGGAAGCGAGGGGCTAAGCCTCTCCAGAGGATTGATACGACAAGTCTCAGGGATGAAGAATGCAGAAGGAAATTCCGACAATGCGTTTCTGTTCATATTGGAGTACGGACTAAGAAGAAACTTTGCGACGCGGACTCTTTCGTCAAGTGCATCCAGGACGCTTCGAAAGAGGCACTCCCGGTTGTACAGCCCAGGAAGAAGCTCGCCTACGTCTCAGAGGAAACAACATCTACTTACAACAGATTATGTGCTCTCCGAACTGCAGGAAACTTCGTGGAGGAGAAGCGTCTCAGGAGGAAGTTGCGTCGGCAGCTTCAAAATGACCGCGAACGAGAATGGACGTGTAGAGCTAAGGAGTTTGAGAAGGCTTGGGAGGAGAAGAATCCGAGGAAAGCCTAAACGTTGTTACGACAGTATAGCGGCAAGATGAAGAGATGTTCTGCTGTCCTCAACACTACCAATGGAGTTGCAGTTGGTGATGCGACGCTGCCATTATGGAAGGATTACTTCAGTTCACTACTGAATCGTCCAGCGCCGTCAGTACCAGAGCTGCCGCATGTTCAGAGAGCACATTACGATGTCAGTGAGGAACCGCCGACTGAGGCTGAAGTTTCGAATTGTGTCCGGAAAATGAAGAATGGAAAGGCAGGTGGAGATGACAACATCACTGCTGAAATGCTGAAAGCTCTTCCTCCGTCTGGGATTCGTGAAATGACCAACACCATCCGTGCCATATGGATGAGCGAAAGGATACCCGATTCGTGGAGACATGCGATCATCGTACCTCTTCACAAGAAGCTATCCGTCACGGATCCTAAGAACTACAGAGGAATTTCTCTACTTCGTGTCATGTACAAGGTTTTAGAACGTATCATTCTCGAGCGACTCATCAAACATCGTGAGGAAACGACCAGAGAGGAGCAAGCCGGCTTTCGTCCTGGAAGATCGACCATCGACCAAGTGTTCGTTGTGAGAAGAGTAATCGAATCGTGGCAGCGGTAATCGAAGCCATTACAGCTTGCTTTTTTGAACTTTGAATCCGCATTCGACTCTCCTCATCGTGATCGATTGCTCAACGCTCTGCGAGCCGATGGAGTCCCGGAAAAGTATGTTCGACTAATCGAGGACATGAACAAAGGAACAACAGCAGCAGTTCGTACGCCTGTCGGATTTACGTCAGCTTTCGAGGTGAGAACAGGAGTAAGGCAAGGAGCTGTAGCAGGACCTTTCCTCTTCAACATTGCCGTTGATGACATCATGCGTAGAGTTGCAGAACAGTTTCCTGCGGACGTGATCCTAACACCATCAGGACGCTCCCTTGTCGACTTGGAGTACGCCGATGACATTGTGTTATTCGCTGAAAACAACGCAACACTGCAAAGGATTGTGAACCTCGTTTCGAAGCATGCCGCAGCCTATGAACTTCGTCTTCGTCCGGACAAATGCAAGCAGATGTGGGTCTCTCACAGGCCTTCTACGGGAGTTTGTGTGGACAGACAACGTATCGAACTGGTGGACGATTTCTGTTATTTGGGCTGTTTGCTGAAGAACGATGGTAGTTATGCCGCGAATATTCAACAACGATGTGCGAAAGCTACGTCTGCATTCAATTCTCTAACCAAGTGTTTGTGGTCTACCCTCATCGCGAAGGAAGTCAAGTTTCGCGTCTACTTATCCGCTGTTCGCCCTATCATGATGTACGGATCGGAGACGTGGGCAGCACCGAAGACGCAGATGGAAAGGTTGGATTGCACGGAGAGGAAGCTGTTCAGACGTTTGCTCGGATATTTCTGGCCGCGGATGTGCCACAACGAAGATCTCTACAACGAGATTGACGCCTTACATCTACGTTTGACACGAGGGAGGTGCCAACATCTCCCAATGCCATCCCAAGCTGCAACGGAAGGTCGTCTTCGTCTGCTGGGGCATATTTTAAGAAGACCGCCAGATCGTCTTGTTCAACACGCTCTAAGGATGCTTCCAAGTCCTGTCTGGAAACGGCCGCCTGGACGTAGGCGAAAGTTTTGGACGAATGTGGTGAAAGAGGATTTGAAATCACTCGGCATTGAAAGGCAATTCAGGCGCGATGTTTTACTTCGCAGGAAGTGGAATAGTGATCAATGGATGGATTGTGTTCAAATTGTGGCTGAGGACCGTGACAAATGGACACGGCCGACTACTAGGACGGCACACCTCGGTGAAGATGCGGAATGACCGCGTCAGGCGAAAGCCAACCGATTAAGTCAAGTAAGTCATGCAACCATGTGGATTTCAACCATCTAATTTTCCAGGAGTTCTCAGTAGAAGAAACACAAAAAGAGTCTTCTCCCTGAAAAATTTTAAACGCAGAACCATTTCCAATGTTTGGACTTTCCAAACAAAATTCCGCAGTGCGCCAAACGCACAACACACCACATTAACGTATTCGAATACTTCACAACTTTTTTATGAACATTTTTCTCCGAAATTTGACGGTTTCGAGGAGACTTCTTCCTATCACTCTCTACTCCGTGGACTTGCCTATGCAAAAAAAGTCTAAAACTATACTACGGTTTTTTAATCGTGGTTACCTCCTTTTAAAAACAACTAGAAGTATTATAGAGTTGCCACATTGATTATGATAGCCCCGTGGAACGAATATGGTGTAGAAGAATGTACGGAGAAAGAGGCTGGATAAAGGTGATTAACTTCGAGCTACCGTGTATGCAAAGCAGAGATAACGATGGCGTTTTTAGAGAACGCTGAGTAACAACCAACGTTCGAGGACAGAACCGCCATTGAAGTAAGCTATCGTAATATGATAATTTCGAAGCCAGCTCTTCCAACTTCCGTCCGCTTCTTAGCTAGTTATATTGTACTCCAGACACGGCCTACAGTGTATTCTTGAAAGGTTTGACGAACTTATGAGTCGCACAACAACCGTGGTCACCACACGCCAGGAGTCAACCACGGAATATGGTGAATTTTTTTTTGAGCACCAGTTCGCGCGATCGGTGGAGCACGACGGCCCAACATGATGTACAGGCTATAAAAAGGCGGAATTCACTTGGTTCCTACGCGTGCTGGTGCGAAGCAGAGGTTAGAGACTGTGAGAGAGCGTAGGGCAGACGCAGGTCAAGGCGTCGCGCGCGTCGCTCACGCCTCGAATGATGTGAATTACGACGTTTTATAGAGGATAGTGTGATCAGTGAGGGGAGGGGGGGGGGGGGAACACGACGTGATAGCTTTTGTGCTGCGTTCACCCCCCCCCCCCCCACACACACCACGGTTGTATGACTACCTTGACGTAGTTGCAGCAAATTCCAATATTCGTGAGAACCTGTGAAGAACAAAGGAGCCCGCTGAACCTCACAGAAATAGTATGTGATTTCAGTGAGTTAAAGGCACAGTCCAACATCATAATCGATTCTCTGTTTTTCTGTCTATCTTGAAAACGGTCCCACGCTGATTCCAATGGTGTCTCTGGAATCGCTCAAGACCCCCCCCCCCCCAGGAACAGAGTTAAGGCCCCTCAAAAATTGAGCTGCGGAAGCATGGTGGACGAGTTGTTCGAGGCTTGTAACTTCCGTCATTTGCAACCGATGTAAGCGAGCCGACCTAAACAAAGAGAGAAGTTGGGATTGAAGTGAAGAACGGGGCTATTGATCGAAAATTATCGCTCACCTCGCCACTGTTGAGCTCGAAAAATCGTAAAAGGGGCGTGCCAAAGTGGCTTCCCGAGGTGGGCGCCCAAGGGTAGCTTCCTCCTATATCTCGCCTATTCGGAGGAGGTGAGAGCTCGCACTTGGCAAGTGGTATATGGGGTAGGTCTACTTCACAATTATTTGGAAATCTCAGATTTCGCCCCGAGCTTGGACTCTGCCTTTAAGGCCCGCTGGTCACTGTACCGCAGGATCTAGCAGACGTGGTTAGCTTTCCAACAGCTGGTGGGGGTGGTCGTAGAAAATTTTCGGGAAAAAAAGAAAAGTTGGATGGGGATCATGAACTCTTCTGGAGGAGAATATATATAATTTTTTGGAAATAAAAGAGCAAAAAGTGGTAGAATTTGTGTAAAAATGATTGTTGCTATTTAGGAACGGAACTGAAGCGAAACATCACTGAATGCCAATCTATTCAAATCATATGTGAATTTCATCGTTATTCAGATATAAGCTTGTTTCTTTCACATTTTCCAATACTTTTGACGCGGTTTGCTCGGAATTTTTTTTTCGAAAAATCGAAGAAATTTTCTCTTCAGCCGGATTTTTTCACTTTTCTGACTAGTTTGGGTCATTCAAGACGGAGAATTTCAATCAGGCATCCAGTTTTATATACTTGGTCGGAATCGGTGCTCGTCCCAAAAATGTTATGCTTTCCTATATTTTTGATGAGCGCTGTAGGTTGTATTGCCTACCAGGCATTCTTCGACGCCAACGGGGTATGGTATACTTTGTCGCTGCCACGAGCGACAGACATGCACTCTAACCCAAATCGTGGCGGGATCCGCTCCGGAGCAACGGTATTGGTCGTCGTAGGGACATTTATCGCGCGTCTGTCGCAGCGACGGGTCGCGGAGGGCTGACATACTGCAAATATGCCAACGCCTGTCGCTGTGCTCGTGTCGCAAAAGTATACCATTGGCCTAACACAACCAGCACAGACATAATTTCAGCAACGACGACGACTACGATGACGACGAGTAGAATATCCAAAAGAAAAAAGAAAACGGGGAGAGTCACTAGCATTACGGTTCCAACAACGGTAAGTTCTATTTCATACAACAATGCATAGCCTAGAAAATGATCGCACCAACTCTGTCTAGAAAACTGATAGTGAAAGCACAGCGGACGAAACCAATCAAACATCATCGTCTCAACGAGACACAACACTGAAGCTAGCAACGCGTGAGAATTTTATGTTTACTTCAGCGAGTTGTGGACCAGGCGGCTGGCCGTGCGGGGTTGGTGGCCTCACTGAAGGATGGGGTTCGTGTCGCGCGGCGTGATCTACTGTCGCAGCCCCGTCCATTCACCAGACTAAAATTATTACGCAAACTCTATTAAAGGCAGGATTCGCGATAAAAACGATTTTCGAGCTCTTGCCATGATATTGTAAGTTTGGTCATAATAAAAACAAAAATAATTGACAAAACCGGAAATCTGCTGGGAAAACGCTCGAAAACAAGGTAAAACAGCTAATTACAGGTGTAAGCCGGCCCCCTCATTAACAGAATTATCATTAATACTTGTTTATCCACTTTTGATTTTGCCGTTTAAGTAGCTGGAGTCTCCAGAAGTGCTTAGAAATTACTATAGATTCAAAATAAAAAATGGCAAAACAAGCATTCCTAGAAATCTCTATAATTGGGGCCGGCTGACGCCAAGCAATAACTTGTTTTTGAGCGCTTTTCTTCAACTTTTCACTTACGAGAGAGCCACAATAAGTCATAGCGACCATTCCAAATGAAATGTACTTTTCTAGAACCATTTTCGGACGGAAAGACTGAATATTCCTATCGCAGCTGCCCAAACCCACTCTGAGAAAACTTATAAGCGTTTTTAAAAGCTTCGCGGCAAGGTAATGGTATACCCCATGGAATTTTTAGGGTGTTTGTAAAATTTTCTCCTGATTATGCTAAAAACATGTCTGTACAGGTAATCTGGGGTGCTGAACACGAATCTGGAGTTTGCTTGCCAAAATTTTAAGGTTTACTGTAGGTTACGGTAGGTAACATGCCATTTTGGAGGCAAAACCTACCTCAGTTTTCCGATAATCGACAAATGGACATCAAATTCCTATTCAGCACCCCAAAACCCCCCACTTTGAAACTTTGAGACAAATCTGAGGCCCCGGTCATAGTTGGATGAGCCGACGCCTCCAGCCCGGTCGATACACACAGAATGCATTGGAAATGGGATGCAAAAATCACTCGGTGTATCCCCCCCGCACCCCCCTGGTCAATACGTATGTTTAAAATGATGGAGTGAGGTTGAGAAAATCACTCAATGTATCCGACGCGGTCGATATCCATGCAATACGTGGATGACGGCGGATGAGAAAATCACCGGGTGGGTGGGTCGATGATAAAACATTGCGTATCACTAGAAAGCTAACCTTACTGCTACCTCCGTGACTTCACCATACTCGCCTTCACTATTTCTCTGAACAGGTGCAATCCTGTTGGCCACGTAATCATCGTCATATCTAGTTGGATGCATCGAGTGATTTTCTCAACCTCACTCCATCATTTTAAACATACGTATCGACCGGGGTGGTGTTGGGGGGTGCGGGAGGGATGCAGATGCAAATAGCACCAACTATGACCGGGGCCTGAGACTTTAACCTAATTACCGTATACCCACCGTAATCTACCGTAAGCTGCCAAAAATCGATAAACCGTCATCAGATTCGTGTTCAGCACTCCAAATAACCCCCAGGGAAATAATTTGAGCATATTCTATAGAAGCACTCCGGAAATCGTCAAAAGTCGCCATTTGCCCTCAAATTCTCCCCCGATGGGAATCGGTTCACGCAGGGCTGTAACTTCCTACCCACAAGCAAACAATAAGAAGTGTTGGTACGAGTGGTGGAAATCTAATACCATGTAGGAATGTTATTCCCCAGCAAGGATTTTGGGCTGCAGTGGATGACGGTTCGCTAGTCAATCAACAGTTATGCTCCATGAACCCCATTTCACTCATGAGGTCGAATCTTTCTAGCTCCACACTTCGTCTCCGAGCGCCTATTTGAACACTGAACATTAATACGAGGGGTTGTGACAGATTATGACTGTGACAGATTACAGTAGCTCTTATATCATTCTGTTAACCGTAACCTATCGTAGTATTCCGTAATAGTATTCCGTAAAACTAAAAATGGACACCTTATTCGTGTTTAACGCCCTAAATAACCCCTCTAGACAGAGTTTAGGTGAAATTTTTCGTCAGACCTTCTGAGTCATATAGGAGAGTGTAAAGACTTAGCTTGGTTTTTCTGAAGTTTTTCTGAGGTGGTTTTTTTGTCCAACCCTAGTCCAAACTTCCACCTGAGGGTTATTGAAAACGCTGAACACGATTATAGTATCCGTGCTTAGTTTTTCGAAAAACAAAAGGGATTCAGGGTACACCTACTGTAACCTATAGTTTCAAGCTCATACCCCATTGGAATCAAGAACTCGCGGCGAGATACACACGTTATTCAACCACTCAAGGCAAGGCCATTCTCCCACGGCACTCTACTTTCCTTGTTCAGTCCTACGCTACTTAAAGTTCCCTTGTTAGTTAGGTATTCAGAGTGTTCAAACAATCTCCAGCTGCACCTCAAGTAAAAATTTAAAGATAACCCTAATTTAGCCGATTTCAACAATAGTATACCTCACGTTGACATGTATGTTGACGAAGAACTTGAAGAGGATTCGAGATCTACAAGAAAATCCAAGCAGTATGCGATTAATCAGCTTGAAGATGACTAGCGACGATGATGAGGCGCCGTTTCATATCTCTACCATTGAAGCCTTCTCGGGGTCAAGCACCAAGTCTTTGAGAATGGGTTGCGACCCCATCCCTCTACAACTGATAACCAGGGTGAAATCGACACGTTTCAAATGGAGGTGGCTCACCGGCCGTAACTTTTGAAAAAAGGAGTTTTTGCCGCCCTAAAAGCGCCGTCTTGTCATAACTTTGTTCAAAGTGGACCATTCATTTGGGTAGCTAGGAGCATATTTAGAATCAGCATCGAGATCTCTTTCAAGCACACACATGTCTTCCCTACAAACAAGGCGTATAGGGTTAATAGAATTAATCGAGTGTACGAAAAACGAAGAAACTAGATTCGAAATTGATATGCTTATATGTCTCCATGTTGACCATACAGACCAAAGATGAGTTATAAGCAGACTTGCGGCACAGTTTAATGAAGCTGGTAAATGTTGAAATTGCAGGTTTTTCTAGATTATTCAGGTCGCCCGAAGCTATCCACGCTGCAAGACTCTTGGTTGAGAAGCATCGCGAAAACAAAAGGCACTACATTTTGCTTTTCTAGACTTGGAGAAGGCTTTCGACCGCGTCCCGCATGATGCTTCTGGTATGCGCTGCGATCTCACTTCGCACCTGAGGAGCTTATCGTTTGGGTCCGAATCCTGTACACCAATCTAAAAAGCCGAGTGCAGGTGGCCCCTTGGAACGTCAAAGGATTCCCCAATTTCTGTCGGTGTTCTACAGGGTTCGGCTCTATCACCGCTCCTCTTCATAGTTGTTATGGATCCTGTCACAAGGGATCTGTAGATGCTTGCGCCATGGGGATTACTCTAAGCAGACGATGTATTGTTGGCGACCGATAGCAAAGACAAACATGAGAAGCAAGTGCAAGCTTGGAGGGATCGCTTAGTAAAGTTTGGCCTCCGTTTGGATGTTAGGAAAGCCGAGTACTTGAATACCGATGCGAATGAGTCTGGGATCATTAGGATAGACGGTATTCAGCTACCCCGAGCTGACGCGTTCAAGTACCTCGGATCGACAATATCATCTGACGGCAGCCTCAGTCAAGGAATCACTGCTAGTGTAAACTCTGCGAGGTTGAAATGGCGTTCCACCACGGGCGTCATGTGCGACAAGAGCATACCCGACCATCTGGAGTCGAAGGTTTACCGAAGTGTCATTCGACCGGTGGCGCTCTACGGTGCTGAAAGCTGGCCTGCAACGAAGGAGGCAGAGCGCCGTCTATGTGTGATGGAAACGAAGATGTTGAGATTTATAGCTGGCCTAACGCGCCTGGATCGCGTGCGGAATGATGACATTCGAGAGCGGTTCGGTGTTTACCGATCAACGACAAGCTGCGTGAATCTCGTCCAAGATGGTATGGCAACACTCCACGAGCTAGCAGCGATTTCGTTTGCAGCGTTGCTACCAATTTCGATGTTCCAGGAAAACGGCCTAGAGGCCGTCCGGAGCAGCGTTGGTTCGACACGCTGCACTCTAGCATGAAAGCTGCCGACGTACAGCCCGATCAGGCGCACGATCGAGCTTAAAGGCACTGTAGAAATCGCTTTTCTGTTATTTTTGTCTATCTTGAAACCGGTCCCATTCTGATTCCAATGATGCTTCTGGAATCGTAGGAGACCTTCTGCGAATGGAGTTATGGTCCCTCAAAGATTGAGCTAGGGAAAATGGTGGACGAGTTGTCCGCGGCTTGTAACTTTAGTCTTTTGCAGCCAATGTATGCGAGCTGTCCTGAGTAAAGAGAGAAGTTGAGAATGAAGGAAAGAACGGGTATTTCGATCGGAAACCATTGCTCAGCTTACGATTTCGAGTGTTCCTTTGTTCAGGTCGAGGGGCGGAAACGGGCGGGACTTGCCCACAATGGCGAGGCTTGCCCACTTTTCTAAGCCGTTTTGCGGCTCCTGGGTAGCTTTTCGTCCCGTTTTTTTTTTCGACCCTGTTCTGCTTCTGACAGCCACGAGAAGCGTTTGTCATGAAAAATTCGAGGATGAAGTTTATCGCGAACAGTGCCTTTAATGGCGCCAACCAACCAGAATGGCGGACCCTGCTAGGGAGCGGAACAAACACTGAAGAAGAAGAGAAGAAGAAGGAATTTAGGTAGCCATATCTCAGCCATCTTCGAAGCTTTGAAGGGTCGTCTTGTAGAATTTATGAGCAGTGAACAACGTCGCTAACGGCTGTTTTCGTTTTTGTCCAATGTTTTAGACTACAGCGTGGAGTCTTGTTCGTAAGGGTGACTCGATTGGGTAAGGCGGACCCTGCGCCCGTATTCATGAACGACGCACCCGCGAGGTAGGGGTAAACGTTACTCTGAATCTCAGCAACCCCAGTGCTCTATGTGTCTGTCTGATCTTCAGCGGAGAACGCGTACTGCCCAGATATCCTACAATATGATGCGCCGAAGCTTCGAACGTGACTGAAATATGACGACCTGAATTGTGTGGGAAAGCTGTATCTTCAACATTTACCAGCTTGGTAAAAAACGGCCTCGCAAGCCTGCTTATACCTTATTTAGGATCTTTATGGTCTATATGGAGTCATATAATTATACCAGCTTCAAATCTAGCTTAGTTTTTCGTACACACAATTGATTCTGTTAACCCTAAATGCCTTGTTTGTAGGTGAGACATGAGTGTGTGTGCTCAATGAAAGATCTCTTGATGCTGATCCTAAGCATGCCCCTAGCTACCCCAAACGGACCAGTTTGAACGAAGTTAAGACAAAGACGACTGCAGAGAGCTTTCGATCGAGGCAACTTTTCAAGGAGCATTTAAAGGCAGTGTTCACGATAAGAATCGTTTTTCTGCTATTCCACCTGTCTTGAAGACGGTCCCATGCTGATTCCAATGATGTCTCCGGAATCTTACAAGAACTTCTGGGAACGGAGTTATGGCCCCTCAAAAATTGAGCTAAGGAAACATGGTGGACGAGTTGTCCGAGGCTTGTAACTTCCGTATTTTGCTGCCGATGTATGCGAGCTGACCTGAGTAAAGAGAAAAGTTGGAAATAAAGGGAAGAGCGGGGTTATTGAAGGGAAACCATCGCTCATCTCACAATCTCGAGCATTCATTTGTTCACGTCGGTGGGCGTGGAAAGTGCATCCGGGTGTGACGAGCTGACGGGTGTCCAACTTTGGGGTCGTGGGGGACCGTTCCAAGCTCAATTTTCTTAGTTTTTCCAACGTCAGGGTTGCGCTAGGCCCCGCACCTGCCGATCTCCACCAAAAAATCAAACATGCTTTTTATCGTGGACACTGCCTTTAAGGTATGACAAGAAGGCACCTTATCGTGGTCGCTATATTAAAT